>CM043017.1:177730273-178437407 GCA_023690525.1 Holotrichia oblita
TCTCGCAAAACTGGCGGAACGCCTCAATACAATATTGAGATGGGTGCAGGTCACTCTGGAATCAGAGGTAACGAAATGGCTGACAAATTAGCTAGAGGCGTAGTGAGAGACCACCGGTGGGTCCAAGAACCTACATGTGGAACTCCTATGGCAGCATCAAAGCCTTTGTCAGATCTGAACTCGCTGTTAGGCATTGCTCCTACTGGAATGCACTTGCCGGCATGAGACACTGCAAAATTTTCGGGATTCGCCCGTATGATGAAAAACTGCGCCAAGGCAGTTTTCAGCGAGCAGGGTCAGGGTTGGGGTTACTCACAGGAATCTTCATCTTTCATCTTCGATCACTGCGCTCTGAACAAACCCCTGCACCGCATGGGCATACTAAACTCTCCCCTATGCAGAAACTGTGGGAATGGGAGGAAACTCAATCCATCTTCTTGCCGACTGCTCGACAGTGGACAGGGAGAGGCGGAGTTACTTCGGGGTCGGGCGTCTGGACGATCCTGACTAAGAAAATTAACTCTCGACCAGGTTGCGGACTTTTCCGTCCGAGTGCAACCTGGCTAAGAGGAGTAAAACAGCACGGGGGCATAAGGTCTTTCTTATGGCCGAGTTTGCTCTACGGCTCGTCCGCCCGTGCAGTCCAAAAAAAATGCACAATTTAGTCATCTGTTCTCCAGGCACTAAAAGTGAAGTGAGGAATGTTGAGCAGTGTGATATATTGTCTGCGTGGCAGTTACTAATTCCTGAAGATTTTTTGCGAATAATTTTGGTAAACACAAACAATAAAATAAGTGAGATGCAGCACCACTATAAAGCACCTCTACCTGCATTAGTAAGTCTCCTTGATATGACGGAGTTGAGAGCTTTCATTGGTCTACTTTATCTTTCTGGTATAATGAAATCAAACCATGAAAATGTGGAAGGACTTTTTATGAATGATGGGACAGGACGCGATATTTTTCGGGCAACAATGAGTCTTAAAAGGTTTTTGTTTATTCTGACATGTCTGCGTTTTGATTGTGCTGCCACAAGGGAAGCTAGAAAAGCAAATGACAAACTTGCAGCAATTGGAGAAGTGTGGGATATCTTCATAGCCTAATATCAGAAGTATTACTGACGGACTGAAAATTGTTGTTGTTGTTGTTTACACAGGCAAAGAGACAACGAATGATAAAACTTTATCAATTCCAGCAAAAGAGGTTCTCAAACTGATTACACCAAATCAAACTACTAATAGAAACATTACGGTTGACAATTGGTTCATGTCACTTGAACTATGAAGAAATGAAAAAGAAAAACTTGACAGTTTTAGGCACTATGAAGCAAAATAAGCCACAAATTCCGCTAGAGTTCAAGCCACACAGAAAACATCTTGTTGATTCAACTTTATTTGGACACAATAAAAAGACTCTTTGTTCATACGTTCCTCGCAAAAATTGTGCGGTCGTGTTACTTTCAACAATGCACCAAGATCAAAAGATCAACGAAGAAAGTAAGAAGCCGGATATGATTACAGCTTACAACAACATAAAGGCATGTGTAGATGCATTAGATCAGCTATGTGCTAACTACTCGGTTTCGTGTCGAACCCGCAGATGGCCAATGGTTATTTTTTATACCATATTGAACATAGCAGGCGTCAACGCTGCAGTTATTCTACAGTGCAATATAAAAATTGACCCGGATGATCAACTAATAAGAAGACAATTGCTGAAGGAACTTGGAATGGCTTTGGAAAAAGCCTCACTTTGAAGGTCATGATGTTCGACCTCTTTGACGGGAATTGAGAGAAATTGTAGTGAAACATTCTTCGACCCCTTCGGATACAGAACCGACAAGGAAATCGAGAAACTATGTTTGTCCACGACAGATAGACAAAAAGACCAAAATGGTGTGCGAAAAATGCAAAACTCACATATGTCTCAGACACCGCTATTCAGTTTGCCAAAATTGCTTATAAGTGTATTTGAATATGTTAAAAAGTGCAGTAATAAATTTTGAAAACTAAAATTTTTGTATTTTGTGTCCTCTGTTTTAATAAGCATGTTAAACTTTTGGGGTTCTCTTGGATCCCACTAGACCTTTAATGTATGTTCATTTCATCGGACCACTTAGGGGTTAACAACTTTTGGAGTTATGTTAAGTCGAAGCGTGCTTCATCCTTACTCCTGAAGTGCATGCACCATATCAATAAAACGGCGACCACTACATTTGGTATTTGTAATTTATTTAATAGCTATTTTAGGTCTGTTTTTGAACAAGATGATTGTTTGCTGGACTCTTATCTTTCGGTTGCTGACATTGCATCTTTTTCGGCTATCAATGTATCTCTGATTGACCAAAGTTCCGTACTGCAGATATTAAAATCTTTGGACATGAGAAAGGGTAGTGGTCTAGATCATATTCCCCCTTAAAAATCGTAACTGTCGAGTTATATCACTCCATAAAGCACATTATCCTGCCACAGCAACATGGTTTTAGTAAGGGTAGATCTACCATTACAAATCTACTTACTTATATCGATTATTTGTCTTGAATCAAGGTGGCCAGATTGACGTGATTTTGACAGACTTTCAAAAAGCTTTCGATAAAATCAACCACACTTTATTGATTTCTAAATTAGTTGAAATAGGTTGTCATGGAAACCTTCTCCGATGAATTAGTTCTTATATTAGAAATAGGTCACAGGCTGTAGCTATTAATTGATTTAGATCTGACTACATAAACGTGACGTCCGGTGTGCCTCAGGGATCCCACCTTGATCCGCTCCTTTTTAATTTATACATAAATGACGTGGTCGGATCTTCAGCTCTTGCAGATTTTTGTTGTAAGCTGATGACTTAAAAATTTACAACACTACAACAAATTTACTTAAATATTAACAAGTGTAAATTTATAAGATTCACTAGGAAGCGATTACCAGTTGAATTATACTCTCTAGCAATAAAGCTCTGGAGAAGGTTTCTATTGTCTATAATTTTTTTTCATTTCAAGACCACGTGGATTTCATTACTCGTCATGCTTTTAAAACTTTTGGATTTATTTGTAGAATCACTAAGCCTTTTAAGTAAAGATCATAAATGTATTATTACCCTTTGCAACAGGCTTGTGGTTAATTATCTACTATATGGCGCAGTGATTTGGAACCCCATGTATAATGTTCACAATGAGAGAGTTGAATCAGTACAAATTTTTTTTTTTTAATTTTTGACATACAAATTTGGAAACAATTGTGGGGTGTGTGGTAAGTGTATCAGAACAAGGTTTTGTGGACACATTGATGATGCAAGTGTGGTAATGGCATGATTCTGTTTTGTTTTGCCTTGAGACAATACAATTTTAATGTTGACATGCTCGAACATGATTCGTTTGAGTGTTGTGTGCGAAGAAATAACATCTATCTATCTATCTATCTATCTATCTATAGTAATACTGCAGTTGAGTATTTGGTGTTTGGCAAGATATTGATTACCTTGTCATGTTTTCCGTGCATTTTCAACAAGTTGATGTAATCTTCATTACTAAGTTCTACTAATAATATCCAGAGAAAGATCAGTTCTTCGGGTTTCTAACAAGACCTCTAATCTTAGATTTAGGACTGTAACCAACCCCCACCCCCTAAGTTGATATTTAAGGAAATTAAATCTTCGAATTTTTGAGATGACATTCGACAACAACAAATTCAACGTCATATTCTGAGCATCCTGTATAAGTTGGACTCAACATTTTTACAGATTTGTATATATATATAATATTATTCGAGGGGGGCTGCATCTGCCAAATAGTTGAAAAACGGCAATTAGTTTTTTCCAAATACATATCGACTCAATGTTTTCGGAATTGGCAAGAGATGGAGCGCGAAGGTTGAAGTGGATTCATTGATCGGCAAGAGCAACCATTTTTTATAGGAACTGTCAAACCTTCAGACTACTGTCAATAGTTGCTGTTTAAGAGTGTGTTTTGTGTAGTAAGCAAATGGATAAAATCGAATTTCGTGCAGTGATAAAACACTCCTGGATTTACTCCATCATTTTCGACCATCAGCTTCTAGGTGAACAAATTCAAACCTGGGTGCACAAGCACAAAAGTGAAGAACCACGCAGTGGACGCTCGAAAACCGCAACCAACGACGAAATGGTCGACAAGACTCATGATAAATGATATCGAAGACTCATGATGTCGTGCTAGCCAATCGCCGATTGAAGCTGAAAGAGATAGCAGAGACAACAGACATCTCAGAGAAACGCGTTGGGCATTTCCTACACGAAGCTTTCGTTGTGGTGGGTAATGCGTTTGCTCACACGGGAGCAAAATCGAAATCGGGTGACCGTTTCAGAGGAGTATCTGGCCTGGTTTCGTAACCGTGGATGAGACTTGGATCCGCCACTACAAATCGGAGACCAAGGAATAGTCGGAGCAGTGGACTTTTTCGGGCGAATCAGCTCCGAAGAAAACAAAGGTCGTTCCATCGGCTGAAAAAGTCATGGCGACCATTTTGTGGGATTACCAAGGTGTGGTCTTTATCGACTATCTGCAAAAGGGAAGGACGATCACGGGGTAATACCACAGTGGTGTATTGAGCCGATTCGATACAGTATAGAAGGAGGTGAAACTACATCGAAAAATCGATGCCGGAAATATTTTAGGTCGCCCTCGTATATCATCCAACATCAACCAAAAATAAACAAAAATGCTAGTAAAGCATGCGTTCAGCAAATTATTTTTAACTCGTCGCCGTTCAGTAGTCATTCGGTTGACACATTAGCATTAGTAATTAATATAAAAATATGATTATATGAAATAGTGCCCTATGTGTTCGTGTGCAGGTACGGCGTATAAATAAGGGTACGTCGTAGCTAGTGATATACAACCGTACACCGGTACATATGACCGGGATAATTTAAAGTTTTGAGTTATGACGTGTAGCAATTACGGTAGCGACTGTCAGATAAATCACGACTCTAATCAGTGAGACAATTGCGTATACGAAAATAGCCACCCCTGATGTTAACGCGTTTGATGCCTCCTGCACAACTGGATGCTTTTTTTGTATCGTCTAGGTCTAGGAATAACAACGCGTCGAACCTTTAAACCGACTACCGCGTTCATCACGTCCGACTGCCAAACAATACCTTACTGCAATGTCTTGTGTTTGTTTTTCTTAATTTACAGGGTGCCTACTTGATAACTTTTATACAAGGGGATTATATTAGTTTATCGTTAATATTCCATTTATGTTTTATTCTCGTTAACACCTTAAAAATGTAAACTCTCACTATTCAGATATGTACAAAAAGACTAAGAATTAATTCTAAAACTTGTAATACCCCAAGAAATTATTGAGTTATGTAAAAGACTAAAAAATAAAAAAAAAGTAGTGGGGATGATGAGGTACCGTTATTTATAGTCAAATTTAGCATTCCCATAATTGGCGATGTTTCCTGTCATATTATGAACAACTCTTTACGTGAAGGTATATTTCCAGATCAATTAAAACTGGCTTTAATAAAGCCACTTTTTAAAAATAGTGGGAACGCGGAAGAACTGAACAGTCATAGGCCCATAAGCTTGCTGCCCATAAATTGCTTGAACTGGTTATGAGTCAACAATGGATTTCATGAATTGCAATTACCTTCTTTCTGATCACCAGCATGGATATCGCCGGGAAAGATCCACCAAAACTGCAATTTTTAAGCTTATCCGAGCGGTTCCAGAACACTTGAGGATGGCAATGTGGCTTTGGGGACATTCTTGGATTTGTCTAAGGCTTATGATTGTCTAGACAGAGATTTATTGTTATAAAAATTAGACACTTATGGGATTAGAGGGAATGCATTAAAATGGTTTGAGAGCCATTTAAACGGCAGAACTCAAAGGGTGCTTATCGAAAAAAATAATGATTATTTTAAGTCCCGCAAGGCAGTATACTGGGTCCTATTCTGTTTATAATTTTCGTCCATGATCTAAATCATAGCGTTAATATCATTCATTCAGTTAGGGTTGGACACCTGTAGTCCAGGCACTTGAGCTGGGTGCTCTTTGAACCATCCCTAGTGGAGCCCTCATTTCCAGTTGAGAAGTTTACTGTCCTCTATAAAGTCCAGTAACCTGCCCACTGGAAACTTGAGTACCCTCGAAGGCTGCAATAGATCCTTCCCGAAATGTTTCCGCCTGAGTACCTTCAATTCCTCACATGTGCAGATTACATGTAAAGTTGTTTCCTCCTGTACCTCGCATCTCCTGCACCAGGGTTCGCTCACCCGACCCGTGTTGTACAGATGCTTCCTTAAGGGACAGTGTCCAATTATCAATCCAATAATGGTCTTAACTTGTTTTTTACTGCGTCTAATTAGGCTTTCAGAGAACTTAACGTCCCCGTCCCCTATTAGCGCTTTAGTATGGAGTTGACCCTCAGTCGACCTCCATTTCCTTACTCTTTCCTTATCTAACCAAGACCAAATCGCCCTTCTAGTAGAATCCCTTGTGATTCCACATACGGGTTCTGGTCCTATGAAGTGTTTCCTAGAACCCTCCTTGGCTAGTTCATCGACTATTATATTGCCTCTAATATCCTCATGTCCAGGCACCCAGATCAAAGATACCTTGTTGTCTTGTGTCAGTTTATTGAGGTGCTGTTTACAGTCTTTAACCAGTTTTGATCTGGTAAGATGATTCATAACTGCCTTGACAGCGGCCTAACTATCATTATGTTTATTTTCCTCTTCGTGCAGCCTCCTTTGGCAGTCAGTTCTGCGCAGGCTACAATAGCGAATACTTCTGCCTGGAAGACCGTTGCATGCTCTCCCAGGCTTAAGGATATCCTATGTCTTGGGCTCAGACCATAAATACCGGCACCTGGGCCCTTACTGGATTTGGATCCGTCCGTGAACCAGTTATCAGAGTCAACTAAGTCACCCCGTGGCTGGTCTCTATTCGGTATCGAGATTTTCACCTTTTCAGCGAAAATAATTTCGGGTGCCGTACTGTCCGTTAGCATTTGCAGCAAAGGCTCGTCCAGTACCGTACCCGTACGTAAAGCTCCAACGGAGGAAGGCCCACAATGGTCTCCAAGGATGCGGTTCCTGTGCTGTTAGTTGCTCCGGTGATTCCCAGCAGCGCCTGTCGCTGGACAGCCGTAAGCAGTCCCACTGCCGAGGACACTTCTGTCCTTCTCCACCAGACTACGGCTCCGTAGGTTATCGTCGGCCTCACCACTACAGTGTATAGCCAATGAATCACCTTCGGTTTCACTCCTCAGGTTTGACCAACAACTCTTCTGCAACGTTAATATCATGCATGCCAGTTTCACGTCGCATGCTGATGATACAAACCTTTTAACAGGAGGGAAGGAAATGTGTGATGTAGTAGAAAACGGCAAAGAAATCTTCTTCTAAATAAACTTTTACTAAATGAAGAAAAATCTGAGATGATGGTATTCCAGACAAAACCTGGTAGGAAAGAAAACCCTTATCATAGATGGAAAAATATTTCCACAGAATCGAGGATGCCTAGACAGCATATTCATACTTCATACTCCGTGATTAGTATAAATATTATGCCAAAGTCGTCTTATCTATATGCAATATTTGTGGATTTCTAGATTGACCAACATTGGAATTAGCGCAAAAATTATTCATCTCCTAAAGCATCTTCATAGTAAGGCTTAAAATAAAAATAGTGACGGGCACCAATCAAACCGAAAACGTGGATATGACTAGCGGAATTATGCAAGGCGATTGTTTATCCCCACTTTTGTTTTCCATTTACCTCGCGGTTATTGACGATTACTTAAAAAAGATCCAATGCAGAAGGTGTAAAGATAACAAGTGAAAAATCCATACTAACTATACTATATGCTGAAGACATGGTGCTTTTTGCTCATTCTCACGTGGATGGGAATGGAAAGCTCAGAATATTGCAAAAGTACTGTCAGGAAAACGAGTTAATCATTAATACAAAAAAAAAAAAACATTTCATCGAGGAAGAAAGGCATCAAGTCTGGGCACCCTTTACTATGACAACACTAAGCTGGAATATGAGAAGACTTTCGTCTACCTAGGAGTACCGTTCACCAGCTCCGGTGTGTTCTGAGAAGCCGTATCGTATTCTATTAGATAGGCAACAATCGCTACAGTTAAAGTTGTGAATGTGTTGGTAACATCCAACTCAGACTCACTTGAAACTAAAATCAAATGACTACAGCCTATTAATAATGCTACACTGCTGCTATGGATCTGAGATCTGGTGACTAAGATATCTTAATGAAATTGAAGTTGTGATTCTGTAAACGTCTTTTCTATTGGCCATCAACAACGCCAAACTATGTAGTATAGAAGTCGGTGCTAAAAAGACTAATAAACTGGTGTAAAAAAATCAAACGGATGCTGGACAATAGATTGACAAAACAATGTTTGGAAACCTTGGTAAGATTAGATCAAACAGATGGTACATGGAAACCCTATATCATATTTTCGTAAAATGTCCTATTTATTAGAACTTAAGGGAACATTACCTTGGTGACATTGTCAACAGGAATTAAACCAATTAAATAAGTTATACTTTTACTTAGAAGGATTACTTAGATTAAGATCTTTTATACCTAATGAATAACCTTATATACTAGGTCAAAATATTGCGCTAACGTTTAATTTTTTGGGTGTGTACAACATTTGTGTTTTAACAAAGTGCCCCTTTTTGTTTCTTTTTTTGTTTGTAGTTTGTGGGATCTTTCTTTAGAATTTGTGATATTATTGTATTGGATGCACTTTGAACCCATAAAGGATGTAACCCTTTAACAAGTAGAAGGAAAATTAAAATTAATTAAATTACTTAGAAGGATTAATTACTTAATTTTATACTAAATGGATAACCCTATATAGTACTAAATCAAAATATGCTAACCGTTAATTTTGTTTGGGTGTATACAATATTTGCGTTTTAACAATGTACCCTATTCTTTCTTTTTCTATTTGTGTAGTAGGGTAGTACCAAGTAGGGTAAACCACACAGTTATTGGACAGTGACAGTTATGAGACAGGAATCGGCTCCACCTATATTTTGAACTCAAAAGATTACTTTATATCAATGTTTCCAACCGAAACATCGATGTAAAAAAAAAGAAATCTACAACAACTTTCGAAACAATAGTTTACTTAAGAAAGTGCTAAGACGTTAGCGTTTGATTGGAGAGAAATTGTGACTGATAATAAACTTATACGAGGGCGCGTTTTTATATTCGCGGAATGGGGGATAAGGTGTGGAAATAAAAAAACCAAATTATTTTTCTTTTCCAATATATTCACATGCAAGACGGATACATTTGTCACATCTTTCAAATAATTTATTTATACCCTCATAAAAAAATGATTTCTCTTTATCTGCAAAATACGCCGAAACTGCCTCCTTGACTTCATCATCGGCAGTAAATTTTTTACCCCGCAGCTCTTTTTTCATTTTCGGAAACAGGTAATAATCACTCGGGGCCAGGTCTGGGCTGTAGGGTGGGTGATTCACAATTTCGAAGCCTACCTTATGCAGGGCAGCTAACGCGACGCGGCTCTTGTGGACGGGCGCGTTGTCGTGCAAAAGCAGCACACCTTTCGTCAATTTTCCCCGTCTTTTCTCTTTAATGGCTTCTTTTAGTCGCTCTAATATTGAAGCGTAATATTCTCCGGTTATAGAAACACCTTTATCTTTATAATCAATCAACAATATTCCTTCCGAGTCCCAAAATACCGTTGCCATGAGTTTCCCAGCTCGGATCGTCTTCAAGGGATTCCTTTCCTTGTTTAAATAAACTATGCCACTTGTACACCATGGTTTTTCCTGGACAAGAGTCGCCGTAAACCATTGACATCTCATTCATATGGTCGCGACTGACTTTCCTTGCCTGGTAAGGAACTTTATAACGGCACGATATTAGATTTTTTCCGTATTTCACTTTTCACTTTTAATTATGTTAGTTGGTTGACGATAGCTCAAAGTCTAACTGTCTAATAACAATGAAACTTCGTATTTATACTAATTATGAGTCGCTCCGCAGGCCACGCCCCCAATGCGCCTAATCACCCCCTCCATCGCTACAACTCGCTCATTCCGCGAATCTAAAAACTGCTATTTGATTAAGTACTAGCTAAGGGTAAGTCTAAAGTATATTTTATGCCACGTTTTATTACCCTAAACCTTTATTTTGCAATTATTATAATGTGTCCAATAACTACAACAAACAGTTTACTCTTATTCTGTTATTGGACAAGCGTCCAATAACTGATTTCAAAAGTTTGTTTTTCTATCTCCATCTTTTTTTAATTTATCAAATTACTTACCGTTAGCTCTCTCTGATGTGTATTTCTATTCAGGTTTACCAGTTATTGGACATGGGTGTCCAACAACTATTACTTAGTATCCAATAACTATAATCGTCTTATTTCTTAAATTTAAGATGCCTAAAAAAAGAACCTACGATGTTGACCTGATTGAAGAAGCTGTACAAGAAATTAAATCTGAGCAGAACAGTTTCTCAGAAATATGGAATACCGAGATCAACTATTGGATTTAAGTTAAAACATTGAGATTCATTTGGACCTTCAACTGTTTTGTCAGAAGAAGAGGAAAAGAGAGGCGTTCCAAATTTTTTGCAAAACAACCCCTTTAAGGAAAATAGACCTGGAGATGGTTGGCTAAGAGCGTTCTTGAGAAGACACAATCAAATCGCTGAGAGAACAAGTGAGGCTGTGAGTTCAGCCGGTGCATGTGTTAGTGAAACGATCATAAGACACTGGTTTGAAGATATTAAGTCCTATATTATGCAAAAAAAAATTAACGGAAATGATCGAAGACCCTACACGAGTATAGGCCATTTGATCCTAATGCTGTTGTTACCATGCCTAATGTTACCATGTTGACAATGATAATTTTATTAAAATTGTTGGAAAAATTTGAGAAAATTTGTGAGATGGCTGAAGCAACTAATGATTTTTTGGATCTTTATCAAATATGGCAGCATTTTGGAAGAAACTCTATAGAAAAAACATCGAAAAATGTAGGTAACGAAGAAATTAGGTGCTCAAGAAGTTTTGCAGCAAATCAATGGACAAATAATGTCGCCAAATGGCTACGATCCTGGAGAAATCAACAATCAACAAAAAGGACAAACACAAAGCCCTAAATTCATTGTTATTCAAAATGAATTAATCGTTGAACCAGGATCAAGTGGTGTCCAACGTTACAAATCAAATAATATCAATGATTATCTTCTTTATCCAATCAGTCCACAACTAAAAGGGAAAAAATTGTCCGAAAAATTACCTTTCGCTATCACTTCCCAAAAATAGGGAGACTTATTAGCAGAAAAACGAGAGCTAAAAGAAAAAATGCAAACTGAAAAAGAAGAAGGAAAAAGAAAACGCGAGGAAAATAAAAAACCAAAATTAATAAAGTCAAATAAAATATGTTTTGGCTGCTCTTCGGTTCTCGGGTTCTCTGCCGTGTCTGAAGAAGATCACGACAAGATGATCGAAACGTCAAGTACCACAACCTTCCTCATTTCACTTCTGAAGAAGATCACGACAAGATGATCGGAACGTCAAGTACCACAACCTTTCTCACTTCACTTCTGAAGAAGATCACGACAAGATGATCGAAACGTCAAGTACCACAACCTTTCTACACGGCAGAGAACCCGAGAACCGAAGAGCAGCCATCAACGGCGGCCGTGAAAGCCTGAAGACTACATTAAAATATGTTTTACTTGTAAAATCAAGATAGGTTCAAAAGTGTTTTTAATATGCGATGGGTGCAAACAAGACTACCACAAACGTTGCATGCCAAACATCAAATTCATATGCCAGATGATGAAACTGATGATTTATTTTTATGTCACATATGTTTCAAGCAGGATGATAGTACTGACAATGAAGAAGAATATGAAGAAATTACAGGAGATGCAGAAGGCAATTTTCAAGTGGTAACTAAATTGGTTGAAGGAAAAGAGGTTTCCGAAGAAGAAGTTGATGATTCTGACGAAGCAGAGACTATTTGAATTGTACAAAAAAAAATATCTCAAAATATCTGTAGGTGATTTGTGATAATTAATAAACTACATAATAAAAGAAACTTACGTATTTCATCAAAATTTTCTAACAATACAATAACGTCCAATAACTGGCAAAATATTGTTCAATAACTGTAAAAATTGTCCAATAACTGTCAATTTTGCAACTCATTCGTAAATATTTTTTCTTAAATAAAACTAGATTCTACATATCTTGGGCTTTCGAAAGGACTATCTTTTGACGTGCATTTATTAATTTTTATCGTCCTGTGTCCGTTAACTATACCGTTTATCCCATCAAACACCATTCAAAATACCCTCTCTGCTGATACTTGCTAACTAGTAATGGATTCACATTTAAATGTTACAGACGTGATCGTATATATCTAATTCTAAGAATACCATACGGGTGTGAACTAAAATAAATTATCAAGAGTGGCAGAGGCACAGATCCGGTATCGTAGAAATGTTTGCTTCTTGCGATTTTCCCACTGTACTAATGACCACTAAAATATGGAAACACGTGTTAATTAGCAGTCATCGATGAATAGTTACCGACGTTCAAAAGTGGCAGATTTCGGTTCCTGTTGTGTTTGGCCTTTTTCAGGTGTCCATCTGTGCAGCATTTGGTATCTGGCCACTCTCCGGTTCATCAATCAATCCGGCGGCGGTGCGACATCGAACGCCCTCTACTCGTTTTAATATGCATTAGAGCTCGTTACGTCAAGGGTGAGTTTGTCGGTGTTGGTGTAATATTTTAAATAAATGAATGCACGGTCGTTGTAAATCAATTCCCATAGAAACAAACCGTAAATTAAAGATCTGCATGTACGAGGAATTTATTTTTTTTTTTAATTTAGTTCTTGTATCCGCTCCAGATGTCGGTATAATATAATTAATTAGCGTAGGTATTGACGTAACAATATGAGGGTGGAACCGCTCACTACTCGAAAATGTCAGCCACAACGGCGGACGCCGTCGCGGTATTGATTGCCATCACTCTTGCGCGGCGTCTCCGAGAAACACTTAGTTAATTTAATCAGTGCCTTCCAACTTCTCTCGAATCTTCTCGTTCTATCTCCCGGAATACCACTTCATAACGAGTTGGCGAACTCCTCCGCGAGCTTACTGCACGTCTCGACGGTTATACCGGGTCGGCTTCGCTATGCCCGCTTATCCGGAACATTATTAGTCCTCATACACGTCGCCGGATCGCAAGAGTAATTGACTTTCGTTCATTATAGACGCCGGTTTTCGCTTTTAATGAGGCGTATCGGGTCATGAGGTTTCGCTTTATAGATCTTCAAGCATCAGTTGTTTTGATGGTGAATTTATTTGAACCGGTTAGAGCACGTTTATTGGTATGTTTATAAAAATGTTATTAGTTTTAAAAGACCTACAAAAACGTTTGTTTAACATGATTCACAGTAAATAGCATCCGGCGAAATTTCCAGAAAAAACACCAATTGTAGGTCATTTATATAAATTAGAAAAAGTGTGGGACACAGAATAGAACCTTGAGGTATCGCAAGAAACGAAGATTGACAGCTAGTTGAAATGCTTTTTATTCTGTTTGGTGTTCACTATCTCGATAATCATCCTATATCTGTGCGCTTAAGTATCTTCCATATTGACGGTGATCCTCCATTGAGAATTTTTCAGCAATAGGAAGGGTGAAGTGGTAGTTCAAGCTTGTATTGATGCCGTCATCGTCGGCATAGTGCTTGGACCAAGTCCAGAAGGAATAGGTCGCAAATGATGTGACGTTTCTAATGTTGGAGTATCCTTGGCCCACTTTGGTGCAGAAGGTGCTGCTTCTTTTTTGCTACTTTAACTCTTGGAGACTGAATTCGCGAGAATAATGTTTTATGGACTAGGGCCTTATGCCGGACCTCCTCGAAGCTTTTTTCCGTACATAGTAGGAATAGCCGTGGATTCATTCAAATTGAAAACGTCAGTGCTGTCAGTCTCAAGGATAGTGATTGCATTGGCCGTTCCTGAATTTGCCAGGTTAGTGGAGAGTGTTGTCTGTTCTGCGATAGAGTGTAGAGGAGGACTTTGGAGAAATTGAAAAGGGTGCTATGGGTACACAACATTGCAACATTGGTGCAGTGCCATTTGTTTTAAATTTCAAATTACCTGAAACACCTTCCATTTCCAATACATTATTTCTGCTTTCTGAACAATATAGTGACTAAACTTAAAACAATATTAGTCCAATATAAACAATCCTTTTATGGTGACAAGATTTTAAACTCACAAAATAAATGCAAGAGAGCTTGGTCTTTCATTACAAATTTTAAAACGGGGAACGATGGCTCCAAGCATCTACCTGCATGCTTGGAGGTTACTTAACAATTTCTTTGGCAAGTATGTGTTGCAATAGCATGCGCGGTTTTCCCTTTTTCTTAAGACAAGCTTCTTCAAAATTTTATTTCATTTCATGTCTTCCTAACCAACAAGGCCTTAATGATTCACTGAGTGAACGATCTCACTCTCCCTATATCAAACTTCCATTTTAAAACAGTGGAATTTGTTAAAAGTGGTAATACAAACAAAGCAATACCACGATCTTCAAGTCTTTTTGCTCGTCATTTTGGAATGTGTGTCTGCTATGACGTTAGAAGCTTGTTTCATTGTTGTTTCATTCCTCCATTCCTGCCTCTACAATTGTAACAAGCACTTATCTCTTCATTTTATAGAAGAGTGCAATAGCATCAAAACTGTTGATGTATGGAGAATATAGTTGGGAGTTCATTAGCCAAAATGGAAGATTTGCCTACAGGTCTTCAAATTATATTGACTCAATTTCCAATTGTCATAGCAATTGAAGCCTCTTAGGTTACTGTGCTGTTGGAGGAAGAATATCTATATTACTGTCCATCATTTCTCTGCCTCTTATTTATCTTATTTCTTCTGAGAACTTTTATAATCTATTTCCTGTAAAAAAATGCGACAACAAAGTTTAATTTTTATTTGTCGTTTCATCACTCAGGACCCTAGTAGTACTCGCCCATCATTGCAAGATTACTTATAAGAGCTTGATAACGTACGGATGTCTTGGTGTAAGGGTTCACCCTCCTTATCGCTTATGGCTCCCAAAATTTTCGGAAAAATCAAGATAGGAATGTAAAAAATGTACATTTGAAAGAACACCAACTAGCTAAGTGAATATTTGTGAGTTTGGAGCTTTCAGCAATTTTCTTCTTCCAACAACTACACCTTATTTCAACTTCGCTTCATTCTATTTGGAGAAGTATTCCTTCAAATTACATATAATTCTAGTGGCATATAATATACTTCTAGGCAATTCTGTCATTGCATAATGGTCCTTGATATCACGACTGTCCCATCAGTATTTCAAATGACAGCAAAATTATCATTCATGGTGTTTATATTTGATTGTTTCTAGCAACAAATCTATGGTTTTATAATTTTCTTTCATGTCCACTACATAAGCCAAAACATCGATGTGAAGTTGCTGTGACTTCAAAGTACATCATTACAAAATAGAATGGCTTGTTCCATTTGATAGACATTATTGGTGTGCTCGTCTAGAGGAAGTCTTATAAAACTCGAATCTCTTAAATGCTTATTAATTATCTTCTCTAAGGTTAAGAGGCTAAAAGGTGAGGTGAGATTGATGGACCGGTACGACTACGATTCCATTTAGGCAACCATATGACAGATAGCTAAAATTATGGCAGCTTAACCGTCAGAATATGAACAAATGTAATCGTATTTTTGACAACTGTCAAAGTATGGTAATTGTTTTGGGCAGTATATTGTTTTAGATTAGGTAATGGTAGAAACTAAAATACCGCGCCTTCAAAATCTTTCCTCATTAGAGTCGGCCATGCTTTTTTTTAATGGTTGGCCAGAGTGCATGTAAATCTGTCAGAAATGCATCATTTTCACAGTTTGGTTATGTCATATAAATGTGTATCTGTAATAATTATAGAGTAATTAAGTTTTTGAAAAAATATTTATTGCAAAAGCCAAAATTGAGAGAAAATAATACTAAAGCAGATGTTGGACTCTTCATGCCTTCAAAGCCATTTATTAAGATTTCTTCGGTGATGTCAGCACAAGAATTAACAATAGCATTACGAAGCTCTTCGATTGTTTGATGTCTGATCTTGAAAATCGTATTCTTTAAATATGGAAAAATAAAATAATCTAATATTGTCAAGTCTGGAGATCTTGTAAGAAAATTAAAAATTCGTGTATCCAAAAATTGCTGTAAAAAGCCATTGTTTCTCGAGATTTGTGCGCTGGTGCATTGTCTTGCTGGAAATATCCTACCGTAAGTTCATCATCATGAAGTTCGTTGATAAACGGTTGTAATAATTCGTTTCGATATCTTTCAGCAGTTACGGTTTGGTTAAAAAATATAGGCCCAATAATTCGTCTTCTTGAAACTTCTAGCCAGACACCTATTTTTTGCGGATGCAACGAAGTTTCAGTGAATTCATATGGATTATCTGCAGACCAAATTCTCATGTTTTGCTTGTTTAAATAGCCAGAGAGATGGAAAGACGCCTCATCAGAAAAATAACATTTGTCAAGAACATCGTTATTATTTACGTTATTCAAAAACCATTGACAATACTGTTTTATTATAATTCTAACATTATAATAAAATAATTAAAAAAATATAAACGTCAATTATTTGAATTTAAGTTTGACAACTGTCAGAATTTGAAGTTTTGAAAAGTATCGCATTTGCACCAACCTATGATAACTAAACTGACAAAAAAAGCCTACTCTGATGAGGAAAGATTTTGAAGGCGCGGTACTTCTGAGAGCCGAACAATTGCCAAATCACTTATTTCTTACAATTCTGTCAGTTGTATCTGTCAAAAATATTACCGACAGTTGTAAAATTCTAAGAACAATTATTTTGAATAGCTTGAAGACTTGTCCGTTTGCGAAGTGACTCTACAGCAACTTTAATCTTTTAGTTATGACGAAGTAAGTGCATATGTGAATAAAAAGGGCTACTAATGCCATGCTGTCTTCTTATTATTAAATGCTTGGAAAGAGGAAAATGACAGTCAAGGTGATTGTATTCTTCTTTCAAAATTATTGAGTTCCAGCTTGGAGTTTCTGAAAAAAATAAGAGTCTGGGATACGAATACGTGTCTTTCAATTTGATCGTATTGCTCGCCTAGAAAATTAATCATGCTGAACAGTAATTTGCTGTCAACATTGTACAAGCATGTACAGGTCGACCAGAATTCCATGGCAGTTGCCCTTAAGTCAGAGTCAGTAATTTTTTCTTGTTGTCAATGCGAAAATTGAAGAATAAATTTAAAGATGAGGCTCCATACGACACTGACTTTATATTCCATCATTATATTGAGTCCCTAAAGTGTTCACTCCTGTTGAGATGAATTTATTGTAGATCAAAATACTGGACTTTTTGAGAGTGCCGGTTCCTATTAGCACCCAACCGTTCTGCATTCTACAAGAAAAGGTTCCTTTCGTTCCTTCAACTTTTAAGTGGAACTATTCCTCATGTTGGACAATTCTACATCATGTCACCAATGCCTGAAGCACAAAATTACACAAAATTTGAAGCAGAAAAACTAATCGTAAAAAAAGAAAGTCATAATTAGGTTCAAGCCCATTGAAGCCCAGTTGGTTAATTGGATTTTAATGAGACATAAAAAAGGTTTGAAGCGAATAAAAATGGAATAAACAAACAGCACAGTTTTCGCTGAAAAGAAACTGAAGATAAAGACGAAATTTATCATGACTAAAATTGTTTGTACAATCAAACACATAAAAATGTTCACACATCAACATAACGTTAGTCTATTAACTAGACATGTGTAATAGATCGTATAAATGACATTTCCACACAATAATCGTGAACATAGATTACGCAAATATCCAAGATTCTTATCTAAATTATTCATTAAAACAGCACGTTGTAATTCTATTTACAAGCGGGTATATTAAACGCTAACTAGGTCGATTAACGTTTTATTAATTACAACGTATCTTCATTACAAATTGATTGAAGTCGTTTCAATCGTGTTGGAATGTCTCAAGACGTCAGATCTGTATGTAAATGACTTTCTTCAAAATGTATACATAATCAGTTTTATGTTGAGACAATATAACAATAGCCAGAAAGAGCGTTTCGGTTTAGAAATCTTTTATCTGGTTAGGTACATCTGTATATGTGTGTGTGTGTGTCGGTTTTTAAAAGATTTGTTCGAAACTGTGCTGTCAAAAGGAAGTTCTGGATAATTAATCACTTCTTGACAAGTTGACCTACACATCTTTCGTTAGGAAGTAATGATTAGGATATCTGGAGAAATACTTATGTATGTTCATATAGATACATATACAGCGTTAGTAAAAAGTCCCGGAACGGTCAAATAACTTTGTTATTTGAAAATTATGATTTCTGAAATTTGGTATGCTGCTGAAGCTCATCGTATTTTAGTGGAAGTGTATGGTGAACATGCTCTAGCTGAGCAAACGTGTCGGAAGTGGTTTGCACGTTTTAAAGCTGGCGATTTCGACTTGGATGACAAGGAGCGACCTGGACAGCCGAAGAAATTTGAAGATAATGAGTTGGAGACATTGCTTAATGAAGACGAAAGTCAAACACTTCAAGCATTTTCTACATCATTGGGAGTTGACTTATCAACGGTAGGAAAACGTCTCAAAACTTTGGGCATAATCCAGAAGGAAGGACATTGGGTTCCATATGAATTGAAACCGAGGGACATTGAGAGAAGACTTTTGACATGTGAACTGCTGCTTCAACGGTCGAAAAGGAAAGTTTTTTTTGCATCGAATGGTCACTGGCGATGAAAAATTGATCCATTACGACAATCCGAAGCGCAAAAAGTCATGGGTTAAGCCCGGCCAACCGTCAGGATCAGTGGCAAAACCAAATATCCATGGGTCTAAGCTCCTACTCTGTATTTGGTGGGATCAGCGCGGTGTGATTTATTATGAACTGCTGCAACCGAATGAAACCATAACTGGAGATCGCTACCGACTGCAATTGATGCGCTTGAGCCGTGCATTAAAAGAAAAACGGCCGGAATACTCCGATAGACACGAAAAAATCATTTTGCTGCACGACAATGCTCGTCCACACGTCGCAAGACCGGTACAAACATACCTGGAAACACTTAAATGGGAAATCCTACCCCACCCGCCGTATTCTCCAGATATCGCACCATCTGATTACTATTTGTTTCGTTCGATGGCTCATGGCTTGTCTGATCAGAAGTTCACTTCTTACGAAGGTTGTCAAGAATGGGTCGATTCGTGGATTGCGTCTAAAGACAATGCGTTCTTCCGACGTGGTATTCGTACCCTGCCCGAAAGATGGTCAAAAGTTGTAGAAAGCGATGGGCAATACTTTGATTAAGCTATTATTTTATTTTCGTTTAAAATAAATATTCTTTTTCATTAAAAAAAACGCTACGAATTAATTCCAACACCCAATATTTTCTTCACTTCACGGTTTAATCGACAATACGACCAACTTTTTTTTTTTAACGGAACGCCCAGTTTTTTTTAACACTTTTGAATGCAAAATAAAAAACTACGTTCAGGAAGTATTAAGATGTTTATTTTTATTCACAAGAAAACAGTTAAAAAATTAAAAAAGTGTCCTAATACAGAAAAAACAAGGTACCATTGAAAAAAGTTGTTGTTTAGTGTTTGCATTCTTTTTGCCGTCACATTTGACAATTTTAAAAGCGTTTTAACTTTTGCATCGCTATAAATTTACTTATTTTAGACATTGACACATTTGAAAATGGCAGTAAAACTTACTGAATCAGAACGAATTGAGATATTAATGATGCCGCGTGGGTACGGTGATCGTCAACGTTCTTTTGTCAAGCTTCGTATTTTGTTCAATATTGTTTATCCGGATCGTCACATTAGTAATGTAGTAATAGCATGCCGAACAATTCAAAAGTTTGAAGTCTTTCGTCAGGTGAAGGATTTACCTTGAAGGGGACGTCCATTAACAGCAACAGATGAAGAAACTAGTTTGAATGTGTTACTTACAGTGGAAGAAAATCATCACGTGTCCACAACAGAATTAGGTCAAATTCATGAGATCTCTCAAAAATCTGCTCATAAGATTATTAAATCAGCAAGAATGGAAGCCTATAAAATGTATCCCGTCCATGAGTTAACTGAAGATGATCCAGATCGTAGACTACATTTTTGCGAAACAATGACGGAATTGATCGAGCAGCAGACTATTGTTTTAGATCACATCATTTTTTCAGATGAGGTAACGTTTTGGCTCAACGGCACTGTGAACAGACATAATTGTCGCTACTATGATCAATTGAAAATCCGCATTGGATTGAAGAAGTCCATACACAGCGTCCTCAAAAGGTGAATGTCTGGGCTGGTCTTGTTGGAAACAACATCATAGGACCATTTTTTATAAGAGGAAATTTAACTGGCAACGTCTACTTAAATTTATTGCGAAATGAGGTTGTTCCAGCACTTGCGGCCCTCTTTCCAAATGCAAACATATGTGATCACCCTAATGCACAATTTTGGTTTCAACAAGATGGAGCTTCCCCCCATTTTGCCCAGAATGTCCGCGATTATTTGAATGAAATTTTTCCGGAACCTTGGATCGGACGTAGAGGACCAATCGAATGGCCAGCACGTTCGCCAGATCTCTCGCCATTAGATTTTTTCTTTTGGGGTCACTTGAAATGTTAAGTGTACAAAAATCGTCCCCATAATCTTGAACAATTGGAAGAGAGAATAGTTCAAGAAGCCAATCGCATCACTCCAGAACAAATACAAAATTCAATATGAAATTTTACTGACCATTTACATTTTTGTCAAATTGTAAATGGAGAGCATTTTGGACAATTATTGTAATCGCAACCTGAATAGACAGGTATCTTGATTTTTCTGTATTAGGACACTTTTTAAATTTTTTAACTGTTTTCTTGTGAATAAAAATAAACATCTTATATCGTATATTACTTAGTTTATTTACATAATTTATTTCTTATGTAACAATTAAAACTTCGTTTATATAAATTTGCTATTATATCTTAAAAAAAAAACCTTTTAAATATTTTATACATCTTTGTGTTTGCAACCATTTAAGCTGAATCGTATAAAGAATGTATCAAGCACCTGCCGCCGCTTTTGCTGTCACTAAGTACTTAAGTTGACATTCGTAAACTTTTTGCCTTGGTTGCGTCCTCGGCGAGCCAAATGCTGACGGAAACCTCTTGCATTATACATGTCCACCAATCTATAATCGCTTTCTCTAGTATTAATTTTGCTTCGGCAGGTGGACGGTTTATATATTCCTCAAACAAATTCTGTTGTTACGAGTTGAGTTAAAATTTAGTCAGGAGAAAAATAAATCAGGTAAAAATGTTGTAACTACATAGACATATATAAATTACTTTCTACATTCCTTAGATTACTTCCAAATTAATATCATTAAAAGTACAATTCAAACTAATTGAAGCAATCGACGTTGAAATTGTTTTACAAATGCATTGGTTTGATATACATAATTTTCCAAATTAATTTGCAAGTAGTCCATTTACTAATGGGTTATAGCATTGTTTTTTGTCTGAAAATAATTCGTAAAAGCGAAAAGAATCCTACCAGTAGATTTAAATACAGCACTTTGCATTCTTATCTGACCACCCTGTACTAGAGAAAACAAAGTGAGATTCCTTGTTTCAGATTTTAGATACATGTATGTTGCTTGTATTGATATATTTATTGAGACAACGGTTATCTCTATAATTTTGGTATAAGTTTTTGAGGACCAAAAGATGTTTTTGTTAAGAATCTAAATATTAAAATATGATTGGTGGTTCAAATGAAGGACTACTAGAAAGTAACGACAATTGTTGGTTGACATGAAACTTTTGAAAACAATTTTTGTTATCCAGAATGCATGAGCCAAGATAGAGCCTTCCTGTTGCATTTGTAATTCGGTGCTGTGTCCTAACACGTCCGCAGAATCAGAAGTTCTTCTCTCTAAGGAAGTCTGCACTTTAAATCTAATAACTATGCCACTACACGTTTTTCTTGCAATTTTTTGAATTAGGAATACTTTTATTATTTAAAAATGATAAATTATACAATTGAATCTTAAAAAAAACACAGATAATACCGGTGTAATAGCGTCTTTTTGAAATTATTTGATAACTAAATATTCTTTCTGCGATATTTCAGGCTACGAATAAGATATTGAAATACGGTTTTCACTAACCTATTTAGGTATCACTTCGCTACATTTTTATGGAAAAAAAGTCATATTATTGCATTTAATTTTTTAGAGAATTTTGCAATTTTCTGTTATTATATCAGAAAGCGCGCTCTAGCGGCATCACTAGGAAATAGACATATCACAGGTAAGATAGGTTTGATGGAGCAATAAATGCTTTTTTCAATGAGACCAAGTTTAATTACCCTCCATCACTTTATTTGAATAGATACGTCAAAAAGTGTTAAACAAAAATTACTCGAGTAAAGCTTAGCTTTAAAAAGTATATATTTTTTGGTAACATTTATTGGGTGGATATCAGTGAAAAATCACTTTAAAGGTTTAAGATGCTGGTTACGCCCCCTGGCGACCATCTTGGAAATCTGAAAACATTTTCCACGATCTTCTTTTGACCACTTTAGTGTTGAAAATTTTTATCGCAAGTCTCTACGACGAATAGTTTCAGAGATACAACACTTTGCATTCTTATCTGACCGCCCTGTACATCGCTTGTAGGAAATTTATAATTATGATCATTTTCAAAATTTCCATATAAATTAAAAAATAAATAAACTTAGTTTTGAAAAACACCAGCTTTTGCTCTTGAAAAAGCCACTTACATTAGTGACGAAACGTCGAGTTTGTGTTAGTGTTTGTACAAATTTTGTATTTTCATTTTACTTTTATTTTTATTTGTGTTTTGTATACTTTTACTTTAGTACGATGCGGTCAAAACCCGGAAACCCTCATAACAGAGACTCGGCTTATTTTTGAGAATCCTTGTGAACGTTTAAATAAAAAAATTTCTGAAAATTTAGAAAATTATGGAAAATTTCGTGAAACACGTAAGAAGTATTATCGAGGGGGATAATTTTTGATAAAATATTGGCTCACCTATTTGAACGCCCTGCCCTCTGGAGCTACCTCCTCAAAAATCTTAAATGGAAAGAGATACATTTTGGAGTTTAGTTTTTTGAAATTGGTCGATTCGTTTTCGAAATTTTTAAGAAAATCTTTTGGTTTGTTTTGTTTTCAATTTTACGAGCGTCGGAACAAAAACCAATATTCAAAACGTGCTTTAACTTTCTAACATCTTTTACGTTTTCTTTCACAGTTATTCTGTTGCAGAAAAAATTAAAAAAAAAAACAAAAAAATTATAAAAATGCGTTTTCAGTAGGTTTTGATGTCGATCCAAGACTTCACTATTATAGATGGCGTACAGGTATCTTTTAGATTTTTTTGCCACCTTTACCACCTGTATCCTTTTGATTGTCTGCAGGGCATTTATAAAGTCGGTAAAGTCGGTTTCTGTCACTTACGCACTACAATTTTTCATTTTTTGAATGAATTTCATGAACTCCCTTTTTAAACAAATGCATTAACATTGACAGTAGTACATTGGCAGGATTGACATGTTAAAGTGCTTCAATGCATTAGGATAGTTCAACTGATTTTAAAAAAAGGAAAATGTTTGGATTTTGCTTTAATATTAAAATACATTCCTAACAAAAATCTTATGAAATTTATTGTATTTTATTTGAAACGGTTTTTTGTGGAACATTTTGTATTTTATTATTTCAGGTTTGGCAACGGACATAACATTAATCAATGAAAGCAAGTTGGTATGGCGGATACCTTGCTTTTGACGACTTCCCGGTTGCCAATTACCGTCTATTACATGCGTTTCAAGCTTCTAACTTGTTTAACATAATTTTGTAGCCAAATGCAAAAGATATCTGAAATCGTCCTGTAGTTTTTTATTTCGCTATATCTTTATTATTTATTGAGATATAAATGTTTAAAAAATCGTTTGTCAGCGCCTTTATGAAAACGTGGCCAACTATTGAAGTACAAAGACTACTGACGTCACGGAGTACGATAGGGTATTTTTTTGTGTTGGCGTGATTATAATTCCGATGCATATTTCTTTTTCAGTTATTGGCTACCATGAAAATATATCTGACGTAACAATCTATGATGACAATTATGACTTTTTACGTTGTAACTCCAACATGTTGAATAAATAATCAAATCTCCTCTATAATTTAAGTTTATCATTGACAGCTGTCACAATTTGCAGTACAATTTAAAACGATCGCAGTATCGTCAATCTTGCTACCTAAAGAAAATAGTTTAAAACTTTATGTTGACATGCCTGATTTTTAAATTCAAATGTGTCAAAAATTTGACAGGTTAAACGTCATTAATATTGATTCACTTAAGTAATTCTAACCTAAAAATTTTCAAGATTGCCAAATTAAATATTGACTTCAAACATTTATAGCCACTCGGTTGTTCCCTTTCAGTTTTTCTTGCGTTTACCACTTCCACTGTCAAAAAAAATGAGTAAATAAAGATTCTACTTAAATACTTACCTTTTTCATTCCAATAAAACTAGTTTCTAGCAGTAGTACTTACCATTCCTTCGACTAACACCTGGATCTTTAAGAAATCTGCACCAAATTAGGACACAAAATAAATAAAACCAATCAATCAGTCAGTAGCAGCTACTTTATTGCACGAAAGATGCTCGACATAATAATAATTGTTATATTTTAATATTACACATGTACATACCTAATAATAGAGTGTCTTACGTATTGGCCCTAACAACATATCACTTGCCAACGGAGAAGTAACAGTAAATTGCGAGCTGTAAAACGGACAGTCTCTAAAAAATTAATTTAAGGAACATTCACTTCGCGTGTGTCTTACGGATTCATTTTTTTTTTAATTTTACTCATTCTCTGTTATGTAACTCGTTCCGAAATTCTTCCTGATTTATGTTTCGTGAATAACCAATTAATTTATAATTACTTAGGTTTCTTCCTCTCAAATACTTTAAAAGTCTTAATTCATAGTTTGTACTTTCATTATTTACACTAACCACTAGAAAAACGCACTTCCTCTCAGAACCAGTATAGATCTTTCGACGAGTCCTGCACTTGCGCTTCTAAACCTGAAGCAATAGAAAATCCATTGATTAGTTTAGCGGTGAAAAGACAGAATGCACCAGGGGGAATTTGGGAAAATCACAAAGGCTAGTTAATTACAATAAAATTATAATAATTTAATCTTTAACAATTATAAATATATTAGAGCAAATTTGAAATGTCGAACTAGACTTTGTGATAAAATTGTAATAATTGGAATAAAACTTATGAGCTGAAACTAACTTTTCTTGGCAATATTCTTCGTGCAGATTGATGATATTACAATGGAGATGGAGTATTTAGTAGATCGTGATAGCCTAAAAGAAAATTTAAAAAAAATACCTAGATTCTAAATGGCACATCAAAAAACAACATAAAAATACAACACAATGTATTCGTTGTTTTCCACTACCATCTTTAATATCAAAACTACTACGCTGATAAGTCGATTTTCTGATTATTATTTAATTCCCATCAAGTTTTCCTTTAATAGATATTAAACATTTTTACAAGTAATTGTGTACTCTCGAATTGTAAAATTTATTTAAATGCCCATATTGCAACACTATCTCCAAATGGTATCATTATTTCAAACAAGTTGAAGCGAAAAAAGGATGACCTCCAAATCTGTTTAATCCTTTCAGGACGAACTTTTATTTTTTTCGAAAATTTATTTTTTTTTACTTCAGTTTTAATAGAATTATTTTATTTTAACCCTTTCCAGCACAGTGGTCTTGATGTGGAACCACCTTTTCATAATTTGTTTATACCGCAGGATGTGGCCAATGAAACTTATTTCGCGCTTTTGATTTGGGAGGTTCCAATCGGGACCACAAGACCAATGTACCTACTTTCTCTTTTCCAGATTTTCAACATGTATTTATCTAGCAAAGATCTGTATTCGTTGATAGAGGAAATTCCTTCCGATGTATCCAAAATTTCCGAAGGTTAGAATGAAAGTAATGAAAGTCAAGATGAATTGCCACTTACAGCTTTTATTGCCACAAAGATAAAATTGACCAATAATGCACAAAACGCTACAAATATTATTCCATTTGAGGAAAAAGTTGGACCAAATCTAGAATATCCTGTTGACTACTTTTTGCATTTATTCACCGATACCCTATTGAATATCATAGCATTTCAAACAAACTTATACGCGACCCAAAAGTACTGTAGCAATGGATATCAACCAACAACATTGGACTCGACATCAATCTCCTCATGAGAATAAAAAAGTTACAGATACTTCTGGTCATCCCGAATGGAACTAACAGACCATTTTATATCATCTTGTATGACAGGTGATCGCTTTGGGTGGCTCCTTACTCGTCTGCATTTAATGACAACATCATACAGCCGAAAAATGATGACCCCAACTATGATAAATTATATAAGGTGCGACCATTGCTAGATCAATTATCAGCTACATTTAAAAATGCCTATTTTCCTACTAAAGAATAATCCATAGATGAATCGATGATTAGGTACAAAGGTCGATGTAGTTTATGCCAATATATGCCGATGAAGCCCATAAAAAGAGGGTATAAAATATGGGTCCGCTCAGATGCAACGGGCTATGTGGTAGAATTTCAAATATGCGCTGGTAAGTGAAAGAGAAGTAAGGTGCAAATCATTGGTCAAGGATTATAATCATCATATGCGATCATCTGGATAGTTCAAAATTGCTGTGGCAATCGGACTTATAGGAGCGAACCAAAAATCGCAACCAAGACGTACAAGCTGGCACTGTACTAGTTGTAAAGTGGGGTTGTACCTGTCCGATAAAAATAATTGTTTCATTAAATTCCATGAGAAATAATGTTATCGTTTTGGTTGACCTGTAACGATCTAGTTTCTCGGTTTATTTAATCCGAGATTGTTAAAAGCCATCACCGACTGTCTGGTGAATAATCCTAAAATATCACTGGTCCTACTTGCTGCTGAATTCGACGAGTCTAAAGGATGCCTACAACACATTATCAAAACGCGTCTTCAGTTCAGAAAGGTCTTGGCAAAGTGGGTGCCTAAGTTGCTGTCTAATGAGCTAAAGATGAGGATTGATGATGCTCAATCGATTTTAGACGAGTATGGTGCAGAAAGGGATGATTTATTGAATCAATCAGTGAAACTTGGGTCTACTACGAACCACCACAAACCCGAAATTCAACTTTCGAATAGCGACTCCCTGGTCAACCCCCGCCAGAAGTCGAACGTACCAAAATGATGTACAAAAAGATCATAGCTACTGTGTTCTGGAATAAAGATGGAATCCTGCATATTGGCTATGTCAAATCGGCTAAATCTATCAACAAAACATACTATTACATGAACCTTCTTGATGTCGTTAATGCCGAGATTCCGGCAAGGAAGCATCGTAAAGTCAAATTTCCACAAGACAATTGTGCAGACTATAAAGCAAATGTTACACTCGAAAAGATCACTTAGCTGGGTTGGACGCTTCCAAAACATCCTCCTTATTCCCCCGATTTGGCACCCTCTAATTATTACTTGTTTTTAAATTTGAACAATATCGTAAAACTTTGCACGTTAGGATATAACTTTGCACCAATTTCAATTTGCGTTTTGCCGCCCTACAGCAGAAAAATAGTGATCTGTAATATTTTAGTTTCAAGTATATTTGAAAGATGGCATATGTGTGCATGAATTTCACTAGGCATTGTGCTACTCGATTTCTTTATCATTTGTTTACAAGCCTGTGCACGTTGACCTTGCAGTTTATGAAAATTTATTATCCTAGGTAAATACCTGTTGGACTGTTGATAGTAGGTAAGTGAGTGTGCACAAATTGTTATAAATATATTTGGCTAATGGAATCAGTAATTTGGAATTCGGTTTTTTCATATGAGAAATGTATTATATATAATGCTTTTAAAAGCGATTTTGCTTAATAAATTCGTTAATCCATTAGAAATGACTTCCTTTTTATTTCAGACATGCCCAATAAATACTCGAGAGCTGTTGGTTCTAGACAATATGCTGATTAAACCAACGACAAGATTAATGACTGCTTAGAGGCAACCAGATCTGGCGGATTAAGGCAAAAGGAAGCTGCAAAAACCCGTAGGACTCTTAACTACAAACTTAAAAATGGCCACACTATGTGGCCTGGTAAACCTTTAATTTTTAGCTTTTGTATCCTGCACCATTGCGATGAGCAATTTTGGGTTTCCATTTGAGGAATGGTTTTTTTCTTTAATGTTGCCCAAATTGAAGAAATTGGAAGGTAAAACTGTACTCATAGGAGATAATCTCTCGTCCCATGTATTTTCGAAAGTCATCAAAGAATGTCAGGAGAATGATATAGCTTTTCTATGCCTGCCTCCAAAAAGTACTCACCCCACCCAGCCCCTGAACGTCGCATTTCTTTTTCCGTCCTATGAAATGTGCTTGGAGACAAATTTTATTAACCTACAAAAACACATCCAGTGGAATAAAAAATGCCACTCTACAAAAACAAGACTGTCCTGCTTTGCTTAACGATTTAATAAATCCTCTTAAATTGAATCAGTGTGCAAATTTAAAAGCAGGTTTCAAGAAATGTGGTATACAGCCACCTAATTAATGAATTGTTAAAAACATTTTCGGGCAAAGAAATTGACAAAGCTGAAAGAAATTCTATTGAAGTTTCAAGGAATTTTTTGAAAATAACAGAAAGGAAACAACAGGAATAGATGGCATCAAGGAAAAAAGGAAAAAAGTAAATGTGGTTCTAGGCAAGTGTATTACCTATGAAGACTTTCAACAGCCTTCAACATCAGGCGCTTCCACAACATCAGGCGTCTCATTTAAAAAAAATCATCCTCAAATTCGGAAAATAATGACCATAATGTGCCTTATAAGGAATCATCCAGTCAGTATGAAGAACACTTCAGCGATCTGGAAGAGAAAAACTGTCATGAAAACAGCAAATCTGGTCTTAAATGGAATCGTGTGAAGAAAGAAGTGGGAGAATTTGTTGATTTTAGATACGAAAGAGACATCTTCGCATTACCAAAACTGGAGCCACTGTATCCTCAATGCAGAAATGTGGAAGACTTTGGAAGTGGCCAGAGAGACAAGATAATTTGCAATACAGCTGGCCAAATATCATTGGAAATATCCAAACGCCAAAACAAATTAGTGGGCGTAGTCTTTTCTCTATTCCAGAATTAGATTTTTTATGGAGCTAATTTCCCCATTTGTTTGTCAGTGTAAATGATAAAAAAATAATTTTCTACTTTTAGTTTTAGTTTGCTTATGAAAAATATGAAGAATAACTTGTCTTGTGTTTATCTAATGTTAATTTACCAGTAAAGAATGGTTTTGTTTCGTGTTTTTATGAATAAATTATAATCAAAAAAATTTTAATGGGTTTCAATACATTTACAATTCTTAACTTTGAAACACTATTCTTACAATCATTGTTAAAGGTGGTATTCCGAATGTGGTGCAAAGTATCCTTCCTCTAGAGGAAACTTTGCACCACTGCTTACAAAAGTTTTTTAGGGACTTTGACATATTCAAGTTTTGGCCCTGTTTGGACAACCCAAAATTTAAAAACGCTTGCTTATCAATGGGATGAAAACTTGTTAGATAAATTGCAAAAAAAAATTAGAATTACAAGCAAGATAGGAGCCATAAACTTCACAGAATAAAAATGATACAATTTTCTCGATAGTTTGATAAAGAAAGCCCTTCAAATCACTGTATTAAAAAGTACATTCAGACGTTCATTAATGCCCAAGCAATCGGACATCTTCTCTATAATATTTCGCCGTAAAATTGCGCACATAAACAACAAACCCAATACCCTCCCGTATTGGCGCACAAGAACAACTCTCAAAACGCACGAGTCTACTCCGGTTCTGTATAAATATAAAGCGAACATCATTCGATTGCGAATTCCGGGAACAGCAAGCATGGTGCACGAGATAGTAGCTTACCGCGGATCGGCGGCGGCGGGTTTGTACTTGAGGCCGCCTGAGATCAATAACAAGTCTGACCACGACCGACCAATCCCGATACAGCTGACCAGGAACCCTTCCCGCAACCTATGCCGCGCTCCTCTCGCCTCCTCTTCCGCGAATTCCCTCCGTAATTGTCATTCTCGCGATGCTTCTTGTTTTCTCCTTCGGCCATATCTTTCCGTCCGTCCACTCTCGGACGCTTATTGCTCTGCGCGCCGCTACGTATGTATATGCAACCTACGTTGGAAGCACAATGCGTGGAATAAAGTGGTGATGTAGAGAAGGAAAGTGATATTCGTAGGCAGTGAAATATGAAATATTTATAGTTGCCAGTCTCCATTTTCTTCAAGCTTGTAGATTGATATTCTCTCTCTCGATTAGAATTTTTATTTTAATGTAGTAGGTACGTTCTTAATTCAGTGGCCCAATTATCCAAACTAAACAATAGATACAACACAGAATAAATGAAAATAAAAACAAAAACGCTTGTCTAACTGCCCTTAGAAAAATCCAAACGAAATTAGCAAAGAAACAAATTTAAATCAAGAGATATGATTTAATTACATTTTAACAATAATATTATTCTTACAAAGGTAGTCTTAATTCAATTAAAGATAATATTTATATGACGGATAACGGCCAGTGCTCATCTACAGCACATAATTAGGCTCTTACGTGACCCATCAGTCTTTGGACGGTAACAGCGAATCGAAAGTTAAATTTTTTGTACGATTCTGCCCCTCATTGAGGGCTTGCCAACCCCCCATTATACACCTTTCTGCTCAAATGAGACCAAATTTTCTGTACGATTCTGCTCCTCATTGAGGGCTTGCCAACCCCCCATTATACACCTTTCTGCTCAAATGAGACCAAATTTTCTGTACGATTCTGCTCCTCATTGAGGGCTTGCCAACCCCCATTGTACACCTTTCTGCTCAAATGAGACCAAAATTCCTCAATAGGCCTTGTCTGTAAAACATGAACAACATTGGATGGTTATCTGTCTTCAGAACAAAATTGATGCCGTTTGTGCCTAACCAATCTCTTCGTATATAAATGTCTGCATTGATGCTTTCACTGTTAAGACGTCCAACATGCAGGCGTGAACTACCAGCCTCTGATATAGCATACCACACTAAAACTTTGTCTTCAAACTTGACTTAGCTTTTGAATTTAATATTCTCAAGGGCGTTTGGAGAACGTGAAATATTTTTGATCGTCCATAGCAATAACTTTATCACGAAAACAATTGTGTTTTAAAGCACGGCAACACCTGGAAATTCTTTCCAAGTGAGCGGCTGGCTAACATTTGATCAACAGTCGAATTTGTGGAGATTCCCAATGTATTTTTTGCTCTTTCAATCAATCTTCGCCCATTAAGTCAACTCAAAACTTTGGATCACCCACCTTCAGGCACACTAATAGATGGGATACCCTCCTGGCAATTTTTTACTGTCTGTTAGATTGTTGAAACCGACACATTTCTCCCTCTCTAGATTCTAACAATATTGCGTTCAAGTACTCATTCCACAAACTGATAAATATCTTTATTACATTAACTAAATGTACCATTATTTATAAAAATGATATTAGACGTCAAAAAATTTACTATATTTTATTTCGGAGGGCAACTTTTTTGAAATTTCAGAAAATGGAAATCTACAAACTCGAGTTATTGTTACGAAGAATTTAAGAGTTCGTGAACTACTAAAAGAGAACCCAACATAAAATTATTCTAAATCCAACAATATTTTAGTCGTTATTAACAATAAACGCAATGGTACTAGAACACTTGGTCATGTGTGCCTTGGTGAAGCAGAGTCTTACCAGCCGCAAACAATCGTCAATGCCTTTGGTCAAGAATTTTCCGAAATACAGACAACATCTGTTTCCAAGTGCTTGGCACGAACATCCACACTAAGGCAGAAGTAAAATATCTGGGCGTAGTCTTGGATAAGAACTTGACTTTTAGGGTCATATTTATAGTCCGTGCTTGAGGTTGTGTCGATGCTTGAGTATGCGATTTTGACGTAAATGTCATTAGAAATCTGTCAAAATCGCGTGCTCAAGCATCGACACAACCTCGGACCACGGACTATAAATATGACCCTTATTAGATCCCACATAAACTATATTACAGGGAATGCTGAGACCAATCTGGTGGCCCTACAGAAAATCTTGCCAAATGTGGGGAGCCCCGGGAGTAAGAGGAGAGGAATCGTAAGTCCTGTAGGCGGTACCAGCCTCGATTTGTGCCTTAGAAACAAAAAGACTTAAAGAAGCCATGAACAAAGTCCAGAGGCGTAGCCTTCTTTCTGTAGTGGGCGGTTATAGGACAGTATCGGGGTGTGTGGCACAGGTGATTGTTGGAACCCCACCGATCTCTCTTCTGTTCCAAAGGGCAAAGATCATCCTTAGCAAAGGCACAACAGAGGGAAGTTACATTAAAAAAATGGCAAAGGCAATGAAGTAAAATGGAGTCCATAGTGATATAGACTAAGACCTTATACCGTGGGTCCACTGATCTGAAGAGATTTGGCCTCGCTCCGAGTGGTCTATGCTGCATTGTAATAATACAGACACACCTGAACACGCAATCCTAACCTGCCCCAAGTGGAATAATGAGAGGGTGACTCTAGAAAACGGGATCGGCAAAAAAATGTTCAAAAATATCATTCGAACCATGACCGAAACGGAGACTAACTGGAACAGGATAGAGTCGTTTATAACCAGAATACTCTCCTCAAGGGAGACTGATCAAAAGAATAGAAGCAGTGTACATTCAGCATAAACGGACGAGAACTAAGACATATTAGATCTAACGAAGGACACCCGAACTCCTAATCCTCATCACATGAGGGATGGGAGAGGTAAGGTAATGCACAAAGAAAAGTTTGTAAAGGTTTATGAGGAATGTGCTGCTTCGTTTTCAACTGTAAAGAAATGGACGGCTGAGATTAAACGTGGTCGTACATCCCTTGAAGATGATCTACCTGACGGGCGGTCAAAACCTGCAAGATGGATGACGCATTTGTTAAATGCCGATCAAAAACAAACAAGACAACCAATTTCTCAGCAATGTTTGGATCGTTTTACAAAGAATCCAACCTAATTTTATGCGTCAATTTATTACCAAGTATGAAGCATGGGTCCACCATGAAACAGCAGTTAAAGCAGTGGATCGAAAGCAATGGTTCTGTTCCAAAAAAAAAAGATCAATTAGTGTTTTCTAAGATGCATTACCTTGCAAAAGGCAAAACGATTACTGACGAATACTGCGCACGTCTTCTTGATCAGCTAGATGAAAAAATTCGTGAGATTAGGCCTTGATTGCACTGCACCACAAAATTGCTTTGGGATGGAAAAAATTTAGGGATTAGAGGTATGAATTGTTGGAACATCCACCTTAGTCGCCAGATTTTGTTCCCTCTGACTATCACCTCTGACTATTCACAAATCTAAAGAAATTTGTCGTTCGAAAACGTTTTGGGTCAAACGAAGAGGTGATTGCTTCGGTGCATGAATATTTTGCAGACCTGAAATCCATTTATTAGAGAAACGTTGGACAAACCAATACAATGTTTGTCCAACGTTTCTCTAATAAATGGATTGTAGTGGATGGAAGTAAGAAGAGATTATACAGAAAAATAATTGGAATTTTGAACTAAAAAACACAATCGTTTACCATCAGGACAACCACCTCAACTGCTCTTATCACAACATAGCTCAACTATTACACAGAAGAATTGCTTAAATGTTTACTTTTTAATCCCGGATATGTTTCGTGCGGACACAACACGTCATCCATACATAACCCCGCCTATTCTCACCCGATACACCCACACAGTTTATATCTATTAATCAATCAGAAAATCGACCGTCAGCCCCCTTTTGGTATACACGTATAGGCAACCCCTTTATTTTGAAGTTATTGCGTGTATTGTGTGTGTGTGTGTGTGTGTGTGTACACATATATTTACCTGACATCGAGGGATAGGACGAGTAGGGGTTGTCGAGTGAGGGATGCTGCCAGTCCATGGCCTTACACTGCGCCCCCATGTGCAGTCTAGATCCGGGGAGCAACAACCCTGAGTACTGGGCCATGTTGTGGTGGTGGTAGTCGTGTACCCGATGGTGCTGACTGTAGGGATACCACGCTTCGCTAGGGTGGTAGTGTTCCGAATATAGATCGGCGGCGGTGTGACCGTGCGCCCCGCTATAATGCTGGCTGTTCCAGAAGGAGGCGGGAAAGTTGCGCGCTGACATCGGTGACGTCTCTGAAACCGTTCAAATGATATATCTTTTAGATATAATGTTATCACACTGTTTTATATTTTTTATCTTATTATAAATTATATTTTAGTTATTTTTTGTTTGAACGTGTATGGCGAAAATTGATAAAGAGCCTATTGTCCTCATTCGCTTGATGATGAGAGCCCATGCGCCTTCGAAACACGTGTCCCGAATAATTCATTACACAAGTTTGTTTTAGAATGCGCTGATTTCAGAAGTGCAAATTCAAACACAAAAAATTGGTAAAAGCACTCGTTTATTCAAAATTATCAAACATAATATTTTTTTACAACCAATGAAACATTATTTTGAGACATATAGTAACAATATTATACTTATTCATGTTTTTTATTAAACCTTTTCTTCTTTTCCTTGATACTTCGCCGAATCCTTTTCCGATTTCCATCTTTAGTTTCCCGCTTAAGCATCCAACAGTAGTCTACAACTATAGTGACATCCCATCTTCCTTGGTACCGTCTCTCGATATCACGGACATCGTGATGAAACCGCTCCCCCTATTCTGTAAGCACCCAGGTTTTCAGGAAAATAGTCTATGTGGGAGCGTAAAAAATTGACCTTCAAGCTCATTTTGCAGCCTTGAGGTTCGTATTCTGCTAGCATCCGTTGAACAATGGTTTTGTAGTCAGGATCCGTAGTATTGCCCAAAATCTTTCACATTATATCCTTGAACGATACCCAAGCTTCCTTTTCCTTCTCTTTCATATTTAAAACAGTCCCCATCTTTTTGCAGCGATCAATCCCAATTTGATATGGAGAGGTGGCAATAAAAGCTTTTCTGGTGGTACCAAAGTAATATTGATAACATTTTACTCGCAAGATTTTAAAGTTTCTCGGGGTGGCCAATCACTTTTAATCCAGTGCTATTCTCTGGCTCTACTATCCCCCGGGAATAAGAAGCATGGGTATTTAGTATAGCCTGCCTGCTGACCCGAAAGCATCGTATGTATTTTGAAGTCCCCACAAACCATCCATTAATGGTTCTGATATTTTATTGTTTCCAGGATAATGGCCAAATTGTTATGGTTTTCTTCCATATGCATAGAACGTCCCATTGAAAGTGATGCAAATTTATTTCCACTGTACCGTACCTGGTGGCCAACTAAGAATATCGCTCGGCCATATCTCATCTGGAAATTATTTAGCAAACGAAATTCAACAAAATTCCCGAAAAAATTTCAACAGCGCTCCAGTATGCGCGTCACTTATTAGATTGGTTCAAATTTGTAAGCATTAGATTGGAGGAGTAATGCTGTTTTCAACGAGACTAAGTTTGCAAAGTTTCCCCTCCTCCCCTACCCTTATTTGACAAAATACAAAAAAGTTGTCCGATGTAAAATATGCAAAATTTTTTGTAGATTCCGATTTTCATGCTTATGATAGACCTTAATTAAGTTGGTAAATTTTGTATAAACTATGAATTAAAATTTTTTGTCATCAGTTAGGCCCCCTAGCGGTCATCCTACGCTATTCTAAATAATTTCCAGATGTTTTCCGGGGTCACTTTAGTCAGTAATAGTTTTTCCCAAGCTGTACTGTAAACCGTTCCTGAGATATGGCCGAGCGACATTCTTAATTGGCCAATCGGTACAATAATACCATTTTAAGACAACTTTTGGATGAATCACTGAATAGGCGCAATTCAGATGAGTCATACTGTATACTAAAGCAATGCATGAGTCCTTCCACATCATTGCAAAAAACTAAATTTCCTTCTTTTGTGAACAACTGGGTAAATTCTTTTTCTCATTGTCTGGACCATGAAAGATGATTCAAGGTTTTTATTTTTTAATCTGAAACAGTTCGGCTGCATCTTTTGAAAGACCTAAATCTCGTACTAGATCATTGAGCTCACTTAAATAGTTGAGACCTTTCATTTTCGTCTAAAGAAAAATCTGAGCTTGATTCGTCCTGAGGAGGTAAAGTAACTTCGTCCTCCAACTCACTAGGTTAGTCATCCAAACTGGAAAGTGGCTGTGGGATAGGTATTTCAGAGCTATGGGGCACTGGACGTATAGCTGAGTCAAGGTTAGGATAATTTATGCTTCTTTTGTTTTTCGAATTGCATCCCTTTATGTCAACTGAACAGAAGTAGCAATCAGTAGTATGGTTTTTCTGGTCACCCCATATCATATGAATTCCAAATCGAAATTTTTTTAAATTTAAGTTTTTTTTATCAATTATTAAATTGATGCACTTGTCAAGAGTGTGATTTCTTACAAGCAAATGAGATACAAATTCGTAACAATAATGAAGTAACAGTTATTGCATCAAAAACTGAATGAATTAAACATCAACTCGAATAAATAATAATAAAAGCAGTTTCACGTCAATACCAGAGATGTCGTCGTAAGTTTTGCAGGGCCGACAGTCGAAATTCGATCAAACTCCGAGATTGCAGCTGCCGTCGGTCGTTCGCGCTGTGGAAAAAGCTCCGAAGGCGGTGCCGACGGCACAGAGTGGGAGGAAGAATATAGACGGGTGTCCTAAGGAGCAAAAGCGAAAGAAGTAGAGAAGAAAAAACCAAGACCCGATATCGTCGTGCCGGCACGTCGATAAATGACGAAATATCCCTGGAATGTTGGTAAAATTGTCGTCGTAAAAATAGCGAGAGTTCTTGTATAATTTTAGAGTTGCGGATGTAATACAATAGGAATAAATATGTAGGAGTTAGGCTCATATCGGATGGATTATTTTCGGCCCGAAATGGAGGGATTATTGTTATTGCGCCAGCCAACTCCATATGTATTAAGATAATTAATGGTTATTAGTTTTACTTTCAATTAAACTGTACTAAGAAGTAGTTTAGTTTGTAAATAATGTATAATGTAATCTAAGGACTTTTAAAGCGGTCTTTTTATGGTTTAAATGGTCTTTGCCCAAGTGATAGTGCATAGCGACTTGATTTATTAGATTCTCTTATAAATCGAAATATCACAATTTGAATTGCACAAGATAAAATTTGTGGTTGCCTACATTGCCTTCTGTGAACTTTCAAATTTGTCGTAAACAGGTAGTCATTATAATCTCTACAATATGAAATTTCGGCTATCATTTTCTAGGGATCTTCTGATAGCTACGGAAACGTCCTCATCCGCAAAGAGCCAAACTTTGTTTTGAGTATTGGATGGCACATCATCAAATCTAGTCACCTCTCACGATGTTGTTCACTTATCGAGACCGTCTCTTAGCAACATTTTTAGCATCTTCCGGCATCAAGTCACATGTCGTGTCATCTGCTTTTCAGTTAGTCTATGCGGCAGCTAAAGACAACAAATCAACAAAGAATGATTACTGCCTTCATTTCAAGTGCAACATAGCCAACGCTAACACCCAGAGCAATGGATATTCTCTTCTTCAGTGTTTGTTTAATACCGCAAGGTCCTGTAGCCGAAGTCGAAGCCAATTCAGTTTGAATAGCGCGTTCAATCGATTGCGACGGCTGTACCGACGTGCTCAACCAGAATCGACCAGAACCCCGTGGCAGTTGCGCTTAAGTTAGAGAGGTTGGGTAACAGTTTGAGGCTTGTTACTATATCCTATCCTGGGTAACCTCAAACTTAGTCCCAAAACGCCTAAAACACACATCCGCCCGATCCTAACCTACGCCAGCCCAACCTAGGCCACGGCGCATAGTGGTTTAGGATCTAAAATACACGAACGAAACCTCTAGCTCTTTAAGTAGCTGACTAAACAAAGTGAAAATTTAACGACAGGGGCTTCAAATCATGTAGAATCGACCGATGAAAAAGTGTTAATGCATCTTGTATGTCGTTTAGGAAAAGGTGCAACTATACAGGAGGTACAAAAAAACTTTCTTTTAGTTAAAGAGGCAATTTTTTATGTCTCTAAAATTTTAATAATACCCTTGGTAATAGTATTAATAATAACAATATAGTAGTAGGCTTCTTCCAATGAGTAACTTGATTGCTGTTTTTTCCGGAGACCTCCAAAGAGAATTTGCTTCGATTGCGAAGGAGTTGTTGTGGTCATTTCGTACAGAAGCTGTGCTCCAGCCGGATCACCACTTTCTCTCAGCTTCATCGATGTCACAAGCGCCAGTTCGGTCATTGATGTATCCGTTCTTAGCTGTTGGGTTTTTCGACGTTTAAATACCACTGAAGCTTCCTCGAAGTCTTTCGATGGTCGGGCCTCGCTAGTAGAAGAAGGGCCAGGAATACAACGAAGAACCACCTCCGGAAACTTTATTTCTTCTTGTAACCAGTCGTCAAATTTGCTTTGGCTAAGCAACTGTTCGTTGTCTGCAGATTTTTCCAAAGTCGATAATACGGAGAAAAAAACGATTCTCTGGTAGAATCCATAAGCGCCTTTATTGCAATTTCGTCACCATTGGTTTGAAACTGCTCTTTCAAGAATGTGATAAGAATATCATATTACAATTTTGCTATGATTGGGTAAAGTTGAAATTTTAGGTTTCCTTCGTGTATTTCAGATCCTAAACCACTGTGCGGCGGCTCTATCTCGAATCCTACCACTGAAGCGAGTACAAAATCGCATTCTGCGCACTCCTAAACGCACCTCGCTGGTAGTTCTCCGGGACTTAACAGCAGTAGATGCCCAGAACTTGAACGAGTTCCTGAGGAAGCTCAATACAAGTTTCTTCGAGAAGCAACTCTCGAGCAACAACCCAGCGATGAGTAGCGCCATCGTGCAAAACTCAATGGAGCCCACCAAACACTGTACAACTACGGAGACATTCCGGCAAATGTGATACGGTAATACACATTACAAATACATAAATCTGTTTCGTTGATTTCAGACATCCATCAGCTAAGGAGATCCACCAGAAGGACATCCGGACACATCACTGCCACGGCATTCTAGTCGACCGGAACCTACATTTTGGGCCTTCGTTCTTCTAATTTTTCATCGAATACTAGCAGGTCCTGGTGCTGAAGTCGAAGCCGATTCATGATGACGATCTGGTTCATTGTGATCAGTTAGTTGTGCCTGAAGCTACTTCTTTGTTTCTACCTTTTTACCACGTCTGCCAGGTTTCTTCTCCAAATTTATTCCACCCACCTCTTGCAGAAAATTGATAAAACTATAATTTAGGTTACTTGATATTTCATCTTTTTTTGAATCGTGGTGGAATCGTCTTCAAAACTTCTTGTGAATTTAAAAGACACAGTTTTGTTGTTCTAAACCTAGCTTCTAAATTCTTGGATACGTTAGCTTCTATCCCGCTCCAGAGGTAATTTAATGTCCTCGGAAACTGCTTCTCTGCGTAACAACTGCAAGATCTTTCGCTATTTAGTTTTCATAGCTACAAACACAACCATGTCCAAAGGCATTGTGGTATTGACGACATATTCACTGCCAGAATACGTCCTGGATGCCAAAATTTTTACAGTACTTTCTGGTCACGAAGAAGACCTACCTCCAATGAAATATTGATATCTATATTTCGAAAAGTTAAAGAGCAGAAAATTATGGGTTGACCCAAGACAATCATCGACCTTAATCACAAAACTCAACCGCTTTGAAAAGATGAAATCTGTTGCGATCAGAAGGATCAAGCATCTGAGAAGCAAAAGAGTTAAAAAAGATCCAGAATGAGCTAGAAGACAGGAAAAAGTGATTTTAAAGCACGAGAACACCCCATCACACTCAGCAAAAGCAGTTAAACACACCATTTTCGTATTTGGCTGGGAATTATTCCGACTATCATTTGTTTTTGGCGACGTCAAAAGCATTTAACAATTACGGAGATGTCGAAAAATGGCTTCATGATAAGGTTCGCTCAAAAAGCACCCTGAAATTGCCAAGAAAATATGAAAAATGTATGACTACCGATGGCGTAAAAGTGTCAAGACCAAAGCAAGATTCCTGGTGATGATTACCCTCCTAAGATATGACAAACAAAGGATACTACACTTGTAGATTAACTTCAAAAGCATTCATACTCCTTCCGACGAAAGAGTTAATCAGCGAGGGAGTTGCACCAAAAGGTAGAAATCACAGCTTTCTATTATAAATAAACTGACCGCTACTGGATATAAAAAAAACAGATAAGAACTATTTATAGGAGAAGGAAGATACAAGTACAAAAAATCGAATATATGTAATTAAATCAATACCATATCCGTCGTATTTCATCAGAGCTTAAATTAAAAATATGATGCGGTTTGACGTTATGTAAAATTAAAGTCATAATTAATACAAATTACGTTGACGTAAACATAACGTAAAAATATAAAACACCAATTTTCACATCGTAAATATGCGAGTGGATGTCGTATCAGACAGCTAGATCGGGGAATACTAGAAAGCAAGCAACAAATCCCGCAGTTAACAGGACACATTTCAGACTACGCTTACACACTTCTGTATACCCTCTATTTTTACATGGGCAGTTGTAATGTCTTAGGTAGGCCTTAAACCTATACTTATAACATACATCGGAGACGAAAATACAATAATTTATCAAATTAAATTAGAGGTAGTTTCGTAATAATTTTTTTTTTTTAGTTTTAGACGGTATTTAGAAATTTCGTAAAAATTTCAAAAAAGTTAAGCGTAGCGTATGAGAAATGTCAAAAAATAATGTTCAACTATCAAAAATGATTTTTTTTTTATAAAAATGTATCGGTGCATCGTTATTAAATTAAAATTTTTTTTAAGGACAAGGGCCCAACAACACCAATATCGATCCTCTCAAACAGACTCATTAGAATCATCTACATATTTTGAAAATATCCAACAGCTCTTCCTTACTACAATAACATCATAAAGATACATCAGACAACAGCATTCATTCGCTCAAATGTAATAAAAGGGTTGCAGATTTCTGAATTCTGGACAAAATTGCATCCAAACTTCTAGAATCTCATCTAATCCGTCAATATTTTTATTAACACGTTAAGTGCCAAGTGAGACCAACGCGGCTTCACACATATTTCGGACCCATTTGCTTTATGAGACCAGTGTGGACTCACGTGTGTATCTGAAAGATTTCTCTGTATGAAACCGACTGTGTCTCAGTCGTTGTTTTTAATTCAATGGTACGCTGAAAAGGATGGCCTGGCAATCCGATTCATACAATTGGCCAATTAATATGAGACCAACGTGGCATCATACCGTAAATTGATTTCGAGAATACATTTTTTTAAATGAAAACTATCATTTTATTTAATACGTTTTTTTTTATTTATTTATATTATTGCGGATAAAATGAAATAACATAAAATAAAACACATTAACAATTCATAATTTTATAACTTTATGTGTTTCAAAAAAACAGGAAAGGCAGTAATGTTTATCGGATTCTGAGCATTTAAGGGAACTTTGAGGAGTCTTCTTTGTTGTCTCCTTTGATGTATTCGCATAACGAGTAATAAAACGCCTTCTTTTACTTCGATCAAGATCTTCGAGTACATGACCAGCTTCTCTCCATCTTCATCTTTTCTCTTCACAACTTCCTCTGTGAATGTGCTGATTTGCTCAATTTTTCATTCGCAATTTCTTGATGCGCAATATGAGCATTTACTCGAGCAGTTCCAGTCAGAAGCTCTAAAGCTAACTTTCTGTACCATTTCAAACTTCTTCAGCTTTTATCTGATCTGAAAGATCAATAAAAGCTTAACATTTATTATACTCCAAAACCCTTTTAGGTTTGAAAATGGCTTTTATCCTTACGTTTGGTACTTAGACAAAGCACATCACGCTTGTCTCACCATATTTGTACCACAATTCCTTCTTTGTATTCAGCTCACTGGCTAAACTAATAGATGAAAACCAATTATCGGTATAAACACTACGACCTTTGTCTAGGAGATTACCCAAGAGGTCAAAAACAATTTTAGATGGCACTGACATCTGTTCATCTTTAGATTTACCACAGTAAACACTAAAATTGTAAGTGTATCCCTTTTCTAAGCACAATTTGAACAACTTGATTATTTTTGATATATTGCAGAAACTTTAGTCTGCCTCGAAAGGGGATCAAGGTTTCGTCAATGCAAACGTTTTCAGTCGGCAATATTACTCCTTCAAATGTTTGTATTAGTTTGCCCATCAGCAGTGTAAGTTTTTGAAATCTATATGGACCACCCACTCGAGGTGGACAAGCTGTATAAGCCGGGCACAATACGCGATGACTCATCATTCGCCAGTGGACATGGTGTATTAGAGTCCCTTCCTAAGATGTGTTCAGAACTAGGTTAAAATCAGGCGAGGACTTAGATTTAGATTTAAAATGAGCTAAGAGTGATATTGCATGAGCTGTAAGCTGCTCTTCGAGCTCTCCATTCAGTCTAAGAGCTTCAATAAACTACAATAACTGTGATGGTTTCAGAGAAGGTATTTCTTCTTCGTCTATGACGACGTAGGGATGCAATTAGATGTCAGGTGTTCCTGCGGGAGGTCATTCCTATTCTTATCATGTGTTTCCCAAGGTGAAGAAAACCTGTGAGGATACGTAGTCTGTTTCTATTTAGTTCTAGCAAGGTCTATGCTTGTTGTAGTTTCCAAGTAATATCTTGGAATGTCTCAGATCAGAGAGATTCACCCTGAGCAAGCACTTCTGGTTTCAACCAATAACTTTTAACTAAAAGCATTATTTCCATCATTGCCATTATAAATTACTGTCTTATACAGGGTGTAACAGGACGAGCTTACGTTAGCCGTATCTCAGCTAACTAAGCAAGTTCCATATATGTAAATTTGCAGAGTTATTTTCGGCATGGGAGCAAACTTTTAGCCCAGTCGGAAAAGGTATTAGTGAAAACCGAAGAGGCAACATATGCGGATTTACTCAAAACAGTTAAGAGCAACGTTGACATTAAAAAGGTCGGAGTCGAAGTGAAATCGATTAAAAGAACAATAACAGGAGACCTCCTACTGGAGGTAGAAGGCGGAGCAAAAAAGGCCGCTGTACTGAAAAACGCAATAAGGAGAAAAGTAGACAATGAAGTCAAGATAACAACTAAGGACGTGGCAGTACATATCCTGGATATAGACGCAGCCGAAACAGAGGAAGAAGCAGAGAACGCCATAAAGGTAGCTGTGAAAAGCTCTGAGACCAAGCTGGGATAGAAACCAGATAGCGACCGCCGTAGTTAGCAAACCAGTGGCAAATATGATGATTCAAGCGAAATACATCAAGATGCCCGAATTTCAGACAACAAATAAAAATTCAGCTTAATGCAAGGAAAGAGAAAAAAGGAGTCCCGGGAGTTGTCCTTCGGCCCCCCATGTAAAATCGTGGTGGGCAGAGCAGAAAACACCGTATCCGCTATGCAGAGAATAATGCCACATGTAGGAGGCCCAAGTAGCATTAAGCGTGCAATCCTTTACGAAGTTGCACAGTCGCAGTTGCTGTACGCGCCTCCGGCCTGGGCAGATGTTTGGAGAGTGCAAAACTACAAAGACATGCTAGAAAGGACACAAAGAAGATCACTGCTTAGAATTGGCAGCATTCCACCTCTCCAGCTTCTAACAGAGGAGAGATCCCAACTTCATATCTCAGAAATCGGGCACACGGTCGATACGAAGACAAGAGAGCGATGGAATACTCTGACCAAGTAGCAAACTGTATGGGCCGAGCAGGCGGGGACAGCTGAATGGACTAGAGAATTAATACCAGACTTGATACCTTGAGTTGAATGCCAGCACTGCCACATGGCAACTTTCGTACCTACCTAAAGAGGATGGGGAAATTCGACGACGACGCCTGCCGTCACTGTGGAAAACCCGACACTCCCGGACATGCCATATTAGAATGTGATAGATGGGCTAGAAGTAGGAACCAGCTTATCATAGAACTCGATGCAGAACTGACAACAAACAACATTGTGAACGAGATGATGGAGACCCTAAGGAAGCGGAACAAAATAGCTAAGTTTATTACCAGGTTATGTCCAGCAAAGAGGAGGATGAAAGAACCCGGAACAGAGAATAAACAATAAATAGAGCTTGTAGACAAACTGGCGCGACTGATGATATGCGTTCTTCTTATGCGGTTCCAGCGCGCTGGGTGTGACGACGAAGTAGGGCCAGGAGTCCATGAGGATTTCCCTCTACTATAAAAAAAATACCCTTTGAATGGACATTATTGACATTTCCAAAGTTGTCGCTGCTTCTCGAAGAGATGCAGTAGGGTTGGCATAGAAATATCCCATAACACCAATTTCAACTACTTCGTCATCAATTTTTTTAAACTGTCCATGTTCTAAACATTTTTTAACTAACCGTCGCACTACATCTTTAGGTGGAATTGGCCTGTCCGGATACCTTTGTCGAAATAAAGCACATGTTCGACTTAAAATTCTTCCGGACTCTCCATAAATCATCAATAAATTCAGGTAAGCCTGATTCAATAGAAAATATGTACTAAAAGTTTGCCCCCATGCCCAAAATAACTCTGCAAATTTACAAATATGAAACTTGCTTAGTTGCTGAGATACGGCTAACGTAACCTCGTCCTGTTACACCCTGTATATCCGAAAGACATCTATCAGTAAGCTAAATACTCTTAACCACATTTATAAACCATTGTAGGACAGGAGAAGCTAGACGAGTGCAACGTGATGCTTTCATTCTTGCACGTTTCTGGTCAACATTCAGACATTTGGGGATGCATTTTGCAGAAATTTCTGCCTCTGATGAGTACTGCTGCCTAGCTGCCTATACACATATATTTGGCAACTACATTTGTACTATCTTCTTCATAAATTCATAAAAATCATGACACGAAGGAAGTTTGGAGTTGAGAAGGTTCCTATTGGAATTATGACAAGAATGTATTAGCAACAGTCCAAACTCCAGCAAAAATTGCTGCAAAGTTTATTCCTCTAAAGAAACACTGCTTCCGTTGGCTGGATTGCTTCCGAAACTGTATATTGGTGAGCAAATAGAAATACCTTTCTTCACTTCTAAGACATATCATAAAATTTGTTAAACCTTCAAAGGAAGACGGTCATGTTATTAATGGAAAAGCATGTGTTTTCCAGCTCTTTCATATTTTAAATTAAAGAAATTTCTTAAGAAATTACATTTTCTTGCTTGAGTTCTCTTACCGTACTTCACTGTTATTTCCCTTCACGCTAATCGATTTTAGAGACTTCTACCAAGAAATGTTACACTTCTATCAGTTACGAGTTGCTCTCGGAAATTTTGGAAAATCAACTTTCTTTTTCGCGTTAACAAGAGCTCTATCTGGTATTGTAAGGTCGTCCGCTAAAAAGGCAATTCTCGTATCGAGCGTTCGAAGGAAGAACTAGACTATATAGCATCGTTTTACACACTACAGTCAAACAATAAGCCGCAAGAAATTTCTCAGAATTCAATTTGGAATTTCAAAGAGGTGAGCTGAGAGAGAACGTAGAATAAAAGAAAATAGAGGAATACTGCTTTTGTAAACTAGATGGGCGTTCCATTTCTAGTGAAGTATATAATTAATTGGTGGAAACATCTGTATCACATACCTAATGGATTACTTTAGATTTTATTGACGATTCAAGGTTAGATGTTTGTGCATCGTTTAAAAGTAAATATTATTCGTTTCAGGTGCGCTCGCATTAAAAAAAAAAGTGAAATTATCAACAGATGTGTCATCTATTTCTCAAAGGAGGAAATGTAGAATAAAACTTGCAGACATGCTTCGAACAATAGGAATTTACGCCGGTTCATAATCCACGTTGCGTTCCTTACGAAATTCGAATCTGAAAATTAAAAGCAATCAAATTAATTAGGTACATAATTTACTGGGTTTTCGGTACGCCTTTGTCGCGACAATGGGTGATGCGACACGGGACGGCCGGGCCGAAGATTCCCGGAGATGAATGCCCGACCGTTTCAAGAGAGATGAACGTTTCGTATAATAAATAAATGTAAGCAACTTTCCGGTATAAATTATGAGCGATCTCAGTCATAAATTCAAAGAATTTAAAAACATTAGGACGAACGCTGGATCATTAGATTATTATCTTGTACACACACACACACACACACACACACTCGCAACTCGGATTATATACATACGTACATAGGAGAAAACTCACGATATTCTGTGGCGCGGACTGTGATGTTGGTAATATATTGGTGGTGAGGCAATGGGACCAGAAAAAAGAGTTCGAAAAAAAGTGACGTATGCGCGTGCAGTAATATTGAAATTTATTTTTGTCTAGTTAAGGGAAACGCATTCCTGTTTTTTGCCTTTGGATTTGATTTAATTTGAGTTTGATACTTATTTACCATAAAATTAATTAAATAATCAAGTTTTGCTTTGAGTTTAGTCGGTCTAGAACTAGATAATATGATTTTGCATAAATATCTCAATATGAAGGCTTACAAAGTTCAATTAGTCCAAGAACTGAAGCCTCAAAAAATCATCATTTTCAGATGAAGCCCATTTCCACATTGGAGTAACCATGGACCACTGCCATGGAACTTAAAGAGGCTGTAAATAATATAAAAATAGGAAAATCGCCAGGACCAGGTGGTATTCCCACAGAGGCCATCAAGGAAACCGAGAGGCTAAAAAATGAATGGCTACTGCAGGTATTGAATCAGCTTTTACGATCACAAACGTTTCCAAGGGAGTGGAAAGTAGCAAAAGTTACACTTATAATTAGAGTGGACCAATTCGGAGCGAAAGCAGAGGCGTGATAGCGTTTTTTTTTTACTGTGCATACGCTCCTTCAACACGATGGCCATGGAAAACATATTAAGTGATCGTCTGTGCGATGAGGCATGGGGGAACCAATTTGTTAGTCACGCCTCTGCTTTCGCTCCGAATTGGTCCACTCTACTTATAACCAAAAGCAAATAAACCAGGGCAACCAAACTCTTACCGGTCGATTTGCCTCCTAAACACGGTGGACAAACTATATGAAGCTTTAATTCGACGCAGATTGGATGAGGAGATCGAGACCAAAGGAGGTTTGTCAAAGCATGAGTATGGCTTCACAAAGGGACGCACGACATTATAGGCTCTCGAAATAATTAAAGATATCAGTAAAAAACACAACAAGAACGTAGAACGTAGTAGAACATTTTGAAAACACTACACATCCAATACGCTTTCAATACAGCCAGCTGGAATTTAATACTGGAGAAACTACAGAAGAGAAATGTATTCCCATACCTGGTTAACATTGTAGACGATTATCTGAACGAAAGAAGTATCCTTATAACGAAGAAAGATAGGCTTTGGAATATCTTATATAACGATGTCCTAGAAATCACATTGGAAGGGCGAGCAAAAACCATTGCGTTCGCGGATGATTTGGCTTTAGTAGTGACGGCCGACAGTAAAGCAGATTTATTGAGAATCGCAAATGAAAACCTTAAACGCATCAGTAGATGGATGCAGGCTGATGAACTAAAGCTAGCATCAGAAAAAACCGAAGCGCTAATTGTAACAGCTAGGAGCAGCAATAAGTATCTGGGGATTTTCTTTCACACAGTAGGAGGCTTTAGGAAGCACATTCCGAAAATAGCAGAAAAGGCAGACGATAACGAGGCTAATGCCAAATATTGGAGGACCAACAAGCTCAAAGAGAGCGGTGCTGTCGGGAGTGTCCCACTCTACATTACTGTACGGAGTACCAGTGTGGGAGAGTGCACTGAAAGTTAAAATAAATCTTCTAGTTTTGCAAAAAGTGCAGCGTAGGGTACTAATCAGAGTTGCAGCGGCCTACAAGACCGCATCTACCATAGGGCTTCGGGTAATTACAGGAATTCCGCCAATAGATCTAATGGCAGAGGAGAGAAGGTGGTTGGATTTGTGGCAAGGAAGCTAAGGAGCTAATACCAAACCTGAAAACCTGGATGCAATGCAAACACAAGTGCGTGGATGATTATCTTACACAGGCCCTAACAGGACACGGTGTTTTCAGAACTTTTGCAAAAAGAATAGGCGAAGTAGCAGGAGAGGAATGCGTATATTGTGACGAAATAGATACTGCTGAACACACAATATTTTACTGCGTTCGGCGGGTGATGGTAAGACAGAGAGCCAACAGAAGGATCAAAAAATATATCACTCCACAAAATCTGATAAGTACTACGATAAGTGGGATGCCTTGCATGAAATGATCAAGGCTGTAATGAAACAAAAAGAGCAGGAAGAAAAAGAAATACAAAACTGGCAGTAAACAGGTAGAAAAGGTGAAATGAAAAACTAGTCGGCAATTTCATGATGTTGATGTCTTAGATAGATGGCTCCATGAAATGCGCCTGGAAGATTATGGTGGTTTAGAGGGGCGGAGGATGAAAATCCGGAAGATCAGACATCTAACTGCACCACTATTACGGAAAAGACGCCATAGACGAAGAAGAAATACCTTCTCTGAAACCATCACAGTTATTGCTGTTTATTAAAGCTCTGATTAAGCTGGATGGTGAACTCTGAGAGCGAGGAAACGCCAGAAGCTTACAGCTCATGGAAGACGACACAATAGATCAATTATTTTATTAGAAAGTATTTCTACATATTTTACATAACTTGAAAGTGGTTGAAACCACAATTGAAGAGTATGAACTGATATCAAGCTAATTCAAATAATTTTTCGGAGTTAGCGGGATAAGTGAGGTTATGTTTATAAAATTATCGACAAAATGAAGTTAACTTCTGGAAATCTATTTTTTGAAAGCAATAAATATCGTGCTAGAAATAAAAGGCATGAATAAGCTATTAAAGGAAATGATCAATGACGCGTCAGATACAGCTTTTGACAAGGTATAATCCGGAATTAATTTTGACTCGGGATTCCAGACGATTTTTTTAAGAAATACTCCATCTGACATTGTCTAGTAAAGTTTCAATGATGGTGACAACTGAGGACAAATCATCACTCGTTTTTGTTTCGACAATATGGGAGCGCAGGGTACAGATAGATGATGTTACCTCGCTAATTGTGACTATGGTTGGTGGTAGTTCCTTTTCGTTATCTTCCTGATCCTCATCCTGACAGCCCAACAGTTCAGCATCGGTTAGAGCATCATGGACACCGTTATCATTTTTACCATGAACAAGAACTACTACTACAGGACTATAGAGATCAAAACTGTTATCTGATCTGCTGCTTCTGAACTCTTTGGGTGATAGAGAGTTTTAAAATATTTAAATCAAATATTAAGTAACGCCCTAGTTCAACGGTTTTAACCTTGATGACGTATGCATACGTATTATTTACGATGCAGTTGTCCAAAACCAAAAATTGTTTTACTTAGGTTAAGAGCATGCGCTGAAAACGTTACCAAGTTGTTAATTGAAATGCCTAAGAATTGGGTACTGTCGATTATGCTGTAATTCTTATGATTCAACTTTATACATAGAGTCAAGTGTATCAAGTTTAGAATTACACAATAAAATGCATTTTGTTTTGTCTACATTTAAGAAGAGATTGTTATTTGTAAGCAAATCTTCCAATTGTTTCATAACGATGTTCCCTGTGGTAATTATGCCAAAGTAGGTCTTGCCTTTAATTAACAGACTGGTGTCATCAGCATAATTTATAACATGGCAGTTGTTGATATCTATATGTAGATCATTCAAAAATATTATAAATAATAGAGGACCAAGTATACTTCCTTGTGGGATTCCCATTAATATTTGTTGTTCGTCAGAGATTATACTGCAACCTGTTACATCATCCGTTATCTTCACAGCTTGCTTCCGATTCATTAAATACGATTTTATCCAACACAGCGCTGCGTCAAGGATACCATACTGTTGTAATTTGACTATCGAAAGAGAATGACTAATACAATCAAATGCCTTGGACAGATCCAGACACAGACCAAAAGCCAAACCACCCCATTTGAATAATGTGAAGGCTCAATCTTTCTGAAGACTACTTAGAAACTAAATTTGAACAGGGTGTTGGACATGCGAGTTATGGTTAAGAATACATGAATTAATCACAAATATAGACTTCAACTATCTGATATTGTTTCCATACTACGAGGGAGCGTTTTTATATTCACGGAATGAGCGGGTTGTAGGGGGGTTGTAGGCGCATTGGGGGCGTGGCCTGTGCAGCGACTTATAATTAGTATAAATACGAAGTTTCATTGTTATTAGACAGTTAGTCTTTGAGCTATCGTCAACCAAGTAACATAATCAGGAGTGAAAAGTGAAATATGGAAAAAATCGAATATTGTGCCGTTATAAAGTTCCTTACCAGGCAAGGAAAATCAGTCGCAACCATAATGAATGAGATGTCATTGGTTTACGGCGACTCTTGTCCAGGAAAAACCATGGTGTACAAGTGGCATAGTTTATTTAAACAAGGAAGGGAATCCCTTGAAGACGACCCGAGGCCGGGCAGGAGCATTGAGGTGACCACGCCAGCACTTATCCAAAAAGTTGAAAAAATTGTACTCGAAGATGCTCGACTGAAGAAGAAACAACTCGCAGAAATGGTTGGAGTATCCGATACAACAATTTTTAAAATCCTACACGATCATCTCGGCATGCCTAAGGTCAGCGCAAGATGGGTGTCGAGAATGCTCACGCCGCCGCAAAAACAACAGCGCGTAGAGTGTTCGCGTGCATTTTTGGACCTCTGTAATGAAGACAAGGATGGTGTATTGAGTCGAATTGTTACTGGAGACGAAACTTGGGTTCATCATTATGAACCTGAGTCCAAACAAGACTCCATGCAGTGGCATAAAAAGGGCACAGCACATCCCAAGAAATTTAAAGTATCACAATCAGCTGGGAAACTCGTGGCAACGGTATTTTGGGACTCGGAAGGAATATTGTTGATTGATTATAAAGATAAAGGTGTTTCTATAACTGGAGAATATTATGCTACAATATTAGAGCGACTAAAAGAAGCCATTAGAGAGAAAAGACGGGGAAAATTGACGAAAGGTGTGCTGCTTTTGCACGACAACGCGCCCGTCCACAAGAGCCGCGTTGCGTTAGCTGCCCTGCATAAGGTGGGCTTCGAAATTGTGAATCACCCACCTTACAGCCCAGACCTGGCCCCGAGTGATTATTACCTGTTTCCGAAAATGAAAAAAGAGCTGCGGGGTAAAAAATTTACTGCCGATGATGAAATCAAGGAGGCAGTTTCGACGTATTTTGCAGATATTTTTTTCTGAGGGTATAAATAAATTAATTGAAAGATGTGAAAAATGTATCCGTCTTGCAGGTGAATATATTGAAAAAGAAAAATAATTTGGTTTTTTTATTTCCACCCCTTATCCCCCATTCCGCGAATATAAAAACGCTCCCTCGTATGTATGTTTAAAGTTGAGGAGATACCAGCATCACATGGGACTAAATTCAAGATAGTTATTCGAAATCCATATAAGTCTTCCTAAATAATGAGCTATTAATGCATAAATTAATTAACACGCCGACAGTTCGAGTTGAACTCTCCGCCATTAAGTGAGTTTATATTGTAACACCTGGTGCCGTGAAACTTCCACCGTAACTTTATACGTCTTAATATATCTGCGCGACGGGCATTGTGTAAGGAATATCCACGATTATCAAATTCGAATTTATATCCACAGAGGGTAAACAAACCATTCGAAAAAAGCAAATAAACAGAATACTTTATTGCACCCGCTCGTTATGTCTGAGCAGTACCAATGTCCTGATAGGTGTTAACCCGCACTTATTTATGGCTGGCAGAGTGTGTAAAACATAAAATTAAAAGCGGACTTTATTTCAAGGAACAGCTCTTTAACAAATATATCAAGGTGGTAATGCGAGCTATTTTGTGGATGCTATAAAATCGGGCGTCCTCTTCTTGTCTGAATTCTTCGTTGTATAGAGGGCTGTTACGAATATTTGAAGGTCTCAGTCAAAAGTATATTGAGACAAATGGAATGTATTTGACATTTTTCGAAATAAAATATATACAAGGTGTTAGTAAATAAGTGCGACAAACTTCAGGGGGTGATTCTGCATGCAAAAATAATGACAGTTTGCTATATAAACGTCCGTCCGCAAATGCTTAGTTTCAGAGTTATAGGGTGTTAAAGTTTTTCTTAAGAACTGACGATTTATTTATTGTTCTGAAACCGGTCGAGATAGGCAAATGAAATTTGATGGGTTTTAAGAGATGGTTATTGCGCATTTCTTGACATCCAACTAAGAATTTTATATTCATCATTCGCGTGCATACGGGTAATGATCTTAATTTTTTTAAGAAAAAAAAGGTACGCAACTGAAATATTTCATTGCATTGTTTTCGTGTGAGGCGCCGTTTTTTATGAAAAAAAAATAAAACATCTTAACGTGTGTTTTTCATTTCTTTAATACATTATCTAGTAGGCTACTGTCGTCATTCAATATCACTGCATTATTAAATACAAATATTTTAACGAAGTGTCAAAATAGCACCTCATCATTATTAAGCTTTTAGTTAGCTATAAAATTATTGTTAATAAGTAATTAATTTTTCTTTTATTGAAAATAACGGAAAATTTTTCAAATGCAGAATTAACAGCTATGCTAGGACGTAGGGTACCTCATCATACAATATTTGCCAACAACGCTTGCGCGAAAATGGTACATTTAAGAAACAAACGGCTGACTGCGAGCGCCCTCGAGAAGTACGAACTGAGCAACTAGAAGAAGTTCTCGTGTTAATAGCGGAGTCACCTGAAATAAGTACTCGAAAAATCGCCAACATATTGAATGTAAGCCACTTCACTGTATTCAAATTCTTAAAGAACAGCAATTGTATCCGTTTCATATTCAACATGTGCAAACCCTACTACCTAGAGACTTTTTTCCCCGTCTATTTTTTTACCAATGGATCCTTCATCAAATCGCTCAAATTCCTAATTTTTTAAATGGCGTTTTGTTTACTGACGAGGCTAATTTTGGACGACAGTGTATACGAAATTTCCATACTAATCACTTATGGGCTGAGGAAAATCTTGTATAGGAGTACTTTTCAAGCCATGTTCCTAAACTCTGATGTTCTATACAAAAACTCTACTATTTAGAAAATATCAAGGTCACAGATTATGGTTTTGGAGTCAGATTTGCACAGAATTGGGTCTTCAGGGACTTTCAAGGTTCGGTTAAGTCATCGTAATATTTAAAGAAATTTTTTTTTAGGACAACCCCTTTTGAAAATTGTTCCAAGTTGTTTGACATGGTTCCGAAGTTTTGCAAAATAATATTTAAAATAGGCGAAAAGTAATGCGAAAATGTTTGAGCCAGCCAGCGTAGCCCACACCCTTGCAAATTAATCATCAAAATTTTCAAAATAATCAAAACACGCGAAATAATAACAAAATAACTAAAACCATATTTTTAAAAAATACTGAAAAAAAACAGCCTCCCTCCCAAATTTTATTTTTAAATAAAAAATCAAACTACGCCAAAAAAAAAGAAATATTAAAAAAAAATTGCTGCAAAAAAAACATTGCTTGAGCTAGCCAGCCTCACGGGTCCGTAAACTTGGCCAACACTCTTTCGAGTTTTGAAAAAAAATTTGTACCATGTTTTTGTGCTGATTTGTGCCGTTGAAACCGTGTTTTGTGTTGCTTTCGTTTTGGAGATATTCAATTTTGAAATTTGGCCGCCAAGTTTACTGTGGCCACCACAATTTCGAATTTTCAAAATTTGATTACTATTAGATTAAGCACCTATAATAAATAATTGATAGAATCCAATTTCATTGGCTCATATTTATTGCTGTAATAACTCCTAAAAATTTAATTATTTAATCAATCACCAAAAAATTTAATAAAAAAGAAAATAAAGGCAAAAAAATTAAAAAACAAAATTTCTACATTGAATATCTCGAAACCAGAAGCAGCGTTTTCGACGGCACAAATCAGCACAAAACGATAGTATATATTTTTTTCAAAATTCGAAAGTGTGGCGGCTAAGTTTACGGACTCCCAGCCCACCCCACTCCCAAATTTTCAAAATAATTAAAAAACAAAAAAAAACAATAATTAAAATCCAAAAAAAATTACAAAGATTACTGAAAAAAAAACATTGCTTGAGCCATCCAGCCACCATCCCCCCAAAATTTTCCTTTCAAATTTTAAAATAATTAAAATACGCAAAAACAAAACATTTAAAATAACGGAAAAACTGTTTCTTGAGCTCCCCTCGCGCATTTTTTTTTAGGACAACTCAATAATCGAAATAAGCGAACATTAAAAATTGGTCGAAATATTATAGAGAAAAAAAAATTGCTTGAGTCATTCAGCCACCCCCCTCCCGAATTTTATTTTTAAATAAAAAAAAATCAGGAAAAAAAGAGGAGAGAGCAAAGGTGCAACCAAAAAGCCCCGACTTGTATTGGAGTACCTTTCAAGCCATGTTCCTAAACTCTGATGTTCTATACAACAACTCTAGTATTTAGAAAATTACAAGGTCACGGATTATGGTTCCGGAGTCAGATTTGCATAGAATTGGGTCTTCAGGGGCTTTCAAGGTTCGGTTTAGTCATCGTCATTTTGAAAGTTGTTCCAAGTTGTTTGACATGGTTCCGAAGTTTTGCAAAATAATATTTAAAATAGGCAAACACGGGAAAAATGTATAGTTTGCATGGAAATTTTGAAGCTCATTTTCAGCATCAATTCAATCAATTGGCTTGGGGTAATTGATGCTCATTTAATCGGTCCATATTTCCTCCCACTACGACTAACAGGCGAGTCTTACCTTAATTTCCTATAGCAAGAGTTACCTGGTCTTCTTGAAGATATTTCTCTACAGCTGATACAACACTTATGGTTCATGCATGATGGCGCACCAGTTTATTTTAGCATTAATGTACGTAATCACTTAGATACAGTGTATCCAAATCGTTGGATAGGTAGGGGAGATACGGAACATTGGCCTGCTCGATCACCAGAGTTAAATCCTTTAGATTTTTGCATTTGGGGTTTTCTTAAGTCATTAGTTTATTCCACTACCGTCGAAAATGTTGATGACCTTAGGAATCGAATTATAGCCGGCTGTGAGACAATAAGAAATACACCAGGAATTTTTGGGCGAATACAACAATCAAGGAGGCGAAGAGTTGAAAGTTGTGTCATGTCTGAGGGAGGTCATTTTCAACATTTGTTGTAGCTTTGCGCTTACTTAACATTTTTTTAGTGTTATTTTCTGTTATTGTTCTAGTTTAATGTTATTGTATTAAAGAGTTCAGTAGTTCAGTAGCCTACTAGATACTGTATTAGAGAAATGAAAAATACACGTTAAGATGTTTTATTTTTTTGCATAAAAACGGCGCCTCACACGAAAAAAAAGGCAAGAGAGGTTTTTTATCACAAACTGAATGGCAAATTCAAAAATGATTTTTAATTTGAAATATCTCAGTGGCATACCATTTTTTTTTTCTTTAAAACATTAAGATCATTACCCGTATGCACGCCAATGATGAATATAAAATTCTTAGTTGGATGTCAAGAAATGCGCAATAACCATCTCTTAAAACCCATCAAATTTCATTTGCCTATCTCGACCAGTTTCAGAGCGATAAATAAATCGTCAGTTTTTAAGAAAAACTTTAACACCCTATAACTCTGAAACTAACCAATTGCGGACGGACGTTTATATAGCAAGCTGTCATTATTTTTGCATGCAGAATCACCCCTGAAGTTTGTCGCACTTATTTACTAACACCCTGTATATATTTTATTTCGAAAAATGTCAAAAAAAAAAGTTAAATGACTACGATTAAAATTAAAAACGGACTTTGAGTCTTATATCTACTAAATTACTTATCTGATCTAGTCAAAATCGAGTAATTGTCTTGGTCACGTATGATATGGATAATTTTGGTTCTCGGGACGATTTTCTTCCCGTTCGAGTTGGGAATCTGGATGAAATCAATCAGAAACTCGTCATAGAAGGATATGTCTTCGAGAATGTCTCTGAACTGGGATAGGAATTGGTCCTTGTTCTTTATATTTATTTAATTTGGAAGTGAAACTTTATGGATCTTTTAAAATTTATCGTTTCCTACTAGAAGTTGGTGGTTGAATATTAATTTGGTATAGAACAGGGTAATTTCGATGATATAATTTCGTAAAATTGTAATTTTAAAATGTTGTTTATATTTTAAGAGAATTTTTAACATATGTCTTGCTGCTTTAGCAGTTGAGACGCTTCCGTTTCAATATTTTTTCCTGGAAACGAAATTTTCGATTTCCATCGCCGACTATTATTAGGTGATAAGATGCGCAATTCGTTTAATAAATTTGGTCGTTTGAATGAGAATCTTGGACTAAATGTTATAATTTTAAAAGCAATTGGAATCTATTAAGAAGATGTAACGTGAGTATTTAAATGCTTAACGATAGACTTTTGTCAACTGTCAGAATTTAGTACAATTAGTCTTACAAGGTTCTCAACTTAAATACTAATTTTTATAATTTACAAAATTTAATAATTATTTTATCTCTTATACGTCCTATTGGATTAAATCTCACTACAATACCAAAGAGAGAAACCAGAGATCAACCAGTTATGCTTTCATCGACTGCTTGTAATTAAAAGATAATAGAAGGGAAGGTATCATGAAAACTGCTGCGTGATATTTCATGGCCCTTCTCCAGGACGAAACTCGGGACATTTTCCCAAACAGAAAACAACATCAATCTATTCAACCAAGGTTACCATTTAGCCAACAACCAATAAACGACACGATAGCGTGTACAATCTTCCAATATTGTTAATGCATCCACCTTATTATTCCATGCAATGGTATCGCTTTGAAAGCAGTTCCATTTACTCCACCATTAGACGTGTCAAAGCTGGCGTGCCCCAAGGTTCATTGCTGTGGCCCGAATTATTTATATTATAAGTATATCAGCGATGTTCCAGCCAATATCAGCACTCAATCGGCGGTCTATACCGATAATACGGTGATCTATACCTCGTCACGGAGCTTGCACTCGTGTGCAAAAGACTACAGAGATCGGTGGAGTTATGTGAATGGATTCGCAAATGGCGGCTGATCAGTACCTAATCAGTAAATTATTTTATACAGTGGAACTTGAGGGCCCCAGCTCCGGCTGGTACTGACTCACGATGCGCTCACTTGGACCAGCGCTTGTAAGTCGCAGATGAAGAAGCTCAATGTTCTTCAGATCAGGCTGCTGTGCATGATTGTGGCAGCACCCTGTTTCGTAACCAACGCCCAGATCTACAGGGATCTTGATGTTGCATCCTTGAGCGATCGTACCCTAGTGCTGACCAGAAAAAATCTAGAAAGGGCCGCGCGGTTGGTGAATTCGTTGATTCAGCATCTCGGGTAGTTGGATCCAGGTAGGCCACCACCTCACGTCGAGACACACCGTATCTTGGAAGCGATGAACTGGCCAGTCGTCATGATTCTACCACCTTACTGAGACCGTCTCAATACAAAGACTTTCCACCTCGTGGCTAGATGATTCGCATATCAGCAGAGTAAAACGTTTAAGGACATGTAATCCTACCTTAGTGTAATTGAGGCCATCAGAGTTAAATTTATTCTTGTAAAATTTGTTCATGTTAAGAACACTAAATTATGCAAATCTTTGTGGCTTATTTCCGCTTCCTCTTTCTTCTTTTAAGCAAAAAAAAGCAATTCATTTTTTTCAATTTGGCTTCTTTGTTTTCCTTGTCTTCAGCACGGTTACTTTTCTTAGATACAGTATCCTAAATTGAGTGGGATTTTTTGCGAGTTTTTGGTTTTCAATGGTTAAAAATTTGAGCAGAATTGATCAACCCTGTAGTGGACATCCAAAACTGTTTCTGTCTCCGATAAGATTGAAAGAGTCCATCGTATCGTCTTGAACAACCATCGAGTAAGAGAGTGCAAGTTAAAAGATATTGTAGGTAAATCAAATTTTGTCAGCAGAATTGGAAATGAAAAATGTTTAACTCGTAGGGTTCCACGGTATCGAAATCAAAAAACAATCCAAACAAGTAACAATCAACAGGAAAGCGGCAAAATAAACAACCCTGCTAGTCTCGGCTTGGGCTAGTCGATTTAACAATTCTGGAAATCAAGCAGACTTAAAGAAAATGTTACACACCAACAAAGATGAAACAATATAATTGTAAAATTTTGCTTATTAATTGCTTAATTATGGATAACGAGAAAATCAGATGGCCAACAATTCTCAATGACTTTCACTTTGCAAACCTATACGATATCGATCGGAATACATCTTCACGAATATCACGATAGCGATGACAACCGAGTTACGTAATAGAAAAGATATGATCACGTCAATTCTAAAAGCACGCTAGATAATGACGTAGTGCCTGTATAAGCTCTAATATACAAGCGATCTCGAATAAATACCTATGCAGATATTCGATTCCGTCGGCCTGATCATCTCATCGCCATCCATCGATCAATCGGCGTGTTCTCTTAAGAGAGAGAGTGGCCGCGTTAAGAGCGACGATATCGGCCCGGTCGGCACCGGTTGTCACAGCAAGGTGACCAAGCGCCAAAGCAACAAAACCCGTTTCACAGTCGGTGAGTCGCTGCCCCTCTCCTACCACCCCCCGCGTGATTTATATAAAATACTATCTGATTATTTTTTATTTCTGAATGTTAACTTTAGTTTTATATTGTCGATTATCCTTTGAGTTCAGCCGACTTCGCTCCCGGTTCCCACACTCTCCAACGTCTCTCGTACACCTCTCGGAAACTCCGAACGGCCGAACCGATAAATTCGGGACGAGGAATGAGGAGGAACGAAGAACGCGAAGAAGAATAACAAGGATAACAACGACAAGAACAAGAAGAAGAAGAAGAATAGCCGCGGAGATCGTGAACCTGCTAGAGTACACAATATATACAGCGTCGGATGCGCTGGGGAAGAACGGGTAAGAGAAGTAGAGGAGCAGGAATATACTGCCACCGAGCCAATAGAAACATTGCGCAATGTTAGTGGTCCGACACCGAGCGCGGCTTCGGATCAAAACGATGCGACGAAGAGGACGGTCGGAGAGAACTAACGAGAGCCGACTACAAGGACCTTATCAATTTTAACATGTACACAGCTTTACTTTAATTAATTGTTACAGATTGCGTTCCAGCGGCTCTCTGATATTTTTTTAATGAGGCAGTGGAAAGTGTGAACGGTGCAAGATGCGTTCGTGATGGTACTGTTCGTCAACAATTTGTTACCATAAACATCATGCTGATAGTAATAGACCTTTTAGGACATATCCTACAAAGGTACGTCGTCACTTTCCTGCTTCGACCACATTGCTTTGAAAATGGTGGAATTAATTAGAGCATATTGATATAGGTGGCTTGGTGGCAAGGTAATAACAATTAATTTTATAACCAAAGTATCCGTAGGAAATGCAGAACTATACTGGTGTGCCGCAACGCTCGGGTCTGAGACCTCTGTTGTTTTTAAATGTCATAAATAATATAGAAATAAACTCGCTTTCTTAGCCGTACCTCATATTTTTGTGTGGTTGTGGTATTTCATAGCATTAACTTCAGTTGCCCGTGTATGGAAAGGAAAAATCGTTCATCGTGCCTTTTCTCTATGATTGATACTATACAATGATGTCCGTTCTTTTAGAACCATCTTGAGTCTTTCTTTTAATTTGTATCTTCTCACCCCTCCTCTAAGTACTAAAATTAATAAAACTATTGCCACATCTCCGCAAGAGAAATATCAAATTCTTATTAGGAACAATTTCAAACCATTGTCGATTGAAGAAAATACAGACATTGAGCAAGAATTTTTTGAAAACGAACTGAATGAGATAGTAGAAGTTGATAGCGGACTCATCGCAAGCGTATATTTGAAGGAAGAGCCGGTACTAAATGGTCTATTTACCTCGACAAATTCGTGTAAGGATAAATGAAATTTTAGGAAAAAACGTTCCAGAAATATACCAAAATACCACTGAAACTCACAGAAGATGTGTTTACTGCAGCTCTAAGAAGAACCGTAAAACGAGATACAAATGTCACTCTTGCAAACGTTTCCTTTATCTTGAACATTTGAAAGGGGTCTGTGAAGAGTGTGCGTTTATTAGTCGAAATGTAGATGAACAGTTTCGTTTTCTAAATATTGTAAAATCAATAGATTCACTTTTTCCTTGTTTATTGGAATATGTTCTTACCATTTTTTATATAATACTCTAATTTCAGTTTGCAGTTTTTTTAATATAAAAATTAATAAAATTACATTACCAAGAAAATTTAGTTATTTTCAAATGTCAAAATTTGGCATTAACACTTGAAACACCTAATTTTGGGCCACTTTTGCCAGAATTCCTGTCAAGTCCTCCTGACAAGTCCTGTCGTATGTCACGAATAACACGAACAATGTTGGCCTCCAAGGCGTCAATTATTGCTGGTTTGTCAGCATAAACCAGTGACTTCACATGGCTTCACAGGAAATAATCGAGAGGTGTCAAATCGCACGACTTTGGAGGCCAATTGACAGGTCCACTTCTCGAAATCAACTTATCGTCGAATTTTGATTTCAATAAGTCGATGGTTGCGGTCACCGTATGGCCATCCAAATCATTGATCATGTAACAGGTAACAATCTCCATTGATCATAACGCAAGTTCCGGCTTTATTTCTGAAGAAATAAGATCCAATGATGCCACCAGCATGTAAACAGCACCAAACGGTGCATTTTTCTGGATGTAATCTACACTCTATACCGGGTGTTCAAATTGAAGTCGGCATTATTGCTAACTTCGTTATTATTAATACTACGATTTCAGTTAAATTAGCAAAGTAGTAGCGTTTTTCCTTTCAAATACGATGGTAAAATTAAAAAAAAAACAATTGAACTTCGTGCTTTCGAGATAATGGAATGCCCTGTATATTTTTGCATATTTTAAATGATAATTTAATTTTAAACAAAATTTATTCATACATAGACACCCAAAAATTAACAAATAAACGAAATACAAGCATTCATGGAAAATCATGTAGACATTGACTAGTTATCGAAAAATTAATACACTTTGCTCTTTATTATTGTCAATATTAATCTTATTTGAACAACAAAAAAGGAAATTCTGAATGCAAAAGATTGAATGCATAAGCACCCTACTCTTAGAAACTATAAAGATGTAAAGGCAAAGCTAGTGTTAAACTAAAAAAGTAAAAACAAACAAAAACTACATAACAGTATTAAATCATGTGATCGAAAACATTCCCGTTTTGTTCTATGCTGTTTTGCTCTCTTTTGAGCACGTTTGTATACCATTCTAGCAGCTTTTAAGATGGTTCGTCTATCGATGTTGTTTATAATATTGCTGATGCTCTCTTGAAGATCATTTATATTTTCATAGCGATATAAATTTCATTTTTTAAAATCCCTAGAAATGAAAATCGAGAGGTGTAAGGTCTGGCGAACGTGGTGGCCATAATAGTGGTACCGTAAAACAGGGTTACTTTGGCCCACTGTTAATATTTTCAATCAAAGAAGACTTATTTCTATAGTGTTTTGTCAACAAAAAAACCAAAATAAAGCCTATAGCCTATTTAATCCTTGCTAAGGACAGTGGAATAGATAAACTATCAATTTTTTAGAAAATAATTCGAACAATAACATCTTGAAATTTGGAACAATGTTTTCCACGCGAGTGGGGTTACTTTGACCCAGATTATATTTTGCCTATTTGTAGTATTATAAACGTTATTGGGTCAAAGAAGGAGACAGATTAGGAATAATAATAAAAATCGCAATTATCTGATCAATGGAGACTAACGATGAAATTCAGGCACTAGGAAAAAGCCTTTTCGAACCTCTTTGAGGTAAGGAATCTTCATTCTTATGTCAGACGCATTATAAAATAGAGTATCCGCAATTTTGGGCCATCTCCAACATTTACTGCCTTTTATCATGCATTAACTGCTCCATCATCAGTGACGGTAATGACTTTTCCAGGATACTCCTGGTCATCATATACCACGACAACATAATCTCCTGATTTGATTTGTTGAACAATATCATTTAAATTTTCTTGCTGCAAAGCTTGATCTGATGATTCTTTTACGGGGGTTGCAGCTCTGGTACTAGTTGACGCAATCCATTTGACTTTCAAAATTACCAACATTTTCCAAGAAACCAAATCATTCCATGCTTCTACCAGATGAAGCAAGGCTAAAATTGTCGCCTTCTAGTGATGATGAATAATCAGGGGAATCAACTCTTTGTCTCCGTTTTCCCATTCTTGCTCCCCTCCCCTCCCTCCCCCTCTGCTTCCTTGCTCCTTAAGTCTTGCCAAGCATACCTCCTCCATTAAACCAGTATCAACAGCAGTGCGATCCTCATGGGGCAAACGATTTAAAATTTCATCTTTGTTAATTGGATAATTTCCCGCTTTCCTTAAACCGGATTTTAAATTTTGTGAAATGGTGGGTTCAAGGTCATCCAAGGTTTTTTTGAGCAATGAAGGAAATTGATCCTTTGGTAAACATTGGACCCTTTTCCCTTGTTCTGATTCCTTCCATGCTGTCAAAGCTTGCATCCATTTTATCTTCAACGGTCGATAGTACACGTGACATCTAACGGTTATCTCCGATAACAACTTTTTTACCGGATTGTTGTCTGAGGATGGGAAGCAAGTGAACATTAAACCACTCCTCAAAAGTCGCACCATCGATCTATCCATGCTTGGTACGATTATATCTTGCGACCTTCAGATGCTAAATATGCTTTAACAGCGAAACGAAAATCCAAATTCAGAGAGTCGAATAACTTCAGTAAACGTATTTGGATGTCCGGGTTTTAAAGAATATTTATATTTTAGCTTGTTCTCCAGAGTACTCCTAGGTATTTTATAATATTTTGCGGCTTGTCTTTGTGTCATTACTTTGTTTCTCACGGCACCTAGACAGAGTTGCAATTTTTCCTCACTATAGTCGGCGTAGGAGCGGCTGCCCACTTTTCTCTTATACTTGCTAGGCATTTTCACATTCCTAAGATTTATTCCGTTTATAAATAAATGACGAGTTAGATTAATTAATAGAACGTTATGGCAAGGATGGAAGTTTTTCGATTATCTACGCGTATGTGCGCCAAAGATAGCCTCAATTCTAAAATGTATTATTATCCAAAAACGTTTCCATAAATCATCAAAATCTGGATAATAAAATAGCGTTGTTCAAGCGTCAATCTATTCATGATGATTTGCCAGAATATACTAATCACAAATGTCAAAAACAGAGCGCAATAAATATAACTCAAATTTTACATTCTTCAAAAAAATACATTTACGAACAGAGAGATATTTCATAAATTTGGTCTCTTCATACATAATTACATAGATGCAGGGTTTCCACGGCCAAGTGGGACATAGGGAGAATACATATAAAATCGATTTTCGGTGAATATTATCTCCCTAATACTACTTCATCCAAATTTAAGTGCCGAATATTATAACTGCGTTAACAATGAACATTTCCACAATCATAGTACAAAGAAAGTCATTTTAATAAAGCCAAAAAATTATTATTTTTAAATCTATTGTACGTGAATTCCTAATAAGGCTTTTTATTAACATGTGAGTTAGTCCAAGCGTCCGTGGCGTAATGGTTCACATGACGGTTTAATGACGCAAATGCACGGATTGTTTAGGGTTCGAATTCCGGCAGATTAGTTTTATTTTTTATTTTTTACCTTCAATAATAATGCTACAAATTCAATAACACTACAAAAATCAGAGATTTTGAAGAGTATACAATCGATTTTTTGAGGATTAAGGTAAATAATGAATAATTTTTACAATAACAAAAATGATCACGTGCTATTATATTATTCGATTTTTAATTGTTACTACCGACGAATCATTTGTCAAAATAAACAACAAAACTTAATCAAGATTAAAAAAAAATAAAAAATGAAATTCATTTCTCGGATTCGAACCTGAAACAATCCTTGCCATGTTTTTGGCTTTATTAAAATGACTTTCTATGTACTATGATTGTGGAAATGTTCATTGTTAACCCAGTTATAATATTCGGCACTTAAATTTGGATGAAGTAGTATCAGGGAGATAATATTCGCTGAAAACCGATTTTATATGTATTCTCCCTATGTCCCACTCGGCCGTGGAAACCCTGTAGATTGTTCTGTATAGATTATCTAGTTTAATTTTTTTACAGTGTTCATAGGGGCATTATTTTGCGGTGTATGTGATACAAATACTTGTTCGTACAACTCCACGGCATTATATTTTTATCTTTGATTTCCATAAAAAGCCACAATAGTGATTATTGTGCAACCTTTCTAACTGTAGTTTACATCGTGGAATGTGCTAAATATACACTTCTATTCGCATACTTTCAATTCTTGCGCCAAGCTTTGTTGTAATCGGAAGCAAAAGTAAATGTAGAACCACCATGTCAGTAATGTGCGTAATAGAGCTGCTAAAAATGTTAATTACATAGCACCGATTTCCTGAATACCGCATCACCATTCCCAGCATTGTCGGAATGGTGACGTGGCCTAACGCGTCGACTATAACTGTACAAAAAACAAAACAGAAATAAGGGCATTTCGGAAATTGAGAAACTTGCACACCATTATACGCTATCTTAAGTCATTGCTAGTGAAAATAAATCGTTCTTGTTTTGTGCTTTGTAGTTCACAGCAACGGCACATGTTCCGATGAAATTCTTCTATACATGCAATAATCTCGGGCGATACTGGTTTCTTTTTCTCTCAAATTCTTCGACTTGCTCTTCCGATATTTTCTATTTCTTTCAATAACTCTCACGCGGACTTGTCCGTCGACTATTTCTATGTAAAAACTTTCATCTCTGTAATTTTTTCCAAGAACCCGTGAGTATAGTTCATCTCATTTGTATCATTCATACTGCACGTTTAATAAAGCTATGTTATTGTTGTTTTTGTTTGACATTTTAATATAATTTGAACGAATTATGCTTCTGTCTAAGACTGTATACTCACAATATTATCTTAATTAAATCTGATCGAGTAATCAGAAATTGTATCTGTTGTATAATTCACCTTATTAACTTGGTAGTCCTTATATCGCGGTTCTAATATGTTGCACAAAGGAAGCCGCTCAATATACAAGTCTTGCACTGCCGACGTACTGATTATCTTCTCTCTTCGCGTTTACTTCCGTGTAATTTCTGTCTAGTCCGAGTTAACCAACCCACCACAAACCTTTTGTGTGGAACATGGACATCATCTTGTATTAATTGTGAGATAGTATATTTAGTAAATAATACTAACTAATAATTCATTAATTTTTATAAAATCAAGCAAGCAGAGAGATAGAAAATGAAGGAAAGAAATATCTTGCGTCAAACGATGAAACTATAAATCATGTTTCATCGTCCATAATAGAACCGTTGCTGTTTCTTGTTATTCTGAAAATTCTGAAAATAAATAGAATGGTTCAAGTGCACAATGATGTAGGGAATTATAGGCCGATATCTCTACCGTCAATTTTTTCAAAAATATTTGAGATATATGAATTATTCATGCCCGTCTTATGAATTATCTAAGTCGGAGTAACTTAATACCTGAGACACAGTTCGGTTTTCTTCAAGGAATGTCCACTATTGATGCCTACAGCTTGTGTATGAAGCTCTAGATGGGAAAAGGGTTGTCTCCGTTGTCTTCTTCGATTTATCCAAACCATTCGACAATGTGGACTATAATATAATAATGAACAAATTATATGGTCTAGGTGTCCCTCAGGGCTCCATTTTGGGCCCCACCCTATTCTTAATTTACGCCAGCGATTTATCAGCACCATTAGAATCGTGCATATTGTCAGTATGCAGATGACAGTAGTTTCATTGTTACTGCTTCATCGATCCCTGGCCCTTTTCGGATTCGACGTGTGCAGTCGTTGAACATCTGATAAGTTGAAGTAATTACAACAGTTTAACGCTAAATACTGACAAAACAGGACTCTTACGTTGTAGTATGTCTATAAATATGTACGGCTTTTTAATAAATCTATACCAGAGAAAGAGTCTGTGGATTTTCTGGGTTTGCACTTGGACAGCAGATTAAGCTGAAGTAAATTAAAGTGAAGTAAACTTTCAAGGTTTGAAGATGTTTTACGTCGCATACTTCGAGTATCTATGAAATTTAATGAAGAGGCAAACAAATTATATTTTTTGAGAGCATTCTAATTCAAGAGAGTTCAAAAATAATTCAGGGTCATCTTGGTTAGATGACCCTGAATTATTCAAAATCATTCAGAAATAGTTCAAGAGCTAGTAATAGGAGTTTTAGAGAAATAGCTTCTCAATTGTCTTGAACAGCTTTCAAAGTGCTGCGAACTGTTTTGAACCAAAATGAGCTTAATAAAACCAAATATGGAGGGAGGAAAGCGGAGGAGGAGGGAGGGGGGCGTAGAGATCCTGTGAAGGGCTTTCGTCGCCAACCGCAAGGCATATTGATGCAACGAAGGGACACTCAGATCGTGGCGAAGATCGGACGAGAAAAACATGTCATAAGTCAGTTGCCCTTTCAAAAAATTTGAAATTTTGAAAGCTTTTCAGGTTGTTTGAGGTTTATTTGTTCTTCTCCCAGAGTTTTGGAAAATGATATTAAAAAATTAGTCCCATACTGGTATTGTAAAATTTTTACGTTCGCTCCATACTGTATGAGTTTTGTAAACAAATAGACGAAAAAAATTAAAGTTTTTCAAAGTTAGTTTTTCTCTTTAGAAATTTAGAAATTTCAAAGTTGTTTCGTGTTGTTTTAGGTTTGTCGGTTGTTGTTGCAGAGTTTTGTAAAACAATATTACAAATTTGTAATAAAAAAAAACGCAAAAAAACATTTTTAGTCAGTTCCCTTTTTGTTAAAGTTTATTTTACGATTGTTCTACATTCTACAAGAATTTTGCGAACAAATAAATCAAAAAAAAACATTATTTGAATCATTTCCCCCTTTTCGAACCACGTTTGGAAAATTTTTCCACAATTTTATAAAATAATATTTAAAGTTAGAATGGGATAGGAAAATAACATACTTTAGGTCAGTTCTCCTTTCTAGAAATTTGTCTCAGATTTTCTCAGACAGGTTTGTAGTTTTTTCAAAGTTTAGGAGAACAATATTAAAAATGGATCCAGCAAAGACCAGCACCTATTTCTTATTATGTCTTTAGACTGTAAGTATTTTATTAATTCTCATTTTTGTAGACGATAACTGTTTCTTATTTTTCCAAAAACTCACGTTAAGTTTGTTAGAAGTAAACATGTTTTCCATTCTGTCGACTACGTCATTTGTTTTGAAACTAACTTGATTCTGGCTGAGTGGCTATATAGGTCTTAAAGTTTGCGATGTATACACTGCTCAAATAAATTAGGGGAACACTTTTTTCAAAACCTGTAACTTTTTAAAAAATTGTTTTAATCAAATCAAATTTGGTATGCTTCAACGGCATATATTTAACTAAAGAAAATTACAATTTGTAATTTTCTTTAGTTAAATATACGACGTTGAAGAATAACAAATTTGATTTTACTTGACCTCTTATTCAAAAAATTACAGATTTTGGAAAAAGTGTTCCCTTAATTTTTCTGACCAGTGTATTACGTTTTCAAATAACTAATAATCAACTAAATATAATAATCCTTATTTTGCTCATTAACTAGCAATATCCACTCTAAATAGCTAAAAACTACTCCATGAAGCTCGATAATCGCTGAGGCAAAAACGGCTGGCTATAAGTAGAGCAATAGTTATGATCCGGGGCTCAGATCTTGTCGGTGACGCTGATGATTTCCGGTGAGGAAATGACGTAACAAAGTCCATTGAAACACACTTTCACTCACACAACTCATACAGCAACAGATGTTAATTGGTAGTCTCGATAATCAGGTTAACTGAACTCAATGACAAAAGTAAACTTCATTACAGCTAAGACTAGAGGTAGCAAACATTACCGGCACTTGAAAGTTTTATTTCCAAAGATAATCACAGGGGATCAAAAGGATATCAAAAGGATAATGATAAACTGTATGAAACTGGATCGTTATTGGGCAAAACATTGCTGCTGTCGCCCAGAGTGTGCGTGAAAACCAATCAACATCAACACGTCATCGTTCTCAGGAACTAAACATTTGTGGCTTCGTCAAATAACCGGGAGTTGAGCATTTTTACTGAAAAATCATCTTTGTAGATGAAGCCCATTTCTACATCCGAGGCTATGTCATTAAGCAAAATTGTCGCATTTTGAGGCTCAGAAAATCCAAACGTCAACATTGAGAATCCGATGCACCCAAAACGAGTGCAGATTTTGGCATCATTGGGCCATTTTTCTTCGAAACGTGACGATCAATGGTGATCGTTACCGTGCCATGCTAAACGAACTTTTTTTTTTCACAAATTGAAGAGGATGACATGGACGCCGTTTGGTTTCAACAGGATGGCGCTACTTGCCACACAGCCAACCTAACAATTGAACCTTTGGGCACCATTTTCGAAAATCGAATCAGTCGAAATTCTGATGTCAATTGGCGGCCTCGGAGCTGTGATTTGAACCCGTTAGACGATTTTTTTGCGGCAAGCCGTTAAGGATAAATGTTGCGCTGATCATCCAGAAATGATTGAAGCCTCGAAGCACGAAAGCGAAGTTGTCTTTCATGAAATTCAAGGCCAAACAATCGAAAAATTGCTTGATAATTGGGTTAATCGGATAGCCGATTGGAGGGCAAGCCCTGACAGTCATTTGAATAATGTTGTGTTTCGTTCGTAAATGTAAAGATTGAATCTTTCTGATAAAACCATATTTTTGAAGTACTGTGCGTACTTAATCATTCCTTTTAATTTATCATTTGCGACTATGCCAAACGTGGTTTAGAGTTCCAAATTCCAGCGTTATCGCTGTTTCGAATCTATGTCTCTTAGAACGTTATGCAGATCTTCACGTGTTATAGTTGTGATGGCAAAGAATGTTGTTATCTGCTGTTTGGCTTCTAAAGAATGAATTACCAACAAAACCAAATTAAAACCTGTAGATTTATAAAACATCATTCATAAGACATAACTTCCCATAACTCTCTTTTATCTTAAGATTGTTTAGATTTATAATTTGAAATAACGATCCTCTTAGTAAATGAGTACTCTCAATAAACAACAGTACTACTCGCATGATATATTCGTACCTCGTATTCAGCACAAATCAAAATTCTAAATGCGCTTCTAAGACCTGCTATGAACACCTTCCATAAAACATTTAAAACCTTTAATAGCACGACTAAGCCTGACTACTCTATTAAGAAGCAATAGCACCTGACAAACACTTATTTCTTCTGATCTAACACGAACAGTTATCGTGATATTTCACGACATAGACTTTTCCTATATTCATCAAAAGCTTAAGACTTTGTTCGAAGCCATTAGTGCGACGTAAAGAATTTCTTTTTCATTTTAGACGAGTGCAATTCAATTTTATGTTGCATAAAATTAAATGTAATCACTTGCACGTGTTGGAAATTTGTTTTTTATTCGAGAGTCTCTTATTTATTTATTAAATTATATATATATGTACATATATAAGGTGATAGAAAAGATATTGACCTTTAGCATGATTTGTCTTGTCCAGCGCTCTGGAAAAATGCTCGTCCACTACACTGGCCGCGTCTCCTTGGTAATGTGTGAAAACAACGCAATTCGCGGAAACGTACTGCGCCCTTGAGCTTCCTTCTTCAGACGAATCGTCGTCCGCCGCCTGCTGTGCATCTGCAAGTGAAAACAACAAAGTCCATATAAAACGCAACATCTAGAATGCCAGCGCATTGTTCAACATTGAAATCTATTATCTAACAATAGAAAACGTCCTTTATTGCGTTTACAATGCTGGTACGCAGTCAGACCCAACGCTATAAGTATTATTTCAATTTCTTTTGTTGCTAGATCGACATAAGTATTACATTGATTTTGCACCTGCTGCAACATTGTCTTTAAATGGTTTGTATTTATTGTAATTGAAATTAAAAGGAAATGAACGTGTGTATTTTTTCTGTAATTTATTTAATTAATTTTGCGTAATTCTATTAATGAATATACTTTTTCGAAATATATTTAACTCTTCCTTGTACATAGAACCAGTTTCTTCCAATTCGATAGAAAAAAGAATTATTATCAATTAAAATAAAACAGTAAAAATATCGTTAAGCTTAAAAATTGGTCAGGTCCCCAGCTGGATCCCTGAGGAACGCCAGCTAAATGAAATTTAAAAAACCGTCCTATCGTACCGAAAATGTGCTTCTCTTGAGATAGAAGGCAATTTCGATGCCCAATTATATCAAATACTCATCAACAGTTGGCTCATGAAGAAGATTGAAGAAGCAAAGACACTTTTGGCCACAACTTGGTATCACGGGAATCCTGAACAGCTTTCTGATTAATTTTATTTTTTTTATTATTATTTGAAAATACGGTTTTAGATTAATAAAGGACACCTTCATTATCCTTCTTGAAAAAATTAAGAAATAAAAGATACGACCACTAGCACGCTAACAGCCGCCATTGATCAATAACGAGAATTTTACGGCCAGGCCTATCATTAATTCCAAATTTCTTAAAGTTTGGATTGAAGACTCACTACTTTGGAAGTGAGTTGGCAATATTTCCCATTCTTTGTTCAACCGTAAAGCATCCCATTTTGCAAATGTTACAAATTTTCTGTCAATTCGTGAATGTCATTCTATCTGTCAAAATCAAGATAATCGCTAGTTCAAATTCCAAACTTTACATGGCCCACCCTCTATCATTGACCAAATTGACATGCGAACACCCAAACACGCAGAAATATTTTTTTTTATTATTATCTATAGAAATAAAAGTTTGAGGTGCCCGTAACCGTTACTGACTTTATTCTAAGCTATCATGAAGTTTCTTCATTGTTCTCAGGTAATCTGAAATAGAGGCAATACTTTTTTTCTGTGGTGAGTGCACTTGCAGCTGCTTTCCAAGCTTTATTGTTTATCGAGACTACAGCTTTTGTTCTATAAATTGTATGTATAGATGTGTTTCCATGGCTTTGTTACAAAATTTCCTCTCATCATAAATAATATTACGCTAGAGAGAGAAACTCAGAGAGAAAACTGGTCCGCAATTCTGGCAAGAACAAGATGGTTTGCTAGTAGTGAAGTCAGCGAGAAGACGTTTATTTCTTACAAACTCACAAGAGTCTTTAAAAAATTAAGACAGAGTTAGCGGATGCCTTCGTAAACAATAAAAGAAGAGAACGACGTAGGATTTTATTTGACTTTAGAGAAGACAAAACCAATTTGTTCGTTTAATTTCTACAATGCACTATGATAAAACAAAAGACGATGAAATAAATGATAAAAATATTACCGATTAATTTTGTAGTCAGGAAGGCAGAGAAGCAACCGAATATGAGATTATAATTATTAGTCAGTGTACCATAAGGTTGATTTAATTAGTAAATATATTCAAATTTAAAATTTTTACTGAGAGAGGATATGAAAACGTCGACAATACAGAATGCCACAATATAAAAACCAAAAAAAAAACCTATAATAGACGTTCCTAGTATATTGTTGGAATTCACCCTGTGAATGAATGCAATGAAAATAGATCAAGCATCAGAAGAGAACAACGTGGTTTCGACCTTCTATGTCTCATCAGTGCAACTACGAATGCAATATCTAATTTCATCGCTCGTCACATCACAACTTTAACAGTATAATACCTCCGACAATAGACTAATTCCAACTCAATGCCCTCTAGTGGGCAGGGTGGAAAGTAGCACACTGCACAGGGCAGTACACAACACAAGTCGGTACAGCAGATATTCCAGATCCAGCTTGCACAATTTATGGATTGAGGGAGGATGTTAAAGTCAGCGAGAAGAACTTAGTTGTGAATGTAATAGAAAGTAGAGGTTGGCAAGCAAATAAATAAAATTAAATTAAATTTAAACATTGTTATTCAAAATTACACTGTTATGTAATTGTCAAAGTATGACTATTGTGCAATGTTGACAATGTGTAGACATAGACAAAACAGACATTTTCTAAGATTCATGATGCAAAAATAAGGAGAAGGAAGTAGTATTTTTGGTCGCACAAATACGATTATTAAAGCATACTGGACAACGCATTTTGGCAAGCATTCAGAAATGTTATTCACAGCTATTTCTTTCTAGAAAATCTTGGTGTAATAAACGGTGAGCACTTTCATCAGGTGGCTCTAGCTATGGAGGAAACATAAGACCATGAAGATGAATGTTCTGCTGATAAGATATAAGAAAAAAGTCGGGTGGAAGACCCGTTACTAGGTGAGTAACGATATTTAACATTTGTTAGATTTAGAAATTTAGATTTAAGTAAGGGTGATATTGCGCTGCGACCTATTGACCTATTGTGCCCCCTTACGTGAACTGTAAGCTGCTGGGGTATGCCCGCTCTCAAACCTCCCGATCCAGTCGAACAACTTTAATAAACTGTATTACCTAACTGTGATGGTTTTAGAGAATGTATTTCTCTTCATCTATGACGTCTTTGCCAAGATGGTTGACTCGGGTTTCCATGATGGCGGTGCAGTAAGATGTCAGGTGTTCCTGCTTTAGACCTATCCTTGTCATGTGTCGTGTCAAGATGGCAATAAGAAGTAAAAAACCTGTGAGGATGCGTAGTTTATTTCTGCTTAATTCTAGCAAAGTTTTTGCTCTGTGCTTGTTGTATGTAGCTTCCAAGGAAGATCTTGGAATGTCTCAAACCAGGAAGATTCTCCCAGAGGGATGCTCTGAGCCTCTCTTCTCTGTCTTTAAGTTCTTTATTGTAGGTGCTCATCCTTATACTCCTTGCTAATAAATCAGCTTCTACGTTGTCTCTGATTCGAATATGTCCTGGTACCCAGCATAATGCAACACTGTTTGCCGTGCCTATAGGTTGTTTAGTCTGTGAAGATATTCCCAGACTAATGGTGTTAGAAGTCGCCAGTATGGCTGTTTGATGATTTTTGCTTTCGATATCTTCCAATGGCATTGATATCCGCTTGGAAGACTCTAGCACATATTTGGAGTATTTAGTTCCTGGGCCAAATACTCCTGCACCTTCTCCTTTATCAATTTGAGTACTATCCACATACTCTTTAATGGAAAAGCATGAGCATACAGCTACTCCTTTTAGGGAGTAGGTGGACGATTCTCCCACCTATTCTCTCTTATTACTTAGTTTCATAAAAAAGTTCTTTTTGAAGCTATACAGGGTGTTTAAAAAAGTATCGGATACCCTACTCGCTTATAGTTCTCGTCAAGACAAACAAAAAAGTCTTAATACTTACACATAGGTCCGCAAATCCATTGTTTGAAGTGAAGTTTGAGCTGAATTTCTATTCTCATCAAAAAATTGCGTTTTTATTAACAAACAGTATACTACTACATTTAATATTTTCACAAAAAAAGCAGTCTAAAGAAGATGTTCTACATGTCCACCTGCCATTTGTATACATGCTTCACATCTTTGCCGAAAGGAGGCTCATATTCTTTCAAACAACCCTGGACTTTGTCTGATTGTGTGGCATTTGTTTTCTATTCGCTGCTGTAGTTCACCCACATTTTTAATTGGCCTTGAATATACTGGCTGTTTTAAATATCCCCAAATGCAGACAACAAGTGATCAGAGGATCTAAGCGGCCATGGAACAGGCCCTACCCCTCCTATTCATTTGTTGCAATTTTCATTTAAAAATTGCCTTACTGCGACAGCAAAGTGTGGTGGTGCACCATCGTGCAAAAACCATTGGGTAAAATATTAATTAAAACGTTGAGCTATTTAACCGATTTGGTAAAAACGTTCACTATCGGAGAAATGCTCTGCTTTCGATAGTTCCTATCCAATTTCAATTGAGCACATCTTCCAATAGCATTGATCTCCGCTTGGAAGACACTGGGGTATATCTTCATTGGCTCGGAATATTTGGTTCCTGGCCCAAATATCCTCTTTTAGGAAGTAACGTGGAATGTTCCCCTACCCATTATTTCTTATTGCTTAGCTTGGTGAGAAAATTCCTTTCGAAGCTATATTTGTTGACCATTTCATCGTTCGGTAGACTTAAAAGTGAAGAGAGCCAAGCTTGAGATGTCCACACTCTCTGGTAAGGGGGTGAGGTCCAAAATTAGCTCTAGGGTCGCAGTTGGGCATGCTCTCATAGCTGCGGTGATGCATACACATGCTAGCCGTTGCAACTTGTCAAGGATATTCCTAACTGTAACTTTTGTAATCTTCTGGAACCAGGTTATTGCCCCGTACGTTACCATAGGTCTTACTATACTGATGTACAGCCACCGCAGTATGTTTGGGTTGCAACCCCACGTTTTATCTGCCAGTCAGCCATCTATGGTCAGTTCTATGTTTCTGTTCCATAGAAGTTTTGAGTTATTCCTAAGTATTTGACTTCTGATTTGCATTCGATCACTTTTCTATCTAAATGGAGGTCTTTCATGGTCGAAATTTTCCTCTTCCTAGTGGTTTTTGCGAAGTTGATGCCTAGCCTCGCCGATCTTCTTCAAATGAATGATTTGAAACTTGAACACAAGTCTCGGGAAATTCAAATCAAGCAGAGAGTCCAGCCATAAGGATTCAAAGTGGGAAACAACTCTAGAAAGACGACTTGACTAACCGCAGAGAACTAAGAAACTAATGTTTTTAAAATAGGTACTACAGGAAAATTTTGGCATGATGATGGATTTCCAAGCTGCTCACTTGGACTCTCCTACGAAACAATGGCTGGCTTTAAATCTTGCACCTTTCGCGCTAGCCAACCAAAAAAAATTTTACTAAAATTTATAGAAACTCTATTCCATTCTTCATAGATCATAGACTATATAATTAAACACGAATTCTGCGGTGTTTCCGTATACAACCGGCTGTGTATACGATTGAAGTACGTAATTAATTTTCGTTTTAAGCACGGCGCGGCGGACGTCACGCGATCAAACCAGGCCGGCAATAATTTACATTCTGAAGCAATATATTCTCAACGCGACCGCTTTAAATATGATAAGTTTCATGTTACTCCATCATCGATTTCTTTATTACAGTCGACGGTACAACTACGATAATTGCTACTATATCTATGTATGTACATATACATACATACATACACACGTAAACGCATATATACAAATAATATGTAAAACAAGTGATGAAAAAGCTCCACGATACCGCCAGTTTGATTTACACTAAAGCGGATAAAAAGTAACTTAACGTTCTGTAATTGTAAGTAGGATTTCTTCTTTTATTCTATTTTATTTTTATTTATTTTTTATTTAGTTGCGTGTACCAGTTGTAATTATATAAAAACATGCAGCACAACTCGTGCGCATAGTCTTTATAACGCGACTACTATTCTCGGTTAAACATGGTGTAAATATTCGAGTAATCGATTGAAATTTAGAATCTTAAGGTAAATACATAACGCGCTTTGTGCACGGTGAAGAAATTCACACGTTCCAGATTGTCGCTGGACGGTAATTAAAATACTTTACGCGAAAATTGCTGAAATTTTTCACAACCGTATTAGAAGTTATGGAGGTGTAGCAAGCTATATAAATAATCATGTTAATTTTATTAATAATACTCTTTACAACGCTTAATCTTTACTGTAATTACTTTGTGACAATAGATGACATAGTATGTAATAGTGAAAGTGAAAGAGTGATCTAGTCACAGGAGTTAATCGCGTTCCAATTGACTTTCTTCGTTTTCTATTGTGATATCTTATGGATTTCATTGTAATATCGAAAGGTCGTTAATTTAATATAAGGGTTACTAATTACTAGTAACTATACTACACTAAATTCATAAATTTGATCTTGGTAAATGATGGTTTTAAGATAGTTGATCAAACAAGTGGAACTACCTCAACGAAATAACACTAATTGCGACTGCTACACAGGTACATATGTAGATTTAGTGTGAAAAATGGTACCATGAACTATACCTCGTGGTGAAACAATGCAATAAAAGGACAAGTGAAAAGGAAAAAAAGTGTGGAAAGACTACTTAGCAGATAGAGGTGTAGGGAAATATGAGATATACAGGGTGTTTCAGAATAAGATGCTGATCCTTAACTGTGTCAATTCTTACATGATTTTATGAAGAAAAGTTCAAATAAACCTACGTCCTAAACCTCTTAAATTTTGAGCTACAGGGTATTCAAGTTTTGAGAAAAAAAAAGCGTTTTTTTTATCATAACTTTAATATCTCCGAGACATTTTTTATAATTTAGATTAGCTGTTAAAAGTAGCCACCATCTGCAAGTTTACCCAATTAGATAATCACCAATAATTCCAGCCCAAGCCCATTTAATGATCTTTATTTTTTGATCGGAAACCGTTCGTCGAACGAAAAAAAAAAACAGGAAATCAAATTTACCTTAAAATAAATGGAGATTTTAAAAATAATTTTTATTTTAAGAAAAAGCAGTGGCGTACATAATATTTCTCTAAAAATATCTAGTCCACATCCTGTACGGACGCCACTAAATAAAAAATTAAAAAAATTTCTATATCAAAAAACAGCTGTTGTTGCTTAGAAGGCATATGCCAAATTTTATTAAAATATCTAGAAAGATATTAAAGTTATGATAAAAAAACGATTTTTTTCTCAAAACTTTTGAACTTTTCTTCTTAAAATCACGTAAGGATTGACACCCTTAAGGATCTTATTCTAAAACACACTGATAAAACAGAGAGAAGAAAAGTGAGAGTTAGTAATAGCAGCAAAAAGAGACAAATGGAAAATGTTTGGTGATAAGATGTAATAGTCAGATGGAAGGAATACTTTCAAGAAAGGTTGAAAGACGATAATGTTACACATAATGACCCAACAAAAGAAGAAGAAGAGAATGATATTGAAGGAAGAGACGCACCAGGTTATATATAATCTAAAAGTCCCTGTCTACCTCTCGGTGTAGGGATATTTCATTCTTTTACTATTGTAATTCGTGTACAAAGTTTTTCCACTTTTTCCTGTCTTTGGCTATCTCTCTTGCGTTCAGTATTGTTTGGCCTCTGTTCTCTATCAATTTGGCAACTTCGTTATCCCATGTTAGTTTTGGTCTCCCAGGTCTTCGTTTTGTTTTTATTTTGGACGTCCATATTCTTTTTGTTGGCATGCATTCCTTCATACGCTGCAGGTGTCCCCACCATCATAGTTGTTTCCTTTCTATATATTCTATTACGGATTCTATTTGTAGCTCATCACGTACGTCAGTATTTCTCACTCTGTCTTTTCTTGTTATGCCTTTCACACCTCTCAGAAATTTCATTTCTAACGCCTGTATTCTGCTTTTATTTCTCTTTGAAAGTACCCACGTTTCGCTCCCATATGTCAGTATTGGCCTAAATATTGTTCTATATACCGTCATCTTAGTTTTCTTTGTTATTTCTCTCTTTCGTATGAATGTTCGTCTCATTGCATGGTATAGATTTGTTGTTTTTCTAATTCTATCGTTTATGTCCATGTCATGGTTCCCATTCCTTTCTATTTTTACTCCCAAGTACTTAATATGTTCAACTTGCTGTATTCTCTCATTATTAATTTTTATATTTAGTTCTTTTTCTTGTCCGTTTGTTACTGTCATCACACTTGTCTTTGTTATGTTTATTTTCATGCCATATTTATTCAATACGTTATTCCATATGTTTATGTTGTCTTGCAGCCCTTTCTCGGTGTTTGCCATAATGACCAAATCGTCTGCGAATATGCATTCCGTTTGTTCTATTGGTTCTAGATTTCTGTATCCCACACTTAGTTTTTTCATGTGTGGTTTACATTCTTTTAATATTTCGTCAATGAATACATTAAACAGAACCGGGCTTAGTACTCCTCCCTGTCGCAGGCCACCTTTAATTTCAAAATTGTCAGACTTTCTATTTTTACTGATTACGTAATTAGTATTTTCTGTATACATGCTCTTTATTGCTGTTATTAACTTGTTGTCCACATTTCTCTTCTCCAAGCTATTCCACTGTTTTTCTACGGACTCGATCGAATGCTTTTTTCTAAGTCAACAAATGCAAAATATGCATTTGTTGCACTTAGTATCGTTTTTTCAATTATTTGTTTCACGGTGAATATGTGGTCTTGAACACCTCTTCCTGTCCTGAATGCACTTTGTGTTTCTTCTAGCGTCGGTTCCACGTATCTTTGCAATCTTCTTTCCAGTATGCGTTCGTAGGTTTTTGCTGCTGTACTTAATAACGTTAGTCCTCTATAATTATTGCATTCCCTAGTGTTTCCCTTTTTATATATTGGCACTATCTGGCCTATCTTCCAATCCTCCGGTATCCTACCTTCTTCCCATGCTCTATTGCATATTTTCCAAAATATTTCTATTCCTTTTCCTTTTAAGTTCTTCATCATTTCGGTAGTTACTTTGTCGTGTCCTGGGGCTTTACCATTTTTCAGTATCTTTAAAGCCTCTATTATTTCGTCTTTAGTTATGGGTCCTAGTCCTTCCTCATCTTCAATAGTTCTTCGCCGTTCTTCATCTCTTTTGCTTATCTCAATCTCGTTTCCATCTATACTTAGCAGTTCTTCGAAATGCTCCTTCCACCTTCTCATTGTCTGCTTATCATCTGATATTATATTTCCTTCCTTGTCCATAATAGGCGCATGCATTGTCGGTTTTCCTGTTCTGATTGTTTTTAGTGCTTTGTAGAATAGTTTTTGGTTTTCCTTACTATCACTCTCCATCTTATTTCCAAATTCTGTCCAGCTTTTCTCTTTTGCTTCTTTTATCATCTTGCTTACTTTCTTCCTTTGTTCCCTGTATAGTTCGTATTTTATTTCTGTTCTGCATCCCAGGTATCCTTTCCATTTTTCTTTCTTTATTTTTACTTCATTTTTGATTTCTGCTGTCCACCAGGCTGTCTGCTTAACTCCACTGCGTCCTTTCATTTCCCCGCAGGTATACCTTGCCGAGTATAACAATATTTCCCTGAAGTTTTTCCAATATTCTTCGATTCCATCATTGGTGTCCAGTTTAAGTTCCTCCATTTTATTTTCTACCATGTCTTGATATCTCTTTGCCACAGCTTCATTTCGTAGTTTGTAAGTTCTTATACTTGTAAATTTTGCCTTTTCTTTATTTTCAGATTCGTTGTCTCTTTTTATCTGTCTTTTAATTTTAGCTAGTACCATATAGTGGTCAGTATACAGCTCTGGGCCTCTTCTAGCCCTGACATCTTTTACCTCTTTTTTGCTATCTTTTTCCACTAGTATATAGTCGATTATTGATAGTTCGTTATTGGGTCCTCTTCTTGTATATTTGTGCACATCTCTATGCTCGTACCATGTGTTTGTTATTATTAAGTTGTTCATGAGGCAATATTCCATTAATCTTATTCCATTGTTGTTCTTGGCTTCTTCTCCATGTTTGCCTATCACCCCCGTATATATGTCTTTCCTTCCAACTCTTCCGTTCATGTCTCCCGCTACAATTATTTTACCCTTGCAGTTTTCCGTTATCACATTTAGCTCCTCCCAGAATTTATCTTTGACTTCTGCCTTCTCATCTTCGTTGGGGCCATAGACGGCTATTATTGATATAATTTGTTTGTCTGTACTTAATTCTACTGTTAGGATTCTCTCCGAGTGTCCTTCCCATTTCCTTATATTATTTGCCAGTTTTTTGTTAATTACACATCCTACACCTGCCGCAGCTCTCTTCTCTTGTGGTACACCACTAAGAATTAGTATATGTCCATCTTCTAGTATGATTTCTCGCTGTCCCTTTTTCTTTGTTTCAGACAATGTTAGTATGTCCAATCCAAGGCTATTGAATTCATAGCATAGGTCTTGTTCTTTGCCACTTAGGCTTCTTACATTCCAAGTTGCATATTTCCAAATTTCTTTATCAATATTGTTTGTTTCTCTTTTCCTTTTCCTTTGCCTTGTCAGATCCTCCCTGTCAGTCGTTTCTCCGCTATCAGCGGTTAGCCGTTCAAGTTTTTTGGCCTTAGATCCTCTATTTTCAATTTTTTCGTTTCATTGTCCCAATTCCATTTTTTGCCATCTACTATCATCTTTTGGTAGCCCACTATCACTTTGCAATTTCTGTTTTTGCTTCTTTCTTCTTTGGCTTGCTCTCTAATTATGTTTTGAATTTTTCTTTCATTCTCCGTTAAGTCATTGTTAATCCACACATAGCTGTTTGATCCGCTTCTTAATTTCTTCTTGTTAGTCATTATTTCCATTTTCGTTCCGAAGTTTGCAATTTCTACATTCCATACATTGTTATTTATTTTTTCCACTTTCTTTACTTTCGTATTTATCTCTAATTTTTGTAGTATGAATTCATTAATTTTTTCCTCCATTTTGGAATCGTCCTTCGTCTCTATTTTCAATCCTGAGATTACTATATTGTTTTTCCTTCTAGCCTTGTCTGTTTTTTCCAGTCGATCTTCAATTGTTTCCAGCCATTCAATTTTTGCTTTCATTTTATTCACTTCTTCTCTAAGTTTTGCATTTTCCTCTTTCACTTCCTTTATTTCAGTTATATATATCTTTTTATCTTTTCTTAGTTCCTTTACTTCAGTCATTATTTCATTTATCATTTTTATTAACATCTCCATTTTATTATCTACATTTATTGCAACCGACACTTCCGAGTCCGATCCTGTGTTTTCGTCTTGCATTTCTCGTCAACAGTCGACAAAAACAGTATCGTTTCTTATACGTTAGCAGTACTGCCGTATCTCACAGCCAGCGAGCGCAAGGACATCCGTCCAGATCAGCTCTTCAGAGACGAAAATGTCCTATCCCACTGGCTTGTTTCTTTTATTATGCGTTTTTACAGTGGTTTGTTAAATTTTCAGTATCTTACCTCGATAGCACACACTTTTAATTGAGTAACTCTCTGATTGTTTTTCACTTAGTGCTCGTAGAACTCTAATAACTAGATACTTTCTACGGAGCTCACTTTATCGTGTACACAATCACAACCTCCAGGGCCGCATCTCGTTATGATAAAGTAAATTCAGAAATGATCAAATATATGGGACGGAAAGGAACTAAAGTACTACCGAAATTATTTACTAAATTTGGAAAGAAGAACAATTCCCAGAAGATTGGCATGTAGCACAAATAATATAAAAAAAGCGATAGGAAGAATGTAGCAATTATAGAGGATTGACACTACTTAGCACTACAATGAAGAGAATTAGAACGACTATAGAAAGTACTCTACACGATAGGCAGAGCGGATTCTGAAGCGGCAGATGTACCCAAGATCACATATTCATGTTAAAACAAATAACACAGAGAGCAATACAGGAAAATCGGAAGATATTCCTTGCTTTTGTGGATTTGAAAAAAGCTTTCGGAAAATATTAAAAGAAAGAGGAATAGATTGTCAGACAATACGGATTCTGAAAAAGATCTATAATAACAACATAAATTCTCTACACATATAGGTCTAAGACAGGGTGGAAGTTTAAGTCCCTTCTTGTTTATTGTATTTATGGATACCATAATAAAGGAGTGTACGAAGGGAACAAGAACACTAAATGTGGGCTACAGAAAATTGAAGGGGTCTTTGCAGACGACTTAATGATCATTGCCCAAAAATGAAAGTGACCTACAGCACAATCTAGATATATGGAAACACAACACTTAAGATGTATGGAATGACGATAAATAAAAATAAAACAAAAGTTATGGTGATTGGAGAAGAAAGAATCAATATGAATATAGCAATAGAGAAACCTAAACTAGAACAAGTACAAACGTTTGATTACCTGAGTATAACCATAGATAAAAAGGGAACACAACTAAATGAAATTAATAATAGAATACAAAAGACGTTAAGCCTATATCATGCAATGAACAAGAACTTCATAAACAAAACAGAAATAACGAGAGATACTAAAATAAAAGTATATAAAGCATTATACAGACCGATATTGACATACAGATGTGAATCGTGGATGCTGAGTGAAAGGCAAAAGTCCAAAATACAGGCGATGGAAATGAAATATCTGATTAGAGTTAGGGGAATCACCAAACTTGAAATATATATTGAAATACGACAATTGAGTTGGTGGAGACACATGCAACGCATGAAAGGAGAAACTCAGGTGACATGGGATGGAGTGATAGCGGATTTGTTTACAAGGAAGGGCACAACATGGATGCAGGCTAAGAGAATGATAGAGTTAGATATTGTACACCCTACACCATTATATGGGTACAGATTATATATATATAAGAACCAAATTAAGGTAAACCCAGATCTTACACCGCGTCAAGTCAACCACATTCTTGACCACTCTAGTACTAAAGAAATTGTCTAAAACGAAGAAGTCATTGAACGTAGAAAATGACAGCATTTCTGGTAGCGCCATTCATTATCCGACGGCATTTTTTCCAAGTGGATGACGTATTACCCAGGGCAAGAAGTCTTCAGGAAAGAAAGGAATTAATCCGACAGGTAAATACGTTTTTCGCTCAATGGAATCTTCTCATGCTCAAAACCCAAGATCTAGGAAGGTATTATTAAATATTCCCACATTCCTCAGTTCTTGAACCCACAACACCATAAACTCCTCGAAGATCCCAACATTAACTACCTACCTGATTTACATTGCAAATGTATGCAATACAACTTCGACGAACCCTACAAAGTGGTCATCGAAAGCTGCACTAAGTGGACCTCCGGCGAGCCTCAATTCAAAAGAAGAACCCTGGCGTGGTACGCGGACGGCTCTAGAATAGAAGGAGTGAGGACGGTCATTGTGGTAAGTGGACCTAACCACTATCTCAAACTGCCTATGGGACTCTAATTTAATTAAAGCTCCAATTAATTAATTTAAGGCAATTGGGGCGCAATAAGAACGTAGGTACCAAGCTATCAAGGGATAGAAGGGAACGAAAAGGAAGATAATCTTGCCAAAGAAGCAGCGAAAGTGGCTTTCATTGGAGCTTATCCCTGTTGTGGGCTTCAAGAGGGCCACCTAAAACAAGCAGTTAACAAATGGGAGGTCAACATAAAGACCTAGCACTCACAAAATACGTCAGGACAAAATCAGGCGAGGGCAAATGTATGCAATACAACTTCGACGAACCCTACAAAGTGGTCATCGAAAGCTGCACTAAGTGGGCCTCCGGTGAGCCTCAATTCAAAAGAGGAACCCTGGCGTGGTACGCGGACGGCTCTAGAATAGAAGGAGTGAGGACGGTCATTGTGGTAAGTGGGCCCAACCACTATCACAAACTGCCTATGGGACTCCAATTTAATTAAAGCTCCAATTAATTAATTTAAGGCAATTGGGACGCAATAACAACGTGGGTCCCAAGCTATCAAGGGATCGAAGGGAGCAAAAAGGAAGATAATCTTGCCAAAGAAGCAGCGAAAGTGCCTTTCATTGGAGCTTATCCCTGTTGTGGGCTTCAAGAGAGCCACCTAAAACAAGTAGTTAACAAATGGGAGGTCAACATAAAGACCTAGCACTCGCAGAATACGTCAGGACAAAATCAGGCGAGGGCATTGTTATCAGGATTGCCTAAGATACCACAGTCGCTGCTATCTTTCAGCAAAGGGGACCTTGGAGTGCTGGCAGGGTTTCTGACAGGTCAGGTGGCCCTTAAGTAGCACCTACATAAACTCAGAAAAGCTGAAGATCAAATCTGCTGTCCTCCTCGTCAAAAACGCAACCTTTGGTTTGAGTTTTGATCATCATAATTGCATAACCAAGTCTTGCCACCTGTCACAATATTCTTAACATATCGAGATTGTCCCTTGGCCAAGTTGAATCATATGCTCTACTCTTCTATGTGACACATAAGACTAGAAAGTTTCTTCACATGCAGAATTGAACAAATTGCTGGTGGATTTAGGCCTAAAGTGTCTTGCTAGTAGGTCAATCACCTGCGTTCGTTGAACGGAAATTTCCCGTTTAGAATTCTCTCCCATGTGACGTCATAAATCATCACTTATTACTGATGAAACTGTTGCATTATAGGATAAAGGGAATTTCATTCCAACCTTTTAGGTCTTTTCTGTCAGATAAGACGCAGTCCACGAGTATTGTAGGATTGTAGGGGAAAAGATAAATGGTGTTGCGGTTATTATTCGCGAACGGCTGACGTATGGTGTGGAGTTCCTCAGGGTTCTGTACTCTGCCCCTTATTGTGATGATAATCCAATTTGCTTCCGAACAAATAAATGTAGCTATTAGAGGAACAAAGTAGCTTCAATTGATAATGTGACCTCGGTATTGAAGATGGAACCAAATCCATAAATTGAACATCGAAGGAAATTCTTCCATATACAGCAAGAAGCACCGTGTACGTACAGATGCTTATAACAGCGTTATAACTATAGCAATTCTACTGCGTACCCTCTCGGTAAGTACGCCTGTCTGTATTTAGGAGCATAATAGCGTCTCCGCTCGTTTCTTTCGCTCATTTGTTTTGGAAAAATGTACGACTCGTCGCCCGTTGTTCAAAACAAACCGTGTATTTATATATAAATGACTCCGACCGGTAATCTACTGTCTTTAAAATAAATTACAGCGCGTCCGTACGTCGCATAAATAACGTAATTTATGTTTAAAGTGGAATTTTTAAGCGGCACATAAACAAATCGCATAGGATACCCGACCTGATAGAATTAAAATTATTTTACTCTTTCTCCTCGTCATGGAAGAATAGAGGAACAAGGCCGTCTCATCCTAACATCACGGTATTCTTCTTCTTTCGCTTTTTTCTCGGGTGTCGTTTCGTTTTTGTTTGCGTTCGCTCGTACGTCTTTTTTTTTGCTCTCTCCTCATGTCGTTTTCTTTGTCGTCCTTTTTTTTTCAAGCACGCGCGTTCTTTTAACATTTACGTTTTTAGGGGGACATATGATGCGGGAGTTAAAGATAAATTTCATTTGAGATGTACTAGGAAATATTTATTATCGGACCTGTGAGATTTATGTCTTATTTCGATGTAATTAACTATATTTTTTATAAGAATTCAAAGCACTATTCAGAAGACAAAGAAACGTTTTTTTTTGTCGTTGTTGTGAACCGTTAAAGTATCTGTTGGAATTTTAGAAATATTAGCTTCTAGAAATTCATAGTACTGTGGGCGAAACTGTTATTTTAAAGCCATTTCTCTTTTTAATTAGAAAAGAATTGTTCAAAACTTGAGCGAAATTGCAAAAATGTTGAAGAGACGATGAGACAATCAGTGATTGGAAACTTTGTGAAATTAGGTCATGTTCATGTTATAACCCAAAAATAAATATAAAATATAAAATATTTTTGGCGAATTGACGAGAGCAACTGACTTTCATCATGATGGACATTTCTCAATAATAACTTAACCCTCTAATTTTCTACAAAGGTGGGAGGGAGGTTCTACAGCTTCCCAAGATATTGAATGAGTGGATTCTCACACCGATAGCCCCCTGTAAGATGAATCTGGGCAGCGTCTTAGCCTGATTTCTCACTAACATTAGGTGACCAGGGAAGCTTCTCACCACTCACAGAGATGTTGGTTGAAGATTGATTTCTTTTTCCTAGAAAACTTCACGGCCATGCATTTCCAAAGGTTGCCGGAGAGTCATCACATGCGTGATTACTAGGTACCTAAAATTTGCGTTAAACTGACACAAGTACAAGACTTTCAGGGAGTGAAAAATTTGTGCAAAATTGAAATGAATTGAATTCCATCATTGCGATCGAGCAAATTCTGAATCAAGTCACCCTTTTTGATTGTCATGGAACTGTTCATAAAGAACTCACACCACAGGGTGAGATAGTGATTCAAATCTTTTATTGCGTAGTCTGTAAGCGTTTGTAGAAATGTATTTTGCGTGTGCACCTGACATGGTCGGCTCTCTATTGTCATCCGAAGAGTCGCAACGGAAGTTCCAAACAACCTAATAGAATTGTCGGAAGCCAACGTCATCCGTCATTCGAATATGTTGCTGAACCAGAAGGACAAAGCTCGAAGTAACGGTTTGCATGTCTACAAACAGTTTGTACCGTTTGTGGTAAACTGTTTCGCATGTGCAGCTAACAGTGGCCGCTCTTGGATTATTAGTTAGTTAGAGAATTTGTGAAACAAAGAAAAAAAAACACTTCAGAATTTTAATACGACAACATCCGAAGAATCTCAATATAGATGCCTAAACACAACAGCCTAAAAGAATTAGACTAGTTGGAAGCTTTTAATGAACCTTAGAATTAGTCTGGGATTTCCGTCCTAGATGTGTTGTTGTCGGGTATGATTGGCAGCAACACATTTACATAAAATGTGCTTTGCCGTCTCTAGATCTTCTTTTCATAGATGGCAGATTTGAGCTTCAGCTTTTCCAAGTTTATGTAGGTGGTACTTCAGGGCCACATGACCTGTCAGAAACCCTGCCAGCAGTCCAAGGTCCGCTTCGCTGAAAGATAGCAACAACTGTGCTGTCTTCGGCGATCCTGATAACAGTGAATTCACCTGATTTTATCCTGGCGTATTCAGCTGCTTGTTTTAGGTGGCTCTCTTGGAGCCCACAACAGGGATAAGGTCCAATGAAAGACATTTTCGCTGCTTCTTTGGCAAATTTATCTGCCTTTTCGTTCCCTTCGATTTCTCGATGGCTTGGGACCCACCTATACGCATGCAGCAGACTGGACTCGTATGTGTAGGCACTCACAGCCTTCAACGCCGCTTGGCTGTCCGTTGATATACAAATTGTTGTGCCACGTATCCCTAACTCGAAGTTCTTTACGGCGCATAAGTCAATAGCAGAAATTTTCGCTTCAAATATGTTGGAGTGCAGTCCCATAGGTACTTTGAGATAGTGGTTAGGCACACTGACTCCAATGCCCGTCCACACTCCTTCTATTCCAGAGCCGTCCGTGTACCATGCCAGGGTTCCTCTTTTGAGTTGAGACTCACCAGAAGCCCACTAGTACGGCTTTCGATGACCACTTTGTAGGGTTGGTCGAAGTTGTATTGCATAGGGATCTTGTCGTTTGCAATGCGAATTAGGTAGTTGATGTTAGGATCTTCAAGGATTTTAAAATGTCGCCAGGTTTTAATCCCTTAAGTCTGTCCACAGATAGGGCACTAGACTGTTGATGTACAGTCTTCTGTGTTTGTTTTGGCAAACCAAAGCAGGATAGGTGATCGTGGGTCTTATAATTGCCGGATGTGACCACTTAGATGTTTGCTTATTCCATTTCTACCGCCGGCCGGTTTACGAAAAGAAAAAATAGAAAGAATATGAAACAAATGTAACTGTAGCTACTCAATTTTATACATCATAAGTTTATACAATACAAAATAAACAGAAAGTTACTTGTTTCATGTAAAAACGATGTTATTAATGTATAATTAACTTTCCCGGGCCGGTTTTCGCTCAACGCGGACCTTATCAATTGAAACAGAGCGGTACACCGCAGGCCCCCTATATCATAAAAATCGCGCATAATTTATACCCGTTCAACCGACGACATATCCTTTTGCCCAGGCTCCTTGGCATACCCATATGTCCCTTGCTACTTAATACAAATTATATACAAGGCGAGGTGCAGCTTTTAATAAATGTCCTTTCCACATTTATCTATCGCGAACGGCTCCGCGCACACAGATAACGGGTAATAGATTAAGGCCGCGAATGTGTGCTTCGGCCTGCCTTATGTAGATATATACCTGTTTCGCGTCAAGCGTATCTGTAGATATGAAACATCACTTACGCATACGTAGAAGTGATCGCTCGGGGGGGAAGCGAAACAGAAAATTTAAAAAAAAATACAAAAATACCTATGATTAATGTTGGCAATACGTTTTAAATAACGTGCTCGCGTTATCTGAGGAATTGGTAGAGGTATTGGAATGAAATTTCAAAGAAAATTTCACTTTTCTAGGTTATGTATAATCGGAAATATTTGAAATATTCCTCGGTTTATAATTAATGCAACGGTATTTTTCTTGTACTTAGGAAAATATGGTGTAGATAAATACCTATGTGGAACTATGTATTTTCTATACGTTATCTACCTACGGTAATAACCCTGATGACGTCTTTTGAAATAACCTGCTTTGTCTGATAGTTGAAAGCAAGATATATAATTTTAATGTTTTTAACTGCCGTTGCAAATGCATGAATAATATGCAGTATGCATAACATTCTACCTCGATAGAGTATTAAAAGATTTGATTGTAAAATCGTGTTGCTGGGTCGCTAGATTATATAAAATACAAAAGGTACCCTAAAACGGGGCGGCTTGATAACAGCGAGGTGACTTGATAAATTCTTCGCCACTTGACTAAACACGTGCAATACTGTGCCAGGCACAAATGCGACCGGCAAATATGCACTCATTCGATTGGTTAGCAGTCACTCTTTCAAGGTAACGTGCGCAGTGGACAGTGAAACGTTTATTGGCCGCGCAATATTTATCAATAAAAACCGTTGGAAAACGTGATATTTAACTGTTATACTTTCTGTTGTATACAGACGCTAGTAAGTGACAATTTATCTACGTATTTTTTCCTAAGGACCAAGTTAGTTGACAACGATATTCTAACGTCACACTTGAATTCTAGAGAAACATTTACCAGTGGCCTATCATTTTATTTTTTTTGTCATATCGAGGTGACTTGATAATAAGGTAAAACATGGTTAGAACATACAAAAGAAAGCCGGCCAGTAGGAAATACTGTGATTTTGATATAGAAGCACTAAATATTGCTGTATCGCGTTACAGAGACGAGGGTGTTGCAGTAACATTCCCATTGCTACTTTATATAGAAAAATTAAGGGGAAATTTCCAAAAAGCATGGCGGCCAGCTCGCGATATCAAAGGGTGAAGAGGATATCCTTGCTAACGTTATTAGTGCTGCTGCTGATTGGGGGTATCCATGCGATTCAAACGATATAAAAGATATTATTCAAAATTATTTAGAAAAGGAGGGAAAGACTGTACCGCAATTTGTTAATAACAGGCCAGGGGAAACTTGGTTACAAAAATGTTTATTACGGCATAAGGAAAAACTGTCGAAAAGATTATCCCAATCAATAAAAGAAAGTAGGGCGAAGGTATGCCATGAGACAATCAATAAATATTTTGATAACTTAACTTAAAGTTTAAGCAAGGTTCCAGCCTCTGCAATAGTAAATTATGACGAAATAAACTTTACGGACGATCCTGGTCGCAACAAAGTAATCGTCCGTAAAGCGTGTAAAAGAGCAGAGAAAATAATGGACTCATCAAAAACAGCAACATCAGTTATGTTCGCCTGTTCAGCCTCAGGACACTTGCTTCCTAGCTATATAGTTTATAAAGCCGATCACCTCTGGTCCACATGGACCGAAAATGGACCACATGGAGCTAGATTCAATCGTTCCCGTTCGGGCTGGTTTGATGAAAATATTTTTGAGGATTGGTTTATTAATATAATTCTGCCATATTTTTGAACTTTACCGATAGGTGACAATCTAGCAAGTCATATTTCCATAAATATGATCCAAAAGTGCGAAGAAAATGAAATTCGTTTTATACTGCTACCACCAAATAGTACTCACATAACGGAACCTCTAGATGTTAGTGTATTCCGACCGATTAAGACTGCATGGAGACAGACACTTCGGCAGTGGAAGACAAATAACAGGGGAGTGGTGAGAAAAGATGTCTTTCCCCGTTTGCTAAAACAAGCATTAAATCACGTTGAAGCAAGTAGTGAGAAGAACATAAAATCTGGATTTGAAACAACCAGCATATATCCGCTAAATAGGGAGAAGGTTCTGGTTAAGTTACCGAAGACAGACGAACATATATTACAACAAGGAAATATGGCGCAATCATTAAAAGAGATTTTCGAAAATTCCAGATTCAAAACTGCAGCATCTGTTGGAAGGAAAAAGAAGTTGACCGTACCAGCAGGCTCAAGTATCTGTCGGCAAGACGTTGAAATGTCACAAACGTCATCAGGAAGACAACCTTTGCAACAACGAAACATCAAATCTTTATAATCTTCCTCCTCTTAAAGTGACATAAGTGAGAAAATATTAACTGTTATTTTATGTTTCCTAATAAATTCTAAAATACAAACTAAATTTGTTTCACTAAAAACCTTTTTGTGTAGATAGGTAGATACTCCTATACAAAAAAAATGTGCAGCTTTGGTGTTGTGTCTATATTTTTGATATTTTTTCTATCAAGACGCCTCAATTGATGTCTGAAATGCTAAAGCATAGTCAAATAAAGGGAAATATCAAGTCGCCCCAAATCGGGGCGACTTGATAATTCACAAATAATATTTTTTTTTGTTCTTTAGAGAGAGCACATAAATTTTTTTAATCGTGCATTAGCTAGCCACTATCCCAAAGTTATCCGAAGTAATTTTTGCTTGATCTCAAATTATGTGGTAACGATTGTAGAATGCTCAATTTCCAAAAACCGTGATCAAGTCGCCCCGTTTTACGGTACTAGGAATGTTTTCGTGCCATATTCAATTACACCTCTGCATCCTACGAAACTAATGCTTAAATCAGCTCTCTCAAGCTGACAACACCCCTGTACACGTCTAGGCATCGACAAAATGAGATGGTCGATATCTACACCTGGTGGCACCTCGTTCCAAGCAACTTGAACTTCGTTGATTAACTACGCCAAAGTTTGTGGAGGATGGCGCAAAGTATACAGAGTCTCCTTCCCCATGATATCCCACACAAGTTCGATGGGACAGAACGGGGTAGACACGGCAAAACATTAACGCTTGCTTATTTGGAGAAGGTCCATAGTTCGACGAGCAACATGGGGACGTGCATTGTCTTGTTGAAGAAGGACGTGTGGACGGCCATCTAGATGAGGTAGTAAAGTGGTTTGTAGGACATCATGTTGCACTTTTAATAGTCCGGTCAATTTAGGGGTAAAAATAGTAACAAAAATTCCGACCAAACCGCCAAATTTTGGTGGAGATCTTGGGTTTACCATTAAAAAAAAATTAAAAGTCCTCATCAATCCCATGTGTGCTAAGAAAGTTATTCGAGGTCAAAGGTTAAAATTTCAGGTTTTTTGGTTTTTTTCCCGAAAACGATAAGTTTTATCGAAAAAAATACGTCAGACCAATGTTGTAGATCTCAATATTCTCCACAAAAATGGTTCTTATGATTTTTTCTCTAAATATTACCGTTCCTGAGATATCGCAATTGTAAGTAACGTTCTAGATAATGCACACGTGATTCATATTCTTCATAGTCAACTTCAACATCATCATGTTTTCTTCGATTTCTTCATCTTCTTCTTCTTTTCCTTCTTCCTCTTGCTGGATATTCATAAATTGTTTAAATGAAGATGAATCAGTTGTCTCTTCATCAAAATCACATGAATCTTCCTCTGTTGTATTTAATTGGACATTTGAGTAAGACTAACCTTGGCAATTGGTACACGCTGGAGAACACTGTAACCTTACTTTTCTACAGCCGCATTTGACACTACAACCTTTCTTGCAATTGCAAAAAATAGTGTTAAGAAGATTTTCTGGAGCAGGGGGTAGTAAAGTTTGAATCGGTTCCAAAGTAGAGTATTATTTATTTCCAACCCCAATCTTGAGGGTTCAGTTGATTCCTCTGCCATGTCTGAACTTGATAGTATACTCGATACAAGCGTTGAATAGCAGATGCCAATGCTGGAGGAAAATAAGATAGTTGTACTTGCTTCTTGTTTCATGTATTTTTGACAAAGGTTAAATATCTGTATTTATCAATGCAATATTTTTTTTTGAGCTCCATAAACAGCAAGAAGAAAGCGAATTCCTTTCGTAATTATTGTTTGAGGTGAAGAATCAATTTTCGTAAATACTTTCGCGCAGTCAATTAAATCTTTTTTTTTCAAATAATTTTAATACTGAAGTTTGCCCCTGCATTTGAGATAAGCCAATAAACTTTTTGAATAATATATTTCTGTTCGCTGTTGGGTCTCTCCAGGTTTCAGAAAGTAAATAATTTTATCAATTGGAGTCCTTGCAGTAAGTAGTACCAATAAATCAACATCTTCCACTACTACAATTACTACTTACAATCTGTTTCAATTATGAGGACATCTGCGTCATTCTGAGCTTGTTTCACTTCAATATTTTCAGCTGTCAATTTGTCACTTAACATGGAAATGAAACGAGATTTATGATTAATGTTAGCAAAAAATTGTTGTTGGTTTGGTGAAACTGTCATAAATTCATCAAAGATCATGTCGGAACAGGAGGATGCTTTAGTAGTTTGACAACGTTGTTCTGCAGCTTTAATATCCTTTCTTGTCACTATAGCCATCAAATACTACAGTCACTGCGTACCATACTGTCTACGTAAATGTTGTATAGCATTTGCAGGCCTTTAGGCCCATAGCTGTGTGACCTCTTTCCATTTCTTTCTATCCGCTGCTTTTCTTCTCCAGTTCTCTATCTGCTTCTCTCTTATATCCTCCTCCATAGCTTCTCTCCACTTTCTTCTGGGTCGTCCTCTTCTCCTTTTCCCTTCAGGTTCTCTCCATGCTATCGTTTTCACTAGTCTCTCGCTCCCCATTCTCTCTAGATGTCCTGCCCATTGCAGTCGCCTTGATCGTACAACATCGCTAATTATCGGTTCGTTAAATAGTCCGTATACTTCCGCGTTTGTTCGCCTTTCCCATCCTTCTTCCGTTCTTTTGCCCCCGTAGATCCTACGTAGTATTTTCCTTTCCCATGCTTCTATCTTCGTTTGAGTTCTTTTGTTCATTACCCATGTTTCGGATCCGTATAGTAAGGTAGGTCTTAAAACAGATTTATATACCCTTATTTTGGTTTTTTTTGACACTTCTTTTGATCTTAAAATGCTGTGTAATCCGCTAGCGCATCTGTTACTTCTCATCATTCTTAGCTCTATTTCAGTTTCCTCGTTGCATTTGTCGTCTATCAACGTTCCGAGGTACATGCTACTGTCCACTTTTTTGAATGTCAGGCCTTCCTCGTCGTTGATTTTCACCTGTAGCTCTTCTTCCCTTCTTCCATGGTTAACCCTTAGTTGCATGTAATTGCTTTTGTCTTCATTTATGTATAATCCTTTCTTTTTGGCCGCTACTATTAGTTTTCTTGTTACGTCTATTAATTCCTTCTTCCCTCTACTAAATAATACTACATCATCTGCATACGCTAGACATTGGTGATTTCTTGTGAAAATTGTTCCATTCCTATTGATTCCACTGTCCCTTATTGTGTCTTCCAAGATTAAATTGAATAACAGGGCTGACAAAGGATCCCCTTGTCTCAAACCTGTCCCCACCTCAAAAGCGTCTGATATTCTTCCGTTTACTTTGACTACATTCATTGTTTTCTGTAGTGTCATCTTTGTCAGTCTTATTAATTTTTCTGGGATCTTCATCTTTTGCATTGATGTTATTACCTCCTTTCGTTTTACCGAATCATACGCTTTTTTGAAGTCGACAAATAGTAGGTGCATTGGTATTTCATATTCATAACATGCTGTCAATGTTTGTTTTAAGGTAAAGACCTGATCCGTTGTTGATCGACCTTTTCGAAACCCGGCCTGGTATTCCCCTATTAATTTTTCTGCTATTACCTCTATTTTCTGTTTTATCCATGTGGATAGTACTTTATATGCAACGTCTAATAAGGCGATTCCTCTATAATTATGGCAGTTAGATTTGTCTCCTTTTTTATATATTGGCACAATCGTTGCTTTATTCCAGGCTTGTGGCATAGCTTCTTGTGTATAGATATCCCTCATGAGTTCGTATATTTTTTCCTTTAATAGCTTCCTCCCGCTTTGATATTCTCGGCTGTTATTCCGTTATGTCCTGGACTTTTGTTGTTTTTCAGCGTTTCTATTATATTATATATTTCTTCCTTAGTGGGCTGTTCTATTTCTTCTTTTACTGTTTCAATTTCGTCCTGCTGTGAACCCTCTTCCATTCCTTCGGCTCCTTCATTCAATAACTCGTCAAAATATTCTTTCCATCTCTCCACTACTTCTTCCTCATTACTGATTAAATTTCCTTCTTTGTTTTTGTAGTGAACTGTTCTTGCTTGATAGCCTCTCCTCATTTCCTTAACATCTCTATAAAAGTTTCTGATTTCTTTGTTTTTGTATTTTCCTTCTATTGCCTTAATCTTGTTTTCTGTGGCTGCTCTTTTCTTCTCTCTGCACAACTTCTTTGTCTTTCTTCTTTGCTCTTGGTAGTTTATTTTATCCGCTTCTTTGCCAGATTGTAGTAATTTATGTCTCAGAATTTTCCGTTTCTCGATTTCTTTTCTACACTCTTGATCCAGCCATTCTTTCCCGCTTCGCCTTGCATGCTTTGATAAATGTTTTCTTGTAGCGTCTTTTATAGCGTTTTCTATTTTTTCCCATTTGCTATCTATATCATTACCTTCGCCAATTTCCATGTTACTGTTTCTATGAATTATTTCTTGTCTATATTTCCTTGCTATAGTTTCATTTTTTAAATCCTCCATGTTGTATTTTGCTTCTATCTTTTTTCTGTTCTGCTTTCTGTCTATTTTGATCTCCCGCAGTTTCACTCCTACTAAAAAATGGTCGGAGTTGATGTCCGCTCCTCGGTATGTTCTAACGTTTTTTATTAAGTACGCATATTGTTCCTGTATCAGCACATGGTCAATTTGATTAGTTTCATTACGTCCTGGTATTATCCACGTTCCTTTATATATATCCTTCCTCGCAAAATGGGTGCTCATAATTTTCATTTTCATTTCCGCTGCAAAACTTATCAATCTCAGGCTGTTGTCATTGCTAACTTGGTGTTTGCTTTCGGTTCCTACTACCCACCGGTATATGTCTTCTTTCCCAACTTTTGCATTTCCATCCCCTATCACCATTTTAATATTATTTTTGGGTATTATATTTACTACTCTTTCTAATTCTTCATAGAACATTTCTTTTTCTTCCTCTTTCTTCTCCTCCGTTGGTGCATGTATATTTATAATTGTTAGCTTCTTGTTTTCCGTTTGGATTGTTAGGTAACACAGTTTCTCCGATACAGCTTCGAATTTCTTTATCTTCTCTACTAAGTTTTTCTTTACTAAAAATCCTGTCCCAAACCTCCTATGCTTTCCCCCACTGTTGTAAAACACATACCCCTCTAACTCTTGTATATTTACTTCTTTTAGATGTGTCTCTTGTACTGCTAATATATCTAATTTGTATAGTTTTATTTCTTGTAATAGGTTTTTTGCTGCTCCCGCCTCGTTCAGTCCTTGGAGATTCCACGTGCCTATCTTAATTCCTTGTTTCCTCGCTTCTTTTATCCTGTTTTCCTCTTGTTTCCTTTTAAGATTATTGTGGTTACTTTCCTTACTTTTAATTACTTTCAGTTCAATCTTTTCCTTCATCTCTATTCCTTGTTCCTTTTGATCTATATATTTTCTGAATTCTTCATTTAGCTTATTTTCGTTATCCTTTTCCATTGCGATAGTCGTTCCTTGTTGTCCCTCGCTACTTGTTTTTTCTAGTTTTTTGTTCTGTACACCCCTCTCCCAAGAACATCCCTTTCCAATTCCTTCCTATCTCGGTTCCACTTCCATTTACTACCATCTATCACAAGAAAGCCATATCCAATCTTTACGATTCTACCATTCTTCTTTTCGTCCGCTGCTCTTGTTCTAATAATTTTTTGCATTTCCCTTTCTCTTTCCGTATAGTCGCACTCAATATATATTGTTTGATCCTTCATATTTTTTAGTTTTTTCTTATTTTGTAGAATTTTAAGTTTCTCTTCAAAGGTCTTCATCTCAATAACGCATGTTTTGTCGTTAATTTTCCGTGTATTTACAACTTCCACTTCGATACCCAATTCGGACTTTACAAAATTTTGTACTCCTTCCCTAAGCTCTTCACCAGCTTTTATATTCATTTCGAGGCCCTTTATCAATAGATTATTTTTCTTTTCCTCCTTCTGACATTTTTCCAAACAGGACTCCATTTTTTCCATTTTTTGTTTCATCGTATTAATTCCTCCATCTGTTCTTTATATTCTTTATTCTTTTTCCTAAATTCTTTAATTTCTTGCGCCATTTCGCCTAGCATATTTTTTATTTCTTCTGTTTCCTTTGCTTTCTTTTTATTCTCTCTCAATAGTTCTTTGATCATTTCTTTTAACTCGTCTTTTTCTTCCATTTTTTGTAGTACGTAAATACTTAAGATATTTTTCAGAGCCAGATGTTATTCAAGGCCATGCGGGTAGAAGGGATACTGTAAGGGACTCTACAATTACGATATCTCAGGAGCGGTGATAGAGAAAAAAATCATAAGGACCATTTTCGTAGAGAATTTTAAGATGTACAACATTGGTCTGAAGTATTTCTTTGATAAAACTTACTATTTTCGGGAAAAACCCAAAAAACCTGAAATTTTGACCTTTGACCCCGAATAACTTTCGTAGCACACATGGGATTGATAGGGACTTTTAAATTTTTATTTTTAATGGTAAACCAAAGGTCTTCACCAAAATTTGGCTCTGTCGGAATTTTTGTTATTTGATCACTATTTTTATCCCCAAATTGACCGGACTATTAAAAGTGCAACATGGAAAATTTAAATGTGAGAAAAAGTGTTAGTAAGCGTGGTAAAGAACTATTGTTTGTAAACAACTTCAGATACTGTTTTGCTGAACAACTGTCAAGTGGCGAAAAAAAGTGGACGCATCCTGAATTAGTCGCGAATTAGTCGCATCCTGAATTAGTCGCTTCAGCAATACAAAAGCAATATCTTGCAGTGGCAGCAAAACGTAAAGCTACAGAAGAATTTAATGTGCAACCTAAAATAATTGTCCAGTCGCTGTTAACAATGTGCGAAAATAGTGAATTAACAATTGCCAACGCAAAATCGGTGAAACGAAGTATTTATGCTGAAAGAAGAGAGACATTTCCGAGTTTGCCCAAAAATATAAAAGAAGTGTTTGAAACTTTGGAAAATATGAAATCCGGAATTAGTACGAACAGAGAAGAAGAATTTCTGATTGCCAACGCCAGGAACCGTTGCATATTCTCCTGTAACTCAAATCTGGAACATTTGTGTAAGTTCAAAAAAAGATTAAAAAAAAATATTCTTCAAAACATTTTGTACAGTTATTTACCATCCATGGACAATATAATGTGCACTATATACCTCTAGTATTTTGTTTACTCAGAGATAAAACTTCAGAAATTTATAAACAAGGTTTAAAATTTGTCTGTCAAAAATGTGAAGAACTTTCGTTACAATTTCGTCCTGCAGAGGTTGTTATCGATTTTGAAATATCGATACATAAAGCTGTCAGTTCTATGTGGCAGAATATTAAAATTATTGGTTACAGATTTCATATCTCTCAAGCTTGGTTGCAAAACATACAAAAGCTAGGACTCACAAAACACTATAAAGAAAAAACAGACATTGGCAAATGGATTGGATACTGTTTCGATCAGCTTTTTTTAGAACGCGAGGACGTTGGCAACTGTTTCGTATTTGATCTACTGCCCATAGTACCAGAAAATGATAAATTCCAAGCACTTATGGACTACCTAGTCGAAACTTATGTAGGAAGAGGATTCAACATTTCCTCCTAAAATTTGGGCGGCTAAATGTGCTAGCAGTTCCAGGGCGACCAATGCATGGGAACCGTTTCACTCAAAAAAATTGCGTGCTCGAGCATCGCCGCAACCTGCCAAAATTGCCCGTATCTCATTTCGTGGTGGTCGAAAGCCTTTGAACCGACAATCTGGAACTTTTACAGAAATCTAATGTCTTTCTAGTCTTATTCGACGAGGATATTGTACAAGAAGTAGGAGGTCTCACTTTTCCAAACTCTTTAGATTATCAAAACTTTGGATATCAGGAAAAAAGAAAAATAAAAGAACTTCACTGTCGTTGATTGTCAAAACTCACATATTGCGTAACTGCCAAGATATTGGTTCAAACTTTTTTCCCGTGATATGGACGAACATCAGTCCACAAAACAAGGAATATTAAAATCCTTTCGTTTTCAGGTAAAATCAGATCCTAACAGAGAATATCACATGGACGTTTGTGCATAGAGCAAATTCCAACAATCCACCGCCATCTAGATCACAAAACAATTCAAAATGTGGAAATGGAAATGTGTACTATGAAGATAGTATGTATCGCTCGAAAGCGACCTCCAAAACTTACATGGCAACAGAATAATCCTAACACTCAATCGTCTGTTCATCGATATCTTCGAAGGCACAACTGAGTGATTTGTTAAGAGTTTATTTTGACTCATGAGCATTAGACTAAGCTCACCACAATCCTGACTTTTTCTATAACATTTTGTTTACTTATAGAGAGCATTTTAACAACCAAGAGGCGTCTCAATCACAGCAACATTCATTATTGGCACCATGAAAATCGTCATATTGTACGTCAGTAGAATCAATAAGGACATTGGTCGGTAAAGGTTTGTCATCAATCCCTGTTTTCTGTCAAAAATATTCAATAATGAAAGTGTCATTTTTGTGAGAACACTTCCTCACACTCTTAGAGAACAGACCAACAATGCAACAATTCCATAATAACTCTTATTGTTTCATATCTCAATTTAATAAATAAAAAAACGTTTCGGATACCTCGGTACCTACCTTCAGTACTACTCCTACCGTGCATGCTACAATCCTCCTCTTTCTGTGGTCGCAGGGGACTACTAGGTGTCGAGCCTCCTGTGGAACTATGAGCATACATACTACTAGCTGTAGTGGGTTCGCCCAAATGGTGTCCACTTTGGGCGAGAGGGTGCGACGTCTCTTGCAGTCTTTGAACATTAAACTGAAAAGTAAAAGCCTATTAATGTTATTTATGACAGTTCCAAGACTCTGTGAGATGTTTCTATTGTATTTTGTTTAAATATTCAATTGAAAAGATAAACCGCCTACACATATCTTGACGAGATAACGTTAAAATTTCAGAAAAATTTCACATTGTAAAGCGGCGACTTCAAGCTCAGATCAAAGTTACGGCCGGTAGTGTACAGTGTTGTACCACGAGGGTATGTACGGCCGCGTAATTACACCTAAACATAAAACAACTGGCACATATACACCGGCCGCTAACGACATCTAATGTTTGAATATTCATTTTAATTACAGTTCGGCTCTCTCACGATCATCTGGGAACTCTTAAGCGGCGCGATCGTTGATATATAAATATATCTATGCGTACATGTAATAGTGTAGATAACATCGACCATAAAATGGTCCCTCGTTTAATGCACGTGTATTTTGAAAAGTCCGCCTCAAAGCTCGCGCTTCTTGTGCCGTAAAATGTAGAACCGCTGTGACATAAAAACGCGTGCATTAAAAGGATAAGTCTCCGTTTTGGTGTACCGGTACTTTTGACAGGTGTTAATGCCGCCTTAGAAACGTAAACGAGAGAATGAGATATCTAATATATCGGGATGGTTATCTTGATGTTCATCCTTTTATTTTTGTTTTATTATAGTTCGTTATATCAGTAAACAAATTTGCAAATTCCTGATAATTGTCTGATAGTAAATAGTATTTAATGATCTATGTACTATCTATTTATGGAAGGAAGGCTTTCATTTTGGACTTTTGACATAATTCTGTTTAACATGCTCCATTATATGCTACACCATAAAGGCACTTAAGTTCACCATGTATTCAGTTACCTGAACAGATTGTCCGTGTTTGAAATAATTTAAAACTAATTCACGATGCTCAATCGTTGTGACGCGATCCTTTTCCTTGCGATCATGTATCAACACTAAGGCTTGCGATATGAGGTTAAAAATTATCTAAAACTATCACCTCCTAAATTGCTAACATCGTCAAGGCAGAGGTAACAAAAACCGATCGGAAACGCGCCAATATGGCGCCTTGAAACAACTACGAGGGCGACCTGAAATGTTTCCAGAATCGTTAGTGTATTAGTGTGCTTTTTAATTTTATTTTGCAATGTAGTCTCTTTGAAGATCAATACACTTTTTCAAACGGTGCTCGAATCTCTTCAAACCGTCGGAAAAATAGGATGATATCGAAGGCTGCCACGGTCTGAGTCTCTGTTATGAGGACTTTCGGGTTTTGACCGCGTCATAGTAAAGTACATAATATATACAAGACGAAATAAAATAAAACAAAAATTAAAATTAAAAAGAAAAAATAAAAAATATATATACAACTTACTCAAACTCGACGTTTCGCCACTAAAGTAAGTGGCTTCTTCAGGAGCAAAACTATGTGAGGGGCGCCAGAAGGTCACGATAACTCGACGTGTCAACCACGCTAGAGGCGAAAACTTTCTGACAATGAAAAGGTGGACGTACGAAATTTTAGGCGTGTTAATAGCTGTGGGAGACACACACTTTACAATACAACACGATGTTTTAGTCGTACTAGTGGCGCGCGTATTGGCACGTCACAGCCTATTTTTCAAGAAAAAAATAGGACGCCGTTGATTTCTCTAAAAATAGAAATATGTTTTTATTCTTTGTTCAATTGTGAAGAAAAAAGCTCTCTTAACTTTTTATCGTACGACATACCGTTTCTTAGTAAAAAAACATTTCATCGTAAATAACTAATATTACAATGAAAATTACATATTCTTTAGATAATTTAATATTAAATGTACAGTTTGTACAATTGGAGATATTTATTATTTACTGCAGAATTATTATTTACAGACAAATAGTTTATAGGAATTAAAAATTAAAAAATTATCATTTGCAATAGAATTATTAAATAGATCTGGGAAGATGGAATGAGCAATTTTGTTTTTATTTTCTAGAGAATCCTCTAGGTAACCTTCAGCAACGGTGGAACCTTTCCAGCCTCCATGTCGTTTAATTGAGCATAAGCTTGCCCCAGAATCTACTAGCAAAGTAGCAGATGAACGTCGGAAGCAATGTCCCGTATAAGATTCTGGATTCGGCAATTTCAAAAACATTGCGATAATTGCAGGCGTCTTGCCAAACGAATGTATTCCAACCGCTTGAGGTATATCCATTGCCCGCGAGATGGCACTGTTAACCACCTTTAGATAATAGATGGTGCTGGTGGCCTCTTTTAAATACTAGCTGGCGCTGGTGGCCCAATACGATCGAACACCTTCTGAACACGTTCTGGTCTACTTCTGGTATATTTCTGGTCTACTTCTGATCTGCTTCTGGTCCACTTCTGGTCCGCCTACCTCCTCTAGACCTGGTTTTGAACACGGCTCACCTGGTTTTCAAACCCAGATCTAGAGCAGGTAGACGGACCAGAAGTAGACCAGAAGCAGATCATAAGTAGACCATGCCCGCCATCTTGCAGCGTGTCTACGGGCGAGTTATGAGTTATCGGAGGGCCGTATATAACCTGCCATAACATGCCTGGCTTATACAGCGTGTCCACGTCGAGTGAGTGAGTTGATACGCCCACACTTTACCTACTGATCACACATTGGCAATCCCAAAACGGCCGATGGAACGGTCTGTGCTTTCTTCTGCTTCGACTGTTCCTTGGTCTCCGGTATGTACTAGTGGATCCAAGTCTCATCCACGGTTACAAAACGCATGAAGAAATCCTTTTGATTACGTTGAATCCTAGCCAGACACTCCGAAACAGTCAGCCGATTTCGTTTTTGCTACGGTGAGAGCAAATGCGGTACCCATCGCGCCGAAAGCATTTTCATGCCCAAAATTTGGCGTAGGATATGGCCAACGCGTTCCTCTGAGATGCCTGTTGTCTCTGCTATGTGTTTCAGCTTCAATCGGCGATTGGCTAACACGACATCATGAATCTTGCCGACCATTTCATCGTTGTAACCGTTTTTGGACGTCCACTGCGTGGTTCGTCACTTGTGCTTGTGCGGCCATGTTTGAACTCGCTCACCCAGAAGCTGATGGTCGAAATTGATGTAGTAGATGCGCCATGAATCCCTGCAAAATATTTCAATTTTCCGTGGCCGTTTTCCCAGCCATCCACAATTGTTTTTTCACTGCACGTAATTCGATTTTAAAACACACTCTTAAACAATAACTATATATTGATAGTAGATATTTCAGGTCGCTCTCGTATATACCAAATATCATAACAGTCTTATATTTTTTTTAGGTCTTACGACCTATCACAATTTTCAAATTATTTCCTTCTGGTCAAAAAATGTGAAAATAACTCTTGACAATAATAAACGGGATTATTTATAGAATGACATTTTTGTTGGTGCTGTTCTACATTCGCCTGCAATATATCTGTTGTCTAGAACATCTGCTTCCCATCCCGGCTCGTCATGCAATAATAAAAATGTTAACACAATTGTCTTGAAAGCTTAAAACCAACTAACAACCACACACACAATAAAACAATAAACGAATACTTTCATTTTGATTTATACGAACGTTTTAGCGTGTGCGCCGCTACGAAATAGATACTGCCGTCCACTTTATTAACAACACTAAACGAGAAGTGCAACGGACAAACCACCAGTGTCGTATGAATAAAACATAAATGCCCTTTCGAGAACGAATGTGACTATATCGGAATAAATTTTCGATTTCTAACTGCGTTATTAAATCTCGGTTAATCGTAAATTATCCACGTAATGATTGTATTCTTTTATTTCGCGTTAGCTTTTCCTACACAAGGATTATCTTAAAGTTGAAGTAATAAATAATCAGTTCGTTTTTTGTACTTACGTCGCCGTCGACTGGAATAAATTTCCTACAATGTGGAATTGTGTAAGAAACTAATGTGTTAGACCGATCGTATTGCTGTAATTTTATTGGATGTTGTCTGTCATGTCCGCTATAATCTAATTAGTAGTTTATATTTACATTTGCTTGTTTAATTTTAAATAAAAAGCGAATTTCTTATCTTTATTACACAGTTTGATTTCGAACAATTCTTCACTTAATTCAGTTCAGCGATGCCCACACAAGAACTTCTTTTTACTTTACAAGATTAATTAATTAACTTTAGCGACATACCTATGTCTATCCTGACATAGAATGAAATGACTTGGAAAGGTGGTTTTTTAATTTTTAACACAATCCCCTAAGATGTTGCCACATTTATTACAAAGATGGTAAAGAGTTTAAATGCCGTCAGAAAAAAATCAACATCGTCCCGAAAGTGAATCCCACGAAGTTGTTGCTTGAGTTTGGGGATTACATGGAAGTCACTACGGGGACCAAATCTGGAGAATAGTAGCCCTGCCTATTGGAAAATTTCAAAATCTGCAGGATGAATTGCGACCGCGAAGAAGCTGCGGGTAGAAGCCTTGTCCTGATGAAACACCACACCACGTCTGTGTTTTCCTCCCCTATTTCTTTGATGAAATCATGTAGCAAAATGATTCGGAAAAACTTCCTCCAAATAAGCGCGAACAGGTAAAGCGTAGTGCAGGTGCCGATCGGATCCTTCTAAATCCGGATACAAAGTTATTAGAGTGGAGATGAGTTAATTTTGCACAAGGGTCAATGGTCTGATACTCTCTTCTTTTTAAGGTTTTGTATATGAAATTCCATGAACCAATAAGCTTTTTCAGTTGCGCAATAACGACAATTGTGCCGGTTTACACGGCCATTTAAAAAACTGTTGCTTGATCAAAAAATGAGTCTTTTTACTAAATTATCATTGTCATTTCATAATTGGACCCAAAATTGAGCCTTGGGGTACTCCCTGGACTGACATAATTGAATTAATTAAGGTAGATAAATTTAGACATAATAATTGACGTAGATACGATCCTCTCATGATCAGAGCTCGAGAATGATCCAAAAATAGACCCAAAACAGTATTCAAGTTTCACAAATAATGAATTTCAGTCACAGCAGTATTAATGCCCTTCCCAACAAAATAACCATGTTGATTAGTTAGTAGTTTATGGTTATGAAAATAAGTTAGCTGACGCATCAGAACATGTATGATTTTTGAAAAGCTGTGTATTAATATCTTTCCGGTAATTCATGTCTCCATGACCTTTCTGGCCGATGGAACGGTCTTTGCTTTCTTGGGAGCTGATTCGCCCGAAAAAGTCCACTGCATCGACTGTTTCTTGATATCCGGTATGCAGTGGTGAATCCAAGTTTCATCCACGGTTACGAAACGCACGAAGAAATCTCTTGGATTGCGTTGAATGCTGGTCATTCCTAAGAGTTCCCTGGTCAACGTTTTTGGTGTTTTTGTACAGCAATTGGTTGTTAAAATTCATAAAACACTTTAGATTTTTTGATGTCCCTATCATTACGCATTGAAGCATTTACACAACCCATAAACATTAGTGGTTGCTTAGGGTCATATTTATAGTTCTAGCTTGAGGTTGTGTCGATGCTTGGGCACGCGATTTTGACGTAAATGTCATTAGAAATTTGTCAAAATCGCGTGCTCAAGCATCGACACAACCTCAAGCACGAACTATAAATATGGGCCTTAGAAAGGAGCAGGAGCAGTTTTTTCAGCTAATGAAACATAAGTTTTGACAGGTAACAAGCGCCGATACAATCCTGTTTCATCAGCATTAGAAATTTACTATTCAATTGTTTTGATAGTGACTGTTCCAGCATAATCCCTGAAACTGTAAAATTCTTGTCTCTTTGTTTAACCCATTAGTGGGCAATGTCAAAAATGTTCGTGTGTGAGTGGTTTTTTATGTTTTTCCTTCTTAAATGTATATTACAGGTACTAACTAAATAATTTTTGTTGTTAAAAATGTTTAAATTTTGATATATTTTAAGTCATTTTTAAGGGATGCTGCCCATGTTATCACCATGTGGTGTTTTGACTGAAATAATATAGACGCTTTTTCAAAGCAAAAATTTTATTTATAGCTTATATTGTATGATACAGTTTAAAACAGAACTTGGGATGTAGAGCTATCTGACATTTTTCGCAAATGAACTGACTTTTTTGGCCACATTGTCGACATCTTCTATCACTAAATTACTATATTATGATTCATACCATCATAAGGCACATTTTGAAGAGGTCGTGAAATACGTCCTCTATGGAATTTTGTTCCGTAGGACTTCAAGAGACTGAGAGTGATGTACCTTCGGAAGGATAATAGACTTTCTGCATTTGGACTTTTCGGCAGCAACTTTTTCATGAGTAACCAACCATCCAACAAATAGGCAACTAAAGGCCAATACCACTCTCTTTGTCTGATACGTGTTCGGTATACGACAACCAAAGAGTCCAACTTGTCGACTCCGCCCATACGTTTGTTATAAAAAGCCACTACTTCTGGCCGAGGAATGTTTTTTCTCGTTTTAGAAGTCCTGCCGCAGCGAGATGTTTGACTAACTCCATCCTTTTCAAAATTTGTGGCAGGTGTTGTCTTGTTGTCTTTCCACTGTATAAGCATTGAATTATTATTGCTGAAAAATTCGTAGGTAGGTCTCGCGACATCGTTCCAAGCTTTCTTCGAAGGTAGTGGACACTGTTGGACAAGTAATGGTAAACCTGTAAAATAGTATCGAAATAAACCTAACGTCCTTTTTTTTTGGCACATCTGCTTGTTCCAACAGAGACATGACAACATCTCCCCCGACACCAAAATGCTTTTCTTTATTCGAATTCTTCCCTGTATATATTTCGAAACCGTATATGTATCCTACATTAGAACAAAGCTCCCAATTCTTATAACCAAACCGCGTAGTGCTTTCCATAGTTTGGAACCATACTTTCATCTATCGACAGATTTTCGTCAAGACCTCCATGACTTAAAAACTTTATTTAATATATCAACTAACGGTCTCAATTTGTATAACCTGTCTTCTTTGTTCAGTTTTATGTTATTGTTGAAATGTATATATTTCAAAAATTTTTTCGAACCTTTTTAATCTCATACTGTTCCGTACAATTTTTGGACGGACCAATACAACCTTCTGTTTGGGTAATATAATAATATTACTCCAAAAAATACATAAAGCTCTCGCAATGTCAGGGCAAGTTCTTCATTGTTTTGATGAGCATACTTGTTGCTCTCATCTAATATAATGTGCATCAATTAATAATAATAATAATACTGTCTTTATTTCCCACAGTTTACAACGGCAATATAATACAATAATGATAATAATAACAATAATAACAAAAGTAAGTAAAAAAAAAAGAAAAATATTGCACCGCATTACAATCGTGCACTATGGGAAACCCATGGGCGGAGTACAGAAAATTTCTGCTTGCAACTCAGCCCAATAATATAAAATATAAAATATTTTTGGCGAATTGACGAGAGCAACTGACTTTAATCGAATAAGGTACAATGTGAAACAGTAAGAAAACTAAAACATATCAACACTAAAACAGCAAGTAACAGCAGCAATGGAGCACAACGAAACTGTTAAACTTATTGTGAATCTAATAACTTAGCCCTTATAATACGTCTAAAGCTAGACAGACTCAACTTTTTAATATCAGAGGATAGACTATTATATAAACACGCTATGTTATATGAAAAACTTCTTTCAAAAAAAGATGTCTAATGCAGTGGAGGTGTTAACAGGCCTTTATATCGCACATTAAGATGATGCACGTCGGTACGGAAAACTATTTTATCATAAAGATACGGTGGACATTTCTCAGTAATAACTTTGTGGTAAAAGCATACCATTTGCAGATATCTTCTATTTACCATATTTAACCATTTCGTTTGTTTCAAAGTGTGTGATATTCTATCGTACTTTCTTATACCGTGGATAAGTCTGAGACACGAGTTCTGCACAAGCTGGACTCTGTATTGCGTTGCTACATTTATGCAGGCACCGTACACAACATCACAAAAATTAAAATGCGAGAGAACGAGACTGTCACATAGTTTAATCTTTAACTCACGGGAAAAAATGTTTCTGTTGGCATAAATAACCTTTAACGCGGAATAAGCACTTCGAACACATTTTGATATATGCCCTATAAATCTTAATTTGTTATCGAGAATCACTCCAAGATTCCTCGCTTCCTCAACGAACCGTATTCGAGCATCACCCAAATATATATCGAAATCCGACGCCCGTAATGTTTTACTAAATAAAAGTCCTACAGATTTTTCGGGATTAATATGCAAGGAATGACTTCGACATGCTGCAGTAAACGCTAATAAATCGTTATTAAGTTTATTGTTAGTAATTTTGAAATTTTCCGGCCTAAATGAGTGTAACAACTGCGTATCGTCTGCATACATGTGGAGTTTGAAATGCTGTAAATAAATCTCAAAATTGCAGGTATATATACTATATAAAACCGGCCCCAAAATTGACCCCTGAGGAACACCTGTAACAATAGCTTGCGGAACTGATACATTATCTTCTATAATAACTGATTGTACGCGGCCTGATAAGTAACATCTAAAGAAAGAAATAACCTCTTCTGACAACCCAATATAATGAAGCATAGCTAATAGCACATCATGTTTTAACGTACCGAATGCCTTACTAAAATCTAATAATATTAAAATACTATTTTCGCCGGCATCTCCCGATCTGAATATATCGTCAGTCACATCAAGAAGAGACGTCGCACAACTGTAACCTGGTCTGAATCCAGATTGATGCTTCGGTAAAATATTGTATTGAAATAAATGTTCACGTAATTGAACATCCACAACTTTTTCTAAAACCTTTGATATTGTGGGCAATATACTGATTGGCCGAAAATGGCTCAATGCTGTTGGACTATTATTCTTAGCTAAAGGAGTCACCAACGAATGTTTCCATTGTGAAGGAAAATAATTTGAACATGAATTAATGATATGTGTTAAGACGGGATTAATATATGGACAGCAAAGTTTCAACATAGTTGCACTGATTCCATCACTACCAGTAGCATTCGTTTTTATATTACGAAGGATGTTTAAAATTGCGGATGTATCTACAAAGCGGAATTCAAATAAATTTGGAAAATTAATCTTTGTATTTGAGTTATAGAATTGAATTAAATCTTGGTCATTTGTGTTCACCTGCGGAACTGCATTAACAAAAAAGTCATTGAAACTGTCAACGTCCTTTAGTGCCTCTGGGATAGAAATATGAGGCCGCCCACCAATATTCAAGCTTTTCAAAACCCGCCACAAACGCCCCTCGTCAGCGTAACGCAATCTATATTCGTAAAACGCCTTCTTTTCTCTACGTATAGAATTTGTAGTTAGATTTCTAAGGTTTTTGTAAGAATTCCAATGCTCAATTCGGCTCGTTCTTTTATATTTTTGAAGGGCATTATCCCTTAACTTCATCATGGTTTTAATAGTGTCCGTTAGCCATGGCGCTGGAGATTTAGTGAAACGGCTGCGTACAAGGGGTGCATGCTTGTCAAACAACCATAGTATAATGTCATTAAACAAAGTTAATTTATCTTCAATATTTTGCGCATGAAAGACATTTTGAAAAGAAACATTTTCGAGATCAGCATAAAAAACATTAGAATCAATACTTACGAGATTTCTATATATACGAAATCTCGGACTTGGTTTAAGTGCTTCCACTTTAATGCTACTAAAAACTAATTCTTCATCGAAAAAAAGCTTAATAAAATGTCATGGGATAAATGCATTTGCTGCCTCAGCAGAGCGCGGCAGTGGGTTGCAAATAATAACAATGTCGTTATCTGGTAGTTTCTTAGAATTCTTTGCACAGGCAGATTTCTGATAAGTCCTTCTCTGTAATTTTTCCTTTTTTTTCTAGTTCAGAAAACGGCATAAGGTCGTCAGGTTCGAATTCATCGTCGTTAGCGGAAACAATTTCACATGGCCGACACAAAATTCCTCTTGGCAAGTGGTTCACATCACCTGAATGCTCATCATCAGACCCATCACTCTCTACTTCTGTCTCATTTCCATTTTCTGGTGGTAAAATATAAACATCTGCTTCTTGAATATCGTAGTCCTCCTCTAAACAGTCCATTAGCTCAGCCAATTTTTTCAACTACCAAGGTTATGTATTTTAATATTCACAAACGATAATTGCCACAAATAATATAGTTGTAGTATCCTAGTTTAATAAAGAGAAGAATCCATTATCACTATAAACGTCAATACGTTGACTAAATTAAAACAAACAAGCACCAACATGTCTGCTAGAGTCTACACAAGGTGTGTACTGTGCAGAATCGAACGAATTTTTAGGCGTCCCTTAAAAGAAAATAGTTGTATAATTTCTCTTCTAAAAGCGGAAATGCTGACTTTTTCAATGTGCATTTTTTCGATGGTTTTAATAAGTTTTTCAATTTTTTTTAATATAAATATGTTCACACCATCGCGATTGTACTGTATTTTATTTTTGACCGGTCTTCAGAGTTTCACGTCCGATTCTGGGGCGTTTTTTGGGCACCACTGGGAGATTTGTGGTGTCCGTGTCCGTTCAATAGAGGTGTCCCCTTATGGAAGGGTGTTTTGCATTGAACGATTTCGGTTCCAAGCAAATTGTCCGGTTAAGGGAGAGGAGTTTTCGCAAAGAGAGATAACTAAATTTTTTAACATCTAATGCCTTTATTCCAAATGACACTAGAAGCATCTAAGAAGAACAATGTCGTACGTTTATTACATTTCAAATCGAGCAAACGAGCTTAATCTAAAAAGTTATGTCGAGTATCCGAAAAATGTTAAATGAAATTTCTTCTTGTCTTCCGAGACACGCATGTGTCCTTGTTTTTGTTATTTTAGTTTTTTTTTCCTCTTAAACAAGGGGAGAACCCTTCATTCTAATTTTGTATGCTCAAATGAAAAAAAAAGGACCTACACACCTATAACTTAGTCGCGCATAGAAATATTTTAAGTTGAAGACCGGTAATATAAATAAAATTAATAAAATATTAATTGGATTAGATTAAATTTAATTAAATAAATTAAATTATGCATTAATGTTTTATATAGCTGCGCTAATTTGTAGTTATGGCATGAGTGTACATGCATAAGCTACTTCCTTTCCGTTAACAACGATATTAATGTATATTTAAACGCAAGCGTGGGATACATTTTAACATACTTAGCTTCCATTACATTGTATTAACTAGTTATGTAATTAATACTGACGATCCGTCATTTACACTGAATTTCTCTAATTTTCTCTTGGCATTGGAACCTGGCTAATAGGCCAGATAAAATAGGTCGGTAACATGTTAATTACGTCAAAAAAATCATTATTTATAGACGGACATTTTAATTAATCAAACAGATTTAATTTGTGCTGTAATTAAGAAAAATCAATTGCTTCAAACGTATTCAGTTAATTTGTTAAATCTACACGGCGGTAATGAAATTTTATCGAAAATATTTCAAAAGGAAATTAGCTATAAATTATGCTACGTTTTCTCGTGGGACCCTTTCTTATTTTTAGGGAAAGGTAAGAGGTTATTTTCATAAATTAATATGGAATCAGTTCTCTCTACACTCTTGCCTATTTTCGTACATTTCACTCTTTCATCTCGAAAACTTATATTCCTTTTGCAGCGATTTATTACCGTCAATTAGTGCTCGAAATTCTGACGATTTCAAGGAAACGTGCGCAACACAATAAACGGAAAAGTGCAGGCTATTAAGATTCGTATTAATACTTCTTGCCCGCGAGAAAAGATTAACGGTGAGCGTAATTTGTCAACGAACGGAAACGTTCTCTCCAGTTGCCTCTCATTTATAATATTTTCGTGGTTTTCCATCATATTTACGTGCCCGGCGTAAGCGAAAAAAATGATTTACGACGACGACAGTTGTGTTTACATTAATTTAGACGGACTTTTATCCCGTCGGATTTTCTCGTCGAGCAAAAAAATATCTCAACAACTTTATATACTTTCAGTAATTAATGAGATCTTTTTTTTCTCCGTAAAATGAATGGAATGAGATGATCTCGTTAAGTCATTGAATGTGTCTGTTTTATTCGGAAGGATTTCGAAAAAAGCTCATAAGAAATAAACTATACGAGGGCACAATTCTCCTTGTGGATAATTCCCCGTCCAATCCAACAGCAACAGAACTGAGGACTACAGATGGGATGATTTTTATAAAATTCTTACCTCCTCCTGCTCCATAGACCAAAATATCTTAAAGCTCAACAAACTATACTATAGAAACAGTTTTCTAAGTTCGGTTGCATCAACGGAAGAAGGAATAGCTGCAAAATTGAAAGATGTAATAATACTTGGCTGCGACGCGGGGGAAACTTAGCTCAATAATAATCGAAAAGTGTTGGAGAAACATCCTGCCAGATTTTAGTGAACATAATGAGGATGCAGACGAAGATAACATCACATTAAGTACATTACGGGAAAAATTAAGATGTGAAAAAACTTTGGTTCCTGATGCTATTAGGGATGCAATAAATTTACTACAGGAAATTGTTCCAGTAAGTTAATCTATAAGTGGATTTAGAAGGCAATAAGATAATTAAAAGCTGCAAATCTTAGACTGACTGCAGTGCCGCAGATGTGGAAGATTTGGGCAAGGTTAAGGCGGCAGATGCTGTAGAAATGTCTTCTTCAGATAAGGATGAAACTGAGTCCATTGAACAAAAAAATTGCCATTCCGATTCCAATTAAAGGTTCAACATATAGGGAAAACTCAGGTGGCAGCAATTGTGAGAGATAAAGAGAATTCGTAAAATGTGACAATCTGGTAATAGCTTGCAGCAAAAACTTGTTAGATTAAAAGACGTTCCAGAAAAAAAAATTGACAGACAATGTTTGGATTCGTTTTCTCGAATAAGAAGCCAAAACAACCCGGTATCGGGACCATTGATCAAAGCGAACGCGAAAGAAATAGCCTGCAGGTATAAATATGGAGAATGGGGCCGTATGTAGGTAATAGCAAAAATTATAATTTTAGTGTTACTGTAATTGCACAAAAAAAAAATAAAACCGATTATTTGTAAATCCCGCGTTTAGTGACGTGATAATAGTACTTCTTTTTATTGGCTCAAACTTATAAGAATACATCAACGTCAAACATAATAGTGTACAAGCATTGTTATACGAGGGAGCGTTTTTATATTCGCGGAATGAGCGGGTTGTAAGGGGGTGATTAGGCGCATTGGGGGCATGGCCTGTGCAGCGACTCATAATTCGTATAAAACGAAGTTTCATTCTTATTAGACAGTTAGTCTTTGAGCTATCGTCAACCAATTAACATAATCAGGAGTGAAAAGTGAAATATGGAAAAAATCGCGTGTTCGCGTGCATTTTTGGACCTCTGTAATTTTTTTTTTTTGTAATGTGTGGTGGGTGCTTAGTTGCAGTGACTCCGTAAGCTGTATTACTTGTCTGGCTATCACTGCAACTCTTGCGGTGTAGTTTAGTGTGTGTAAGTTGTGTTGAAAATGGCTTTGTGACAGCATCATATCGCCTTTTATGATGCCGCGCTGTTAATCACTTTGCTCCCAACAGCGAATGGCAAGTCGATCCGGGATTAAACTCTCTGAAAAAATGTCACCGTCCCTCCAGAGAATTGAACCCCGGCACCTATCGTTCTCTCACAACAATAGTCAGCCGCCTAACCACTGCGACCATCGACCCGTTAACATGACAACCATATTAAAAATGGGCACGAAGCCAGAAATCGGATGAAGAATGACATGAACAAAGCTAAAGAAAACAATGAAATAGAATGTTTGACATTCGACCTTCAAAAAACAGTTTTTTATTATTGTCAGAAGTTCAACACTTAATTACTCAATATATTGATTTTGGGGTTGGTTCCTTTCTGCAAAAGGACGTCCAATTATGTGTTTGTATTGGATTGTACGTTGCCATAATAATACTTTTCCCTCCGGCGGCGAAAAAGTGAACAGTAAACCTCCGGCGGAGGAAAAGTGACATTTTGCGGCCCACTACTCAGTGGAAAAAAAGTTCACTTTTATTGACGTTTGAAGAAAAAATTATTACATTTCTGATTAAGAAAACATTGTATTTCTATCAAGGAAGCTTCTTTGTCAATTTACCATTATCACGTCATAAATGCGGTAAATTCAAAACTTTGATATTTTTTCTTGGCATATTTATTAATAATATAAAAAAAGAAAATACCTAGACACTATAATTTAATGTACACTTTAAGAAAAAAACTGGGATACAGAAATATAGAGAGCCAGGTTGATTTTTCTTGCAGGACAATACCCGTGGCGCAAAACCATCATGGTACGTGAATTCTTGACCAAAAAAAAATCATTCTTGTCAAATCATTGTTGTCAATCATCCACTGTATTCACTAGTCTCTCTTTTAGTCTAAGGATTAAGTTCATGATTTAGGTACCTACTCGGGGTTTCTCCGACCGATTCTAGCATAATATGGTGTCGTGATCTGGTCCTAGTCCTGGTTAAAAGGCTCAACATTCTTCAGAACTGGGTGCTACGAATCATCATCGCAGCGCTTTGGTTAGTGAGTAATGCCGCCTCTGAGCGAGTATGCAATGGCGCTGACCAAAGGAACTCTTTTGACAGCCTTTCTATGACCGCGATTTTTCCACAATTTAACTAACCTCGTTTCCGAGATCCAAATGGTGAACCTCGAATTTGGGCCATCCTGTACACTTGCAAATGGTTCCATTATGTGCAGTTTACCCATAATTCCAATACTTACAATTTTTGGTCGATGCGTTATGATAAAATAAATAACAAAAGAACTGTTTATTCGGTTTACGTCCAATTCGTTAGCTATCATTCCTTCCTGTTTGTATATGATAATGTCTCCGCTGCTGTTTTACGCACGTATCACGTTCTATAAAACATGAACATATGTAAACAAATACGTAGTTACATAAACACTACCACACTCCAACTATACACCGCCTTGTTTTTAATAATAAAAAGGTGTGCGCACGCGGTAAAATAAATTCAACGTTTGTATCTCGCTAATTATGCGCGGTATAATGTCCCGGGTACACTAAATATGTAAATATTACTGCCTCTTATCAGATAACGCACTTGGGCATGGCGTACTTTTAATTCATTAAGCGCCAAGTCCGCTTGTTCTAACGTGTGTGCGTTGCCGTCCCCGCGATAGTGCCCGGTGTCGTGTGTGACGTTTTACGGGTTCCACAGGCAGATTTCGAATATGTATTGTATTGTACATCAAGTTGGTAGCGCTGTCGCCGAAGACATTCATTAAAGCACAATGAATTTAATGGTCGTACAATTTTCATTAATTATTAATAGCCAGAAGCTGTCCCTTCTCCGTAATATTTTCTCCTATCGTTCCACTATATTATTTCCTGTTATCTATGTAATGTATGCTTTTCCTGGTTTGATATATGGCTAAGATTTCTCTCGGATGCAGGTGCACTTTTACTTAATATCGAATTACAACATATGAATATTAATGGAAGGTCTAGCTTTTATTTAATTATATTTTTATATAATAATCTCCTACTTAATATTAATGATTAAAAATGGTATCCTTCAGATGGTATTATGTTTTCGTGTTCATCTATAGTACATTTACATAAATATACTGTCCTAATGTAAGTTTAATTAAAAAGTAACCCCTTCCACCGCAATGTTGTAGAGATTTCTTATTTTGATAAAAGAAAACTTTTTTGAGAAAGGTATGATTTGTTAGAAGAATAGTCGTGCAATGCACAATGCATTTCTAGAAAATCGGTAATTCCCCGAAATCTATCTCCTCGCTTCAATACACTCCACTAATAGTGCGCGGTGTTATACAGGGTGTCTCAGCGAAACCGTTCATTAGAAATTTATGGGGTTCTGGCGAAAATATAAATTTGAAAATGCAAAATTATACAGGGTGGGGCACCACATTCGCCTCGGTTGATATACAAAAAACGGTAACACATATTTAAAATCTTTTTGCTGGAGCATGCGTAGGTCCATTGGAAGTAGAGATGTAATTAGTAGTTCTTTTCAGTGAACTAGTTCCCGCGAACTATTTCACTTCTGCGAACTAGTTCAGTGAACTAGTTCGTGAACGAACTATTAAGCAAAATCACTCCTTCCAATTCACGCATTCACTCGCTTGCCTCGCTATAACGCTAAATGCGGTAAACAGATGTTTATATACAACCATAATCCTTTAGAAGTGTTCAAGAACAGACTAAATAATAGATTGAAAAACACTGGCAAATATAATATCCCACCAATACACGTAATCATTCAAAACATCAGAAATCACAAATATTAAACTAAGGTCTATCAATCTACCGATACATGCTAGGTACATGCGAACTGCCCGCTTTATGTGTTTTGCTGTTTTGGCATGAAACCTTAATAGTTCGGCCGAACTAGTTCATTTCGAATCTGTGAACTACACTACCGCTCATAATTATTTAGGCACTCCAAGTTTGTGGTATAAGTCATAGAAAAATGAGACAAAAATGTACGTAGATGTATTTATTTTGTACTTACACATATTCTTATGCAATACACGTAACAAAAAGAAAGAAAAACACTCAGAAACTTTAAATTTTCGATTCATCGACGTGGCCACCGTTCGATTGGTCACTGCAGCGCAGAATCGCGGCATTCTTGCAATCAGTTTTGCGAGTTCATCCCACAGCAACTCAATTGAGTTTAAGTCAGGGCTCTGGGGTGGCCATTTCATAATTGTTAAAACCCCTTCTGACTCCAAATGTTGGAAATAGTCCATACATAGTTTGGACGCATGTTTTGGGTCATTATCCTGCTGGAAGACAAAATTCTGACCCAAAATTCGTGTTCCTGAAGGTATTGCATATTGCTGCAAGATGTTTCGGTAGCCTTCTTTTTTTTAACGTACCCTCAATTTTGAAGATGTCGCCAATAGTTGTTCCGCCAAAGCAGCCCCATAATCATGACGGATCCATCCCCATGCTTCACGGTGGGGACAATACATTGTTCGCTTGCACGTTCGCTCGCCGATCTTCTAATAAATGTACGCCTCCGAGATCCGAAAATTTGGAATTTGGACTCATCAGTCCATAGGACCTTGCTCCAATCTTCCACAGTCCAATTTCGATGTTCACAAGCCCACGAGTCGCTTTCGTTTATTTGTTTTTCGTGGCAACGGCTTTTTCATAGCAATTCGCCCATGAACACCGGCTCATTGTAGACAACGTTTAACGGTCGCTACGCTAATCGGATTTCTGCGATGCTCATTTTTTTCTGCGGTGATTTCCGGAGCCATTTTTGCCTGTTTCTTTTGCTGGTGACTATAATTTTACGATCCTCTGCAACTGTTGACTTTTTTCGCCTTCCACTTCGCCTTTTATTTAAAATACCACCACTTTCCCGAATTTTTTTGACGTTGTAATCGACAGTAGCAGGGAGCAACTTCAATTCTCGGGCTATTTCTCGATTGCTTTTGCCACTCTTATGGGTAGGCGATTAAAAGCGCGCGTGTTTCAATATTTAGTTCTTTTGTTTTCGGCATTTTCAACAACCGTCACACGGTATTTCACACTTAATCTTATCACGATGAATATTAAAATACGACTGATGGTACTTTCGTAATTTTACCCTAAGACTTTCACAAGAGTAGTAAAAATTCATTCCACAAAATATAATAATAGTTATTTACGAACCAAGTGGACACGAATTCGCGAAATGTTTCACGCACGAAGTTTGTACAATATTTTTTGTACGAGAACTATAATAATAATACATATTGTTAAATACGTTATCGTTTATGACCATATTATTAAGGTTAGGGATTTATGATTTTAAAATGTCACTAAATTAATCAAGTTCCAGGAAGTACCAACTTTACTTTTACGCACTCGTGCTTAAAGTGACTTTTTACGCACGCAAATCGAATCGTGAAATGACAGGTTTTGATAAGCGAGTACAAAAAGGGATAAATCCTTCCTGGAATCCCCACGCGCTTTTATTGTACTTGCTTTGTAACGACGGTTTTATGATAATAATCCCCTTTCAGGTAATAGAATACCTTAAATAGTTTTATCGACGAGATTTTTATGTATTATGATTGTATTTCAGATAAGTATCTATTTGTGCAAGAATGGTTTTTAAAAACAGAATATTATATAAATAATTCTAGAAAACATGGGAGCCTAAATAATTATGAGCGGTAGTGTAGTTCTTTTAGTTCAGCTGAAAGAATAGTTCTTTTTAATAGTTTGTTCACGAACTACACATCTCTAATTGGAAGCACGTTCTAAAATTATTTTGAAATATATAGGGTGTTCCAAAAGAAAGTTACACATCAAAGTTATCAAAATTTAAATAGAACACCATGTATATTATTGCATATTTCGATGACGAAGACTAAATAAAGGCAAGTTACTGTTATATTCCCTATACCTAGGTTCAACAGATATTTAACAATTTTTGAAAATATAGATCAATATTTAGAATGAGTACCTGGGGGTACAGGGTGGTTAAAATCTTACCTCTAACTGTAGGTACCATTAATGCTCAATAACTCGCTTATTTTAAATGGAACAACCTGTATCTAACACCGTCATTCGATTTTAATTTTATTTTTCTTTTAAATGTTATTAAGGTTCCCTATACCTATCTATTATAGTTTCTTTGTAAAAGTCAATTTAGTGTTTTAAATGGCAATTTTTCAGATATTAGTTTTGTTTAATTTATTCTTGAAAAGTAGGCAGTGGTGCATTGGACATTGCTTCATATTTATTGGAAACAAAACAAAAATTAACCAATATGTGTCTTATTACGTACAAATTTTCATCATAAACTTAATACAAAAAAAAAACAAAGAAAACAAACAAAAAAAACAAAGAAACTAATGATTTAAGTACCACTCAAAAAGTCTGTCATTTTCAATTCACAAATAAATCTGCATGGGATGATTAAGCGATCTCACCGACCGTGGAATATTTATGCACGATACGACTGCACACTAATTGGCAGTTCAAGGTTGCTAGCATACATATGGCTAGTTGGCCAATCGCAAACCAGATAACGTTCGACATATCTCCCGCTACGTATGTGGTACAAACATGCCATGTTTATTTCTTGCAGAAGTTTCACCCGTACTTTTGGAAGCCATACCTCTGAAAATCCCATAAAAGATGCGGCTACAGATATATGGTGCTTCTTCTTTTGCGGTTAAATGGATAGGCAATACCCTAATAGGTAAGTAGGACGTGGTAATTCACAGAACTGACCTGCAAGATCCCTAGACCTAAAGAGTATACAACATATGCACCACGAACAACACCTGACAATATGGAAACATTTCAACCAAGAATTTATTTATGTAGTGAAACTGAGTGATATTTGAATCATGAGTTTATTTGTTTTCTTTTATATTAAGTTTATGACGAAAATTTGTATGTAATAAGACATGTATTGATTAATTTTGGTTTTGATTCCAATAGATATGAAGCAACGTCTGATGCACCATTGCCTACTTTCCAAGAATAAGTTAGACAAAATTAATATCTGAAATGAATGTCATCATGTCAAAACTACCTTGATTTAACCAAATTGTAACAGATAAACTAGTAAATAAAATAATGCAGAGCAAGCAATAATTACTTGAAAAGGAAACTATATTTTAGGTGTGAGATAGATCAGATTTATAATCTGGAAATTTACATATGCATGCCATATTTATGTTTCTCCAATATTTATGGTCAGCATAAAAAAAACCATGGAAGGAATGATATTGTAATAATTTCATTTATTTCTTTATCACCTTACACTTCCATTATCACACCTTATAATTAAAAATTTTATACTCACTTAATATCACAACACAATCACGTATTAATACAAACATTAATAATGGATCATAAAACACAGGAATTCCCATACGCATGAGATTATCTGCGATCATTATAATAGATTCCATCGTCTGCAATTTAATTATAAATTCAAATAGCTACAGTTAGCAATATGGAATTTTTATGCGTGTAGACAGAGTTTATTCACTTCATTAATCGTGTGCGTCAGACAAACCTGAACGCTGCAAAAACGTAGGTGACGAAGTGTGATGTTTATTCTAATGATTATGATTGGGGGAATTTATTGTTGAACATTGTATATAGTGATAATCAAATAATGTATGTTTTTTGATGTCCAGAAAAGTTGATGACCTCTTGATATGATAGATGAACAAACTTTCATCTCTATGGATTTGCTTCAGTGAGCAATTTTGAAGATTAGAGGGCTCAACTATTGTAACAATTTAGTTTATTAGTCTCAATTAGTGCTCTGTAAATATGCTGTGCTGTGCTGAGTGCTGTGCAGCTGAATCTGTATCTTATCGAATTATACCGGGTGTCCCAACAAGGGTAACGAGGTACGGTATTAGCATTTTTGAAAAGTATCTTTAAAGTATTAATAATTGGTGGGGACACTTGAATAGGATGAATATAGTTAAAGTAGTTTTTGTAATATTTATTTCTGCAAAATTTACTTCGAAGAACACCTTCTTTTTCATTAAAAAATTGTTGAGTAAATCGGCTAAGAAAAAATGCTGGAAATTATTTTCGAGTTGGGCCTCCAGGAGACGTAATTGCCCGAATGGCTTTGTCAGTTAGTTAGTTACCCCGGGTTTGAGGCTACTTTGACACACTTCTCAATTTTGATAAGTAATGGATTTTCAAGCGTGGTAGTGTCAAAGAAACCCCGCCAAACAAACTCCACATAAAAGGATTTTATTAAAAAAAAAAACAACTTCTTTGGCCAAATGTGTTTGCAGAAAAATGTGTTTGCAGAAAAATGTGATGAAAAATGACTGGCAAGGTTGTCGTCAACTGGTCAACTGGTAATGAACAATTGGTTTGCAGAATTTCGTCGTGGTTGTGCCTCAGTGAGTGATGAATAACGTAAAGATCGACCAAAAACTATTGCGATTCCAGAAAACATCGATGCTGTGCGGAAAATGATAGAACACGATCGACATGTGACTTAGACTGAGAGAGAGAGAGGCATCTCTCTCGCAGACTGCAATACATTCGATTTTACATGTTCCAGATGGTTTCCCCGTAACTTGACTGAAGGTAGCTCGTGTCAATTAGTGTAAAAAGATGCCCAAAAAATTCAACGTAGGAACCGCAAAATCCGTCAGAGGTGACGAAATATAGATATAAGACGAATCGAACTCCACAGAAGTTGCTTGTGCAAGGAGCATTTCTAAGAAAATGATCGCTTGTTTCTTCGGCTGTACAGCACACATGGTAACAATAAAAACGTTAACCAAAAATCCTTTCGTATATAGGAACTAAAAAATAAATCGCAAATCGAACCTAAAAAAATATCCCTTACCTAACCTACGTTTAAAATAGAAATAAACTAGAATCTATACTTTTCCCTTTTCTTTGTTTGTCTACCACAGATTTTGGGTCAAAAGTTTTATCATCGTCGTTATACTGATCATTATCTGAATCTTTGCAAACTTCAAACAAATCCACTTTTTGCATTGCACATATTTAATTCAGTCAGCTCTTTCTTTGTAAATAAAAAAAAATCAGACAATTAGAATTGAATTGCTTTTACCTCTCAAATTTGCTTTTGTTATATTTATGGGACGCTTAGGTTTCTTGGGTTTGTCTGTAACCACGTTTGATGAGATTTCCGATGGTCCTGAAGTGATTTCAGGGAAGCCATGCAATTCTTCATTATCGCTGATTATAGCGTTGGATTGTGATTACCTCATTAATGGAGGGTGGATTTTCTTCAACAGTCAGCTGCTTTCCAACTACAAACTTCTTTCCCCTTTTTCTCTTCCTTTGGTCTTCTCTAGTTCTCCTCATTTCTTTCAAAAGTTCCACTAACGATGAATCGAAGAATTCGAGCCGTTTCTTCTTCACTCTCAGGCAATGCTCAAGGAATCTTTTTCAGCACTTTAGTAGTATTTATTGGATACAATCCTCTCGTTCTAAATCAATATATCAAATTTGCTTTTACGGTGTTTGAAATTCTGTTCCAGAGAGTTAAAAGTATTGAGGGGAATCGTTCTTTGGATAGTTCCAGAATATCTGCTCTCTCTTCGCAATTTTTCTAATATTTTGCGCCACTTCCTTTTCAAAATCTTCGCATATCAGGATAAAACTAAATGATGAACTCCCAAACAAACAAAGAAGTACATTTCTTAGAAGGTTGAACCTTAAATTCTTATACCACAGTCTTCTTGGCAGTAGCAGGTTTCTTCCTCCTCTTCTACTTCTTGGTAGTGTTGCCAACAGATTCTTCATCATATTTTTCTAACAGTGTTTTAATATTTTTCAATTTTTTTTGTTTTGTTTTACATGGGCATTGAGTGGCAGTGGATATTTTTTTTTGGTATTGGATTCATCTTTATTCTTCTACTCATTATAGTTGTGAATGTCTTAGATTCCTTATTAAACCTATAGTTTACTTCCATTTTAACGTTCACAACTTTAGTGATGTCTTTTCCGATCAGTTCTTGCTTGATAAAAGTCGTTTTCATTGTACTAGTGCCTAATAGCTTGTTGCAATTGGTATCACTCAGTTTTTCCATATCAAAACGGTTCCAATTTTTTTACTTCTCCTATCTCCCCTGGCAATCTTCTTTTAAAATTATTTCACTTATTTCTGCCAAGACGTAAAAAATAGGCTGTTTACAATTTAAATCGGTCACACAAAGATTATAGAAAGACAACTGCCTCAAGCAAAGGCTGCAGTTGTTGCATGTCAAAGCAAAATGGCAGAGTATCTTCTAAATTTTCGTTCATACTAATATGGAACTGTTTTGCTCTAAGTCTGCGTATGCGCAGATCCACCACCACAGGCAAAATAGGTTTACCTTGCAGTTTATGTCTTTGTAGTTTGTTTCTTAATCGAGAACACATACTGCAAGTCGTCGTCGAAAAGTCAAAACCTCGTATCTCCAAATTAACCAATTTCCAGAAAGTAGGAAAAACTTCTAAACATTTTAATAAACTTTTGCAGTGGGATGCAATTTGGTAACAGCTCCAAAAAACACTATAATCAGCATATAGTGTTAAAAGTACTATTCAATTTTTTACGAAAATTTGAAAATGTGACTTTGTAACGAGTTACGAGGTTTTGAAACAAAAAATAGATAACTTTTTTGAGATAGGAGGTTTCAAAATGAATTAATGCGGTACATTTATTTATCAATGCGTTTTAATCAATCTTAAAACGTCCATTCCAACCAAAAACAGAGAAAAACATACACATTTCTTGTAAACTAAAACATCTATTTTATTAAAAAAAATAACAGATTAATTAAAGCTTTCTTAAGAAATCGTAAAATTCATGGTAATCTTTGTGAATAACTGGTTTCAAAAGTTGCAAGTGATCGTACTTATCACCCTTTATTGGAAGAGGTGCATCATATAATTTTTTTATAGCACCAATTGTCCAATTTATTATCTTCGGCAAAGCAGTCCATTCGTCATCAAAATTTAGTTTGTATTGAACACCGTCGGAAAAATATCTGAGGGCCCTTAAATCAGTGACACATGGATCACCCTTCTTACTTCCAGGCCTTATTGAAGAAAAGTATTTGATTTCATCGTAACACTTAAAAAAATTGAAGTCAACATATTTGACTTTATAAGGTGTCTTTGAGGGTGACTGGATTTCTTGTTTCTTTTTTGCACTTTCTATAGTGGACTGAACACTATCGCATTCCATTTGATAGTGTCCTTTAACTAGATATTTCTGAAGGATTTCAACTTTTCTTGATACTGAATAATGAAGCAAGGCATTTGAAAGCAAGCTGTTTCGATTTTGCGCGCAGCATCCATCACTATAGAATATTTGCGGTTTTTGATTGTCGCCCTCATTTACTTCTGTATCTAGAAAATCAGTCAGGCAAGATGCGAAACAATTTGCGTCCAAACCACCCTCGCCTTCATGTCATACATAGCAAACCACTTTGTTATCTGATAAACTGTAAATTGTAAAATTATGGCAGGCAAGTTTTTGTTTAAAATAGATCATCCCTGCTGGTAAATAAGGAACGAGCTGTACTGCTTGGACATCCATTGTGTATGTAAAAACTTCACCAGCCAATGCCTTTTCTTTGTCCAGTGATTTTTCTTGTCTTGCTCGGTCTTTGTCAATTAAGTGTTGCTGGTAAATACCATTGGATACATTTCCTTGTTTGAAGCTGAAACACAAATCGCACCGATCTTTTCGTGGTTGGAAAATATCTATGTTTAACGCTCTCATTTCGGACATAAAAACTGGTTTGCTGCATAGCTTCATATTATTGGTTTCCTTTCGATAAACCTCGTAGACCTCATTATATGAATTGAATACATTTTCCAAATAAATTTTATTGGTTGAAGTCCGACAATAATGGGAGGGTAACTTGGGTAATTTGTCAAAAATGATTTAATTGTCGTTCGTTTTTGTACATTGACGATTTTTTGTTTGCTTGGAAATGAAGTACTCTTCGAAACAATACCAGTGCTATGACTATTTTTAACCCAGTTTAGTACAGACCATTCTCCCAAAGACAGTGTAGAGATAAACACCTTTTTACATACGGGTAGTATAGCATCGTTTACCTTTAGGTGGTAAAATAGTGAGAGCTGTCGACGAGATTTCTTGTTGGTTGTTTTCTGAGCTACTGAACCTTTATTAACCAATGCAGCAACAAACGTTTTGCGTTGATTCCACTCCATTTCGAGCCAGAATTTGTTGAACAATTCTTGTCTTTGTTCTTCGGTTATCTTGCAACAGAGCCTTTTGTCTTTGGACGTCATACATTTTTTTGAATCGCATCTTTCACCCATTTTTCTTCGATTTCTGACAACTACATTACCTTTGGCTCTATTTTTTCCTTTAGTTATTCCTTCATATTCATTTCCGGTCTCTCTGAGGACTTTTGCGACGTTCCTTTTCCATTTACTTGGGTCTGATTGTCCATTTCTTGCACGTTTATGCTTATTTTCTTGTAATATTTCCGTAGTATTTTCTAAAAGACAGTTTTCCTGATCATCGCTCAACGGAGTGTTCGGTTTTTCCAAAGCTCGCTTCAAACATCTCTTGCTTTTTTTCATGATTTTTGTTGTGTCCTCTGGATCACTTGGATGGTGGCTTGATCCAGAATCTTCAAATGGATCATTCTCTGTTTCGGATAGAGAGCCACGGCTTCTTTCATCATTGCGAATGGAGTCAGAAGCGTTATTATTTCCCTGATTTGCTTTTAATGCCATTTTCAAGATCAAAGCGCTTCGTGATGTCTTGGAATAAAGATATATAATTTTTTTTAAAGTCAAAAGCTCGTAATTCATTCGAAAATTTTCAGAACTTTCTACAAACATAACAATTGAAACCTCGTATCACCGGTATGTTACGAAAATGAACTGATAATACACACTTTTTCACATAAAACGTGAAATCACAGTTACAATAGTGTCTTTAGTAAATATTTGGACAAAAATGTATACTAGTATAGTAATATGTAGCGTTTACTTGCAAAAATAGAAATCCTAACCTAACAATTAATAAAATACACTATATTATAGTGTAGGTATTTCTGTGTTTGTTTTGAAGAAAGGCTGAAAAAACATTGTCGGCATTTATGAAAAAAGATACTTACCATCCTATTTTATGTAGTCTACTCCAAAATCTGCACGAAAAGACGCTGAGACATGGTGACTAACTGCTCAAAATGAGTTACGAGGTTACTGCATTTCGTCAAAAGGCTTATTCAGATGCGAGTATTTAACACATGTTTACTGTGCCCACCCGTGAAGTCCGATCTAGATACGAGTTAGTGCATTTAATACGGCGGCTCGTATTCAAGTATGTTACGTTCGTAACTCAATTACATAAAAATTTGAGATACGGGGTTTTGACTTTACGACGACGAAGTGTCGGTGGCAGGATGTCCGAAGCCTATGTTGAAATTATTGCAAAATATTTTGTAAAAATAGGCATAATTCACTTTAAGTTGGGAATTTTCTTCATTGTATATTTTTACACAATTTTGAAATACTTAATGCACTTGACAAGAAAAGTCGTCTAGATTTTGCTCTGTGGCTCCCCCTTGCTTGTAATTTTTCGATAACATTTTTGACAGCAGTCTTTTTCACTACATTTCGTGGTGATTTATGATCACCGCCCCTTTTGACGGATATTAAGAGCGATAGCTTTCGATCTTGTACAATTTTAACTATTGAAAATAAAACAGGTCAAACCTATCCTGAACATTTCTATCTTGTCTATTGAAATGGCTGATGGTGAAAGGTGGTCGCTTTTTTTATCTTCAAACGTATTTAACATATTATTTACTAACGTTAACAACGTTAGCACAATAGAGAAAATAAACACACACACACACTTTGTTGTATCAGATAAAAAAAAATTAATGAAATTTAAGAATGAAACATTATTCAAATGAGCTTTTTCGATAGCTTAAGCTTGAAATTCATGAATATGAATTTCGTGTTTTAAGGCTTCAATCTTCTCTGGATGCTTAGCGTAACATTTATCCTTAACGGCTTCCCACAAAAAATAGTCCAACGGGCTTAAATCACACTTGGAACGCTACCAAATGAAATCAGAATTTCGACTGATTATTCGATTTTGCCCACGGTGCCCAATAGTTCAATCGTTACGTTGGCTGTGTGGCAATTAGCTCCGACCTGTTGAAATCAAACGTTGTCGATGTCATCCTCTTCAATTTATAGGAACAAGAAATCGTTGAGTATGACACGACAACGCTCGTATACATTTCTTACAGTTTGCGTTGAAGTTTCCAATGTTTTCTATTTTTGTTTGCAAATGTCAAATACAAAACTAACTTTCTGTCAATTCGTGAATGTCATTGTATCTGTCAAAATCAAAATAACTGTCATTTTTCCTAAATTCACGTTATGGACTTAGCATGTCTCGACAATGTCCGCATCTTAATATTGTTTTGTACAATAATGATTAGTTTTTTCTAGATGAGTAAGAGATTATACAATATGTAATTTATCATAGAAAAACCATAAAGGACATAAGAACTCATAAAATCTTTCGATAATAATAATAATAATACGAATAGATTAGAATGTGAGTCATTTAAAAATTTAATAACTCCAGTGACTCCAATATCGTTCCAAGAGTGTAATTTAATTTTTGTTTTATCACCTGCGTAGGTCAGAATGGACAATTAAAACTTTCATGGATTTATTTCCTGACTACGTCCGACCGTATACCCTCCTTTTATTTATATTTGCCTTTTTATCAACGCTAGATTACCATTATCTGTTTTATGGAAATACTACTGATAATTCCTTTTTTTATTATTGCGATATCAGTCGATGAGGTATGCGTGCGACTATAACAAAGTTAGAAATACATAGTACATGCATACATCTGTTCTATGTCCGTTTCATGTTCCATACCAATGTTTATTATGCAAACTAGATATGGATGTGCTTTTTTAGGACATCGCTGGCCATAAAATAATTTGATTGTCGCCGGTAAAGTGCATGTGTGTGGTCAATTATGGTCAATTCCTGATGGACGGTAATATAATTAACGGCATTTTTATTTTGTGCCTTTCGGCACATATCGTCTGATGTTGTTGACGTTGAGGGGAAATTTTTAATTACAGCCGACTTTATGGATAAATAAATATTAGGTATGTGTGCGAGTGTGTGTATTGCCTATATCTAATGAAGGAACATTATCTACCCACCGACGTTATTTAATACTTATGTATATGTACTAACGCAATTTTATGATATACTTAAATATTGTCTGCACGTAAAGATTTTTGTATAAATTAAGTTTTTTTTCACATTATCGACCGTAAACATTAAACTATATTTCCTTCAATGCAAATAGAATTCTATAATTACAAACTAATTTACATTCCTAAATGCACGGTAAATAATAATAGAATTCTGTAGAATTTATATGTAATTGAAGGTGTGCGTAAAATAATTACCGGCGGCACAGTGTCAAGTTTTAAAAATAAAACACGTCAACTCGAGATTACAACCCATTTATATGTATGTATGTCTCCTGTGTTGAAATAGTTGTGGTTTAAGATTATAAATTAATTTATTCCAGTGGAACAAATTGACATTTAATACGTGTCAAATAGCCGTACCTATCAATAAAAATCAACAAAGAAATCATTGATATATAAGATTAATAATTCTGTTCAAAAACTAGAGATAATAATAAATAAATTTTTATAAATGACAAATTAATAGAACTTTTAGACGTTGACGGAAGTACAAATAGTCTTGCGTTTTGTACACGATGCAGTCCTCCTACTAAGACAAGTCCACGAATCGAAAGCGAATCAAATTATCCCTATTAAATATGCAAGTCTAACCTGTTCGCACTCAATTAAATTTACAAAAGATGAACGAACGAACGGAGTATATTGATGGCTAAAAACCGAGTTCCTCCCCGCAGACCAAGCAGGACGAGGTTCTGTTCAAATCGGCTCAACTCATTTAAAATTTATTTCATACTTTAGAATATAGTCCCGAATTACCCAAACTAATTTTTCCTAGACGGACATAGAAATCTGTCTGCTACTTTTTTAGATTCTTGTATTGATATTTTTTAGGTCATATGGCATAAATTTGGATATCTGTCGTCAAATACTCGACATGTACTATTCACAATTCTACTACATGAATGGAAAATTAATACAAAGAATATTTTTTCCATACATCCATAATAAAAAAGTTTTTTCTATTGGGATACCTATTCGGCAACACACTGTACAAATACAATATCAATTAATTTGACATTCAAGAATTACTAAGACTTTAAATGCATTAAAAAGACATATTTTTCGGACTTTACCCAGAAAAGCACTTATAACTCGGAAACCGTAAAAAATGCAAGCTAATATGTCTAATAAGGAATGAAAGACAATTATTAAGCGTATTCAACAATGCAATAATAGGTATATACGAGGGAGCGTTTTTATATTCGCGGAATGAGCGGGTTGTAGGGGTGATTAGGCGCATTGAGGACGTGGCATGTGCAACGACTCATAATTAGTATTAATACGAAGTTTCATTGTTATTAGACAGTTAGTCTTTGAGCTATCGTCAACCAAGTAACATAATCAGGAGTGAAAAGTGAAATATGGAAAAAATCGAATATCGTGCCGTTATAAAGTTCCTTACCAGGCAAGGAAAATCAGTCGCGACCATAATGAATGAGATGTCATTGGTTTACGGCGACTCTTGTCCAGGAAAAACCATGGTGTACAAGTGGCATAGTTTATTTAAACAAGGAAGGGAATCCCTTGAAGACGACCCGGGGCCGGGCAGGAGCATTGAGGTGACCACGCCAGCACTTATCCAAAGAGTTAAAAAATTGTACTCGAAGATGCTCGACTAAAGAAGAAACAACTCGCAGAAATGGTTGGAGTATCCGATACAATAATTTTTAAAATCCTACACGATCATCTCGGCTTGTTTAAGGTCAGCGCAAAATGGGTGCCGAGAATGCTCACGCCGTCGCAAAAACAACAGCGCGTAGAGTGTTCGCGTGCATTTTTGGACCTGTGTAATGAAGACAAGGATGGTGTATTGAGTCGAATTCATCATTATGAACCTGAGTCCAAACAAGACTCCATGCAGTGGCATGAAAAGGGCACAGCACCTCCCAAGAAATTTAAAGTGTCACAATCAGCTGGAAAACTCATGGCAACAGTATTTTGGGACTCGGAAGGAATATTGTTGATTAATTATAAAGATAAAGGTGTTTCTATAACCGGAGAATATTACGCTTCAATATTAGAGCGACTAAAAAAAGCCATTAAAGAGAAAAGATGGGGAAAATTGACGAAAGGTGTGCTGCTTTTGCAGGACAACGCGCCCGTCCACAAGAGCCGCGTTGCGTTAGCTGCCCTGCATAAGGTGGGCTTCGAAATTGTGAATCACCCACCTTACAGCCCAGACCTGGCCCGGAGTAATTATTACCTGTTTCCGAAAATGAAAAAAGAGCTGCGGGGTAAAAAATTTACTGCCGATGATGAAGTCAAGGAGGCAGTTTCGGTGTATTTTGCAGATAAAAAGAAATCATTTTTTTATGAGGGTATAAATAAATTAATTGAAAGATGTGAAAAATGATTTGGTTTTTTTATTTCCACCCCTTATCCCCCATTCCGCGAATATAAAAACGCTCCCTCGTAGGTTGTGCCATTTACAAAAAAGTGACTTTCATCGATATGAACTTAATTAAAATGAACGTTAATTTTGGACGGCCCTGTATATACAGACATAATTTTGAAGGCGTAAATTTGTTGCGCTGTATTTCAGCTAGTATCACGTCAAATATCTAGAACTTATATGTAATGGTTTCAGAAATACAGAATTTTTAACAGTTTTAACAGTTGCCCCTATTTTAGAAAAAAATTGAATAACTCAAAAGCAGCTGACCTTGGGTACAAGGTAACTGAATAAGTTTTGATGCAGAATTGCATGTGCGATGCTAAGTTTTCAGAATTGTAGGATATCAGGAACAGTGAAATTTTTACCAAATAATATGTTTAATAAAATCTTTAATGAAAAAGAAGGTGTTCTTCGAAGTAAATTTTGCAGAAATAAATATTACAAAAACTACTTTAACTATATTCATCCTATTCAAGTGTCCCCACCAATTATTAATACTTTAAAGATACTTTTCAAAAATGCTAAATTTTGTAAAAAGTATTTTACAGTGTATCATTCTGAAAATGATGGCAAGCGATGGCAACTGCAACAAGAATAATATCTTTTTTCGAGATAATCCAACAGCAGTGCAAATTATACTATTTCAAGATAGTTTTGAATTCTATATCTATAATCCTATAGGTTCGTCCAAAAATAAGCATCAAATAGTAGGAATTTACATGAAGAAGTAAAAAAGGAATGGCCAATTGTTTTTAATAAAATATTTCTTAAATGGCATTTTGAAACATTAGCGGACAAAAACCTCGACATCTTCATTGGAAATATCATTAGAAAAGCTGAAAAAATTCTTAATATGGTAAAGAAAAAAAACGAAGCTTCCTTGCAGTTCCTTGCGAATTATTTCAATGATATAATATATCAAGATTGTGGATAAGAATAGGGTAAATAGGAAGTTGTAACAATACTTAAATACACTTTACTAATGATTGTGTAGATTTGTTTCAGGACTTTGAAGAAACTATCATTCCAACCATAACACTGTGTGTTATAGAGTTTGGTAAGTTGATATACTGTTATAATTAATATACATACTTAAATTAATCCCTTGCTGGTGTAAATGGACAAATTACGTACAAAATATACTTTGCGTACTTGATTTTTTTTTAATAAATAATAACCTCTTTGTGAATTTATGGGAAAAGAGTGTGAGCAGTATTTCACTTTTTTGTGATCAAACTAACAATTTTATGATAAAAAGTCAAGACATAAAAAAGTTGCAGATTGAATCTGTCTTTTTAAATCAATTTTTTAAATAGGAAAATATAGGCGCATTAAAAAGTTCTGATGCAAAATATTATAGGGGTTGTTTTTCTCAGCCCTTTGTGATTACATTTTAGGGTAACAAAAACACTCAAAAACTGCCATTTTATTAGCATCAGTTATCTGCCAAATTTCATTCTTCTAAATTTTTCCAAAGTGGATATATTAAATGAAAACAATTATATGAAAGACCCTCCTTAATTTTTGCTAAAGAATCACCCTTTGAAATCTTTCGCATAAATTTAGAAACACCCTATATAGTCTCTATTACATTATTGATCGAATTTTGATAGGTGTGTGATGAAACTTATAACCTTCACTAACTTCTAATATATTTTAAAATCAAATGAAATATAATACACTATTGTAATTTTGTGGTAGGCAAAATGACAAAATTTATGAGTTTTCATTTAAGACCAACCAACATATTATACAGGGTTTCCACGGCCAAGTGGGACATAGGCAGAATACATGTAAAATCGGTTTTCGGTGAATATTATCTCCCTAATACTACTTCATTCAAAATTAAAGGCCGCATATTATAAGTGGGTTAACAATGAACATCTCCACAATCATAGTACAAAGAAAGTCACTTTAATAAAGCCAAAAAATTATTATTTTTAAATCTATTGTACGTGAATTCCTAATAAGGCTTTTAATACGTGACTTAGTTCAAGCGTCCATGGCGCAATGGTTCGCGCGACGGCTTAATAACGCAAATGCACGGATTGTTTAGGGTTCGAATCCCGGCAGATTAGTTTTATTTTTTATCTCCAACAATAATGCTACAAATTCAATAACACTACAAAAATCAGAGATTTTGAAGACTATAAAATCGATTTTTTGAGGATTAAGGTAAATAATGAATAATTTTTACAATAACAAAAATGATCACGTGCTATTATATTATTCGATTTTTAATTGTTACTAACGACGAATCGTTTGTCAAAATAAACAACAAAACTTAATCAAGATTAAAAAAAATAAAAAATAAAATTCATTTCTCGGATTCGAACCCCAAACAATCTGTGCCTTACGTTATTAAGGCGTCACGTGAACGTCTGCGCAACGACCACTTGCACTAACTAACGTGTTAAAAGCCTTATTAGGAATTCATGTACAATAGGTTTAAAAATAATAATTTTTTTGACTTTATTAAAATGACTTTCTTTGTACTATGATTGTGGAAATGTTCATTGTTAACCTAATTATAATATTCGGCACTTAAATTTGGATGAAGTAGTATCAGGGAGATAATATTCACCGAAAACCGATTTTACATGTATTTTCCCTATGTCCCACTCGGTCGTGGAAACCCTGTATATAGATACCATCGATTGAAACCTATGTGTTAGTTGGCCTTAAATAAAAACTCCTTAAACAGTGTATTATGGTTTGTAGAAAAACAAGCAAAAAATACAGAATATTGTGATTTCACATTTATGAAACTATGTAGAACCCTCGTTTAAATTCACACATGTTTGGTAAATTTATTTTTTGTGAAACTATAGTGTACTTTTAAAATTGGATTTATTATTATTCTTTTACATAATTGTACAAAACATTGTTTTCAGAAGAAAGAAAAATAAAATTGGTAATATATTTCGAATAATAGAGTCGATCAAAGATATAATAAGCAACGACAGCACAGACTTAACTAGAAATGTATGAGACTGATTGCAGACTGGAAACTACTGTCATCAGTTAGTAATTTCTATAAGAGATAGGGTACTATATTTGCTAACTATTGATTAATTAATTTTTTACATTATATATTGTAGAATTTATCTTTTCTAGGTTTTTTATTTACTTACTAGCTTTTATATTTGGAATTGCAATGTAATTTTATTCAGCGTTTTGTGTCGTTGTCGTAAGCTTGCTCTATGTCTCAATAAATTCCTCGAGGTACCGACTTGTGACAACGCTTGAAAACCAGCCACTCACATTAGGAAGACAGGTTTGATTTCAGGTCTCTGGAGGGAGACATTACTTCTGTCAGGAACTGTACCTAAACAGCTACCTAAACCGTACAATATAACTTCTTAATCTTCGCCAAACTTTATACAGGGTGTATGCTGGCCCAGGACAATCCGAACCTACCATCGATATGCAGCCAACCCCTCCTGGAAAAGAGGGTGGTGAAATAGTTGCATACGCAATTGCAGAGTAAAATACAGCCATTGAGTTTTTCTCATTTTTCGAGGTGAAGTAGCCACTTTCCTAAATACAACCTAGATATATTCTGAAAGCTGAGAAAATTTTCTATCAGATAAAAAAAAGTAGTCGCGGGGTTTGGAGCCATTTACCTACAAAACCCGGCATCGAAGTGCTCCTATGCGGAATTGGAACGTTCATCCTAGGTTCTATTTTTATATTTTTTTGCCCTTTAGCCCAAATTTGACATTTGTTTCGTGTTTAGCATGATCAATTACATATATATTCAAAATTTCAGGGTAATCGAAGAGGTCAGGATTTTCTTCAAAATCCCAAGGGTATGGAAAAAATGTGAATTTTTGACAATTTTCGAAGGGCGTTCGATTACGTTCAAATTTTGGATATATATGTAATTGATCATGCAAAATACGATGATAGTGTCAGATTTTGGCTGAAGCGCTTTGTTTGGCCAAAAAATATATAAAATAACACCTAGGACGAACCCTCCAATTTCGCATAGGAGCACTTTGACCCCCCGCTTTTTGTGGGTAAACGGCGTCAAACCCCGCGACTATTTCTTTATCCGATAGCAAATTTTCTCAGCTTTCAGAATATATATAGGTTGTATTTAGAAATGTTTCTCCTTGTGACCGAAAATTTGAAAAAACCAAAACGGTGCAAGATTCGATGCCAACTTTGGAGCGTTTGGAATAGTGGTTTCATTAATGGAGATATTGATGCGTAGCAGTTTCACAACGCTTAGTATATATGAAATAATGGCACATTTGTCAACATTCATGTTTAGGCATTATACATTGATAGCAGTGAGATTTCTTTGCAAGTTTAAGCAGTTTGAAGTAATTTTGTTGAAAATCTTCAGGTCATCAGCATTGGCAAATATCCTAATACAGTCCAACGAATTTAAGAGATCATTGATGTAGATAATAAAAACGTAATGGTTCTAAATTGGACGATTTATGTACATATATATCACTAACAGAATAAGTAGTAAACAATTTAACGAAACAAACGGTAATTTAATTGTATTTTAATCTTGGAATCATTCGTGACTTAATATTTAATTAATATTATTTATATACATTTGAGGACCATACTCCAAAAAGCTCCAATTCTATCCCAAACAAGATTCGGGTACAAACAAAAATTTTATTTCATTTTACTTTTTCGCGTGATTATACTCGGTCAAGATTAATAACGTGAGATAATGCTTAATTCAAATGAGAAGGAGAAACAAAAAAACGAACACGTTAGTGATTCAGAAATTTTTCCATCGTGTTAATAAATTTTTATCTAATGCGTTTAATATTATAATTGGTTTAAAATAAGAATGCATGTTTATAGAACAATGACCTATAATTCTGTTTAAAAAAAATCAACAAAACTGAAGACAGTCTAGCTATTTTTATTAAAAACATGGGTGAAAGGATAAATATAATGCGGTAATAAAGTTTTATAAATAATTCAGCGTTGCTCACAAAAAAAAATGTTTTTGGAATAGACACCTTTCACCTTTTATTAAAGAAATAATTTCTTTCTATTGTTAAATATTATTTTTCATTTGTTTCTCTAACGCGAAAATGATGAATTCGTACCACTACCACGTAATGATAAACTAGAATAAGATTTTAATTCGAAATGTTTAAAGAATAATATGTTTAACAAATTACTTTCACAAATTGTCTCCGCTTTAATATGTGTACAACTATAAATTAATGTTTGTGTGCATTGCTTTCATATTGTACCTACGATAGAAATATCAATTGGGATTTAATTTGTTCCTAATCTAAGAGAAAGCTAATATTGTCATACTTAAATAATACCCATTTAATTGTTAGTATTGTACAAACAATATATAAACGTTAGAGTTTAAGTAGAGTGACTTAATTTTATAATAACATTCATATTAAAGTACTGAATATGTTTTTATACAACACTAAAATGAATGCAAAAATATATCAATATACAAAATGTATAAGATTTTAATTGCAGCTGTAATATGCATCACAAATAATTAACTATAATTTGACACCATATAAATACATTTAAACAATTATTTTAAATTACTCCCTAATCATCATTATTTACTTTGTAAGTAAGTGACATCTATTTCCTCAATAAAAACTAGAAATAAGTATATTTAATAATAAAATCAATGTTATCAAGTAATTTGTTTGGCTGATACGATTCACACTAGAAGATATCAATTCCCGATATTAATTACTATTATTAAACAAATACAATTAATTAAAGTAGGCATTCAAATAAATTTCATACTAAATTCATTATAGAATAACTGCTGAAACTATTGCAAAGCACAACAGAGAGAAAAACAATAGGAAAACACTTTACTTTGATATTGTTTTATTTGTTAGAAGATTTTACACATGTTTATATAGAAACTATGAAAAAAATTTAAACTAAAACTTTATGAAATGGAAGTGAAAAACTATCATGAGATCCAGAGACAGACAACAAGAGAGAAGAGATAGAATGAACGAGTCCGGTTTGGAAAGATATCAAAAGCAAAATCAAGCTCTAGATTTTCTCATTAGAGCCGATGCTATTATTGCATGAAATATCAAATTATAAAACCGTTCGCTTAATATGAACAAGAATATTAATTTAAAAACATTATTAAAGAACAAAAACAATATTTGGTAACCGAACAATATATATACTCACATAGAAAGGTTCTTGTAATCTATTGGAAATCAATTGTACTGCTATCAATTTATTTCTTATCGGAGTATTTTTAAATTTTCTGGAGATCTTTTACACAATCCCTACTCTAAAAATCTCGGAACTAAAAGTTTCTGAATTGAAACATGAATTGAAGAAGAGAAATATGAATCTAGTAATGGTAAAACAAAAACCTCATTTAATTAAAAAATTACAAATTAAATTCTAAGGAAATATTACTTGAATCCAGTCAAATCAGTTCTGATGCAAGTCATAGCAATACTTTGATCAGCTCTAAATTCTCTCCTAAAAGAAAAAATAGAAAAATTACCTCAGATTATTGAACTATGTATACGTGCAGCGACTAGAGAGTAAAATTAACTTTCTGGAGTGATCATTGACAAAATTAAGAAAACAAGTTTCTGCTCTCAAACTGGTACCTCGACAACCAAAGAATATAACGATGATGAATGTTGAGCAAGATTGTTTAGCACCTGTAATTACAAAGCAGTTTCAGTCTCGATCAGTACCAATGAGAAAGAGGACATTACTCCTCAGTGACAGACAAGGACGAAATATATCCTTCCTCACCAAGCACACAAAATTATTGGTTTGCAGTTTTCCATACTGGTATAATCGACCAGTTCTAAATAATTTTGCCTACGATACTAATTTAAATATGTTTATCATAAAGCTTTTTGGATATTTATTCTCTTTTGGGCGATTTTGTATACAGCACCTCTATGAAGCTTAACAGCAAGTACGACGAACTCGGAAGAATATGCAACTCAAGTTTCAGTTCATAGCACAATCGATTCGGATGATTCAAATTATTTGGATTGTTCAAGTCTTGTTAATGGAAATGACATGCATATGTGGAAGAGTTAATATAGGGCTCAATGAAATAAACTCAGACAAATCCAGTGCATCACAGATTGTCTACAAAATCACCTGTCGCCTTTTTTAAACGCCCATTTTACTCTGAATGGTGGAGTCAATACTCAAAACTGCAGAATCTGATCTGCAGAAAAAATCCACAAGAAATCGTTCAACAAAGTCTTCATGACAAGAAAGTCAGCGTTCGGTGGGGTTTTACAGCTGATTTTATCATTGGTCCCTATTTCTACAAGGAAATGCAGAATGAGGAAGCCGTATCTGTAACTGTAAACGGGGAACAATACTTGCAAATGTTAAGAGATTATGTTATTCCACAGCTGCAAAACGAGCACCATGGAAGCGGGTTGTAAGGGGGTGATTAGGCGCATTGGGGGCGTGGTCTGTGCAGCGACTCATAATTAGTATAAATACGAAGTTTCATTGTTATTAGACAGTTAGTCTTTGAGCTATCGTCAACCAAGTAACATAATCAGGAGTGAAAAGTGAAATGTGGAAAAAATGGAATATCGTGCCGTTATAAAGTTCCTAACCAGGCAAGGAAAATCAGTCGCGACCATAATGAATGAGATATCATTGGTTTACGGCGACTCTTGTCCAGGCAAAACCATGGTGTACAAGTGGCATAGTTTATTTAAACAAGGAAGGGAATCCCTTGAAGACGACCAGAGGCCGGGCAGGAGCATTGAGGTGACCACGAAGATGCTCGACTAAAGAAGAAACAACTCGCAGAAATAGTTGGAGTATCCGATACAACAATTTTTAAAATCCTACACGATCATCTCGGCATGTCTAAGGTCACCGCAAGATGGGTGCCGAGAATGCTCACGCCACCGCAAAAACAACAGCGCGTAGAGTGTTCGCGTGCATATTTGGACCTCTGTAATAAAGACAAGGATGGTGTATTGAGTCGAATTGTTACTGGAGACGAAACTTGGGTTCATCATTATGAAACAAGACTCCATGCAGTGGCATAAAAAGGGCACAGCACCTCCCAAGAAATTTAAAGTGTCACAATCAGCTGGGAAACTTATGGCAACGGTATTTTGGGACTCGGAACGAATATTGTTGATTGATTATAAAGATAAAGGTGTTTCTATAACCGGAGAATATTACGCTTCAATATTAGAGCGACTAAAAGAAGCCATTAAAGAGAAAAGACGGGGAAAATTGACGAAAGGTGTGCTGCTTTTGCACGACAACGCGCCCGTCCACAAGAGCCGCGTTGCGTTAGCTGCCCTGCATAAGGTGGGCTTAGAAATTGTGAATCACCCACCCTACAGCCCAGACCTGGCCCCGAGTGATTATTACCTGTTTCTGAAAATGAAAAAAGAGCTGCGGGGTAAAAAATTTACTGCCGATGATGAAGTCAAGGAGACAGTTTCGGCGTATTTTGCAGATAAAGAGAAATCATTTTTTTATGAGGGTATAAATAAATTAATTGAAAGATGTGAAAAATGTATCCGTCTTGCAGGTGAATATATTGAAAAAGAATTTATATATCCACCCCTTATCCCCCATTCCGCGAATATGAAAACGCTCCCTCGTAAATCCCATTTCTTAAGCAATTACATTTCATTTATTTTTTATTAACTTAATTTGTTAGAAAGTTATAATAATTTTTTGCGATAATCCGATATAAAGTAATATTTATTCTTGTTCAATTTAGTTTGTTTAAACTAACCGCTGTGCTCCGACAATAATTAAAAAACTATAATGTTCGAACCTTGAGAAGATAGTACCGCAGTTTCTGATGAAAACGAAGTTGTGCCTATGGAAAGAGAAGAGAGGATAAAAGACAATATTTATCGATAGATGCGAAACAGTTGTTGAAAGAAAAAAAGGATGTGATAGTGTCAAATTCAAAAAAATTAAAACGACAGAGGTGCACATAATCTGTCAAACTATATAGTATCTAGATACTATTGACAGTTTGAGGGTTTCTTTAACAAAAGAAGATATTCACTGCTCTAACTCAATATTATGGAGAGTTTTACAAAAGAAATTGATAAAAGGTAAGTTGTAATGGAAAGCTCGAGAATCCGTAAGTAAGGCTATCAGTAAATACAGACAAGAAGGAAAAAATATTTATTACTTTGGCGAAACGTGGTATGATGCACACGATATCATGAAAAAAGGCTGGAATGATCATTCTGATCAGTGCAAATTAGACGTTCCTTTGTGGGTCTGCAAATTAGATTATCATGAGGACATGTCAGCAGTGTTATTTGAATATTATACCAAAGTTACAAGCAAATAGTATTATTGTTCTTGATAATGCGCCATATCATTGTTGAATAGAAAAGAATAAAATTCCAAATTCTACCAGCTGTACCGAGGAAACCACACAAGAATTTCAAATTGATAATAATATCTATTAGTAATAAAGTTACTGACAAAAGAAGGCAATGGTTCAAAAGCAATTCATAGAAGAATGGTTGTTGTGTATGGGGAAGATGCACCATCTTATTTTCAAGTAAAATATTGGTCTAAACTCTTTCGATGGGGCCGAGAGCCAATCAATGGTGACCCAAAGTCCGGACGACCTGCTGAAGCTCGAACTGAAGACATTGTACAAAAAGTCAAAAATTTTGTACTGAAAGATCGGCGTGTAAAGATCTCTGTCATTGCCAATGAAGTCTGTATATCCGAAGCAAGTGTCCTCAAAATTTTGCATGACGATTTGGATATGAAGAAGGTGTCTGCACGGTGGATACCTAGGTTGCTTACACCTGAACAAAAGTGAACTGTAGAGAAAAGAAGTTTCTCAAGAAAATTTGGCCGAGTTGGAGAGGGACAAAACATTTCTATCTCGAATTATTACCGAGAATGAGACTTGGGTACATCATTGGAACCCTCCTACTAAACAAGAATCCTTGCCGTGGGTTCATAAGGGCTCACCACCACCAAAAAAGGCCAAGAAACAATTTTCTAGAAACAAATTGATGGTTACTATTTTCTGGGATGTTGAAGGAGTGTTGCTTATTGAATATATGCCAAGAGGGTATAAAAAATTTAAAAAACACTCGCATTCTTATCCACAAAAAAACTTGTTGCTGCACGACAATTTCCGGGTTCATAAGGCAAACAAAGTTCAGCAGATAATCAGTGACTATGGGTTTATAGAGTTAAGGCATCCACCTTACAGCCCCGACCTAGCTCCGTCAAAGTTCTTCTTATTCAAAAATTTAAAAAAAGCATCTCAGCGGACAGCGTCTGATGAACAACTCAAAGAAGCTGTTGAAGAATATTTTGCGAGGTTACCAAAGCAACTTTTTTTCTGAAAGTATGGGGTAATTGGAAAAAAGATGGAATAAATGTATTAGTGTTGAAGGAAGTGTAGATAAAAATCTTTTTTTGTTCTCTTTTGTGCTGTTTTTCATGGCTAGGTAGATAATATAAAAATACGCCTTCGAGCTGTGTATTATAGCTATATAGACTATAAGTAATATGACAGCTGCTGATGTGTGTGATATTAGCAAAAACTAAAAGAAAGTTTTGGTTTCTAACAAAAATATTAAAATAATTTTCTTGTAGCAATTTGTCACGTTTGAATTGCAAAACCAAATAATTTAGCAAAATCAAAACTTAATTTGAGTCAATTCATTTCATTATTGGTCTAGATCTTCTAAGAAACGAGATCGCCTACTGTTAGAATGAGATTCTGCTATAAGTTTTAGGAAATAAAAATTAAAAATTTAGAATACACTGGAAAAATGGTAAGTCGATAGATTACTTTGTAACAGATAATAGAAAATTAAACGAAATAAAATCCGAGACAAGCTAGGGTTTAGAGGAAACCTTATTTGGTGAAATATACATATGTATATCTAATGATGTCACTATCACTTTCGTGGAATCGCCCACTCCCCCCCCCCTTCCCCTCAACGTCCCTTCACCATCTTTCCAAAATCAAAAAATTGCAAGCTGCAGTATCTTATCTAAATTTAGAGAAAAAAGATCAAAACTAATAAATTCAACACCTGAACCTTACAAGTAGATAAATATTATGATTTATTATGACAATGATATTCTCCTCTAATTTTAAGTATTCTTAAACGACGTTGAAGTTGTTTTCTTTATAAATGTCAAAATAGGTATCACCTTTTTTGTTTGCAAATAAAAAAATGTTGGCGCTTTTGGATTCAGCCTTCGGTAATAAGCAGAGGTAAACCAATCTTTAAAATGTTATTAAGTTAGTTTTGCTGGCGACGTTTTCTTTTTGATTCTATTTGTCATGACAGATAAAGATTGAACAATAGCCCCTACTGTGCCATCATCGATAAAAATACAAAAACAGTCAACCTAATTAATGGATTGCATAAAGTCTTGCGGAAGCCAGTTAGAAGCAACAGCTGATTATAGTTGATCAATTAGAACGAACCAAAAATATAAGTGTACCATTTCAAGCTTATCGTTGGTTAGCGTGGGTTAAGGCTAAACTTAAAGAGCCCTTATGTAAAATATACAATAACCACTACAAGACAATGAAACATGAAAATGCTATAATAAAAATCCTAGCTGATTAGATGAGAACTGTGGAGAAAGTGAGAACCAAAATGGAGTCTCTGCAGAGAAAACATCAACGAAAGATAAGATTTAAGTGCAAATTAACGGAAAAAACAAGAGAAGAAGACGAAGTCTTATTGCTGAATTAGCTTCTCAATAGAATCCCAAACACGTTCAATAAAAAGAAGAAAATTGCCAGAAAATACCAGCCTCTAGTGAGCTGAAGATACTTCATTAGTAAAGACCATAGGATTCAACAGGACGTTTTTTTTTGCATACTTCAGTCTGTCAAAAGGCAGAATACAAAACACAAATTTATCCCAGAAATAAGGATCTGGAATGTGGAACAAACTTGGCATACAAAATTTATGATTGACACCTCTTCTGGTTTTAATTTTTTCCTTCCCCATCAAATCTAGAAGAAGTTCAAAGTTTTAACGACCCTGGCCGTGAAAACCTACAAGGTTTCAATTCTTTGCATCATCATGTCAGAAACAAAACTTCAGGGTAATGTTCGAGAGATTTTGCAAAAACGATGGTGCAAAATGAAAAGACAATTATTTGTTCGAGCAAGCAATGAAATTGGAATCTCACCGTGGAAACCGGTTACATAATCTGCCCAAAGCTGTCTATAAGGATTTAAAACGTGTGCAAAATAGTGCAAAATATGTCAAAATGTTGGTCTAATCAAACAGGATGGTTCTGAATTTAATCCAAACACCAAATTTCCTACCCTATCATATTGATGTGCTGCTCCAAAAGGTGACGTAAACGGTCCCGCTCTAGGTACCGGATGAGCTGAAACGGGCGGCGCTGCACCAGCCCTCTGGTACAAATAAGGGTAGTAAGCTTGATACATCACTTCAGAGCAACTCATAGTACATCACAGTATGCATATCACCTTCTCACGGACACCAAAACGACACAAGAACGACCCCGGTTGGAATGTTAGATCGCGCCGAAGGAAATTCAAGCCGGTTCCTTTACCGGAAGCGCAAGCCAAGCGGTAGCAAAATACACAGGAGAACTCGGAACACCAAAACAAAAAAAAATCAACGGTCCCCTATAACACTCACAACACCGCTTTTCGCATCGAACTAAGCTGGTAGCCAGCAGCAACCCTTCAGAATGTTTGGGGAACGCCTCTGAATACCCTACCACGGAGTTGAACGGTGAACGCCCATGGGCGTGTACGATATAATCCAGTCGTCGCCGTCCAATAGCATTCCAGTACCTGTTAATATGACAGCACTTTGTTTATAATTCGAATCTAGAACATTATACGTGCCATTTGTCAATGGGGAATGGTTTGGGGTTGCCCCTTTTGGATTATTTTTCATTAAGACGTATTAACTGAAAGTTGCTTTTTACGGTCCGGTATCTTATGTACTGCGCTCAGAAGTTGGTTGGTTGGTTGGAATATACGTAAAATTAAAAGGGGTGAGTTCTTCCCTCCGCTACCGCCGAAACTTCATCTAAGGGTTTCCTACTTTACGAAAATTGCAGAGAATAAATTAGAATGCTGTGTAAACGAGGCCTAAATTTTAATTTTTAGTCTCTATAATAATATTAATAATCATCTGCTGAATGTATAAGCTAAGTTATCTAAAGTTGTTATCAAAATAAACGCACAATTTTTACGTCACTAATCTAAAACCATGGGAATATTTTATTACTAACAGTTGGGGACAGTGTAGTAGGTTAACTACACTACTAAAGCTACTGAGTGGCTATAAGTGTTTCAAATAAATATTTAGATTAGCAACCCTGATACATTTTTAGCTTAGAATTACTTAAGTTAATCAATATTAATGACTTTTACCCTGTCAAATTTTTGACACATTTGAATTTGAAGATCAGGTTTATCAACATAAAGTTTTAAAGTATTTTCTTTAGCAAGATTGACAACACTGTGATAGTTTTAAATTGTACTTCAAATTGTGACAGCTGTCAGTGACAAACCTAAATTAGAGGAGTTTAGATTGGATTATTTATTCAACAAAAATGTTAGAGGAAAATGTTTTTTATCTCGAGATCGAGGTCTATCATATTGCATCATTAGTATTCTTTCATAGCTTACTGATTTTTAGTAACGATAATAAACAGCCTATATATTTTTACTGGATATGTTTCTAAATAAATTTCTCTTTATAACGATGTATAACAAGTAAGGAACTGCCTTTAAATTATGTCTAATAATGGGGAAAATAAAATTATAGCAGTCGACTGTGATATTCTATTGTTTATACCTGTACATATTTGACATAAGTCAGTTAGAAGTGTTTGATAGTGATAAAGATATCGCGGTTCTAACTAAGAAAACGTTAGTGTTTTGTATTAAAAAAATGAATCTGAGCTTCACAAACAGTCAAAAAGTTGATAGATACCTATGTTGTGCTGTTTTCACAGATGAAACCATGAAACAACAATAAACGTCAGGCTGCTATCTTATATCAAAATTTATATCCTGACAGAAGACAACCTCACGTAAATACTTTTCAAAGTTTAGACAATTCTCTGCGGTTAACTGGCACCTTTTCAAGGCGTATAAAAATAATATTCAGAATGGATGAGATGATTAGCTTATTTTAGAGCCAATCCAAAAACGTCTACAAGACAATCAGCGTTTGATTTGAATAATCCAAGACAAAAAATTATGAATATTTTAAAATTGCACAAACTAGAGGCTTTAAAATTACATTTAGTCCAAATATGTGTGGGTTAGGGACAATCGACAATGAAATTTTGGGACACACCTACAAAATGAATTTGGTCAAAACTGGATCGGCAACAGAGGACCACTTTTGTGGCCTGCCAGATTGCCTGGTTTATCATTTTTTTGTATGGGGTTTTTTGAAAAACCAAGTTTAGGATATTCCTTCTCAAAGTCTTCAGGAACTGAAGAATAAAGTTACTGCAGCTTGTTTGCCAATTACACCTGCAATGCTGCAAAACGCCAGGATGAGGAACATTACGCAAGCCTACAAATGTTTAGAATGTAATGGTGGACAATTTGAACAATTATTATAAGACATAGGTATACTACTTATTATGTATAGTATTCAATTTTTTTTTTATTTAAGTAGGGGACACCGGGGCGGAATGGAGCCTCTAATGTAATTATTTATTTTTGGGAGACTAAAAATGTGAGTACGAATTCAAAAAAAAAAACAGAAAGGTTTATTTAGCTATTGTAAACACAATACAGATAAGAAATAAATATTTTAGTTTTTTTTTGGCGTCATCCTGACAAAAGTGACATTCACTCCATTCTGCCCCGCCTACGGGGCAGGATGGGGTACTGGAGGTTATCGGGCTCACAGAGTTCACAGACCAGTACAGCCTCGTCGTCACTGTCTATCCCCGAACAGAAGTTGTGAGCCTACTTTTTGCACTGGAGGCATGAAATCCGACCTTCAGATGAAGTTGAATATTGCTCATTGCAATATAGACATAAAGCGTCTTCTTCCCACTCAGACTCCTCAGAGCTTTCTTTAACTTCCATCTTTTTAACATAATTGCGAACCATCTGCCGGGGCATCCCGCTCCATCCCATTCTGCCCCAGCTGCTTTCAATTACAAAATATATATTTCTGACTGACATTCTTTACCAATGTCTTGAAGTATCCATGTGAAAAGATAGTGAAAAACATGCCGTTTATGGTGAAATATACAACAAGCCCCAAAACAAACAAACAATTAACTTAGTTTGTGTTGAAAAAGCAAAAAAGTTATATGAACACACACAATTTCACCACGTTTGGTCGAAAACGCACTGCCCTCTACTGTTTGCAATCACCGGTTTTTTGTTGGTAGATAACGCGTAGCACTCTACTAAATACTTGCAGAGAGTGGTAGTAGTATCGGTCGTCCAGGGCGCGAAAATTATAACCAATTCCGTTCTGCCCCGGTACCCCGTTGCGCCCCGGTGTCCCCTACATATATTAGAAAATGCAAATTTTAGTGTTCCATACTTTTTACTTATTATTTCGTTTGCGTAGATAAATGCTACACATATGCCAACTTGTGACGTATCATGATGAACAGAATTTAATGAGGATTCATTTTTACAGAAAATATGGAGGCTGTTTCATTAAAAAAATTGTTGTTTATCGCTGCTAAAAATCAGTACCTAAGCTATGAAAAATTACTATAATAATGCAATATGATAGACCATTTCGAGATAAAAAACAATTGATAATAAACATATACAGGGTGTTTAGTTTGCCCGTAACCATCAGTATATTTACATTTTTAAACGTGACACCCTATATATGATCACATTTTTTAATTTCCTGAGAAATTTTAAGGCAACTTTATACAGTATCATATTCAATTATTTTTATTAGTTTACAAGATATTGACATTTGTTTGAAAATTTTGACATTTTACTTTCTTCAGAAGAATGTCATTATTTCGGTAGGTAACGGAAAAATGTAACATTCTGAAACTTAACATAACGTTTGAAGCATCTCCTATAATGACAATAAACAGATGTAGACTTAAATACATTATACAGAGTGTTCTAAAAATCGGTGTCTTTTTGAAACAATCAAAATGCGAAAATCTTCGTTTTTTTCAAATTAAAACACTTTGAATAAAGCATGTATGTAGTTAATATTAATGGTTTTAGAGATATTTCAAATTATTTCTCATTTCTGTGAACACAAAATAGATTTTTAACTGTCTTTAGTTGACGTTTGAACACGCAATTTTGACACATTTATGATGACATTTGTGCCAAAACGCATGCTCAAGAATGGAAATTATTTAGGTAAGTGTAAGCTAATCGCTAGATGGCGTAACTAAACACAAAATAAAATTAAATTCATATTTTATACAACATTTACCAACTTAAGGTCTATCACAAATATAAAAATAGTAAGTAAGTTTTGTTGAACCGCATTTTGCAAACTTCTCACTCTCATTGAAAACAGCATCCTTCCTCCAATCTAACGCTTATCATTTCGAACCAATATAGTAAGTGACGTGCATGCTAGAGGGCGCTGTTTAAATTTTTTCGGAAATTTTTGTTTTTTATCGAAAACATTAAATGGAAAATACATTTTTGGCTACAGATTTAAAATGTAGGCTAAATTACCAACAAACCAGCGAAAACCTGGTATCGCTATCTTTTACCTATCCGTAGATATCTTGAGAAACGTGTGAATGGTCAGAATTTCTTCAATACATTTAAATTATTCTGCTTCCCTGAACGGAATGTAGCAAATTTGATCTTATTAGAAACGATTTTCTTCTTCTAAACTTTATGCAATTTTCAAAAAATTTCATATTTGTGATAGACCTTAAGTTGGTACATTTTGTACATACAAAGTAAGAATTTAAATTTTTTGTGTTCAGTTACGCCATCTAGCGTTCATTCTACACTTCATATGCTAATTAACATTTTCAATAGTGACAGGAGTTTCAAAGTGAACATAAAACATCAATTCTTTGCCAGAGATTATACCCACAACCAAAAAAGTGTCAGTCGTGTCAGTCTATACGACAATAATGCGTAATAAAAATGTCTAAAACAACCGCAAAAATTTACAGCAGTAGGTCCCTACTGAAATGTCACAAAATCCATTTTTAAATACAATAAAGTAACAAATAACGATGATTATAAAGCCGATAAACATACAAATCATTAAAATTTACCTTAATCGGGAGAATCTTCAACTTCAACACACACTTTCGGTACCTGTCCCCTGTCCCGTTTAAAATATGACACATTGCACCAATTTTTCTGTCAAATAAATTGATGATACTGATGATAATAAATATAATTTAATACATAATTCTAATTTAATCACAACGTCAATATTTATACAAGAGATTGACATCAATTTCTGAAATATTTTATCTGAATATCATAGAAGTCAAACTGGCGCTATCTACTGACAGCTAGTTAAAGTACCGTTGAGCATTTCTATTGATAATTACAGATATCTGCAATATGGGAAGGAATGTTCGCAGAATTCTAAAAGACAGAGTTCTATAAAAATATTTATATTAAAATTGTTTCATTTATTTAATTAAAATAATAGTTATTTGCGTATTTATATCTTATTGTGTTTTAAAACAAAAATTATATTATCTACATCTATCTAATACACACACACATACCGTACAGCAGGTGGTAACGGTAACACCGGGAACTACCACACTTATAAGAAGAAAATCACTATACAATATTTAACACGGATTTGACGCTATTTCCGAAAGTTTAGTAAACAGCAAATAGTTCTATATAAACATATGATAAAAACCCAAAACAATTCTCGCATATAATTTTCCGCCAAATAAGTGATGATTTAGTTCTTGCTAGTTGTGGTGTATAGTGCTTCGCCGCACAAAACATTTTTAATATACTGGTAAAGTGAAAATGGCGCAAGCATTTGTTTAATTCAACTCCTTAATGATTGTCGTTTTTACGCCGTTTCTTCAATGTGTAGTTAAATTAACAGTCCCATTTCGTTTCATCATCGTAGAACGATCATTCGTTGAGAAAGTATCACGGTTTACATTAAATGTTCAGTAAGAATATGGATATTATCCATCATATAAGACAATTATTATCAGGATATAATATCTTTAGTAGGAAAAGGAGGTAAGTTAAAGTTTTGCGTTTTAAAAAGAAATTATTAAATGGTGTAATTACAGGGCGATAGATGATGAAAATCCAGTAACCACGAAGATACGAAGAATCAGCACATCACAAATGTCATCCCCTGAAGGTAATTGAATTTTATGTCATATAATAATTGTAGGTAGCTTTAGATCGGTTCGCATTCTCATGATACAGAAATTAAATCAATTCGTACACTTACCATTTCTCATGTAGGAAGTTAGAACAACGTTGATAGTGACCAAACTCACTTGTAGAAATCACTGCACTGACTGTTGTTGAAATCTTAATTTTGTTTATCTATAAAGTGTTAACAATATTGCAGGTGTAACGTACTCACTTATTACTCATTCGAAGCATTGCTAATTTTTGATAAAGGAAATTTATTGATTTGTAAATTTTAAAATTGTGTTGTAGCAATTCACATTTCTAACTTGAATCGATGTGACAGATTTGGGAAAAGGTAATCATATAAGGTGTAATTTCATCATGAATTGATATTTGTAAAGTCATAGCAATGGATCAAATACACTCATATTATATACGATAGTCAACAATAGTGTCAAATTAAACATAAACTTGCTATCAATAGTTAATTAGTTTACGTGGAGTGATCAGGTTTCGTTTGAAGATGTTAAAGATATCTACGACATTGAAATATTAATATAGGAGTATCGCTCAACAGTTTACAAATTTTACCGCAACGATCACAAGTATCGACAACTCTTTTTACGTTGTATTCGTTCGAGAGTGTTTCCGAAACATAACTTTTGAAAAGTTGCAAATTGTTTTTGTTTTTGAGCTCGGATTTATTTTTTGTATAATTGTAAGTAAAAAAAATAGGATTTTCTTAAAGTTTTATTTTATCTCAATTTTTTTTATCTTTGGCTTCTAGTGCAAATCCATTAGGTAGTTTCTATTTTTTGTTTGATTTTGCAAAATTTTTGCATTTCATGAGAAAATGATATTGTTGGTCAGGTCCACACAAAAAATTGTCCAACAGGCTCAAATCACAGTTACGAAGCAGCCAATTGATATCAGAATTTCGACTTTCGAAATCGTTGCCCAAAAGCTTAATTGTTAAATGTGGTAAGTCCTTGACCGTCAATTTAGGGAAACAAAAATTCGTTGAGTTACCAAAATCAGCACCAAATACTCGTTTGGTGTCCATCGACTTCTCAATGTTAACGTTTGGATTTTCTAAAACCCAAATGTGACAATTTTGCTTATTGGTATAGCCTCCGATGTGGAAATGTGAACGCATTGGATGAGGCTTCAATTCTCGAACTAATTGAACTTTAAAGGCCTTTATACTGAGGCCTTTATGCAAAGTTTTCGTCAGAGAAGTGTGAGAATTGTTCAGTTCCTCTGAGAACGATGACGAATAGCAGCAAAGTTTTCGCCTGAGCACAGGTTTATATATTGTCTCGTGTGTCTCTAGATCACTGAAAACTGAAAATTATTGTTTGACCACCCACCGGTTAATTTTTATCTGATCCCGAAATTACATAAAGCAAAGTTTTCAAAGTTCATCGCAATTTTCGTAAACTTTGAGAGGTGGCCAAACGTTGAAAATGGTACGACGGTCTTATTGTCTCCTGTCTCTAGTTTACAAAAAATTTAAAATCATTCTTAGACCACCCACCGATTAATTTTTATCCGATGTAGGTATGCTTTAAGATCGGATAAAATTTAACTGGAAAGCGATCCAACGATCATGTCCGACGTTTTGTGGTCTAGAAACATCAGTCCTATTATTTTCAGGGTTCGACCACCTCTCAAAGTTTGTGAAAAAATGCGATAAACTTTGAAACTTTTATATTTAACTTAAAATCGGATAAAATTTAACCGGGGGGTGGTACAATAATTTGTGAAAAATGCTTTTCGAAAAAAAATTGCCCAATGATACCAAAATCAGCACCAAACACTCGTTTGGGGTGCATCGGCTTCTCAATGATAACCTTTTAGATTTTCTGAGACCCAAATGCGATAATTTTGCTTATTGGCATAGCCTCCGATGTGGAAATGGGAATTTTCCGGTAAAATTGCTCAAATTGCTGCCAAGCGATCTCCAGTGCATTGGACGAACCGCGCGAATGTGAATGGGTTGTTTTGGCCAATAACGATGCAGTTTCACGAATTGATCCACGAACTGAGTTGAAGGTCTATCATTTATTCCAAATTTCTTAAAGTTTGAGTTGAAGACTCGCTACTTTTGAAGTGAGTTTTCAATATTTCCCATTTTTGTTTGCAAATGTCAAACATAAAACTAATTTTCTGTCAATTCGTGAATGTCATTCCAACTGTCAAAATTAAAATAATCGGTAGTTCAAATTCTAAAACCTTAGATGGCCCACTCTGTATCAGAGCTTACAAAGTTGATCCCACGTTTCAGAAACTTGGAGAGGTGGTGAAATGCTGAAAATTCTACAACTTATTGCTATCTTAATTTTTATCCGACCTTAATGTTATATACAGGGTGCCTCATTAAATATGGGAAATATTTTAACTGGATATAAGGTGCTGTGGGGTAACTGGGACACGATTTTACACCATGATTAACGATTTTCAACTATATGAGTGCGTTGAGAATAGTAGTTAGTGATATAAAATTATTATATCTGCATGGACTTGTTTATTACTATGTATTCTGTTATGCAATGTTTTATTATTTTCATATTAATAAATATTATGGATATGTATGACAGGAGGGCCCAGTTGCCCCCCGATTTTGGGGCAAATGAACCCACCAAGACTAAATTTCTTAGAAACACTGCAACACCTGGCTGGGTCCTGAAAAACAGCTTTTAAAACTGCTCACATTAATATGCAAGTAATTCTTAAAAATGAATAAATTTGTTTTTTGTTTTTAACTACCTATTAAGTCAATAGTATTTTACAACAATACTATTGATGGGGCAATTGGTGATCAAATGCAGAAAATAGTACAACATACAACGCGATATTTCAGAAAATCGAAAATGTTATCGTGTTTTAACCCACTGGTTAATTTTTGTCAGACCTTGAAGTAACATTCGAATTTTTAAAGTTCGTTGCACTGTAGTGGAAAACTACCATTGCTTAACAAATACTTAAAATACGTAATAAGGTTCTATAACTCAACAGAAAACTTTCACAAACATTGAGAGGTGGTTAACACTTTGACTGCCTCGTCAGTCAGATGTGACTGACATGGCAGTATTTGATTTGAGCCAGTTAACACATTGAATATTTCACATCAGGCCAGACAAACTGTGCGCCATCTACTGAGTGTATGATGAAGATTTTTATATGTGAATATTCAGCAGTAAATGGCGGTTTAAGATGTTTACTCACTAGTATGTCAATCTTTTATGACTGACGCGGCGCTGAAGTAGCAATTTAAATAAAGCGCGCCATGTCAGTCGCATTTGTAAGGTTATGAGTTACGTAGTATTATACTGATTATATACTGCAGGATATAAAATATCACAATGTAAGTAAAACCATTTGTAATTCTTTCAATTCCATATCATTTTTAAACATTTGATCCTGTGTAGGAGTCGAAAGAGACCGCTATCAGAAGCAGAATTGGCCAAGTATTGTGAAAATATTGAGAGTGATAGCAGTAGCAATTTAGAGGATCCATACGCAACAGATTCAGATTCGGAGTATGTGCCTGGTAGCTCCAACAGCACAAGCGGTGAATCACACAATGGTTTTGCAACGGAAGCTGAAGACGAAGAATTACCCAACGAAAAATCAAATAGCCATGAAGTTTTTCAACAAAGTGATAATCTTTCGAATTCCGATATACAATGGAATAATTGCGAGGGAAGGCAAAAGCAATTCACCTTTACTGGCCGCACTGGTATCCAGATAGATATTCCCGCTGATATAACACCAATAGATGTATACAATTTCTTTCTGAGTGAAACCCTTCTTGACCTAATCGTCACTGAAACAAATAAATATGCTAAAAGCAAGATTGATAATGCAACTTTAAGCAAATCATCGAGATTACACGACTGGCAAGATACAAATTTGGAAGAAATTAGAAAATTTGTTGGAATAGTTATATGGATGGGTTTAAATGTTCGCCCTAAACTTAGTGACTACTGGACAAACGATCCACTTTACGCTAATGCGATAAGCAAAGTAATGCCTCGCAATAGATTCGAAATCCTTTTAAGAATGTTACACTTTAGTGACAATGCTATACCTGACTGTGACGATAGGTTAAAAAAAATTAATCCTTTACTACACTTATTACAAAAAAACTTTCAGGAGGTGTATTCAGTAGGAAGTAAAATAGTTATCGATGAGAGTATGGTTCCTTGGCGAGGCCGGCTCTCGTTTCGCCAGTATATACCAGGAAAACGGCATAAATATGGCGTTAAGCTATTTAAAATATGCTCACTCGATGGATTCTGCTGGAAGATACAAATTTATTCTGGTAAATCCGACAGTTCTACACCATTTCTAGTTGTATTTCAGAAAGGGTCAACTCTATTTCAGGATTCGTCAAATGTATTTCAGATTTATCAATTTAATTTCAGAATATATCATTTGTAATTCAGATATCTTAATTTAATTTCAGAACGTATCATTTGTAATTCAGATATGTTAATTCAATTTCAGAGTGGGTCATTTTTAATTCAAATGTGTCAATTTATTTTCAGAATCCGTCATTTGTAATTCAGATATGTCAATTTAATTTCAGAATTCGTCATTTTAATTTAAGAAAGTGTCAATTGTAAATCAGAAGATGTCAAATGTAATTCAGAAAATTATTTTTATATGCAATTGCATCGCAGTGGCTTATTTGATGAGCTACTGTATTGTCCATAAACTGGCATTTTAAAGTACTTAAAAAACTGAAAAATGGAGTTTTACGTCGGTGTCAAATAATTCTTTAACAGCAAGCTTTCTCGATGGACATTATTTACTGCATGCCGCATAAGTGCTTTTATCTTGAAATTTTGATTTCGTAAGCAACCTCAACCCTTACAGTTTTGTCATAGCCTACACTATTCATTTTGTATATTCTGAATTACAATTGATATAACCTGAAATTCATTTGATACGTTCTGATTTACAATTGACACTTTCTTAAATTAAAATGACGAATTCTGAAATGAAATTGACATATCTGAATTCCAAGTGATACGTTCTGAAATTAAATTAACGTATCTAAATTACAAATGACGCAATCTGAAATTGAATTAACATATCTAAAGTACAAATGATACGTTCTTAAATTAAATTAACATATCTAAATTACAAATGATATCTTCTGAAATTAAATTAATAAATCTGAAATGCAATTGATATGTTCTGAATTACACTTGGAAAAGGTGTAGTATGGGATTAGCGGAAAAAGTTGTAATGCATTTATGCGAAGGACTTCTAAACGAGGGCCGCACATTATACACAGATAATTTTTACACTAGCATCCCTCTGGCTAAAGCACTTTTAGAGCAACAGACCCACTTAGTAGGTACACTACGAAAGAATAGGAAATATTTGCCAAAAGAGGTCCTTAGTCGTAAATTGAACATGAACGAAATATATGGACTAGAATCAGATGAGGGATTAGTTGTATCTAAATGGAAACCTAAGAAGAACAAAGAAGTGTTGATGTTATCAACTGTCCATAATTTAGATACGTGCCGTGTACCTACAAAGAGGCGTCGGCAAACATTGCCAGAGTTGCCTGTGAGAGAAAAACCGTGTGTTGTGCTTGATTACAATAATGGAAAGATCGGAATTGACAAATCAGATCAAATGTCTTCGTATGGTTCAACCATAAGAAAAGGGGTGAAGTGGTATCGTAAGGTAGCACTTGAACTAATAACAGGTACAGCTATTGTAAATGCATTCATCATTTACAAAACAGCCGCCAAATCTAATATGACAATAACAAAATTTCGGGAAGAAGTATGTAGATGTTTATTGGGATTGGAAAACAGAGAAAGAGTGAAAAAGATGCAGTCCAAACACTTACTCAAAAGAAGAAGCGGTGGAGGTACAAAAGATCGTCGCAATTGCGTTGCATGTTATGACACTTTAATCAAAACATTGTCAAGAGTGGAGGCTAGAAAAAAAGTAAGGAAGGTTAAAACTTATTGTGAGGGTTGCGAAAACCAACCAACTATTTGTTTTGACTGTCACGTTAAAATTCATTCTAGTAGCAGCTAAATTGTTGGAAATTTAGCCAATGTTAAAATAAATCCTATTTTATACGAATAAAATATTCGTTATTGTGTTATTATAAATAAATATCTATGAAAAAGCTGTTTTTTTTTATGGTAAAATATTCCTGTGAAAAGTACCTTGTCAAGCCAGGCCATTATCAATAGGTTGTTTATAGGGCGCTGTGCCTCAACATTATGCATTGAAATTACATATAGTTCCTCAAAATTGTGACTGACACGGCTTGAAACATGTAAGTAGCTGTCAGTCGAATTTGTCTGTCAAGGCGACCTATGAAAAACAGCGTCAGTCTAATTTGACCGACGAAGCTTGTCAGCGAAATGTATTAAAAGGTATCTGGCAGCCAGAGTGTTAAATGTTGAAAATGCTACAGCCCGTTGTGTTATGTCTCCAGACTGCAGAAAATCGAAAATTTCATCGTTTGACCATCCACCGGTTAACTTTCATCCTGTCTTGAAGTTACATTGATTTGATTTGTTTTGATTTGGTCCCTGGTTACCGACCGGGTTTTGCTTAGTAGCGTGCCCTTATAACACCGCGGCCTGTGGCCTATTGTATTATTCGGTACCAAGTGAATTTCCTTATGTAAACAGGTCAGTCCCTTTTACTAGGTTTAATAGCCTGTGTGCTAGGTCCTTTTCCGGTAGATCTGTCAGCTGGTTAATTGGTCCCAGCAGTGGCAGTCTCCGTCGTTCCAGCGCAACGCACTCGAATATGACATGGTAGGCTGTCTCCTCCTCCTCATTGCATAGTCTACATATATGTTCGTCATTAAGGATGCCAACGTTATGTAGATATTTCCTTAGACAGCCATGCCCCGTTAACAGGCTCGTGACTGTTCTAAGCTGTAACCGGCTGAGAGTCAGCACATCCGCCGTCAACTGCCGTGATGGCTGCCTCCTCATTCGTTTGCTGTGAACCTGCCCTTCAACGCTCCTCCAGTGTGCCTGGTGTGTTTTTGCAATCCACTCAGCCACTGCTCCGCGTATCGCAGTTCTGGTTATCGCCAGACCCGGTTCAGGTCCGGTGAATTTTGTTGCAGAATCTTTCCTTGCTAGCTTGTTTGCTATTTCGTTACCTGGTACACCCTTGTGCCCCGGCACCCACACCAAAGTTACCTTGTTGTGTTTGGCCAGGGTTCTTAGGTTTTCCAGGCACTCCCAAGCCAGCCTCGAGGTTATCTGATAAGCTGCTAGTGTCTTTAGGGCCGCTTGACTATCCGACAGGATATGAATCAGCTGACCCCTAGGTTGTGTGTCTATTGCTAGTATTTCCGTTTGGTATACGGTGGTATATTGCCCTAGTGTCATATATTCTTTATGATTTAGGGTTTCACTATATATACCTGCTCCAGAACCTGTGGTCCTTCTTGACCCATCTGCATACCAGATTTGGGTTTGGCCCTCTGGTTTGTTTTCCTCTCCACTTATCCCAGTCTAGGACGACCTTGAAGGGTTTATCGAAGGAGAGTTTGGGAATCATTGTATCACTTCCCATCTCAAAGATTGGGTTTGTGATTTCAGTTATGCTGGTGTGTCCTGAAGTGTTCTGGTCTCTCCAGTTTCCACCACATTTCAGTCTATATGCCCCCATTCTTGCCTCCCCCCTTATGTAAATATCCAAGGGGGGCAGGTTTAGCAGCATAGCAGCTGTTGGCGTGCTTTTTGTCGCCCCAGTGATACACAGGCAGGCCAGCCTCTGTATCTGTGTGAGTTTTACACTTGCCTGCTTCTGTGTAGTTTTGGTCCACCATATCAGACAACAATAGGTTAGCATAGGTCTTACCACTGCAGTGTATAGCCAGTACATCATACGTGGCTTTAATCCCCATGTTTTCCCAATTGTTCTGCGGGTGGTCATTAGTGCTCGTTTGCACTTTTCTGTCATCTGTTCGAGATGTTTGTTCCATGTTAACTTCGAGTCAAGAGTTAATCCTAAGAATTTTACTTCTTGACTGAAATATACAGTTTCATTGTAAAGCATTGGTGGTTTTAGGCCATCCAGCTTTCTTTTTTTCGTAAATGGCACTATTGTTGCTTTCGCAGGATTAACTCTTAGGTTTTCCTGCATGCACCATCCTTCCGTTGTTTTCAGAGCATTTTGCATAAGTTCTGAAATAGTGCTTGAACTTTTTCCCCTAATGAGTATTGCTATATCATCTGCATACCCCTGGGTATAGTGGCCTGCATTGTTTAGGGTTGCAAGCAGTTTGTCGATGACGAGATCCCACAGTAGGGGCGACAGAATCCCACCCTCCTCCCCCCTCCCTGTGGGCATCCCCTGCGCACCAACACCTGCATCGTATCACCCGCCAGTGATGTTTCAATGAGTCTTCCTGAAGTTACATTAAGCAGTTTCCAAAATTTGTTAAACTTGGCAGAGACTTTCAAAGGTGGTCAAACGATAGAAATGTTAGAATTTGTTGTCTCGTATCTCCAGATCATAAAAAAATTGCAAAATCATCGTTTGATCACCCAGCGGCTAATTTTTATCCGTCCTTGAAATTTTTAAAGTTCATCGCGGTTTTCACAATCATTGAGAGGTGGTGAAACGCTGAAACTGATAGAATTTGTAGCCTTAGATCTCTACATAGATCACAGAGAATCAAAAATTATCGTTTGAACATCCATCGATTAACTTTTACTCTGCTTTCCAACTTTCATTTTTCGCTCTTTTATAAGCCAACCCGGAATATTTGTCTAACCCTGTATATAATATACGAGGTGTGCTCGCGATAAAAAAAAACCGGTTCTTATTTTTTTTTGCCTTGCAAAATGATTCTCGATGTATCATATGAATTGTTTAGCATCGCTGTCACATTTATAGATAATTTAGATTGATATTTACATCAAATTAACCTCTAAAATTTGAAAAGTGCTTCATTATGTGTAAATTTAATCAAAATTTCATTAAATGTCAAAATGATTAAGTAGTGAAACCGAAGATTAAGTAGTGAAACCGAAATAGTTATTCACGAACCAAGTGCGTGAAATCATATTTCGCGAATGAGTGACCAGTTTAAAGCGCGAGCCGGAGGCGAGCGCTTTATGGGCACGAATTCGCGAAACGTTTCACGCACGAAGTTTGTACAATATTTTTTGTACGAGAAGAATATTATTAAGGTTAGGGATTTATGATTTTAAAATGTCATAAATTAATCAAGTTCGAGGAAGTACCAACTTTACTTTTACGCATTCGTGTTTAAAGTGACTTTTTACGCACGCAAATCGAATCGTGAAATGACAGGTTTTGATAAGCGAGTACGAAAAAGTAATTAGCTTTCTAATGGCAACGAAAATATCAACATGACCAATATACCAGGTGCCGTCATAAAATCTAGAATAGTATTTTTTTGCTCAACATTTGTTCAGTATTCAATCTCAGATCAATTACCATCAGAGGACAACATAAAGAGATGTATTTTTCATGTTTTTTGGTTTGTGAAGTTTCCGTTTCGGAGTCTATTTTTTGGTTATCCAGCAAATCAACTCAGCAAAGATTTCTCGTTCTTTAAAATTTTGCTCAACAAATTTTATCATCAAATTTTGCAACTGGCATGCAGTATTTCGTGAATACAGGGTCCGGCAACGAAGCGGGGACGGAAGATTACACGCTTATTTGAAAGTTTGTCAAATATTTAGTCGTCGGATATTCTTCCGCACCATCAAGTGCACGTTTTAAAAATATTTTGTTTTATACAGGGTGTTCCAGATGGAAATGCCAGACTAAAGTTGCATTTTTTTAAATGGAACATCCTGTATATTAATAGAGAAAATGATCCGCCCTTGAAAGCTGGTTACAACGATATAATGTTGTATAGGTCTAACGTTGATAGTTTCTGTGTAAACAATGATTTTACTTGATAAATTGACACATTTTAGTAGGCTATTCTGCATAGGGAAAAACAAAAAATTCGAAACCAACAGAGTAGAATATTTTTTACTAGTATGGACTGTCGTTACTATGTGAAATAAATTCTGCAACTGCTCGCTTTATACAGGGTGTTCACAATTTTGTAAAATCGAAGAAATCTCGAAATTTTTAAATGTAACACCCTGTATATTTTCAGCTCATTGGAAAGCCTTTTTACTACGCTTTCTATTGATACCTCATTTGATGGATCTAGGATAGATCATTTTCTAATTATTTCTTCTTAAAGTTGAATTAATGAGAAATGCTTGTATTTTTAGTAGCTAATTTGCACTTCAAACCTACTGTAAGATTGGATATTCAACAAATAATCCATAAATGGTCTATAACAAGAAGAAACTCCATTTATTGATTTTCACTCAACGGTGAAAGCAAACATTAAATTAATATAAAGTAATATAGCATTTTTAATAGATTCACTGCTGATCAAGTTATCTGGGGTTTTAAGCTTGTATACTTAATAACCAAGTTGTAAAAAATTTCGTTTTGTGTTATACAGTATTTCGTTCAATCTTTAAAATCAGTTGTTATATTGACTAATTTTCTTTACTCAAGAAATGGTAAATATGATATTTATTCTTGAGGAGTGTACAAGAAATTGTCTCCTAGCAAGTAGAGTATATGCAGAGAGTTCCAAACCTTGAAAGACGACCGGAAGCATTTGAAAGATTATTAGAGAAATTTATAGAAACTGATGGTGTAACCTACAAGAAGGGAGAAACAAATAAACCGGTAATCAATAAACAAACCGAACTGGCCGTATTATTAACAATACAGGAAAATCCACATATAGAACATCTAGAGCGAGTAAGGCTAGCTAGAAAAGAGATAGATCTAGAGTGGGGCGGTTGTAAAACATATACGGAATTGACGCATTGGCGAGCGTGCTATTCCGTATATGTTTTACAACCGCTCCACTCTAGATCTATCTTTTTCTAGCTGGCCTTAGTCGCTCTAAATGTTCTGTATGTGGAGAGATGTAAGTATAGATTGTATTTCAAAGGTAACAGTTATTGAAGGTAGGAGCTTGCGTTTGTTGAGTAACTTCTAAAATTAGTCATTATAACAATTTCTTTTAAAGATTGAACGAAATACTGTATAACACAAAACGAAATTTTGTACAACTTGGTTATTAGTATACAAGCTTAAAGCTGACACCTCTACTTTATATTAAATTAATGTTACCTTTCACCGCTGAGTGAAAATCATTTGTTTCTCATACTAAATGGAGTTTCTTCTTGTTATAGCCTATTTATGGATTATTTGTTGAATATCCGATCTTACAGTGGGTTTGAAATAAATGCAAATTAGCTACTAAAAATACAAGCATTTCTCATTAATTCAATTTTAAAAAAGAAATAATTAAAAAATGATCTATCCTAGGTGCATCAAATGAGGTATCAATAGAAAGCGTAGTAAAAAGGCTTTCCAATGAGCTGAAAATATACAGGGTGTTCCATTTAAAAATTTCGAGATTTCTTCGATTTTGCAAAATTGTGAACACCCTGTATAAAGCGAGCAGTTGCAGAATCTATTTCACATAGTAACGATAGTCCGTACTAGTAAAAAATATTCTACTCTGTTGGTTTCGAATTTTTTGTTTTTTCCTATGCAGAATAGCCTTCCTGAAATGTATCAATTTATCAAGTAAAATCATTGTTTACACAGAAACTATCAACTTTAGACCTATACAACATTATATTGTTGTAACCAGCTTTCAAGCGCGGATCATTTTCTCTGTTAATATACAGGGTGTTCCATTTAAAAAAATGCAACTTTAGTCTGGCATTTCCATCTGGAACGCTCTGTATAAAACAAAATATTTTTAAAACGTGCACTTGATGGTGCGGAAGGATATACGATGACTAAATATTTGACAAACTTTCAAATAAGCGTGTAATCTTCCGTCCCCGCTTCGTTGCCGGACCCTGTATAGTCTATAGGGTGTCTCAGCGAGACCGTTTATTAGAAGTTTATGAGGTTCTGACAAAAATATAAACTTAAGAATTCAGAATTATTAATAATATAGTCGATCCTGTTTTTTTCACAAAAAAAAATTGTTATAGCACATTATTCAAAAAATCTGAGAACGCTCAATTTTTTGGATATCAACTTAGGATTCATAATACGCTTAAACAACATGTTGCAGTATGTTTTGGTACCACGAACGACTGTACAACATTGTATGGTTAGTTTACTATGGCACGTTAACTTTTCGAAATTTTAAAGTGCTATACCTCAATTTTTTCAAATAGCACTCCCACATTTTATTACTTACTCGTCTTTGGCGTTTAATTTTTCATCTTTTATAATTGAAATCGATAGTTTAAGAGAATTTTTTTGAAAAATACACACAATTCATCGATCTTTTCCAGTGTGCCATGTTAAACAAGCGTTCTCAAAGATTTATTGTCAAACTTTAACATCAGAGTGACCGTAGGTTGGGCTTTAGTCAATACACATGCGATCCGAGAAAGAAATCATCAGTTAAGTTTCAATGTCTTTTGCCTTATGATGAATGACAAGTTCTCTTACACGCCGTCATGAATGATGACGGATGATTGTATATTATTTATATTTTGTCCAGAATCCCATAAACTAATGAACGGTTTCGTTGAGACACCCTGTATATGGTACCGATACAGCCACTAAAATTTCACTTCATTATCTGCAACGCTTTCAAAGTTATGATTTTTTGAAGACTTTAAATTAATTTTAACATTTATTTTCTAGATGATTGGACGTCCACTTCCTCAATCAACAGCCTGAGAAGGAGGAGCGGTGTCCTACCGAAGAAGTTGACGCCGAGACATCGAACTAGTTGGCTTAAAGACAACAATCCTATAGTGATCGACGACGATGACGATGACATCATTGAAGTAAAGAAACCTTTAGAATTCGACTTTACACGCAAATCGACGTTCAAACATACCTCCACCCCGAATTACCCAACTAGTAAAACGGTGCAGAACGGTGATAATGACGTCACCTTCGTTAAATATATATCTCCTGAAGAGAGGAAGGCGCTTACTAAAAAGCGCGGCTTCGATTATCAGATTAAACCTAACCTGTTCAATTTTCAAAACGGCAGCGGTTTACCAACAGCTAATAAATTCACGAACGGCACTAGAAGGAAAGAAACAGGCTCGGTTTTTAATAATATAAGCGGAAAATATGCGTCGCAAGCAAAGAAAATTCCAAGCCCAACATCGGCTGTAGACCATTCCTTTAGATTAGATGAGAAGAGGAAATATAAGGAACTCTTGAGTAAAGCTGCGCCGAACGCTTTAAAGAAATCTCTACTAGACTCTTTCGCCGAATACAGCACCCCAGTTGGTAAAATCTGTCCGCCTTTCAGGTTTGAACCTACACGATCTAAAAAATTGCTCGATTTGGCGTTGAAATCCAACGAGAAGAAGGAGAATTTTATAGATTTAACGAACGGAAATGACAAAGGGAAAAGTAACGGTAAGATCAAACCCCGTCGTTCAGCAACCAGTGACAAAATCGAGAAGGTTTTGAACGAGATGGACAATGAAGTGGTCGTGAAAGATTCTGATTCCGATGTGGAGGTGTTACCGACACCGCCGTCTCCGAAATCCGATTTTCCCGTGGAGAAATGCAACAGTTTGAAAACGTTCGTGCATCCCTCTCAACCGATTCATGATAAATGGTTTTCAAATGAGTAAGTATGGTTTCTCTTACATTTTTTAATCGATTTAATATTTTAATACTCGCGTAAGAGTAAGAGTGATGTGAAACTGTTCATAATCGACAGATTTAACGGCAAAATTGTATAGTTATGTATACAGGGTGTAGCACAAAATTGGTTGACTAATTTGAATTTTGTCAAAAATGTTCTTCCCCAAAAACTACATAAATATGTACAATTTATAATAAAAAAGGCAACGATAATAAGGTAATAAGTTTGAGTTCAATCTTGTTACATCGTGATCTGAAACTAACCAAATCTTTTGATATTTGTTCCAAATCGTTCTAGTTTTCTTCTACATTTCTGCCGTCACTTTTGAAAAATTCGTTTGGTAAAAAAGCCAGCAGCAAAAGTACTATTTTGCAAAATCTAAAACAATTTTTAAAATTTTCACTTTCAAAGAAGGCTTCAACATTGCGTTTTTTTTAAATTAATCTGCAAAATCAATGAACAATGTTAAATAAATATAATAAAGCTTCCCAAATTTTGAGTTAAAAAATGGGGGTTGACTTAATTTTTTTTTTTTTTTTAGTCTAATTTGTAGAGCTAACTCTAAACAAGGTGGAATTTAAAATGGGGAGGAAGGGGTTCAAGTAATTATTTTTACTGATTAATTTCGTTTAATCTTATTTTTCAATAATCTGGATTAGCGACAAACAAAAATGTCAAAAATATGCTATGGTTTTTTCGAGTAATTTTTTTGTATTTTAAATATGTTTTTGCGTATTTTCTTAAGGAAATTTCGGGGGAGGCGGGGGGGAGAGGTCTGACTCAAGCAGTATTTTTTCTCTATAATATTTCGACTAATTGTTAATGTTTGCCTACTTCGATTATTAAGGAGTTGTCCTAAGCAATGGCTTTTTCCAGTACCTTTTTTTAAATGTTTTTGTTTTTTTTCGCGTATTTTGATTGTTTTAAAATTTGAAAAGAAAATTTTGGGGGCGAAGGGGTGGCTGGATTTTTAGTAATTTTTGTAAATGATTTTTTTTGTATTCTAGTCATTGTTTTTTTTTTCGCGTATATTGATTATTTTGAAAATTTGGGAGAGCGGTGCGGTGGCTGACTACCACAAGCAATGTTTTTTTCCAGCAATTTTTTATTTTTTTTTTTGGTTATTTGAAATATGTTTTTTTTGCGTATTTTGATTTTTATATTTAAAAATAAAATTCAACCACCCCCCCGGCTGAATGACTTTTTTTTTCTCTATAATATTTCGACTAATTTTTGTTGATTTATTTCGATTATTGAGGAGTTGTCCTAAAAAAAAATTGCGCGAGGGAGGCTCGAGCAATAGTTTTTTGCAGTAACTTTTTTAAAATGTTTTCGGTATTTTAAATATTTCTTTCGCGCATTTTGATTATTTTAAAATTTGAAAAGAAAATTTTGAGAGGAGAGACGAGGCCGCCTAGATGGCTCAAGCAATGTTTTTTTTTTCAGTAATTTTTGTAATTTTTTTTGTATTCTAATTTTTTTTTCCGCGTATATTGATTATTTTGAAAATTTGGGAGGGGGGTGGGCTGGTGGTCCATAAATTTAGCCGCCACACTTTTGAATTTTGAAAAAATATATACCATCGTTTTATGCTGATTTGTGCCGTAAAAAGCGCGTTTTGTGCTTACTTCTGATTTCAAGATATTCAATTTTGAAAATTGACGGCCAAGTTTGCCAAAATGGCCAAAATTTCGTGCTGTTTTCATTTTCAAGAGATTCCATTTTGAAAATTGATCAAGCGTAAGCTTGGCCGCCACACTTTCGAATTTTCAAAAAAAAATTGCGCTATCGTTTTGTGCCCCTTTCGTGCCGTTGAAACCGCGTTTTGTGCTGCTTTTGTTTTCGAGCTCTTCAAGTTTAAAATTTGACAGCAAGCGTAAACTTAGCCGCCACACTTTCGAATTTTGAAATTTATTTACGTTAGCGTTTTGTGTCAATTCCAATCCAATTTCATTGGCACATACGTATAAAAATTTAATCATTTAATCAATCAACAAAAAATTAAATAAAAAAAATAAAGAAAGCAAAAAAATTAAAAAGCAAAATTTCAAAATTGAATATCTCAAAATCAGAAGCAGCACAAAACGATGGCGTAAAATAATTTTCAAAACTCGAAAGTGTGATGGCCAACTTTACGGACCCGTGGGCTGGCTGGTTAGCTCAAGCAACGTTTCTTTTTCAGTAATTTTTTTAAATATTTTTTGTTATTTTAAACATGGTTTTTCCGTTTTTTTTATTTAAGAATAAAATTTGTTTATTTAAAAATAAAATTTGAGAGGGAGGTGGCTGAATGGCTCAAGCAATGTTTTTTTTTTCAGTATTTTTTAAAAATATTTTTTTTGTTATTTTTTTCCGCGTATTTTGATTATTTTGAAAATTTTGAATATTAATTTCCAAGGGTGTGGGGTACGCTGGCTGGCTCAAACTATACATTTTTCCCGTTACTTTTCACCTATTTTAAATATTATTTTGCAAAACTTCGGAACCATGTCAAACAACTTGGAACAACTTTCAAAATGACGATGACTGAATCGAACCTTGAAAGCCTCTGAAGACCCAATTCTGTGCAAATCTGACTCTATGACCTTGAAATTGTCTAAATAGTAGAGTTTTTGTATAGAACAAATCAGAGTTTAGGAACATGGCTTGAAAAGTACTCCAATACAAGTAGGGGCTTTTTGGTTGCACCTTTGCTCCGTCTCTCCTCATTTTTTCAATGTTTTACTTACAAATTACTTCCATTATTGTGTCCTGCAGCCGTTTTTCTTTGTAGCAAAGACATTCTCTACGTGCTTGATACCTCTAACATTTGGACCTGCAAAGTGTCGTTATTCTTTCCAGTGGATAGGTCTGTAAAATGTTTGGCACGGTTACCAATTGAATCCATGAACTTTCTTCTTCAAAAATTAACTGAGATCACCTTCATCATCACCATCTATCACTTGACTAATGTACCATGCCACGTCTTGTAATATATCGCACAATACATTACCAACTAATTTGGAATCTAAGTCTTTTTGGAGTTCTTCATCTGAGGAAATTCCCTTCATAGTTTGTTTATTGTACGAGGGCTATTTTTTTTTCAATTGAACCCATGTCTCATCACCTGTCGCAATGGATTTAAAAAAAATATTCTCCATCAGTATTGTAATTCGGCAAGTTTTATGGTTGTCGGTCGACATCTTTGGGACCCAGCGAGCGCAACTGTTCAGTAAAGGTAGAGTACATGAAAGATCTTGAAACTTTCATCGATAATTCACTTACGGTGAACTTTCGATTTTCCTTCACCACCTGGTTAACTCGTTGAACAATATTGTCTGTAGCGACAGACTTGCGTCCTTGACTCTCTTCATCGTGCACATCATAAAGCTGTCTGGATACAGTCGACTCATTCTTCGATGAATTTCCGCAACACTATTCCCTTCTGCCTGCAAGAAACGACCACCTGCCGCATGCCTGACCATCATACTGTTCTCACACGTTTCTATGGATTCTGTACAGGATTTTGAATGTTGTTAGTAATAAATAAACTGCTAATTGAAGTATTTAAAATGCTGATGTTTTACAAATTAACATGGTACAATTTCCATGAATTCCCGGGTATATAAATTTGCTCTTTATTTTTGTATTACCTTTTTTTGGTTTTTTGTTATTTTACTTATCTCATGCATTGTGCTAGTATATTCAAAAACATAATTTAGTTTAAAATTTTAGAATAATATGCATATACATATTTAATACTATAATGTAAGTAACAAAGTTTGATCTTTTCAAGTTAATATACTCAAGAAAATTATATTTAACATGGATTTGATGTACATTATATTGACATTTGTGTTGTCAAAATTATTCGTCATCATGGGGCAATTTGTTAGTGTTATTGCTTCGATTATATACATTATAGTCTGGCCGTTGGCTTATCAGATGTGAGCTTCGAATAATTATTCTTTTTTTAAACACCAAACTAATCTTTCGATCTTAATTTTTAGAATAAAGAAACATGGAGAAGTTGTCGAAAGGACACAGAAGCTGATCGAAGAACAACAATTAACCCTACAGAGATGCAATAGTATCAACGATGAGTTAAGAGTGAAACTCTTACGCGAGAAAGTTTCCGAATGCTTACATATAAAGGAGTTGTTGGTACACGATGAATCGAAGGAGGAATCAGCCTTCCCCGAACTAAGTCCGCAACAGGAAGCAATAATTAATAACGCCCTAGATAGTCGACAACCGGCCAGTGAAATCCTATCTACTAAATTTAATATCAGCATAACTAGGCAAGATATTTTAACGTTAGCAGGGCTAAATTGGTTAAATGACGAAGTAATAAACTTTTATATGAATCTTATTATAGAAAGAGGTAAAATGAATAAGTGGCCAAAAGTGTACGCTATGAACACATTCTTTTACCCTAAAGTTATCAGTGGTGGACAATCATCCGTTAGAAGATGGACTAGGAAAGTGGATATTTTCTCTTACGATATCATAGCGATCCCTATACATTTGGGTATGCATTGGTGTATGTCGTTGATAGATTTTCGAAAGAGGAGGATAACGTATTACGATAGCATGGGTTCTTCGAACGCTAAGTGTTTGAAGGCTTTACTAGCTTACTTAGAAGATGAACATTTAGATAAGAAGAAGTCTGAGTTTGAAGTGTCGGACTGGCGGTTAACGAACGCAAAAGATATTCCACAGCAAATGAATGGGAGTGACTGCGGAATGTTTGCGTGCACCTTTGCTGAAGTTCTAACGAGGGATGCAGAGATTAATTTTAGCCAAGAACATATGCCATACTTAAGAAGGAAAATGGTGCTTGAAATATTAGAGAACAGGTTATTAATTTCTTAAGACAAATATGTTTTTGTGTATATATACATATACATACATAATACTTTTTTTTCTTTATTTGAACTCGATGTAGCTGTATATTCAAGATATGAAAACTATCAGTAATTGTCCTAAATATTCGTAAAAACTATGTCTATTTTTAGGGTATATTAAAACATTTTTATCATACATTGCCCTTTCTTAATCATATTATTTGATGACAATTTCATCTGTGAATACTTAGGTAACATTATTTATTTCATTATATGAAACTATACAAAACAGTATTTAAGAAATTCAGTTGCAGAATTTTTTTTACATTTTCGAATAATTTTAAAAATAAATTAATGTGTTATCTATAGCGTTTTATTTGTTAGGTAATTTCGAATATGTATATTAATACTTATCACATACTCACGTGCTAATAAATTGAGAAAATACACTAAGAGAAAAATGGAATAGTAAGAGAAGTACAAATAGTATTGACATTTTGTTTTCTTCCCAATTTAACACGTTGACTACTGTGCATGCATTTGTTAAGGTGGCTCGATTCCTTCCTTGTTTAACGCGATAGATGCGTTCCTGAAGATAGGAGCGCTGAACGAAACGTTATATGAGGTCATTTTAACACATAGTAACTAAGGAAACACGAATATGCGACCAAAAATAAACAAATTTTACTTTAATGTTAAAAACATTTGCACAAATATAATATATAAAGTTTAAATTTGTGATGAATGTGCTGGCTCTTCTGATATTGTTGATTTTTTTGGCCAAGAAATCGTCTAGAGTCGTTTGTCGCTTTCTTTCTTCCGTCATTAACTCTCAATTACGGTGGATCGCAATTTGAACCACCTTTTCATGGTCCTCTGAAGTACTGTGGTGTAAAATTTATACCACCAAAGTTAAAATTTCAAGCGTAAAGCTACGTCGGTATATTTACTGTACCTCATATGGAATGCATGGTTTGGGATGACTGCAATAGAATTTTCCACTCTCCTTGATAATATTATCGTCCTGCGTTGAACTAAGTGCAAATGGTCGTCGGTTGTTTACGCACGTATTTTTCTGATGTTTAGTGCTTTCTAAACGAAATTTTTGTTGACATTTTGTGGATTAAAGTTGTGAAAAGTTATCTATCAATACAACAGAAAGTAACTGATAGTTTATTTTATTAGATTTTACTTTAATTAGGCGCATTTTGTCTTTATTGTTGCAGTGTTCAAAAATGGTACCACAGTACTTTTACGGCAACGAATACAATGCGCCATTATCAATGTGGTTATTATATTAATATCTACGAAAATATATACTTTTCCATTTAAAAAAATCCTGTATAATGTTAGAGGAAAGAACTTCAAGTGTTGTGTAACTACACAATATTAGCTGTGCGTATACAAAATTTCATTGGTCTCTTACTCCTACGTGACGTAATATCACTATAAAGTGAGATGGGTATCTGTCACTTTTATTCTTTAATTGCGAATAACTCAGAAGGAATGGTATTTAGGTATAGGGTATGATAGATGAAATATGTGTAAAATTTATCATGGAAGCTGAATTTGTAATTTATTTTATAGCATGCTATTTAAAAAATCGAAGTTGATGCCCACTTCCGGTTAACCGGAAGTGATATTTATTCAAAAATAGTTTCACGTGATAGTTCATATTCAACCGTATCCAACTGCAAAATTTTGTTTTAAAATTCCGTTCCGTTTATATAATACTTTTAATAGGCCATTTTCACCGATCACCCTGTATATTTACATAGTATTTGGTATTACTGTCCGCACCGATGTGCATCATTTAAATTTGAGGTTTTCTGGGCGTACTATCGCCGCATGGTGTGAGCGTGAGTTTTTTAATTGATAAGCATTAAAGGGTAGTTTTTTTGGGGGTTATGCAGAACAGTATCGTGCGTATCTCTTGCAGCAGCAGAATATGTAATTGATTATTTTTAATGACGACCCATTTGTCGTTAACCTTGAACCAACTCCCTGTCAGTTTTCAGTTCTAATTGTAAATATTATAGTACTATTATTATTGTTCTGACGATTTTTATTTTATTTATTCGTTCTTTTACTATTATTATTTATTTTTTTGAGATTGTTGAACTGAAATAAATACTTTGTACCTATAATGAAGAAGAAAAAAACAAACACTATGTTTTATAAGTTTTTATTAGCACAATCAAGATATATGTATATTTTTATAATGTATATACAGTACAGAACAACATACTTCCAAAGTTAATGAAGTAGTATAAACTTCTAAATAAATAAATACTTACTATGTTTTAAAAGTTATTTTCATATATTTGTTTTGAAGTTATTATTGATTATTTTGTTATGATTGACTAGACTTACTTTTATTCACAGAATTCTGTTTTTATTCATGCAAACTAGTTTAAAAAAGAAAAGAATTATAATTGTGTGCGAAATCATCAAGTCAGACTAGATCCGTAAATTGAAAAGAATAGGAGCCGAATTAAATTTAAATCTAGTAATACAAAAATTTCAGGACGGGCTTCCGGGAAAGCCAGGACGGTGCATTGTGTTTCGGTTACATTTTAAATTAAAACACGCTACTATGTAATATTCATGCCACAGAAATATATATATATAACGCTGGTGATATACAGCATGTGCATTCTTAGAATCACAACATTTAAACCTACATTTTTATAACACTATCGCGTTGGATTTTAATTTAATATATTACCTATTACATATTAACTAATTGTAAGATATTGTGCATACCATACCTATTATATTTACTCTACATTGAAATAAATTCGTTTTTTTTTTGTCTACACAGCTAAGCGTCTTTCCTACAAAAAAAAAAAAAAAAAACTGAATGTGAATGTGTTACTTGATGAACTTACATATTCTAGTAATTAATTTGTGTGAGATCTATTCCATAGAAGGTAATACAGTAGTGTTTTTATATTTATTATTGACATTTTTCGATTTGTATTATTCCTGAAGGTTAGTAGATTTCACTAATCTTAAATACTGGGTGGTCAAATAAAAATTGCGTTTTTACGGTTTATAGTTTAGCTCTGGGAAAAAAGTGTTCCCTCTGTTTTGTCAAATCAAATTTTTCTGCTCAAAAAAGTGTCCGCTTCTGAATTGGATTTATTCAAAGTTGCCACATCCTCCTGAGACCTGTCAAAAACCATAATTTCTGCATCAAGTTCCACGGTCCACTGTAGTGGACATTAGAAGTAACAAGGTAGTTCATTCTATCTCTTCAGGACATACAGAAACCGGAGATTTCCTCGTCCGATGAGTCGGAGTTGCCTGAAGACAACTCAGCGTAATCAAAGCGAGACTAGACGCACAGAAATCTACTGATAATGATAAACTTTTCCTTGGATAGGAGTTAGGAACACATTTAAGAAGCGACTGGAAAGTTGACGGATGTATTTGAAGATTCAGACTTTCAAAACATGAACTTGACGATCGCATATTGATCTGTTTACCAAATCACACTACCCAGGCACTCCAACCCTTGAGCAAATCATATTTTAAGTCTTTGAAGCATAATCTAAGGAAAGAGGCACCATAATGGATGATACACCATCCAGGGCGAAAGATTAGTCGCCTCCAAAGAAGGGAGATAATCGGGAGAGCCTGGGGCAAAGCAGCATCGACCGAAATTGCTTTATCCGGTTTTAGAGCGACTGGAATATTTCCGATGGATCCAGCAGTGATTCACGATCATTTCTACACTATTGCCGATGGCAACACTGCTTTACCATTTGCACCATCTGAAAGCATTGCTCCAGTTGCTGAGGAAGAAATCCGGCCTGTTCCTGGACCGTCAGGAATTTCAACAAACGTCAATAATGCTGTCGAGAAGACACCTTCGAAATTTTTGCTAGAGATAAGTCCAATACCTGTGCTTCAGAAACACAGGTTTGGTACCTCAGGGATTATTTGTCAAGGTCAATTTATTAATCATTATTTTTTCATTGATATTTATTTTTTGCATATAAATGACTATTAAAATAAAAAAAGGTTCGTCAATAATTTTGCAAGATAAATCAAAAATAGTTGATGGTGGTGAAATACATGGTGGTTTTATAAACTTTTTAATTCGTATATTAGCTGCAGCAGCTGGACCAGTATTAGCAAATATTTTAAACAAAGTTGTTGATGTAATTGATGACAAAATAAAAGGCAAGGCATTAACATTAGAAATTCCAGGTCAGCCATCCCATTCCTTTAAAGAAAACTTTGCCGCAGAAAGATAAAGATACAATAGAGAAAAATATTAGAGCTCTCTAAACAAGTTGAGAATATTAATCCAACAGAAGAAGACAATTTATTATGTCATTATCGAGACCATCTTTCTAATGCGAGGACGAATGGTACAAATCTCATTCAACAATTATTGGAAACTGATAATAATATGCAATATAAAGCAGAAGTAAAAAAAAAGAAAAAGACAGGAGTTAGAAAGAAAATTTCAGGAGTTAGAAGATGAAGAAGAAGACCTTGATATAAACCAAACGATTATAGCAGAACTTGAAGCAAAAAGTTCACAAGGTCACAAAGATTATACCAAGATATGTATTATAAATGACTAATTTTTCCATTTACCTATTTTAATTGTTTTAGTGTGAGGAAGATATAGATTTATTAACAGATCTAGTTACAAAATATAGAAAAATTGCTACTGCCGCTTAGGCAGAAGAAGTAGAGGAAATAGAAGAATTGGATGTGGAATAGTACCAAGAAACAGACAATATTTGTGAAAAGGCATAATAACGAACTGGGTCAAAGAATGGTTGCCAACATAAAAAAAGGCGAGAGCAAGAGTAACCAGGGAAACTATTGAAGATTATTTTAATTATCTACAAGAAACTCAACAAAATGTGGCGCCAGAAAACATATTTAATTATGACGAAACGAATGTTTCCGATGATCCAGGAAAAATAAAAGTTTTATTCAGAAGAGGTGTTAAATATCCAGAGCGCGTAATGAACCATACATAATTTATAAAGGCGAACGTCTCTGGAAAGTTGGAATATTGGTGGTCCAAAGGGAGCTATTCGCTGCTCACATCCATGCTGCAGTGCTGGAACTCGGTTTGCTAGAACTAAACACTGCTGGATTGATGCAGAGACCTTCACTGACTGTTTGATAGGTGTTTTCCCCCATGCACGAATACTCCAAGGAAAGAAGTTGTTAGGAGATAATCTCGCTTCCCATATAAATATAGACGTAGTAAAAAACTGTGAAGAAAATGATACAGGGTGGGGCAGAAAAACCTATCCGATTTCAAATCCCTTTTTCTCAGAAGAGGGAACAGGTAGTGTAGTGGGGTAAAAACCGTTAGAAGGCCGGTTTTATGCCATTTGTCAGTAGTCAACATGCCTTGGTCTGGTGAACATCGCGCTTTTGTTATTGAGCGGTTTATCAAAAACGGCGGTTCGATAATTGCTACACAACGTGCGTTTCGAATTCATTTCGGACTCGGGCGTCATGATCCTGTTCCACATCACGCTACGATTAAAGTGTGGGTGTCAAATTTTCGACAGACGGGATCAGCATTCAAAAAGAAGTCGAAGAATTAAGTGAAAGGGATTTTGAAACCCGTACGAACCTTTGTCGCGATCTCCGAGAACTCCCAAACGACGATGTTGTGCTCTTCACGGACGAAGCCCATTTTCACCTTTGTGGCACCGTAAACAGGCAAAATTTTCGATATTGGAGTGACGAAAATCCTCGGGAAATCCATCAGGAAACCCTCCATAGCCCAAAAGTGACTGTGTGGTGTGCTCTTTCCCGGCTAGGCATCTGGGGGCCTTACTTTTTTGAAGAAAATGGGCAAACCGTAACGGTCAACAGCGAGCGCTATTGTTTCATGCTGGCAAATTTTCTTCGACCCAAAATGGAAGAAATTGGCGTGGAAAATGTGTGGTTTCAACAGGATGGTGCAACCGCCCACACATCGCGACGATCAATGGACATTCTCAGGGAAATGTTTCCCGGACGCCTCATTTCTCTGAGAGGTGATCTTGGCTGGCCGCCGCGCTCACCGGATCTCAATCCATGTGACTTCTTCTTTTGGGGTTACCTCAAATCGAAGGTATTCCAGCATCGACCAAGGACCCTTCTTGCTTTACGAAGGGAAATTGCTCGGGCAATTGAAGAAATTCCTGTGGAAATGACGGTGAAAGTCATGGAAAGCTACCGCGAGCGCCTAAATCAGTGTATCCGCTCCCAAGGACGACATTTATGTAACGTTTTGAAATCGGATAGGGTTTCTGCCCCACCCTGTATTTTGCTTGTCTGCTTTCCTGCTAATAGCACGCACTTGTTGCAGCCTCTAGATGTGGCATTCTTCAGCTCTTTCGAAACAGCCTGGCGTGCCCTTTTAAAAGTCTTGGAAATTGAATAATCCGTGGAACAATGTGGTTCGGAAAGATCAATTTCCCGCATTATTAAAAGGAGCATTGGAAGAAATGGAGCCATCCAAGCAACGGGATCAAGAAAGTACTAACGCAATAAAAAGGATTATGGCCAGTGGATTTGAAGCGACTGGTGTCTATCCTCTGAACGTCTCAAAGGGTTTTGCGAAAGTTGCCCAACAGAAATCCTGAAGATGGTCAACGACACATTATCTGACCTCTTGCGATCACAACGAGAAGCTGGCGCATCAAATGCTAGACCGAGACAAAAGAGAAAGAAACCTCAAGTGCAACTAGGAAAGATTATCACTGCCTAGAGCTCATCAAAAGTCCAGCCTAGAAAGAGATGATGCCCAGCAAGAAATACAGTTGATCGGCTCTGTTGAAAGAAATGAGGAAGAGGCATCAGAGTTATTTACAGAGGATGAGCTGCTTGAAGAAGGAAGATATGTTCTAATAAGATTTAATGGAAAAAAGTCAGACGGATCTCCATACATTTATGTGTGCTGTATAACCAAGATAATATCCGAAAAATAAAATGGAAGTTCAAGGATTCAGATCTTTCGTTAAAAATGGCAAGCAAAACTTCAGACTCGTCGACAATGACATCACTTTGGTTTCGAAGCCGGATATGATTTCAGTTTTGCCTAAATCGAAGAAAGAAGGCAGGATCCACCGACCTGAATTTGTTTTTCCAGCGTTTATTCACGTTAAGGAATACTGACCTGATTTATGTTTATGATATAATCTGTATTTATTGACAGTCTAAGGGTAGTGATCAAAGTTGCCCTGAAATATAAGTGATCTAGGTCACCCCGACCTATGCTACGGATTATCACCGGGGTGATATTGGCCGTATCTATTGAGATTTAATACAGATCTACGCAATCCCTAGCCCATGATCAAAGACACCCCAGCTATTCAGATGAATTTGATCATCTCTTTGTATACAAAATGTGTCCATATATAAAGCTGTACACTACATTGAATTATACATTTATATAAAAGAAGCCCTAACATCCATATTTGGATAATTTGTACCTTTTTTATCTTAATGGTTTTTGAAATATACTTGAAAATTATTTTTATTTTGATCGAAGTCACCCCAGTTTACGGTACATTTTTTTTTCTCTTAACACGAAACAAAAATAAACTAACAAATTGTGGATGTCAAATTCGTTAATAAACAAAATTTTCGATATTGGACACAAGACTGTGCTATATGTCATCATACGATGCGACAGACCCTCATTTTTTTTTTTTTTGAGGACGAGACCACGGTCACATCAAATCGTTACGTCGCCATGCTTGAAATTTGTGTGGCCCAACAACTGCAGATACTTCCAGAAATTATTGACACGACCTAGTTTCAAGGGGATGGAGCAACATCACGTACTGCAGTAATATCGATGACAGCTCTTTGGTGAAATAATTATTTCGTGGTTGTATATGTTTTTTCCGTAACTGTACTAGAAACATGCTTATTTGACCACCCAGTATAGTACAAGGTAGATAACTCTTTTTTTTATGGTGAATTCCACTACAACGTTCAAACAAACAATTTAATCTTGTAATTTCGATGTTTCGGACAAAAGCGGTATAATAACATAGTTTTTAAAAAACCTGTCACGTTCCTCAGCATTAATTTTATAAAATTTCGTTTAAATAAATTGCACGAGGAACTAGAAGCTAATCATAACCATGTATGATTTACATTTACTTACACGTTACTTGAACAAATTTTCGTTTATAAAATTTCACACTAAGTAAGCCTAACGTCACCTAGAAATTTGAAATCTTATTTCGTTTAAAAAAAAAGAAATAACCAACATATCCTTCTCCCTCTAAAAATTAATATAAATTCCTCCTTTCTTATCTCTTATTTCTTCAGCATCTTCAACCTAACATTCTACTGAAAAAGTACGGATAAAAAGATTTTCTTTGTGGTCTTGTCAATTGTCTTTGGCGATTTGGTCTTGGCTGCGCTTGAGGTTCTAAATACAGCGGTTCGTCAGTTCCCTCAAAATTCTCCACCTCACTCTCTAACGTCTCAGCGTCCGGTTTCTTCGAACTGATGATTTGAGTTTCCTGTAGAGCTTTCGGTAAAAATTTCTTTTAAAGCTTTATTCGGTAAATCAGTCGTGGTTATACCAAAATTTTCTAAAGTAGTTGGTCTCTCTGTTGGCGTAATCTTATCTAATTCAGTCTGTTTTTGTACATTTTCGGTTTCTTTCGCCCATTTATTCTTCTCATTAACTTTCGTAGTAACGAACAGAACGGATTTAGTTTTGTTCTGATCGCTATGCAATTTTATCTCGACAGTTTGATGTCTCGTGTACGCTTTCTCGTACGGTAATTTATTATCGATGTCTAAATCGATCTCGTCGTTACTATCGTCGAAATCTTCGATCATCGGCAGCTCTTTCCTATTCGTCCTGTTAAGTTTCGCCATCGAATTTATAGCGATACCTGGGGGTATCATTTCCACTTCTTTAGATAAGGTTTTATCGTCGCTTTTGGTCGAGAGATCGTTGGCGGTTTTCTGGGCGTGAAGATCTTTGAGGGCGGCCTTCTGTTGCTCGGATTTTCGCAATGCTTCGTTCGTTACAGGCGACGCTTCCTCCGTAGGTTCTTTGTTATACATAACTGTCGTGTACAGGATGTCGGTGTTCCTAGTTGTAAACTCGGGCGATTCGCTACCGCTGGTGAATCGGTTTCCTGAGCGAGTATGGGGCGCCACTGTAGTTTCCTTGACTTTGTTATCCTGTAATCATTAGATTAAAAAAATTATTCCACAAGTATCACAATTATACCAGCAAGATATCCGAAATAAACTGGACGCACTGAACACAATTTTCAGTTACAAAATCTCCTTACATGCTATAAATTTACAGAGACCATAAAGTGAAATATCAGGATCAGCTCTGAAAACAAGCAGAGAGGGGTGTGGAATGTCATAAAAGAATAAAAAAATGTCATCTTACGAAGTCTACGCAGACCTAACTGCAAATGAATTACCTAAATACTTTCTTCGCAACAATAGCACACACTGTTGCAAAAAATATAAATACGAATAACAACGATGATTTTAATATAGAGCATATGCTTCGGTAAAGAAATGAAATAACTGTTCCAGAGTCCTGTTACCTTGCACAAACTTCAGAAACCGAAGTAATTAATATCGTACGGAAGCTAAAGAATAAAAAATCTAGGGATATGTACATATACGGATACACAGTACCAAACTTTATTAAAAGAAACCATTGACATACTAGCACGACCTTTGACGTGTGTTAAGCAATGGTGAATTTCCGGACGAGCTAAAATTGGCCAAAGTGGTTCCCGTGTACAAGAAGGGGGATAAATCGTGCCAAAACAATTACAGACTAATTTCAGTGCTATCAGTTCTATCCAATGTATTTGAATCAGTACTAAAGAACAAAATCGCGAATTTCCTTGAAAAACACCAAAACCATCTGTTTACCGAAGCCCAACACGGTTTTCGGGCTGAGAGGTCGACCTTGACAGCAATGTTGGATATGGTGGAAGCAATCCTCGAGGCGAAGGACGAGAGGGAACGAACTACAATGGTAACCTGCGACCTCAGCAAGGCTTTTGACTGTGCCTCACATAAGATACTATTGAGAAAACTTTGGCAGCATGGACTGAGAGTGTTAGCTTATAAACTATTGGCGCCGTATTTGAAAAACAGGAAACAGATGGTATGGTAGCAGAATGGATTCGCAGATGTAGCCGTTGTGGATGTTGGAGTCCCACAGAGGTCTATTTTGGAACCGCTGATGTTTATTATCCACATTAAGGATCTGCCGGTCAACATTATGCATGACGAGACAATAATATATGCGGATGACATCTCGATCCTTGTGCGGGAGAGTCCCGAGGAAGCACACCAAGAGCCCGAGGCAAAATAATAACGGGTCAACTGTCAGAGTATAATGAAAGTACATGATATTATTTATTTATATTTTGTCCTATTTGTCGACCGTGTTAGGTATAATTTTCTTTTATAATTTGTTGGGTAATGACGGTCAAAATTAAGTGAAATTTAATATATTCCTCCTTTTACGTTTCGATACATGTGTTTTGTATCATTTTCACTAAAATATCAGTAAAATTACACTATGCAATATTCTAAAATATATAGTTCTACATACATTATTGTTAAAAGAAATTTTTCTACATGTTAAAATTATATTTTACTTGCATGTAAAAGATGCATGCAAGCTTGTCTGATATATGTATTTACTTGAATAAATCACATTTTAAAACAGATTTTTAAAAAACATAGGTATGTAATGCAAAAAATTTGTTGCATATTATTTCGTATTAAACGTATATATACAAGGTGCAAGCAAGCGAATTCGATTCCAGAATAAACAGATAAGAAATTATTTTAATTTTTATATGTAGATATTAAATAATTATAGTTGCTACTAAGATATTGAATATCACTTCTGTCGTTGATAGCATTTTTTTCTTTTTTAATATAAAGCATTTCCTTAAAAATTCGTTTATGATAGTTAGTTTCTTTATCCAAAATGGTGACATTATCGTAATCAAAGTTGTGACCATTATCTAAAGCATGTTTAGTTAGTGCTGTTGAATTATGATTGTGTATTCTAGTATTGTAACGGTGTGCGTATATTCTTTTATCTAGGTGTTGTTTTGTTTGGCCAATATAAGTACCAACACAGTTTTTACAATTAATTTGGTAAATTAGATCTGTTTGTTTACTTTGATTAATAGGGTTTTTAGTTTTGGTGAAAAAGGACTGGTTGGAGTAATTTGGTTTATCGGCAATGCAAAGGTTGTATGGTGTCAGTAGTTTTTTTAAATTTTCGGAGAGATTTTTTGTATAAGGTAAACTGATATATTGTTGTTTTTTATTGTTGTTTTGTGCTTGAGAAATGTTTTTCTGAGATGAAATACGTTTTAGTCTTTTATTAATGTATTTGTTAGAGAAATGATAAGGGTAACTATTTTTGGTGAGAATGTCTTTAATTTTGTAAATATTCTGTTGGAGATTTTCTGGTTCTGAAAAGGAGTAAGCACGATCAACCAAATTGTTGATAGTGCTGATTTTATATTTTATGGGGGTGTTGGAATAGTAGTTAAGATATCTACCAGAATTTATGGGTTTGATAAACCAATCAGTAAATATTTTGTTATTTTTGTGTGTTATTGTAATATCAAGGAAATTAAGTGATTTATTGCGTTCATTTTCGATTGTAAATTGTAAGCGTTCGTGGAATGAATTAAAGTGTTTTAAAATTTGTTGATCCAGATTGGGAGGTACTATTAGAAAGCAATCATCGACATATCTTTTAAAAACCGGTATTTCTAAATTAATTTGGTTTAAAATTGTGGTTTCAAGCTTTTCCATAACTAAGTTAGCAATGACAGCAGAAATGGGTGAACCCATAGCGGTTCCGAAAACTTGGGAAAAGAACTTATCGTTAAATTTAAAATATGTAGTATTTAAACAGAGTTCGACTGCTTCAATGAAATCGTTAAGTGGTAGAGGGGTATGAATTTGGATTTCATTCCATCTACCTTTAATACATTGAATAGCAATGTTGGTTGGGATGTTAGTGTATAGTGATATTACTTCAAGACTAATAAATTTAAAATTGTTGGGCATTTTTTGGTTTTTAATAAATTTAACGAAATCCCAAGAGTCTTTAACATGAAATTTATTCTTTCCTAAAATACTAGAGATTGATGAGGCCAAGAATGTAGACATATTGTAGGTAGGTGATTGTATGCTCGAGACAATGGGACGTAGGGGGATATTGTCTTTGTGGATTTTAGGTAAGCCATAAATTCTTGGAGGTAGGGCGTTGTTGATTTTTAGTTTTTCTGCTTCTAAGTTATCGATTATATTATTGTTTTCCCATTTTTTGATTAAGTTATGTATTTTTTTTTGGATTTTGGTTGTTGGGTCGGTTTTTAGTTGGACATAAGTGTTTTTGTCTTCAAGGAGTTGAAGCATTTTATTATTATAACAACTTTTGTTCATGATTATGGTCTTATTGGTTTTGTCAGCATTTAGGATATATAAATCTGGGTGATTTTTAATGAATGTTTTTGTTTCTATTATGGCAGGATAAAGAGGGTGTGATTGTAGTAGTTTAAGTTGATTATTTTGTGGGTTTTTTGAAAGTTGGTTAAAATATTGACCAAATTACCCCGAATATTATTTTGTGAATGTGTGTCGAGGTTTTTAATGTTGGTTTCAATACTAGAACTCTTGGGATTTCGTTAAATTTGTTAAAAACCAAAAAATGCCCAACAATTTTAAATTTATTAGTCTTGATGTAATATCACTATACACTAACATCCCAACCAACATTGCTATTCAATGTATTAAAAATAGATGGAATGAAATCCAAATTCATACCCCTCTACCACTTAACGATTTCATTGAAGCAGTCGAACTCTGTTTAAATACCACATATTTTAAATTTAACGATAAGTTCTTTTCCCAAGTTTTCGGAACCGCTATGGGTTCACCCATTTCTGCTGTCATTGCTAACTTAGTTATGGAAAAGCTTGAAACCACAATTTTAAACCAAATTAATTTAGAAATACCGGTTTTTAAAAGATATGTCGATGATTGCTTTCTAATAGTACCTCCCAATCTGGATCAACAAATTTTAAAACACTTTAATTCATTCCACGAACGCTTACAATTTACAATCGAAAATGAACGCAATAAATCACTTAATTTCCTTGATATTACAATAACACACAAAAATAACAAAATATTTACTGATTGGTTTATCAAACCCATAAATTCTGGTAGATATCTTAACTACTATTCCAACACCCCCATAAAATATAAAATCAGCACTAAAAAACTACTGACACCATACAACCTTTGCATTGCCGATAAACCAAATTACTCCAACCAGTCCTTTTTCACCAAAACTAAAAACCCTATTAATCAAAGTAAACAAACAGATCTAATTTACCAAATTAATTGTAAAAACTGTGTTGGTACTTATATTGGCCAAACAAAACAACACCTAGATAAAAAATCATAATTCAACAGCACTAACTAAACATGCTTTAGATAATGGTCACAACTTTGATTACGATAATGTCACCATTTTAGATAAAGAAACTAACTATCATAAACGAATTTTTAAGGAAATGCTTTATATTAAAAAAGAAAAAAATGCTATCAACGACAGAAGTGATATTCAATATCTTAGTAGCAACTATAATTATTTAATATCTACATATAAAAATTAAAATAATTTCTTATCTGTTTATTCTGGAATCGAATTCGCTTGCTTGCACCCTGTATATATATGTTTAATACGAAATAATATGCAACAAATTTTTTGCATTACATACCTATGTTTTTTAAAAATCTGTTTTAAAATGTGATTTATTCAAGTAAATACATATATCAGACAAGCTTGCATCCATCTTTTACATGCAAGTAAAATATAATTTTAACATGTAGAAAAATTTCTTTTAACAATAATGTATGTAGAACTATATATTTTAGAATATCGCATAGTGTAATTTTACTGATATTTTAGTGAAAATGATACAAAACACATGTATCGAAACGTAAAAGGAGGAATATATTAAATTTCACTTAATTTTGACCGTCATTACCCAACAAATTATAAAAGATATTATTTATTATAATATTGAAATGATTTTTTATTTGCATGTATTTGTTCTACAAACTTTTTAACTATACTTTTTTTGATCAACACTTATTTTAATCGGGCTCCGGGGATTTTGCCCACTCTGCCGCCACTCCCCTGACGACGGGACTGTCAGGTCTGAGGATTCCGTTTCGTTACCGAGAATGGCGTCTGCGGGCGTCCCGTAAGGTTCGTTTCTCGGTCCAACGCTTTTCTTGCTATTTATTCACAAAATACCCAAAACTTAAAGAGTACATTTAGCGATCTACGCCAGTCGACATGACAAAATGCCAGGCGATTGATTTTAATCTAGGCGTCTTGGACCGGCTCACGATCACCTCTTCGTCGCCGATTATCATTTACCATAGAGTCCGGCTGTTACATACTCTTGGTACGATTTTGAACAAGAGACTCACACTTCGCCAACACACCAGTACAGTTATGGGCCGTTTTAGGGCCGCCTGATACATTGTTTATCCATTCCAGTGTTTTAAAAGAGGACATGAACGTGTATTGCCAAAACCCACATGATAAGGCTGGAAGCTCAGCAAACTAAGACTCTAACGATGATCGCAAATGTCCCCCCGGTTCGTTTGCAGCTCTCCATTAGTAAGGGGTGGTAGCTGGCAATTACGACTCTGGAGAAGTTCTACCAACGCGATCGTGGCGGAAATAGCCGGATTGGACTCCGGCAGACGTTCACCACTCATCAAGTCCTAGAATAGGAACATCTTACTTTCGTAGAAGTCGTTCTACTGACGACGTCAACCACCCTGCAACCAGTAGGAGCTGCTCCAAAGGAAAATCAGGGGGCTCAGAAGCTTCGCTTAGCCCTAGCGAGCCCCAAACAAATTCGTAGATTCTCTACAGCTCAACGTCGAAATAAAAATGAAGTCAAGAAAGCCCAGAATTATTAAGATAACAGTTGCGCAGATATCTCCTCTAAATTCCACCAGATCTTAAATTATACGCAAACCTGCAGAAGTAATGACTTTGATAAATTAACCAGTACAATCTCGCAATTACGAAATCATTGTAACAAATATATTACCTCGGTTCCAGTTTCATTCATCTCGACGATATCGAAGACCGTGCCGTTTTCAATAATACTGAACAATTGCCCTTGATTAATCACGCCGGGGTATTCGCCGTCTACTTTCGTTTCAAGAGTCGCCGTCGGATCCGTTTGCTCGATCGGGGTGCCGCTGGTTTCCGCAATCTTGGATTCGCCTTCAATCGAGTGGGACTTCTCTAGCGGGTGTTTGGTGGGCGAAGCTACCGTTACCGCCGCGCTAGTAATCGTTTCACCGTTACTGGATGATCTCGGCGTTGTTTGCGTGCCCACATCCACCGTTTCTTTCCGCGTGACCATTGTCGGCTTAGTTGAGCCTAAATCGCGGCTGCTCTGCGTCGATAAAGGATTCATCGTGTCCTCCGTTTCTCTCCGATGTCTCGTCGGCGAACTGTACTCCCCTGTATCTACCGTATTCGTCCATATCCACGGACGCGTCGTCTTTATAGACGGTGTCGTCGGACGACTTGTGCTTGTATAGATTGTATCGGGCGTTGTTGTTGTTGCTGTAGATGGATTCTTGGTAGATTTATCTTCGAAGTCCTCTTGATTTATCGTACAGGCTAGTTGTTTTATCATTTCATCGTGATTCTGCAAATGAGAATTAATGAATTAATAACTTATTATTATATGAACAATTTTTTGATTATATTTTTATCACATACCACTATAGTGGTCACAAAAATTAAAAAAAAAATTAGGACAAAAGTGTTGTAAACTGTTACTCAATGAAATACAATACAAAACAAAACAACCCAACGAGTAACCTCATCCTAATGGTAATGTAGATAATGACTGGCCGGTTGCCAATTTTTGTTTTCAAAGATCCCGCGAGTGAATTTGTTCTATGTAATTGGTGGTCTACTCGAATTTTTCGAATCCTCCGGACATGCAGAATGTGCTCTTTGATGAGTGGCGCCCCCAGAAGGAGAAGCGGTTTTAATCTCAATTTCAATAAGGATACTGTCACGGATTTCCGTCTGTTAAAAATTCTTAGGCCAAGATTGTTTGGACTTTGACTTGTAGCCTGTTAAGTAGATACCTTGTGATTTATTGAGCTCATTCTTTTCTTCTGGTGCACTGTATCATTTAAGTTAAAAAGTACAGGACCCAGCACAGACCTCTGTGGGACTCCATGCTCTACTCGCCGCTCTAATGTCACCAAATGTCTTAAATCTAATTTTTACAAATTGACAACTTTTCGAATTAGTTTGTACTACGTCTACTTCAGGAACACTTTCCAGATTTAGAAAAGATTAAACCTAAAAATGCGGAAGACCAGTACAAACCTGAGAATCACCCTCAAAAGGTCACTAGGGACTGCTGGGCGTTGACCAAGAGGGTAATAACACACGACAACTCTTCTAAACCTTATAAATCGTCTGGTTCGAATAAAATACTTCTAATACTTCTACAGTAAGGAGAAGAATGCAACAATATCAATACTATGCAGATTATACAGACCCTTGTACGATGAGGTTAACGCATACCGACCCATAACCCTACCATCATTCATACTGAAATCTAAGGAAAAACTGCTGCACAATTATGTTAGTTCTAGAGAAACCTCTCTAGGGGTCATATTTATAGTCCATGCTTAAGGTTGTGTCGATGCTTGAGCACGGGATTTTGACGTAAACGTCATTATAAATCTGTCAAAATCTCGTGCTCAAGCATCGACACAACCTCAAGCACGGACTATAAATATGACCCTAGGACAGGCCACTACACCCTAATGGACACGCCTACCAGTCACGAAAATCATGTTTCTCAACTTTAAATTGTCCAACATGTCTATAAAGTAATGCATATATTTGAGAATGCCTGAAGCTTCTCATTCAACGAATTGTTGCTATACACGTCTGTCCATCTCTCTTTCGAAAGATAAAAATGGAAAAGATGTTTTGGGTATTGTGGCATTTCTCGACTTTTACATATATTACATCATGGAATCACCATTAGACTGCTTAGCAGATCGAGACATCTAGCGGGACTGACAATCTACGAATTGTCCAAGCTATATCGATATCTCTGCTCTTACCGACCTGTGTCGTGTATATAGTATCCAGCGGTGCTACTTCTTGCCCTGCCCACTAGAGGGAATGCGGTTGAAATTAGTCTATAGTCGGAGGTATTACACGATTAGGTCTTGCATTGGAAGGGTCGCTGATAAGATCGGATAGATCGCTGTTGATATTTTTTTTTTGTACTGGACAGTGAAATAATAGTCGATTCAACTTTTTATAGCACTAAAACTTCTTTTAATAGATTTAACTCTCTATAATAAATAGTTACTATTATAATATGTTCAATAAGTTATGTCAAGTAATCGACTATTATTTCACTGTACAGTATCTTAAGAGTGTCAAAAGTGAATTGCTGATGGAAGACCGCCCAAAAATGTAATAGTGAAGAAGAAGGAGGATAAAAAAGTGGTGACAAACGTGACATTACTAGCAGTTTGTAATGAGGTTTTTTCTATTGAATTAGATGAAAGCAACTGGCGGATAGACAATGCTGCAACAAAACATTTGACAAATTGTTTAGATTATTTTGTTAGTTTTGAAGCATTTACTATTCCTCATAGTATCAAGGCTGCTGGACAAGAATCTCTAAATGTAATAGGAAAAGTATCAATACAGATCTTGTGAACGATTGGAAACAGATGTGAAGAAATGACTTTAAATGATGTCTGGTATGTACCAACGAATTCCAGAAATCTGTTCTCTGTTTTAGCAGCACAATACTGTAATGAGAAGAGCACGTTTGAGTCAACGTCTTGTTTTCTTAAAATTAACGGTCAAGTACGACTGTGGGGAAAACGTGAAGTAAATAGCACTCTCTACAAACCAACAATTAAACCGTTAGTTCCTGATGTAAACGTCGTCATTGAGGATAAATCTTAAGCTGCAGAGCTTTATCACGAAAGATGGGGTCATCAAGATAAACGTCATGTCAAAGCAAAGCTCAAGAGAGATTTTAACATTGAGGTCAAGGTAAAAGCAGAGATCTGTAAACCATGTATAGTATATGGGAAGGCACATCGTTTACCAATTTGGCACGAGAGAGAAGTCAACACTGCCTATGGACCTTTTGACAAGTTATTTCAAGAGAAGCGGTATTTTCTTTTGTTTAAAAACAATATTATACAAAATTTCGCTACGGTTACTTTCTCGCTCAGAAGTCAGCGGTTATTGAAGCTTTGATGAATTTTTTTAGACAGACATTAGGGTAGAATACGAATTGTGCGGGAGGGAGGGAGGGGTGAGGGTGGGGGTAAAAAACTACGAATAAAACATCTTAGGATCATTGGTTCTACGTGTTATGCTCATATTCCAAGTCAAAAAAGAAGAAAGTTAGATACCAAAGCGATAAAAGGACATCTCATCGGATATGATGGTGATGAACGATATAGGATTTGGATTAAAAATGATCAGTTCAAGTTTTTCTGTCTACAGATGTTAAGTTTGAAGAAAAACCCTAGGGCTGTCTTAAACATGTCAAATTACCAATTCAAGATGTACCAAAGGAAGAGGAGATAGTTCACGAAAGAAATCAAGAGAGTGATGAAGATTCTGACAAAGCAAATAGTGAAAACGAGTATAAAGCTGAAACCGATACAGAAGTAGAAGATGAAGATACGAGGGAGCTTTTTTATATTCGCGGAATGGGGGATAAGGGGTGGAAATAAAAAACCAAATTATTTTTCTTTTTCAATATATTCACCTGCAAGACGGATACATTTTTCACATCTTTCAATTAATTTATTTATACCCTCATAAAAAAATGATTTCTCTTTATCTGCAAAATACGCCGAAACTGCCTCCTTGACTTCATCATCGGCAGTAAATTTTTTACCCCGCAGCTCCTTTTTCATTTTCGGAAACAGGTAATAATCACTCGGGGCCAGGTCTGGGCTGTAGGGTGGGTGATTCACAATTTCGAAGCCCACCTTATGCAGGGCAGCTAACGCAACGCGGCTCTTGTGGACGAGCGCCTTGTCGTGCAAAAGCAGCACACCTTTCGTCAATTTTCCCCGTCTTTTCTCTTTAATGGCTTCTTCCCAGCAAACAGAAAAACGTGAAAAGCACGTAATATTTTGGTAATATTGCAACCAAAAGACGTGTTTTTGGCACGTGTATATAACGAGATTTGTACGTTGAAATGTCACACTTTTAGGACGTGTTTTGAGGACGTGAATAAAACGTATCTTAAGACGGTCTTATTACGTTCTACCAGGACGGCATAAATACGTAATTCAAGACGTAATTAAAGCGAATATTAAAGCCTCATTTATATATGCTAGTCAACTCGGCCGAGTGATAGAATAGCAAGCCATTAGCACTCATATAATACATGTAAACATTCACTGGTGCTAGCTTGAACATGGCTTGAATAAGCACCAGTGAATGTTTACACGTATTATTTGAGTGCTAGTGGCTTGCTAGTCAATCACCTCGGCCGAGTTGACTAGCATGTATAAATGAGCCTTAACAGCATGTTTATTATACCGTATTACTGGGACCTAATACCTACTGTTGCTTTAATAAATTATGCAAGTTAATAAAGTACATATCTATTTAAAAAAACTGGAAAACCTATGTATATATATAATAATTTGTCCGGCCATCTTATGTTTATGATATTTCAACAGAACGAGCGGGTTAGTATTAGAGGTTATGAACACCAACCCTCATATATCTAATCCCAAAGAAATGTAAGAATGTTCTTTAATAAACTGCCAATACATAGTATACATATGTATGTATCTGTTACATATACACAATATTAATACTGTACTTAACATCTACATTCTTTAATTCACAGCACTTCCAAATTACAGCAATCACGTCTAAAGATAAACACTGACAGTAAAAGAGAAATGGCCGTTGGTCCGTATATGACTCGAGCGATGGCGCGTAATTCAATTTCATATTCTATGCAATATTACATCACTGTTTATCAACAGTTCCACATTTATTAAAATAAAATCATGAAGCATGATTATTATTATTTAAAGAGTAATAGGTATCGTAGAACACAAACAATAAAAATTTTAAAGTGTATATTTCTATTTGGGAGCTTTTTGGGTTAAATTTGACGTATAAAAGACGTCCTTTTAGTACCTAAGTTGACATATATATATGTTGTATGTAAAATTGTTGTTTTATATATCTCAGTTTCGGATTTAAAAATCTTTAATTCTCCTCAATAATTTTAGTTTGCGTAAAAGTTATTGAAAATATGTTCTCTACATCAAATACTTTATATATTCATCAAGTCGCCCAAAAACTCGTTACAATAAACCAAAATACAACGTGAATAACACGAGCTCGTTTCAGTTCTGTTTGCTGGGTTTTAGTCGCTCTAATATTGAAGCGTAATATTCTCCGGTTATAAAAACACCTTTATCTTTATAATCAATCAACAATATTCCTTCCGAGTCCCAAAATACCTTTGCCATGAGTTTCCCAGCTGATTGTGACACTTTAAATTTCTTGGGAGGTGCTGTGCCCTTTTTATGCCACTGCATGGAGTCTTGTTTGGACTCAGGTTCATAATGATGAACCCAAGTTTCGTCTCCAGTAACAATTCGACTCTATAGACCATCCTTGTCTTCATTACAGAGGTCCAAAAATACACGCGAACACTCTACGCGCTGTTGTTTTTGCGGCGGCGTGAGCATTCTCGGCACCCATCTTGCGCTGACCTTAGACATGCCGAGAAGATCGTGTAGGATTTTAAAAATTGTTGTATCGGATACTCCAACCATTTCTGCGAGTTGTTTCTTCTTTAGTCGAGCATCTTTGAGTACAATTTTTTCAACTTTTTGGATAAGTGCTGGCGTGGTCACCTCAATGCTCGTGCCCGGCCTCGGGTCGTCTTCAAGGGATTCCCTTCCTTGTTTAAATAAACTATGCCACTTGTACACCATGGTTTTTCCTGGACAAGAGTCGCCGTAAACTAATGACATCTCATTCGACTGATTTTCCTTGCCTGGTAAGGAACTTTATAACGGCACGATATTCGATTTTTTCCATATTTCACTTTTCACTCCTGATTATGTTACTTGATTGACGATAGCTCAAAGACTAACTGTCTAATAACAATGAAACTTCGTATTTATACTAATTATGAGTCGCTGCACAGGTCACGCCCCCAATGCGCCTAATCACCCCCCTACAACCCGCTCATTCCGCGAAAATAAAAACGCTCCCTCGTATAAAAACGCGATCGTTTGAGAGATCGCTCAGCTTTAAGATGATTACATAATGACGGTAGAAAATTTTATTAAGTTCCTGAGACATTTGAAGAAGCATTTAAACATGAAGATACTGTTGAGTGGAAACGAGCAATGGATAAGGAAATGGATTCATTAAAAGAGAACAATACTTGGGAAGTTGTAGAACTACCAGAGGGTATGATTACAGCCGTAAGGGTATTGATTACAGCCAAACATTCAATCCAGTTGCAAAAATGACAACTATCCGATCTATTTTAAACGTTGCTGCAAATAGAGGAATGCATCTTGCACAGTTTGATGTATCAACGGCTTTTTTATACGGAGAACTTGAAGAAACAATTTATATGGTACAGCCAAGTGGTTACGAAGATGGTACTAGCAAGGCATGTAAGTTAAAAAAGAGTTTATAAAAAGTTGAATCGACTATTATTTCTCTGTACAGTACAAAGTAAAAGAACAACAATTTCTATTCCTTCTTAGATGGTGGAATTAAATTATCTATTCTGATGTTTGCCCACCCTGCCATGTTTCTTATATTCTGCTACTTGTCTGCTCAGAGTGCTCTTTGGAACAACATTTTATTGGTAAAATATGTTTTACAAACTCCCACCAGTAAGAGAAGATGGAATATAATACAAATTCTTCAATCTACAATGTTCCCTTATACGTTTGTTTCTTTAACAACAGATGTGATACAAAAGGTTATTTTGAAAATAATCACGATTTGAAACGAGATTTTTTTAAAAGTCTTTCAGTGTCGACGGTGTATATTTAGGAGAATTCTGCTCGGTAGAACTCTAAGTTGATCGAAAACATACAAACGAAAGAAATGAAGCACCTGCAGTTGTTTGTCGTGTGTTAATCCCCCGGTTTCCGGTAAAGTGAATTGTTGCAATATTTATACGTTTAAACAGAGAGAAAATGCAAGGGAAAACACTTCATTTTCGTATTTTTATCCTTATGTGAAGTTAGATTCAACCACTTAAAGAACCATGACACTTAAACACCGTTTAAGCGTTTCTAAAACATCTTCACTAAGAAAGACGGACGAGATCGTATATCTATGCTAGATAAATTAAACGAAGCAGTTTGCACTAGCGAAGCTCCATTTTGCTAAAATAAATGGTATACTTTTATTTCTTGTATGGAGAACTCGGAAAATTTATAGATGTGGAGAGGAAAGTAATAGTCGAGACGATAAAAGTATTTTAACTTTTTTATCTGATTTTTTTTCCATTATTTTTCATCATGTAATCATTACAGTTGAGACGTAAAAAGGTTCTCAATAAATATTGCTGTGTATCCAGATAATCAATCATGATTACTCCATGGCAATCCAAAAAAAAACTGAAGTAACAAATTTTGCTTGATTGTTGCTTTCTTTCTGGATCGTAGAAACGTATCCAAGCTTCATCCATACTAACGACGTGAACTATATGACGGAACCGTTCATATGAAATATTAACTGCCTCCGATATTTTGTGATGAATCGTAAGACGTAAATGAAAAGTTCAACTAAACTAAATAAGGATAAAATCTAAATGCTTACCGCATTTCCTTTGCAGGCGATCCTTTTGGTTCCGTCCAATCCACAGTCGGAGGTGAGTTCTAAAGCGGATTGCTCGGGGATGTACAGAACTGTGAGTGAAGGTAGCTCCGTTAGTAGGCATCCACCGATTCCTGTCGCCCAAGATGGCACTGGAAAAAGAGACGTGAAATAGTATATGTAATTAGGTGGTGCAAAATTTAAATTTCGCGCGCAATTCGGTATGTTTTCTGAAATATCTGTAGAATGTACGAACCAGACGTGTAGGAAATCGAAGGAATAAAACAAGTGGTAAACCGTGTTTTAGTTTATTCAATTACAAATAGCCCAGGTAGCACAGTGACGACTCTTTTACATCATAATTTGATGATAGGATCACGTGATTATGTCACAGACCAGTCAGGTGAAAATTAGACGTTGTCAGAATGATATTATTTCGCTGTCAACTTTAGATATATTATATTGCTTACACAGTAATTGTATAAAAAGATACTGCAAAATAAAAAATGATTATTAGTTTTATATTCCTGTACGTTTTATTTTTAACAGTCGCTCGATATTTCGTAATTCTGACTGGAGATCAACTATCAACTGAAAATCGTCGCAGAAATGTCAAAGCACTAGCGAAACATAACCTACAAATAGCACTTTTTAGATCGATTTTTAGGTATCTTAAGACTGATCTCCGCAAAAAATGGGGGGCCGTTTTGAACTCAGTAAAACGTGGTCGACATACAGAAATTCAGCCGACAAATTTAATCACTAATTGTTCGTTTAGGTAGCGTCAGGTACCGTTATAATAAACGAGAAGTGACGAAAAGGTTGTAGAACACTTCCACTTCCATCGGTGGCTCTTTTAAAGACTGACAGCGAGTAAATTAAAACTTTGTAGTTGCATATCAACAGAAAAACTAAAATGTAGTTATAATTCGAGGATAAAGAAATGCCAAATTGAGCAAATTACGGTTCTTTAATCAATTGTTATTAGCTATATTTGCTCCGTTTCGGCCGACACTGGCCTCTTTCAAGCTAAAATTTTTTAACAAAGTTAAACAACATTAATATAAAAATATACATTATTATAAGATGGGTCACCAAAAAGAAAGACATACATACCAGTCAGCAAGAAACAATTAAAACCAAGTCATTCAAATGATGATTCAAATTAAAGTACGATGACATTCTAATGTATAGTAATAAGAATTTATATAATTAATTGTTTAAATAGTTTTTTTAACTAACTGGAGAATCTAGCGTTGTGCACGAAAACATGTATGTATGTATATGGACGTGTGAGTACAGAACAGTAAGACTAAAAAGACATGAAAAAACAGAAATGAGGTTTTTATGGTAATAAAATATATGTAGATAAATAGAAAAGGAGATATTATGTTAAGCATACAATTTGTTTCAAAACTGACTGGACAAACATTAAGCAATCGTTAAATTCCCAAACACATCAAAGAAAAATTGTATTAAATTATTGACGTTGAAGTAATAGATCGTACACATAACTAATATTATTAATATCATTTTTAAAATTACACGTGTCATTAATTTTAATAGAACACTAAACACTTTAACCCACTAAACACCAAAAACGTTTTAACTAAAACACCGACGCGTTTCAACAGCAATGCTGTCATTATCAAGGCGATAATATAACTAAATTAAAATAAAATCTACAAATACAGGTAACCTAAATGTTTATCATTTATATCAATCAAATTATATATCTGATGCCAAGGAGTGGATGCCAAATCGTTGTCAAAACCATCAAAGTCGAATCGTGAAAAATCTCTAAGCGTACGCGTGCGACTAACACGTGGTGGAGCATTCAGTTCTAGTTGAACGTAAACAAGGTAGTGATCCGACACGCTCAGATCCTGTAATACCCCACAAGACTTGAAAGGAGTTTTAACTAGAATCAAGATAAAGTCAATAAGTGTTGACGATGTTGACGTTTCACGGGTTGGAGTACTGACAATTTGTTTTATACCGAGACAATCGCAGAAATCACCAAATAACGAGGATGCTCGACTATTAATATCTAAAAGATTAATGTTAAAGTCGCCCAAAACAAGCAATTCGTGAGTATCCATTCCATAGGGAGGCCTGTAAATAGTACCCCCCCCCCATAAATATTCAAAATCAAAATCAGTATCACCGAGTGTGTTAATTAGAGAATAACTAAGATTGCTCCTTAAATAGATCGCCACTCCTCCAGCTCTCCTCCTCAGTTCTCCCTCTATCACTATAAGTTACAATTTTGCTATTATTATTTTTTAGAATGGTCGTCAATCTTTAGTTAGAGGATCAATATTAATCAATCTATTAAACTTAGTGGATTTGTCGATGGGGTCATTATTAAAAACTGTGACACTATTGTTGTTGTTGAAGAGGAGTCTATTTATTAATTTTATGGGATAATTATTATGTTGTAATTTACCGTCAATTTCTCTCTCAATGGTGAATATTAATCTTTCATTAAAAGTATTGAATTTTTGAAGAATAAAATCTACTTTATCTTTGGGTAAAATTAAAAAGGAATCGTCTACATAAGTCGCAGCAAAAATTAGTTGGAAATCGACTTTGTTGAAAATGTCATTAAAAACGGTATCTATAACCAGATCAGCTAAAATAGGGCTAATGGGATCTCCCACAGGCATACCAAATAATTGTTTATAATAGAGATTGTTATATATAAAGTACTGTGAATCAACAAAACGGTCTTTGTATTTTTTTAATTTCATATCAGTAAAAAGGAACGCAGCAATGGTTTTTGCTTACTTTATCAATATCAAGAGCTAAATGGGAAATAGATTTTTAGTGTAATGTAGCGAATTTGTGAAATAAAATAATTTTCTTTTTTTAATGTTAATTTTTGTAATAAATCTGAAAACACTTAATATTTCCGAAACAGTTGAAGATAGGTATGGGACATTGTACATGAATTATGTCTAGAATTTTCCGAAGAACCCAAAAAATAAATAATATGCAGGGGTTTCCATTTAAAATAAGAAAGTTGGTATTGGCCACTGTCACATGACACACCCTGTATAATTTTTTTTTTTCTGAAAAAAATGCGCATTTATAAATACAAATCGACGTGTCCAAGCGTTTTTCCCAATACACCCTCATTTATTTGTTATCGAATTTATTCCATTTGGCTGTTCCACACTGTATAACACAATACAGATTTGGAGGTTATATTTGATTTTATTTGACGTTTAGGTAGCTAATAACAACAAAAATGTTTACATATCTTGGCAAGCTTGTCTATCACGTCATAAATGCGGTAAATTCAAACTTTGATATTTTTTCATAGCATATTTATTAATAATATAAAAAAAGAAAATACGTTGACACTATAATGTAATGTACACTTTAAGGGGAAAATATTTTAAAATAATCCGGGAAGACAATTCAAAAACCACAAGTTTTTAGCAATATATAGACAGTAATACCTAAATGGATAAGAAGAAAATGACAACGAATGAAAACAACCAAATGACAGAAAGTATTTATTCAATGTAGCTAACTGTAGAATGTAAAAGATCAAGCAAACCAGGGATTTTTATGCGGGCACTACACTTTACTTGAGAATGCTGGAAATAAATTTCCTGTTGTCAAATGACATTTTTAACAGGTCAATGTACTTAGCGTTTTTAATCTATGTACCTACGTAGAATGAATTCTCATTTAGGTTTGTTGCTGTAGGTGTTACTATTATTTATTATCTAGTTCTTTTTCTGTTATTTGTTTGAATTTTTCGGGTTTATAGGGAAATATCTAAGATGTCATCAAGTTCGCTGTTTATTGGTTGTTTAGTTCGCGTCCCTTTGAGCAAATTTACGTTCTTGATAATTAATGACATTTTGGTAATTTTTCGTTATGCACGGGGTGTATTTTTTTTTAAACAATCAATTGACGTTGTTATTTATAAAGTGATCGGTAACATTGAGATGTATTCCGTTTATCTCCTGTTAGTGCTATTTGTCGCTACGTTAGCAATGCATCGACGCTTTGTAGATATCCGCGTGCATTGTATGTCTCAATGCGGCGGGATACTAGTCAGAGGTAGAGATAGCTACGAGGATTACGACATATTGACGACAGCAAGTTGCGCAACGAAATATGTAAGGAAAAAATATACGATAGTAATGCTCAATAGCCATGATCAAGCGTCCTCACGAGCTATTATAAACGTGAAGGTTCATGAAGATTACGAATTCCACCCGCGAAAGAACAATGTTGCAATGTTAGAACTGAGGAGCCTGCCGGATGAGTACCTCTATACAAAAGTGTTTCCAAGAGATATAGCTAACGTAGAGGTAACGGTGTATTTCTGGTTACCAACGATTCCAACCAACTTGACATCTGTTTTTGGATATTTAATTGGGTATGACGCTTGCGTAGAGCAATTTCAACATGCAGATTTTATCAGAGAAATTCGCGATACTATGGTGTGTATTGAGACTGAGAGCGATAGATGTTTGCATGCAGAAGGGTTCGTAGCAATGTATGGGAAATGGCTAATAGGAATTGGTATCCATGGCAATAAATTCTGCGGATACCGTAGGCCTTATTTAGTCTTAGCCGCATGGAACTTTAAAGATATGTTCAGTAGTAAGAAGAGAGTTGTGAATAGTTCTGTTGCACAATTTACAGCGGCCTGCTTAATAATTTCATGTTATTTATGTGTATTAATGAATTCAAAGATGTAATATTATGTTAATGTTGTGATTGTTTTAGTTATACGCAAATTAAAAAAATACAACATTTATCTTTGTATTTAATCAACCTCATCGAGAATACTAAAAATTTTACGTAATGTGTTTAATGTTGAATATTGAGTAGGTATAATGTGTTTCTGTTTCTTAATGATAAACGTCACTTTTATTTATTTTGTAAGTCTGCTACACTGTTAAACACATTTTTTTTCTCATGCACCGTTAGGTTTTTCATGCTGATTCTGAAACTAATTTTAAATTTGCTCCATCACGTCAGGAATTTTACTTTTATATGAAAGATAGACCTATTACAAGATATATTGTAGTGCCGAACATTAAATTGGACATTTAATTGAAATTTTGCGAACCGGATAGAATCCAGGTAATGTGCTAACGTGCGTTTAAGATGTTAATCTGAACATTTTTGATTTGAATTCTATATTATTTTATTTTATTTCATCTTTTCCCGTCAATTGTACTGGGCACGTCAAGATCGTTACGACGGTCGACCCCTTACCGCGACTGGCCAACGCCAAGTCGAGTGCCCGTCCCGTAAATACCCTGTTTGTTTTCACGACCAGCCAGAAGGCAGGCCGAAATTCAAGTCCTTAACCGTGAATTCAATTTTCAAGACCAGTTTATGGTTGCCGATCACGTCCATTTATAGCCGCCATTTTGAACCTTGTACACGACCCAGTGCCCGGCCCAATGGCCGGGAAAAATGAGATGGACGTGGGATTTTTTCGGGATTTAAAAATTTACGGGAAAAAACGGGAATTACAGATTAAAACAATTTTGGCTTCGGATTTCGTAGTGCTGTTAGCACTCAGCGACTCAGCCATTGTATGTCAGGCGTTGAACGTGTCCGCCGGCGCCCACACTGCATTTCCAGTGAATTCAGCGTCAAGAGCTCAAGGTCGAGGTTCTCCGGCAACATAACCATAGACAACCTCTTATATAGATTGGTAACTACTGTATTTCATTTTACAATCATATTAGACCCATCTATTGACACTTTCACGTACTAAGTTAGGACGGCGGTATGATTCAAATATATTATAATAGTATCTATAATGTTATTGTTTGGGTGAGTTGTTAATTTGATCGATGAGTACAGCGCACTCTCCGCAAATGAATAAAAGCAATTTGTTTTATTATTGATTCAGAATGCGCTGCATCGATCGATCAAATTAACAACTTGCCATTCCGATAGCACCTTATAATTTTCATCCGTGTTTTAAGTAGGTAAGAATTTATTATTTACTTAGTTTATTAATTTCTTGCCATATGTATTGATATTTACCAAAGTTTATTAATGGTCTTTTTTAAGGTTTATGTTTTTTTTATATAATATATAGATTGTTTTGAATTACTTTGTTAGTTTAACCTTTACTGTAAATATTTTCTCAACCAAAGTGGTCAGTATTAAAAATGTGTACCTACTAAACGTTAAGTGTTTTTTCGAATTACTTCATGATAAGATTTAAAAAATGTTGAGACTGATTATTTTTTACGTTGTGTACCTGTTCTTCACGTTGAATTAAAAGTAAATATATAAAATATTTTTGTTGCATCAATTTTACCCTCGATTTTACCTAAATATATTTTTCTTCTGTATGTTAATTTTATTTTTAAATTACCGGGAAAAAGCGGGAATTTTAGAGTTTATGCTGTTGGCAACACTGACACGACTTACACGCCATCCCGAGTAAAATTTGTATCCCTGTTGACCAAATATCTTGACCGTGAATTTCATGAAAATAATTTAGTCATAATGTGCACTTACCTGAATTTTATTCCGTCGAATGTCTTGATTAATATTAGCCGCTAATTTTCCGTGAAGTTCTTCACCAATTACATAGTTTGGTTCATTATTTTTTTTTATGCGCGAGCTAATACCGACACATATAAGTTTCAAAACCGCACTTCTATCCATTATATCGTAAATACATTCCGCAATCTCACGTATTCTTGTATGTAAATATATTATGCACATGTTAATGTTTTTGTTGTAAAAAGCTTTATATTTCATTTTATGTTCAATATATACGTATTTATTCGTTCACCAATTGTTATAATTTTAATCTCCATGTACCCTGGACAAAAGAGCACCCGTGGGTTTATGTAATTTTCCCTAATTACTAGCGAATACATATTTTACAAATTACTTTCCGAAAGTTCAACTTTTCACTTCAAAACAATCAGTCTTTACACGAACCATTATTTGACATCAGTATAAATATTGAAGCCGGTAAGGAAGTTGCCTGTGGTAAGTCGCGATAACGGTGGTGAATCAAGCTCCATAAAGTTAGCCCCTCACTATAAGCAATTATAATAAATCTTACTTTTATTCGTTTGTAGGTCGTTTGTAGGTGTTTGATAGCGAATTTCCAACGTTTGATAGTCAATAGTTCATTAGCAAACAATAAAACAAATTCTTCGGAAAAACCTCTGTGATGTTAGCACCTCATGTCGTCATTTTGACATCAAATTCAATTTTATTTTAGCAGAATCGTTTGTAGGTCGTTTGTAGGTGCCTGATAGCAAATTTCCAAAGCTTGATAGTTGATAGTTTATTAATAAATAATAAAACAAATCTAGTAGGATATTAGGCAGGCAACCAAAATCACATCAGAAAAGCGTCCTATCGGACATATTATGTAAAAGTGGCTTCACATGCAAGCTTTTTTTAGCGGACAACAAACAACCAATAGGATTTTAGATTTCCAAAATTTTAGAGTTTCAAAGTCAGTACGCTAAAAGTTAATTCAACGTTAGCTTTTGGTGTACGAAAATGACTGAAAACAATATAAAACTGCATATATTGACAGTTGTGGTTATGTTATAGGTATATTTGGTGTGTGCTATTTGATATGTGCTACTGATAATTTAAGTTTTCTTTATTAACTTTTTCAAATCCAATTTGAATCCAGTACTTCCTCTTTTCTTTGTTTTTTTATTATAATAATTTTATAAAATAAATAACTTTAATATAGGTATATTTCTTTATTTTGTATGATTTTCGCTTGTTTTTTGGTTGCCTACACAATATTCTGCAAAACTTATTTCATTGCTTGTTAATAAATGATCAAATATCAAACGTTGGGAATTTGTTATCAAGCACCTATAAACGATTTTTCTCAAAGGAATTTAAATTCGATGGCAAATGTGGCCGGGATGAGTTACAATTACATATGTTCCCCATAGGACGCTTTTCTGATGTAATTTTGGTTGCCTGCCTAATATCCTACTAGATTTGTTTTATTATTTATTAATAAACTATCAACTATCAAGCTTTGGAAATTTGCTATCAGGCACCTACAAACGATTCTGCTAAAATAAAATTGAATTTGATGTCAAAATGACGACATGAGGGGCTAACATCACAGAGGTTTTTCCGAAGAATTTGTTTTATTGTTTGCTAATGAACTATTGACTATCAAACGTTGGAAATTCGCTATCAAACACCTACAAACGACCTACAAACGAATAAAAGTAAGATTTATTATAATTGCTTATAGTGAGGGGCTAACTATGGAACTGCATAGATAATATTGTATAATACTAACGTACTATAGATACGGCAGAAGGTCCCGTGTACTGTCGTCAAAGTTTTGATACTCACACATTTCACCAGGTGTCGCTGGCATTGCTTTTTGAAATTTGAAAGATGAAAAGAGCGAAATTGAGTGTCATTATGACATTATATTGTCATTCTGATTTTGTATGTTGTGTCGCAAGCGTGTTTAAAAACAGTATTAGTAGAATATGGTAATTTTTGTGATATTCTTGGAGAAGATATAATATAAGTTGAAGGATTATGCACTCTACAAAATCTTTTTGAATAAAAAAGAGATAACAACAAGAACAAAAATGACGGTGTATCAAGCAGTATACTTAGTCTTAACCTATGGACCAGAAAATTGGATACTTGACGAAAGACAAACAAAACGACTACAATCCAGTGACATTAGACGGATGCTGACAACAAAATCATTTAGAACTGAAGTAGAAGAAAAGAAACTGAAATGGTGGGGACACTTGATCAGAATGAATGAAAGTAGACAGGTGAAGCGGGTATGGGAGAGAAGAAAAATCGGGCAAAATCGGAGAGGACGACCCAGAAAAACGTGGAACAGCAGTACGGATGAACTTCTGAAAAAAAAGAGGAAAAACATAGAACGAGGCGAAGGCCCTAGCCAGAAACAGGAAAGAGTGGCGTGAATTTGTTGAATCTGTGGAATTAAATTAAGAGAACTTTACACCTCGACACCTTCGGGTATAAGAGGTCTTTGATTATGTATGTATAGTATGTATGAAGGATTATGTTGGACGTGGTTTAGTTTAAACCTTAAATAGTAGTGTTAAATACCGCTTAAGGATGAAGCTATCGTTTCTATTAAATTGACAAGAGCTGACATACTAGTTTTGACATAAACCAGTGACACTTTATTTTCATATCGCATTATCCCATACAAATTGAAGCAGTACAAGAAATGTTTAATGTCTTCAAGGCGATAACACCAGATACAATATACTTGGCCAAGGAGAGTGCTGTATACAACATCCAATTAATAGGTAAATACAAGATGTGTTATTAAATTCTGTTATGGTTTAGACCTACATTCTAATAGTACTCTCTTAGTGGCTTTCCGAGATTGTTAAAACTTGAATATCTTTCGAGATCATTTTTATAAATTACCTAACCTTCGGTTTCGATATTACAGGTATACGTGACATATATCATCCGAATTGAAACTTCACGAGAAGCGTTAGGGAATGAAATTTTATTTCGTCGTGTTCTACGAAGATAACATTTTTGTAAAAATATTTTTAATGAAAATATAGGACCATATTCAGAAACTATATAAAGGCGCTTTGTTTTTTAGTTTAAGAGTTAGAAATTCAATTTTCAATAATAAACAAGCTTTTCGTGACCCAGTATGGTCTGTTTTAAATTTAACACATTTCACTAGATGGCGCAGAAACACGCCAACAAAATTTTATTAGAAGTGTCCAATCTATATAGAGAATGAAATGTATATATTATCTATGCGACGACGAGCAATGATTCGATTTCTTCGTCTTCTACGTTTTCCAATGGAGTAGCGTACACCATAGACTTCAAATGGCTCCACAAGAAAAAATCCAGGGGATTTAAGTCCGGAGATAGTGCAGGCCATAAGTGAGGTCAACCTCGGCCAATCCAGCGATTTCCGTATGCTTGTGTTAAGAAATCACGAGCTACTTGATTAAAGTAGGCTGGTACGCCATCGTGCATATACCACATTGCATCTCTAATTGCTAATGGTACCTACGTCTTCCAGAAATCCAGGAAGCGTGTTTTCCAAAAAGTTGCGATACACCTCTCCGGTAAGTCTCCCTGGTAAAAATATTCGTCCAGTTAGGTAGTCGCCCACAATCCCAAGCCAAACGTTCAAAGAAAACTGGTGTTGAAAACGATCTTCAACAATTTCATGTGGATTTTCGTCACACCATACATGGTTATTATGGAAATTGCGTATTGCATTTCTTGAAAAAATCGCTTCGTCGGTGAACAGAATCATCATCAGGAATTGAGGGATTTGAACCATTTTGTGCAAAAGCCATTGACAGAATGCAATACGAGGAGGAAAATCGGCAGGAAGAAGTGCTTGAACGCGTTGTATATGGAATGGATACAACAAATTTTCCTTCAGAATGTGCCAAATAGTCCCATTACTTACATCCAAAGCGTCAGCAATTTTTCGAGTAGAAGTACCTCGATCTTCTTCAATCGTGTCTAGCACATCCTCTTCCAGCTCTACCGTTCTTGCTGTCCTTAGCCTTCCTGCTCCTCCATTTCGTCTTAATGTACCTGTTTCGTAAAGACGCCGATGAATACTTTCGAAAGTTTCTCTATCAGGAACAATACGGCCAGGAAATCTTTCAGTATATTCTAATGCATTGCCATCAGCAAGTCCATAAATGTAGTGCATGTCGATCATCTCGGCATTCGTATAGCGATTCATTGCAAGGACTTGGCATTCATGGAACCGCTTATAATTTATTCTCTTCATATTTGTCAAATAGGGTAACAAGAGTGGCAATTGAATTTGAATCTAACAGTGTCAGACAGACATTTTTATCGTCACCTATTAGCATCGGGCATGGCATTCCGCAGGGTTCGAACTCGGGCCAACATTATTTTTGTTATATAGTAATGACTTGCACTGTTATTTGGATCGTGGTGTGTTGTCGCAATATGCCGACGATACAAGCTGCATTATATCTGGTCCAAGTACCGATGTAATTTCAGTCATGGCTAGTGAGATCGTTCGGGGTATGATTGAGTGGTGCGATTTGAACGGATTGATTCTGAATGAGAGTAAAACTGGGTTACTACATTTTAAAACAACGACAGCTTCAATCAGTAGCCTCTATGTCCGGGGTAGTGGGAGCTCTATCCCGGAGGATGGCGCGATTAAATTTCTAGGGCTCACGGTAGATTCCACATTGAGGTTTAACGCTCAGTGCTCTATTTTGGAGGGAAAGCTGAGTACAGCACTATATGGCATGAGAAACCTACGAAACAGTGTCAGTTTGCATTCGCTGAGGCAGTTTTATTTTGCCTATGTAGAGTCTCGCCTACGGTATGGTATCATCTTCTGGGGCTCTGCAACCGGTGCACAACGGGTGTTTCTCCTGCAGAAGAGAATTATAAGATGTATGATGGTCGTTGGGCCAACGATATCATGTCGTCCACTGTTTAGGCAGTTGGATATACTTCCGCTGATTTCTCTGTATATTTATGAGGTTCTTATGTTCTTTAGGCGTAATAAGAGTTCCTTCGACCGGAATTGCGATATATATAGTAAAATGAGTACACGGAATCGGGATAAGTTAAGTGTACCGTACCATAGAACCACACTCTTCGAGACAAATCCCAGATATATGGCTATTGTGCTATACAATAAATTACCCGCAACCTTAAAGGAAAACAGTACAATGGCTCAGTTTAGGAGAGCTTTGAAGTCTTTTTTAATAAATCGGTGTTTTTATACTATTGACGAATACATGACTTTCTAGAGCCTCCGGCTTTGACACCGGTCATCATCTTGTGATGTTGCTACCATTTTATTTTTTATATGTGTATTTTGTATATCTGATTTTATATTTTACTTAGTGTATTTTTTTGACAATGTCTATGTAGTTTACTACCAATGACAATAAACATTATTATTATTATTATTATTATTATTAACGGGTCGATGGCCGCAGTGGTTAGGCGGCTGACTATTGTTGTGAGAGGACGATAGGTGCCGGGGTTCAATTCTCTGGAGGGACGGTGACATTTTTTCAGAGAGTTTAATCCCGGATCGACTTGCCATTCGCTGTTGGGAGCAAAGTGATTAACAGCGCGGCATCATAAAAGGCGATATGATGCTGTCACAAAGCCATTTAAACACAACTTACACACACTAAACTACACCGCAAGAGTTGCAGTGATAGCCAGACAAGTAATACAGCTTACGGAGTCACTGCAACTAAGCACCCACCACACATTAAAAAAAAAAAAAAAAATAAGGAACTTCAAGAAATTTAACTCAACAAAATTATTAATCACGAGACTCATTCAATATGTCAGTGAATAAAACAGGACTGTTTAAAAATATTTTTGTACCCATGATAAATGGATATGCACTAAAATGTTATTTTTTACTAAAGAACGGTACGTCGTACGATAAAAAGTTAAGAGAGCTTTTTTCTTCACAATTGAACAAAGAATAAAAACATATTTTTATTTTTAGAGAAATCAGTGGCGTCCTATTTTTTTCTTGAAAAATAGCCTTTGACATGCCAATACGCGCGCCACTGGTACGACTGAAACATCGTGTTGTATTGCAAAGTATGTGTATCCTACAGCTATTAACATGCCTAAAATTTCATTATGATATCTCGAGCCGTTTTGGAAAAATCTAATTTTTACTGTTTTTTTTAAATTGAACTTCAACACGCTGTAGATCGGTAACGAAGCGTTTGCGGACCTATGTTTATAGGAACTTTTTTGTATAAAATGACCTGGGCAATCACCCCCTTTAATATTGCCGCATCTTTTTTAAACACCCTGTATAGTAGTAAACATGCTATAAAACAATTGAATTTAAAAAAACATTGGTATTTTGTAGGTATATCTACGTAAATGCATACATACCTATATATGTACATACATATGTAGGTATATATGTAAATAATATTATTTATTACAATAATGCAAATTTTTTTTTTTTTTTTTTTTTTTCCAAACGCCAATTATTTAAACATATTTTTATATAAAAATATGCCGTCCCGAAGTGGAGTCGAACCACCTTGTAGGGCTATCGCGGCTCTACCGCATACCGATGCGACCACCGGGGGCTTCGACTACACAAGTAAACTTCACATATATATGCGAACGAGATGTTATAATGACCTAGGATAGGCAACATTTTTGACACCGAAGTGTATTATTTTCTTGGCGTATGTAAATACAATAATGCATTTTTTTTTTTTTTTCCAAACGCCAATTATTTAAACATATTTTTATATAAAAATATGCCGTCCCGAAGTGGAGTCGAACCACCTTGTAGGGCTATCGCGGCTCTACCGCATACCGATGCGACCACCGGAGGCTTCGACTACACAAGTAAACTTCACATATATATGCGAACGAGATGTTATAATGACCTAGGATAGGCAACATTTTTGACACCGAAGTGTATTATTTTCTTGGCGTATGTAAATACAATAATGCAAATTTTTTTTTCCAAACGCCAATTATTTAAACATATTTTTATATAAAAATATGCCGTCTCGTTCGCATATATATGTGAAGTTTACTTGTGTAGTCGAAGCCCCCGGTGGTCGCATCGGTATGCGGTAGAGCCGCGATAGCCCTACAAGGTGGTTCGACTCCACTTCGGGACGGCATATTTTTATATAAAAATATGTTTAAATAATTGGCGTTTGGGAAAAAAAAAAAAAAAAGAAAAAAAAAATTTGCATTATTGTATTTACATACGCCAAGAAAATAATACACTTCGGTGTCAAAAATATTATTTATTGTTCTTGATGTGAACAAATCGTAAGTACATAAGTATCTATCTGAATACGCAAGTTAATAATAATAATAATGATTATTTCCAAATTGACAACAACATCCCATCAAACAGAAAGACGTCTGGTACGTCTTGAGGACGTCGTATATTAGTCATATTCCATCAACTACGTCATCGTCAAAATATTACGTTTTCAGGACATCGTATATTGTTAATTTTTGACGAAATAAGTCATAATAAATATTTACATAAACATTTAAATTGTGTGTCTACGCGGCCTTATACAGCTATCGCCACTGCTTTCACCCGAAGAGAACATCTTTAATTCTGCAATAATGTCGACAATTTAATGCTGACATTATAGTAGGTCATATCAACACAACCCAGACGAATGGCGTCCTTTTATCGATGCTTCGAAACTGAGTTTGAGAGGTGTCCTTCTTCACATAGGAAACATTTATCCATCCATCTCGCTTGGCTGCGCAATCCATACGAAAGAAACTCGTGAAAATATGACTCGTCTTCTCGGCAAAATTCATTTACTTACAAAGTGTACAAATTGACTATCAGCCCTGACTTCAAAGTTGTAGCAATTCTACTTGGTTTACAACTGGGGTACACAAAGAACTGCTTTGTTTCCTTTGTGGTTGTGAAAGATTGGCCGGTTAGGGCTCGGTATATTCCTGAAAATATTTCTACCGCCACTGCACATTAAATTAGGTTTGACAAAATAATTTCGTCAAAGCAATGGAAATCCTTAGTCGGTTTGCCTAGTAAGAATCTAATGAAATCGAATTTTGCATTTAATTTGCCAAAGAATTCCGGCACACTCGTTTTTGTAGCCAGATTCTCGGAAAAACTTGATTCTCTTTCTTCATGTTAGTTTGACAACTACATATTTACTATTTTAAAATATAACTTGAAGTTAAAATTGCAATAAATTGAATTTGCATGCGGATATTCTCTTGTACTTATGTATTATAAAAATGTAAACCGTTTTATATCTACCGCATTATCTTCGTAGGTTTCACACCTTTTCGATAGATGGCGCAAATGTGTTCCCTGTCAAAATGTTATTTTCTGAAACAATTGACTGACGTTACTATTGACAGATAAATAAATAAATAGATGACATTACAAAGTGTTTGCTGTTAGTATTGGTTAGTATGATGCATCACGTCCATTTAATCTTCTTGTCGGTGCTATTTAGTTTTACAAGTTATGCTGATGATTATGATGGGCCGCCGCCGCATAATTTCTTCGTGACTCTCCGTGTGCGTTGTAGGATTACGTGTATCGGGGCGTATGTCTGGACTAATGACGGTCACCAAGTAGTAACGAGAGAAACATGTTTACGTCAATATCCACTCTACAAATACATGGTGACAATGAAGCTTGCCAATGGGACAGTATTAACAAGCAATATTGCCTCCGTGAGGATACATCCGTCTTTTCCAATTTATCCGCGATCTAATAATATGGCAATGTTACAATTGGTAAGACCGTTCAGTATTCCTGCTGTGGACATTGTGCTAAAGCAGCCTTCGAATTATTCATCCGCATGGGTGCATTATTATGTATCGCCGGAAATCACAACCGAAATTGAAACTGTATATGGAAGCTTCATCTCGCATTCGTATTGCAGACAGGTTTATAACCAGACTATGGGAGTAATTCTAACAACTATGACATGTATTAATGCAAGCGCTGACAGATGCGTGGAAGACATAGGTTTCTTAGCAACGAGCGACGGAGAGCTGGCTGGACTTGGTGAGATTGTCAAAGGATTCTGCGGAAAAACGTTGCCTTATTTAACGTTCGGGACATGGAATTTTCGAACGTTCATATTGGGTAAATACTCCAAATCCACTACGAATAATTCCGTTATACAATTTGTCGTGGCCGATTACGGTTACTTACTACTCATTTGTATATTATTAAATGCAAAAATATAAATTTTGTTTGTGTTAAAATTTGTTCGGATAATTATAAATAAATAAAATATAAGCCAAAACGTAGAATCGTTTTTTATTAAAATTTATGGTTAATCATCAATAATATTTAAATTTAAAAGATTGTTGATATTTAATAGTATCATATGACCCATACATTCCATCCCAGAACTAGAAGTAAAAAGAGAGAGAAAAAAACAATCAATATTATGTTTTATTTCAATCTATTATTGATTTTCTCCGATCAAAGTGAACCATATGTAACAAAAACGGTTTTTTCCCACTACCGGCTACGTAAGTATGCCCTTGTTAATACCAAATACTATACGTTTGTTCGTTGGACCTACACTAACTACAATATTGTACACTACAATTTTCTGTACTGCACTGTATCAGCCGTAAAGAGTGTAGGCTTGTGTACAATATTGGAGTTAGTGTAGTAGCTACGAACAAACCGAACCGCTTTCGGGTACAACTGTTGGAGTACTCCCGAGTTACTCCGGAGCACTCCAGTCAGGTTTGTGCGCGTTCGGGTATCACGAGTTTCATGCTTCGGTATACTGCACCAATTTTCTCGTCCCTTTCCCCTGAAGCACCTACCGATTTTTTGGTGCTTCACGCTCCAATGTTTTGTTTACGCAGGATCAGCTGTCACTTCTGTCAAACACGTCAACACAAATCACGTTCGGGTGGTTTCTGTTTCGGAATCAATCGGAGTACCGCGCTCTCGGAGCACTCCAAGAGCTTGAATGTACCCGAAAGCGGCTCTTATGTAAATATACATACGTTCAAAGAATAGTTTTTTTAAGTGAAGTATAGATGTCGCCGACAGTAGAACGTTAAGGATGACCAGACAAATATTGGCTATCGATTGTGGCTGTCAATTAACTTTAAATTGCCGAGACATCTGACAGGTGTCATAGAAGCAATAATTTGTCTGGTCCGCTGCTTGTTTACGAACGTCCCTTGCCCCTCTACTTTAAAACTCTCGTCGTTCTGAATATACTATGGCGCGTTCTCTGTTTCAGTAATGGAACTAACACATACCACGAGATGGCGCGAGCGGTAACGATTCGAAATAATTTGTATAAATTGGTTTCTAGTGCAAACGAATGGTTTGAATCTGCATTCAAAGGTGGCGCTTAGTTTCATGGAAATTGTTTCCAGAATATGGCGGTAATGTCACTAAAATTTAAATAAAGGTACATATTAACAGCTCAAGCGGCGGGCGATTTTTCAAGCACGACAGCGAAGCCGAAGCGCTTGAAATGTAGCAAGTGTTTTAATGATCAGTTATCCACGAATACTTTATACTATTTTTTTTATTGGTGTATTTTAACATCATGTTTTATTATTTTATTTATTATTAACAACCAGAAGACTGATAACAATTCGTATCATAACATGGAATTTAGCTACAATTAGCGAAAAATTCCTGTAACATTTGGTTTTTGTAGTTAGTACCTTACATCAATTGTTGCATACATTTCTGCATCAATTTTACATGTAAATATTTGATCGTCTTTTGCCTCCTTAAAAGAGAAAGCTTGTTAATTTTCGCGCCTCAAAAAAAAACGCCCTACAGTAAAAAGATAAAGTTGGGTCAATTTTCAGCGGTGCCGCTCTCTCTGACCGCCAACGCTTTAAATTTCTGAATTGGCCAATGACAACACACCGCGCCACAGCCTTTTTTTTGCTGCAATTAGTACTGCTCGAAGCGCCATCTTTGAGGCAACACCATCCAATAGAAATCTTTACGTGGGTTATAAGTTATAAGAACATTTTATTTAGCGTTTTTTAGAGTTTTCTCATTTTCTCAATAAATATTGCTCAGATTCTTATGAAATTTTAAATAATTGCTGTCATTATCCTTCTCATGGCGTTAACAAATTAGAATTTGAATCGGTTGCAATTTTTTTTCGTTTTTCTGTCACATTACATCGTTAATTTATATGATTAAATCAATACATATCGTCTTCATAATTTCTTATTGCCGTCACGGATGATTTTTCTATCCATAATTGATTGTTTCAACGCGAAATATTGAGCTATATTTGATATAATGAGATTTGCGCACAGGTCTGCATTTTACCTCATGGCGCCATCTGTTGTCGCTGATACTTGGCGGCGCCCACTTAAGAGACCCGACTACCGTTTGACAGTTGGCGATGTTGCCACAGTTAAATTTTATCATATTATAATGTTTTTATAATTTATTTAAAACGTATTTTAAAATCGGGTTTGATGCACACATGTGTAGACGTATTTTGAATGCTCATAGCAAATTTCAGTAATTAAATCTAAAAATTAGTAGAGTCATCTCGATTCCCGTATCAAGGTAACGGCCTGTAACGGCAAAAGAGATTGTGAAGTTAATACCGAATATTAATAGACAAAATTGTATATATAGATGTAAGACATATTTGTAGAAATATGTGTATGAAGCCCAATTTTCAAATTATATTGAAATAAAATTAAGCAAACGATTTATAGAATTATGTAGATATGGCACCGCTGTAAAATAATCAGATGGTAGGTGACCCTCTTAATACTAGTATTATATTTGTTAATACTACTAATATTTATGTTCTCTCTAGGGACGTTATCTAGTTATCGCAGAATAACACATACATTTGACTAAATTTGACATATAACTTTCATCTTTTCCCAATAATTGATTTTTTGTACTCGCTTATCAAAACCTGTCATTTCAAGATTCGATTTGCGTGCGTAAAAAGTCACTTTAAACACGAGCGCGTAAAAGTAAAGTTGGTACTTCCTGGAACTTGATTAATTTAGTGACATTTTAAAATCATAAATCCCTAACCTTAATAATATGCTACCCAGTGCGTTGTTTTTCTATGAAAATAAAAAGAAATGAAATAGAAATTGTTATATTTGGAAAGGTATGTAATTCAATGTCAGAACAGCAACAAATATTATATAAATTACCATTTTGTAGGATATATTGTATACTATGTTTTATTTTACACAGGTGTACTGGAAGTAGAATAAATATTATTATTATTATTATTTTGAATTAGATAATATCAAATTAAATGTCATTTGAAATAATCAATACTGCCAACTAAATTTTTTTTAATTAATATCAAGAGATTAGTAGTGTGTCATAAACGATAACGCATTTAACAATAGGTATTATTATTATAGTTCTCGTACAAAAGTATTGGACAAATTTCGTGCGTGAAATATTTCGCGAATTCGTGTCCATAAACTTTTTTTTTTAGATGTACCATTGACCTTAACATCGATAGTTTTGGCCACAGCGTGTTTGGTAAATATTTCTGCGACTACGAAAAGAATCAATTAGTCATATGTCAAAAATAGGAAAAATTATAGCAACATACCAAATCTTCAAAAAACGCTAGCAAAATATTTTCGTCGACACCGTTCACCATATTTTTTCTCCTCCACTCTTGGAAGTCTTCATAAAGTTTATTGTAAAAAGCTTTGGATTTTGTCGCAATCAAACATTCACGGGCTTTTGTCGCTTGCGCTAACACGTAGTTTGACATTTCACTAATTTTATTTATGACAGGACGCGAAAATCAACCCCTATGATATTTACAAACACGTCTAAGAACGTTGCTAGGGACAAAAATTTACAGTTCAATATTTTTCCATTTTGTCAATATTGTTTCAATCAGAAAAAAACTGTCAATAATTATGTCAAAAACTATTTTCGTAAACAAGAATGCCCCCAGATTTCGAATCAAAACGATTCGATTTTACTATCTCTCTTAATCACAATAGTTTAACTATTTTCCTGTTCCATTTTTTCTCCTAGCAATATGTCGGATCGTGAGTTCATAATCCTGGTGCAGGAAACAAAGCTGACGCGTGCGCATTCAACAACCAAGTTAGCGCCATCTATCGAATACGTTCACGTTTTTACGAAAAAGCGCCACATTTAAATTAACAAAAGCATATGATTCATTTTGTTATTTCAATTTATGTGTTGTAATAAGCAATAAAATCTAGCTGAAAATATAAAAATAGAAGTCGACAGATAGAAATAAATAAGTTATCCTTAATAAACGTCTTTCTTACTTCTTTTATATTTTATCTTATCATGAACAACCTGCAAGATCTACAGATTTTTAACATTATTATTACATTTATGTTCAGTAAATTAGTACCTAAATAACAAATACATATGTATCTAAGATTATTCTTTTATATACTTCTTTTAAATAATATAAAATAATTGTTCAAATTGACAAGTGGAAAATATACGGTTATTGAGGTTAGTTTTCGAATTTAATTTTTCAGTATTTTTTCATTTTCAAACAGAAAACGCTCTAAAGTAACTAGAAATCATTGTGTAGTATTCGTCTTTATAATAAATGAAACACTGTTTACTACAAATCACTAGCTCAATAATTATAATTAATTATAATAAATTTTATTTTTAATTGTTTGTAGGTGTTCGATAGCAAATTTCCACTGTTTGATTGTTGATAGTTTAGTAATAAATAATAAATCAATTGTAGTAGAATATTAGGTAGGCAACGAAAAATACATCGTAAGCGCCCTCGCAAGTACTTTCTTCTGTCTTGCGTTTGACAGTCAGGTGACAACCAATGACAACTATATAATAAACGATCAGGATGACAAACTCGAAAAGTTACTTCCTAAATCATGATTGTTGGATACAAATAATTTTTTGAAACAATCAACGGTCGTCGCTATTGACAGATAAATAAATAAACACACTATTTTCAGTTTTATAAGTTTGTGTTCATAGGCTCGATGAACCCGTTGTGCTGATGTCTAGAATGTCAAGAACATCATAAATCGTCATAAACATATCCAGTCGAAACATACTCGGCGATAAAGGCAGTTGGCAATAGGACAATGGCAAGAAATATTAAAGACTTTGAAGTGCATTTTTTGGCACTACAAGTATATACGAGGTGATAATCTTGTACTGATACGGTTGGCATCACTATTCGAGACTGCTGAACCTATTCCTGTGCTTGAAAACGAATTATCGGCTACAGACGTAATGGTATATTACTGGACGTCGACAATCCCAATTGGTCAAATAAGTGAATATATGATAGGATCTAAAGACTGCCTCGATGAATCTAAAAATTTTACAGAAGAAGAGTTTCGATTCACCATGACATGCGTTGAGACGAGAAACAATACATGTCTGCAAGATGATGGCTTCGTAGTAGTGCACAAGAAAACAGTGATTGGAAGTACAGTAGTTCAGATGGTCACAGATTCTGTGACTTTCTTGTTCGAAACTAGTTCTGTTACACAATTTGTCGCGGTCGATTACGGTTACTTACCTCTTAATTTTTATGTTATTTATAATCATTGTCTCATCAATTAATATTTAAGTTCTTATTTTCATGTCATGTTAAAATTTGTGCAAAATAATCTTAGGTATAAATAAAATTTATGTCAAGTAAAGACATTTATCTTATACTTTATGCCAAATCTCATCGATCCTATCAGTCATTGTGTAGGTCACATGTGTAGGTGTTGTTTGTGTCAGTTTGTATGGTTTATTGCCCAAGGAATCAAGAAAAAAATGACAAATAACACGAAATTTTCATAGCATTGTACGCAGGACGAAAAAAATTGATTTATTTTATTATTATTACTTACTGGAAATAGTCCTTTGTAGATCAAATATTCACACGCGCTGCAGTTTTCGACTTTATCTTAATTTGGTTGTCAGTTGTGGCTTGTTTACATAAAGTGCACGTGTGAAAAGTTTTTAAGTGTCTTATTACTGGTAAATATTCAGTAACGAGGTACGTGTTTGACATATTTTATCTGCTCATTCTTTTGCGTACGCGTAATAGACTTCTAAATTAATATTATAATAATGCGTAAAATAGTTGGTTTTTGTAAATTTTGGAGTTTTTCCAAGTCCGTATGATGTTGCACTCACATCTATAGTTGCATTGAACGTAATGCATTGCATATCGTGTTAGGTTAGGCATGTGTTAGGTGACTACTGTCATACAGTATTTAATTGTCAAAATGCGGACGCATAAAAAGAAAAACTTTATTATGGTTTTATAAAAAACATATTCTTTATTAACGTTTTTAATTAATACAGAAATAATGTTTAACTTTTAAAAATTTTAATAACGTACAATAAGTCCCTTTTAGTATGTAATTATTATTAGAAAAATGTGACTCCAAAATTTACAAAAACGAACTATTTTAGCCATTATTATAATATTATCACCTTGACTGCGGCACCGAAAAATCACACTTTGGCGTTCACTGCGTTACATATCGCCGACGATATGTATGCATAGTAAAAGTTTTTGCTTTATAAATGAAAAAGTATATGCCTCTAAGGTAAACACCATAGCGGAAGGACTTAAATAAACATCACACTATATTCCGCTGCCATCGCAGCTCAATACATCTCACTAAAGGCTTGTATCGCATGAAAAAAACATAACATGAAATGCGTCAATATTTTTTATTTTAGTTCAAATATCATCTTAATGTTAGCGATTAAAAACTGAATAAAATAAAGATATCGTATTATTCGTGGCATTTATTGAAGCACTCTAAGCAAAACCCAGGCATGTTTTCACAATCACTGCAGAAACTTGTATCACGCCGAACTCTTTTGTCACTTTCACGACTACTGAAGGTTTCTCGAAGTTTCTGGTAACAGCCTCTACATGGCTTTCTTCTTTTTCGGCCAGGTTCTTCTGGTTTGATAAAGGTATGCCGCCTTTTTTTCGGCACTAACGCAGGGCGATGTGAACTTTCCTCTTCATTAAATGCGACAAGCTGCTCTGCTAGTTGTTTCCTAAATTCTAAAATGCTCATCTTTATTGGAGCTATGATATTATAAATATCCCATGCATTAACTACCGTGGTACCCAGGATCAACTCAAACACGACTTTTCTAAAATATGAATTAGAATTACAATATTTTATTAACTAACTAGCAATTTACCTGTACCACTTCAAACTCTTTCTAACTGAAGTGTGGTAAGAAGACATCTGATCGCTATAATCCACTCCTTTTTTCGCATTATTATAGTCAATAACGCATCTCGGTTTAAAAATTTCATCGCCATTCCTGTTCTTTTTTCCTGAAGTAGTGTAAAATAAAAATATAGTATGCTAGTTACTCGAAAAGAAACCTATATAAGTTCATACCAGTACTAACAAGTGTTGCACTATGATTTGGATCACTAGATATCATCAAAACAGGCCGTTTATCAACCCATTTTATTACCTTAACATCATTGTTTTCCTTTCCGATTACTTCTCCCTTTTTGAGCTTTTTATTTGTTATCTCCTTTGGTATACCTCGTCTGTTGCTCCTCAATGTTCCACAGTAGATCATCTTTTCTCTGAATAAAGCTTCAACTAATGAAATACTCGAATAGAAGTTATCTCCATAAATAAAGCTTCCTTCTTTTGGTTGAACCGTTTCTAACAGTTTCATTACAATGGAGTGTGAATGGCCTAGATCGGACGTTGTGGTACCCTTTCCAGCGTATATCTTTATGTTAAAAGTGTACCCATTGCGAGAACTGAGTTTATACAACTTCACTCCGTATTTGTGCGTCTTGTTAGGAATATATTGCTTGAACTGCAATCTTCCTCGGAATGGAATCATTGTTTCGTCAATAGTTAACATTCTCCCTGCATCTAAAGCATTATTATATCTTTCCACTAAGAGAGATAAAATACTTTCAATTTTGTGGAGACGGTTACCTGGTCTTGCAATTTCATTGTCGGCGAAATGGATGAATTTTAGTAGTAATAAGAATCTGTCACGAGTCATTGTTGAGGCTATAAACTCATTATGAAACATTTTGTCTTTTGACCAATAGCTGTTGATAAATGGAACCTTTGTCATTCCCATAACAAGTAGAATTCCAAGGATCTTACGGACTTCATTCCTGTCGGTAATAGCCCAACTTTTAACTCGTGATTTCTCTGTGTAGCCCTTATTGATCTGTTGTGAGGCGTAGCGATTTGTTTCTTCAACAAGTGTGTTGAGAATATCGTCGTTGATAAAGAAGCTATATTAGGACCAACAGTACAACTTTCATTGTACACTTGAAAAGTGTATGGTGTTGTCTGAATATCAGTCCAAATATTAATGTCTTTAGAAATGCGATTATCTTCACTCTCTTCTTCATCGTTAGACTGATCGTCATTTTCGCTTTCAGAGCTGAACTCTGCATCTTCTGCTGGTAGATCGCACATGGAACGCAGATCGCAAATGTACGGTCAATCACAGAATCGTCACTGTCAAAGAGCTCTGAATGAAAAGAAGCTTCTTCTAAGGACGCATGCAAATTACTACTCGATGTACAAGGTTCTAATATTTGAACAGGTGTAGTAGTTTTCGGAACATTTAACTGACTATCCCCAGAAAGTTCTGGTATTTCAACGGTCATGGCATTTTCCGGCACACTTGACGTATTGGAAGAGTAATCCATTAGTTCTGTTTTCTTTCTCGACATTTCTAAGATTCTTTTAGATCTGGAAGACGCCATCGCAAACAAAAATAACTTAACGTACTAACACGGTGACGAAAAATACATTGGCTTGCCGATTCTTGTTTTGTTTCCTAACCTTATTCGAACATGTCATTATATACCGCTGGAGGTATGTATCGCACAGAAACAACAAAATATTAATCTAGTGCGTTACATATCGCCGAGGGCTTGCCAAGGGTATGTACAAAAGGAACTGTATATTTGGTTGCAGCATCCACACACATGCATTTCTGTACCTTTGACATAGTTCTACGACCAAAACTAGTAAAGTTACATCTGCCGCACACAGATGACACTACTGACATTTACACTTCGCACAGTGGCTATGCGCACTACATATTGCCGGCGATATGTAACGCAGTCAAGGTGTTAATTTATAAGTCTAGTACTATTTGTGTATTTCAGATCAAGCAAATGTGCCATATCAATTCAAGTAACCTCCGTGTAATTGCTTTTCAGAAAAAATATCTACAAGGGGAGATATGGTACTTGGACGCACTAGAGAGACACCCTATACGTACATACTTACATGATAGATGTTTTGACATATGGTCAATATATCACAGTGTCTCCAAATATTAATATAATGAAATATTCCCACGGTTTTAGACTAGTGACGTAAAAATGGCGCGTTTATTTTTTCGTTTGAAATTGTGACAAATTTTAATCTAACAGTTTTAAAAAAATGCGTAATAGGGGATGATACTTGCCGGATAGCTATTCCTTGGTACTGCAGAAGGGAGATACGAAATCTAAAGAGTATATCTCATCAAATAGTTATTTCTAATCATTTTCACATATCTGTTTGACAATGTTGTATGTATATTGACATTTTTAATAATTATTATCAAAATATATCTATCTAAGTGCGCCGTTTGAATGAAACGCCGTAGATATATTACGCTTATTTAAGTTCCTTCTGAGCACTATTCAGTGTTACAAGTATAAGTTATGTTTGCGCGCTCACATTACAGGGATACATTGTGGAGCTGCGCGTGCGATGTAGGCCTCAATGCTTTCGTGCAATATTCAATGGTATGAATGATCAGGGAACCGCAAAATTCCCCGAAAACAATTCACCGACGGATAATTCCCCGACTACAATTCACCGACAAACAATTCCCCGACAGAAAAATTCCCCGAAGGTAAAATTTCTCGACAAACAATTCAACGAATGGAAAATTCCCCGGCAATAACAAATTTTCCTTCACAATTTATCTCGGTTTAGTACGAGCAGCATTACATTGGCGTGTTTAGTTTTTTTGTTTTTTCTATAATAGAAGTTTTTTGTAGAGTTTTGATTAACGTCTAATTTGAAGTACCTAATTCAAAATTTTGTCAATGTTGTCAGAATTTGTTTTAAAATGTTAAACTACATAAAAATGTTTAATTAATATAATTTCCTGAAGAAATATTGAAAATAAAGATTTTTATTATTAAAAGACCGAAAAACCTGTAGAAATTTTATTGTTTAACACAAAAAAAACCGTCAAAAAACAACATCAATATGAAATTATTAACTGTATTAATATTAATGTATATTTTCTGTTAGTAATAACCTGTTGTGCCAAATTGTTTATTACAAGAAGTGTATTATAAACGACAAATATGAACAGAATAGATGTGGATTACTGTCTAGCGGTCGGTTTCATAATCAAATTAAAGGATAAAAACCAAAGAAATGCCTATAATAGGCGCTCATGGTATATTGTTGGAATTCACCCTGCGGGCGAATGCAATGAAAATAGATCAAGCACTAGAAGCGGACCACGTGGTTTCGACCTTCCAGGTCTCATCAGCCCTACTCCGAATGCAAGATATAATTTCACCGCTTTTCGCCGTCCACTTATGTGTATAATACTCCATACAGCGGACTAATTCCAACCTCGCGCCATCTAGTGAGCAAGGCAGAAAGTAGCACACTGGACGCTACACACAAGTCGGTATAGAGCAGATACCGATCTAGCTCGCACAACTCGTGGGTTGTGAGTCCCGCTAGATGTCTCGATCTGCTAGCAGTTAATGGTGAATTCCATATACGGCTTACCATGACGTAATATATGAAAACGTCGACAAATGCCAATATTAAAAAACCAAAGAAATGCCTACAATAGGCGCTAGATGGCGCGAGGTTGGAATTAGTCCGCTGTATGGAGTATTACACACATAAATCGACGGCGAAAAGCGGTGAAATTAGATCTTGCATTCGGAGTAGCGCTGATGAGACCTGGAAGGTCGAAACCACGTGGTCCGCTTCTAGTGCTTGATCTATTTTCATTGCATTCGCCCGCAGGGTGAATTCCAACAATATACCATGAGCGCCTATTATAGGCATTTCTTTGGTTTTTTAATATTGGCATTTGTCGACGTTTTCATAAATTAAAGGATACTTTAATTTTAAAGTAACCTTTAACTTTTAAAATGCATTTCATAATGTCACTTTAAAGAAAAGTGTCCTTTATCTCGAGTTAAAGAAGCTGACTTTAAAGGTCACTTTAACTTAAAGTACACTTTAGTTAAAGGAGCTTTTACGATTGATTATGAAACCGGCCGTAAGGGTATCAACCAATTACAGCAGCCAATTATGTGAAGGTGACGAAAAAAATTATTGGAAATGTGACTATTATTACAAAATAATGTGCAAAGCTCGAGTTACCACGCTTGGAGAAATTGTTATAAAAAAAAAACTGGTGAACATAACCATACTGTAGATGCCAGAAAAGTAGAAAAAACAAAATTTTGTTGTAAGATTCGTGAAAATGCGATAAGTACCCAAGACGCACCACATCATGTCGTCTCTACTGCAAATATTGGACCCAGCCCTCCCCCTCCCCCACCCTATTCCCAGCCTACTGCAGCATGTTTTCCGAAAGTTTCCAGCATGAAGAGAACTATAAGAAATATTAGGAAAAAGGTGCTCCGGTCTTGCCATTCCATCGAAGAGACATTATTTTTCCACAAGAATACACATTAACAAAGAATGGAGAATCCTCTTTGTCGTACGATTCTGGATCAAATGTCGATAGAATGCTGATTTTTAGTACAAAAAGAAATATTTCACTTTTAGCTGAAAGCGCACTGTTTACGATAATGGATTAATGAAAAATATTTCAATTCCATTAATGTATATACTGTTACCAGACAAATCAAAAAATACCTATATTCGTTTACTACAAAAGTTAAAAGAGTTTATACCTGGAGTGTCACCTACTACCATCCTCACGGATTTCGAAACTGGGATGATAAGTGCTTTCGCCGAAGAATTTCCAACTTCAAAGCATACTTAGTGGATGTCTCTTCCATTTTTCGCAGTGTATCCTTAGAAAAATTCAATCAGAAGGTCTAAAGAACCATTACGAATCGATTCGGAATTTGCTTTGAAATTGAAGTTACGGCCCGCATTAACATTTATGGCCACAGCAAATTTAGTCGATGCGTTTGAAACACTTTGTGCGGAGAATATACCGCACGAGGAAGCCCAACCAATTGTGGACTACTTCAAGGACACCTGAATTGGACGCCAGCAAACACGCCAACATCGCCGATCACCACGATTTCCTCATGGCATGTGGAATTGTTATGGGGCTGTGGTAGAAGGACTAGCAAAAACGAGCAACTCTATAGAAGGATGGCATCGAGCGTTTGAGACGCACGTTTCAGCAGACCATCCTAATATATGGAAGTTCGTAAAATTCGTTCGTAAATGGGAATAAAGTCTACATGACGTTCAAATAGAGCAATACCTAGAAGGCGCTCGTAAAAAGTAGCGTGATTGTGCTGAACGAATAGTAAATCTTGTAAATAATTTTGACGAGAGAAATCTTTCCAATTACTTGCATGAATAGCCCACAATCTTACTTATTAAGACAATACCTAGAATTGTACATAATTATGACGAGAAAGATTATAACAAAAAAAGGACAAAAACTTTTATTATAAAAAACAAAAAAAACTTCCAAACATGCCACTATAATGCTGCTCGTCCTAAGCCGAGATAGAGTGTGAAGGGAAATTTGTTACTGTCGGGAAATTTTCCATTGTTGAATTTTCCTAGATCCGAATGACCAACTGTCATTCATCAAGCTAACCTAACATTCAATTTAAGGGGAATGACTATTATTGAAACTTTTGGCTGAGGAAATGTGTAAATAACAATGATTTGTTGCAAAATACAGTTTCCTTAAAGCGTTTTCTGTTTTAAAATGAAATAATACCGAATGAAAAATAGAATTTAAAAACTAACCTCATAAACCTAATATTTTCAACTTCTCAACTTGATATATTTATGATTAATCTGTAGTAGTATCTGTGTAGTAATCTATCACGGTTCGTTTATCTTAGAATCCTTCCCATCGTCCTTGTTTACATAGGTCCATGTCTGATTTTTATCAAGTAAATCACCCATTTCGTCTTTGATTACATTTGTCCAGTTATCTTTTTCTGGTCCTGTAATTGTCTCGTGATAAGTCAACATGACTTGTAGTTACTTTATCGTTATCCAAGACGTAGTCATTCAATCGTTCTGGTCCGGTCAGGTTGATCTCCTTCTCTCAACTGCTCAATCGTGGGTCTTTGTTGAATTTGGTTTCCCGCGAGTTCGTTTTGTTTCATTTCAGCACCGCAGTAGTTGCCGTTCTTGTTCACTAATTGGTTCTGAATCATGTTGTTAGTGAGGTATTCTCCTCTATTGTCTAACAAGCCTTCTCTGAATCTTTGAACACTAAGTACGTTTGTATGAACTGTAATTTTCTTTGATATCTCATCCCATAAACGGTAGCCATGGAATGCATACCTTAGGAATACGTATTTTTTCGCTTCTTGACTCCAATTTTTGAAGACGACAACGTTTTTGCGCAAGCTTTCGATCCAAAAATCGGCAACTTCGATAGCTTTTGCTGTAGGAATCTACACTCACTATTGTTTTTTCACTACTATAGCAGACTTAAAACTGACCAGAGAACGTGATTGTCACCTAATGAATCAAGATTTTAGGTTCGCACGTTGGGTGCCGCACATGCTCACGTTTAGACCAGAAACGTGTTCGAGTGAACAGTTCCAAGGCTCTGTTGGCTCAGTTTAGACGCGATAAGTCAGAGTTTTGACGCCGATTAATTACACTAGATGAAACTTGAATACACCATTATACGTCTGAAACAAAAATACAATCAAAACAGTGGACTGCGAAGAAGTAATCGACTCCCAAAAAAAGCAAAAACTGTTTTTCTTCGGCTGGAAAAGTGATGGCGACTGTTTTTGTTGGAATGGTCATAGAGTTATTTTCGGAAAAAAAAAATTTTTCACCAAGACAATGCGCCGTTACGGTTTGAACTGCTTATCCATCCTCCTTACTCACCAGATGTAGCACCAGGCGACTTCTCTTTTTGTTCCCTGATAAAAAAAGGCAATCACCTTCGTAAGCAGTTATTTTGGAGAGAGAGAGATGCCGAGTACTATTCGGACGGATTGAAGAGATGGGGAGCATCGCTAGGAGAAGTGTTTGACTACTCTCCCTTTGCCGAATCATGCACAATTGTACTAGGGTGTGAAAAATGTGCGTTAAAAGGATTATTGAATGCTTGTTTATCTGGTCTTATTCGAATTAATATTACCGACCATTATTTTATTATTGGCGCGAATTGTCTGATGAAGTAATAAAAAAATGTTTTAAAACCCGCCACCGATACCTCCACTTACACGCTTATCCAACATCTCATCGTGCCTACGGTAGGCGCCATAAACATAAATTTAAATTTATGCTGTTAAAATACGAATAAGTTTGACACCGGGTCCCATCTCTTAACGCATTTAAGAGCGAACGACTTGGGGAAAAATTCCTTTTCCAATACATATACAGCGTTAGTAAAAAGTCCCGGAACGGTCAAATAACTTTGTTATTTGAAAAATATGATTTCTGAAATTTTGTATGGGGATATAGTTAATATAAATGCATTTTATGCAATACAGTTTATATTGTTTTCACTTCCTGTTTAATCGGCAATACGTCCAACTTTTTTTTTTTAAACGGAAACGCCCAGATTTTTTAACACTTTTGAATGCAAAATAAAAAACTACGTTCAGGAAGTATTAAGATTATATTTATTCACAAGAAAACAGTTAAAAAATTAAAAAAGTGTCCTAATACAGAAAAAACAAGGTACCTTTGAAAAAAGTTGTTGTTTAGTGTTTGCATTCTTTTTGCCGTCACATCTGACAATTTTAAATGCGTTTTAACTTTTGCATCGCTATAAATTTACTTATTTTAGACATTGACACATTTGAAAATGGCAGTAAAACTTACTGAATCAGAACGAATTGAGATGTTAATGATGCGTGGGTACGGTGATCGTCGACGTTCTTTTGAAGAGGTTCGTATTTTGTTTAATACTGTTTATCCGGATCATCACATTAGTAAAAGTACGGTATGCCGAACAATTTAAAAGTTTGAAGTCTTTCGTCAGGTGAAGGATTTACCTAGATAAGGGGACGTCCATTAACAGCAACAGATGAACAAACTAGTTTGAATGTGTTACTTACAGTGGAAGAAATTCATCACGTGTCCACAACAGAATTAGGTCAAATTCATGAGATCTCTTAAAAATCTGCTCATAAGATTCTTAAATCAGCAAGAATGAAAGCCTATAAAATGTATCCCGTCCATGAGTTAACTGAAGGTGATCCAGATCGTAGACTACCTTTTTGCGAAACAATGACGGAATTGATCTAGCAGCAGCCTAATGTTTTAGATCACATCATTTTTTCAGATGAGGCAACGTTTTGTCTCAACGGCACTGTGAACAGACATAATTGTCGCTACTGGTCAATTGAAAATCCGCATTGGATTGAAGAAGTCCATACACAGCGTCCTCAAAAGGTGAATGTCTGGGCTGGTCTTGTTGGAAACAACACCATAGGACCATTTTTTATAAGAGGAAATTTAACTGGCAACGTCTACTTAAATTTCTTGCGAAATGAGGTTGTTCCAGCACTTGCGGCCCTCTTTCCAAATGCAAACATAGGTGATCACCCTAATGCACATTTTTGGTTTCAACAAGATGGAGCTCCCTCCCCCCATTTTGCCCATAATGCCCGCGATTATTTGAATGAATTTTTTCCGGAACGTTGGATCGGACGTAGAGGAGCAATCGAATGGCCAGCACGTTCGCCAGATCTCTCGCCATTAGATTTTTTCTTTTGGGGTCACTTGAAATGTCAAGTGTACAAAAATCGTCCCCATAATCTTGAAAAATTGGAAGAGAGAATAGTTCAAGAAGCCAATCGCATCACTCCAGAACAAATACGAAATTCAATAAGAAATTTGACTGACCGTTTACATTTTTGTCAAATTGTAAATGGAGATCATTTTGAACAATTATTGTAATCGCAACTTTAATAGACAGGTATCTTGATTTTTCTGTATTAGGACACTTTTTCAATTTTTTAACACTGTTTTCTTGTGAATAAATTTAAACATCTTAATACTTCCTGAACGTAGTTTTTTATTTTGCATTCAAAAATGTTAAAAAAATCTGGGCGTTCCGTTAAAAAAAAAAAAGTTGGACGTATTGCCGATTAAACCGAAAGTGAAATAAATATAAACTGTATTGCATAAAATGCATTTATATTAACTATACCCCCATACCAAATTCCAGAAATCATAATTTCTAAATAACCAAGTTATTCGACCGTTCCGGGACTTTTTACTAACGCTGTATAAAACGTGCAATAGCGGCTTCGAGTGTAGATAATCTGTCATGAACCTATTTTGTCGATTTTCACCTCAAAGTATTGCGATTTACAAAGCGCTGGAGGTACGTACGATACTGCGAAACGCAATATTGGTCGCCTGCGGTATTCTAGCTCTCAATTTTTTCCCCCTCTTTGGTAAATACTCGAGCTGTGTCTGGAATGGCCCTGTCGCGTACAAACAAGATTTTAACACGTTTTATTACGCGTCTTTCACGTCGTTGCTGTCGTTTTTCCAATCTAAACAAGGAATAAGTTCTTTTTTGAAACAATTTTTATGGTTGTAATGACTGTTCTGAAATTCCTGTTGCTCAGGTTATACAGTTTCCATATTGGAAACTCATCTGGGCGAGACTGTTTTTGATAACGATACCAGACATGCAAACTAAATTTGTGCGAACTCTTATAGTAACTGGTCAGTTTCACCAAAAAGAAGAAATGTTGATGTTGACAGAACCACGTTAACCCTTAAGTGCATGATTTTTTGTTTATAATTAAAAAAATTAAAAAAAAAATTATGTAGCCAAATGGCAACATCATGCATTGATTACAAAGTATCGTTCAAACTATCGTTGTGATAGGACGATAGGTGCCGGAGTTCAATTCTCTGGAAGGACGGTGACATTTTTTCAGAGAGTTTAATCCTGGATCGACTTGCCATTCGCTGTTGGGAGCAACGTGATTAACAGCGCGGCATCATAAAAGGCGATATGATGCCATTTAAACACAACTTACACACACTAAACTACACCGCAAGAGTTGCAGTGATAGCCAGACAAGTAATACAGCTTACGGAGTCACTGCAACTAAGCACCCACCATACATAAAAAAAAATTACTGGTCTTCATCGCTATCTGCATTTCTAAATCCAGGGTCGTCGTCGTCACTTACAACGTCAAGTGTAAAAGATGGTAGAAAATCCTTATGTACCATTTACGACTCCTCACATATACATATTTTGTACCTTCCCATGAAGCTATCCAATCGATCCACACCTCCCATATGTCTGTTGTATTCGGTTATATTAATAATATAAGAACAATCAACTTCAATGATTTTCTTTTCCTTCCGACCATATCTTTTCACTTTCGAAATTGGATTTTTTCCGCAAAATGAGGATACTAATGTCACATATTTATTGCCCTTCCAGATAACAGATGAAACATTCACACTATTAATTGTTGCAACAAATTCATGACTTGTTCTACGATTAGCATCTCTCAAATACGTATCTGTATAGGCAATTTGCAATTAGGTACCCTATTTCTTTGTATAGTATCCAAAGAATAAATTCTTTCCTTTGCCAAATGCACCATTAGAGGCAATGCTGTAATAGTAGTTATCATTTTACTGTCGTGGAATAATTCTAGCTAAACGTAAAACCAAATTAGATGTTATCCGAGGTCAGGTTCGTCAACTAGTACATCATTTTCTTCTTGGCCAGCATAAATTTCAGATTTATCGGCTAATCCCGAAATGCCTGACATAACAAAGAATTTGAATCACCATTTGTGGGGCTTATATTGTTTCATATAATGCCTCACTTTGGTGGAGCATATTTGCTCGTCTATACATAGATTTTGCTCTAAGATAACCGAAGAAAATTTATTCAGAAAATCAACAATAGGTCAAATTTTGTGCAGCCTATCATGTCCTGGCTGATCACGGAGTATAAAATAGTCGTTATTGTTGAAGCGTATGAACTTTTTTACGATTTCGAATTCGTTGATTGACATCACATCAGCTACTGGCGCAAATCTTAGTTCATTACTCCACGTTGATCTCGTATTGGACATATTTATCAATGATGTATGTGATAGTATGCCTAAAAACGGCTTTATGTCATTTTCGGTATAGGATGGTGGTCTCTCAGTTTTAGTCTGAACAGCATATAAACTGGATGCTTCTACAATTTTTGTTATCAAGTCACTTGTGAAAATGTAGTTGAAGAATTGTAACGGCCATGTCTCCATGGAAACGTAGCTGATCATCATAAAATCCAAGACTTAGATTTCCAAAGTATATCCTTTTTTATGGCTACCTTACTTGGTTTCAATGGCAAGAAAGAAGAGAGAGGCAAGTTATCTACTTCATCCTCTGGCTCTTCTTGACCACTTCTACTCGCACTTCTTCCAACATCTTCGATTTCTAGTTCATTAAAACGGGTCGATGGCCGCAGTGGTTAGGCGGCTGACTATCGTTGTGAGAGGACGATAGGTGCCGGGGCTCAATTCTCTGGAAGGACGGTGACATTTTTTCAGAGAGTTTAATCCTGGATCGACTTGCCATTCGCTGTTGGGAGCAAAGTGATTAACAGCGCGGCATCATAAAAAGGCGATATGATGCTGTCTCAAAGCCATTTAAACACAACTTACACACACTAAACTACACCGCAAGAGTTGCAGTGATAGCCAGACAAGTAATACAGCTTACGGAGTCACTGCAACTAAGCACTCACCATACATAAAAAAAAATTACTGGTCTTCATCGCTATCTGCATTTCTAAATCCAGTGTCGTCGTCGTCACTTACAAGGAAACACAGGCAAGTGGTGGTGACCGATTTAAATGAGATTTGGTGGGTTTGTAGACTGATGCAGTGTAAGAACAACGGTAACTTCCATAGATGCTAAATCACTCGTTTTCGGGGGTGGGAGCGACCAAGAGCCAACGCTACCTTCCGCTATTTGCTTTAATATCTCCAAAACTATAAGATATAACAAAAAAAAGATAAGACAAATATATAACTGTTTTATGAGTACTAATAGTTAAAAAAATATATAGGGGTGGGGGTTGTTTTTGGAAAACAGGAACTATGACAGGCCAACCATTGTCGCTATCTTTTAGTACTCATAACACAGTTATATATTTGTCTTAACTTTGATTTGATATGTCTTATAGTTTTGGGGATAATAAAGCAAATAGCGGAAGCTAGCGTTGGCTATTGGTCGCCTCCACTCCCGAAAACGAGCGATTTAGCATCTACGGAAGTTACCGTTGTTCTTACACTGCTTCAGTCTACAAACCCACCAAATCTCATTTAAATCGGTCACCACCACTTGCCTGTGTTTCCTTGTTAGACCGGTAAAAGTTGCCCAAAACTGTTCGATATCATTTTTGCTAGAATCTTTTCCTGTCCATAATGATAGAATAATTAAAAACAACGAATTCAACTGCATAGCGTTGCCGATAAGGTACACAGTCAAGAAAACAAACGATACCTCGAATGCATGATTTTGCCGATCGGCAACAAAGCTAAATTCGATTTTTTTCAATAATATATACCAATATTACACAACCTGGTCGAAAAAATACATACCTTTCAGATGTGAAAAGACAATTTTCATGAAATGAAACACTTTTCTCAACCAAACTATAATCAATAGTAAAGTCAATATAATCAAGTTGCTAGAACTAGGTACTAAAGTTTGACCCACAACATGTCGAAGGTTGCCCATTCTTGCCAGAATTTAAAACTTTAAACTTTAATGAATACTCTTCAGTTTTATTTCAATAATTAAATATTCTGCTTTCTGATTATCTTTTATGTAGATAGATAATAGATACTCGTTAATCACTAAAAACAAAATTGCGACAATAAACAAAAGGTCACTCTCGACGAGCGGAAAAAACATTAAAATTTTTCAAAAACCGGCGACATTATTATATCAATCAAAGAGGACCGATAATGGCAACATACCATCCTGAAAGATATTTCGCGGTGTATCTATTTTTTTTTTTCAGCGGTAGGTCGCGGGAGTGGATGTTTTTAATCTTTTTCATTGGTTCGCGGGCTCGGTTGGCGTGCCTTGATGAGAGATGATGATAAATTACCTGGTAATTCGCAGATGAACGAGGCGATGGCTGGTCCTCCACAGGATAGAGCATGCCAACGGAAATCGGCCGCCGGGTCCATTGCAACGCAGAGCGGATCGCTTCCTACCGGTATAGCTTCCTGCCAGTGATTGTCGCTGCTCAAAGGTCGGAAGTCGCTGTAAGTAATGGTAACGATAAGTGTTAATGGTTCTCGACATTTCGTTTTGGGTCTTTTTGCCTTTTTTTTGTAATGCTGAGCCGAAATAAGACACATTTTAGTATGAGTATGAAATAAGACACATTTTTATTGATTCATTCATTCCTTATATTATAGAAAGCACAAAAACAAATCTTTAATAATTTAATAAAACTGTATTTACTATTTAAAAGAAAGGAAATTAATTTATTTTGCGGCAGTATTATTTTCGAACATTACGCCAGCTGTTCAATTAAAGTATTCATGGCTCGAAAACGTAATAATAATGGTTTATAAAATATGCATATGCTATGAATAAAATATAATGGACGGGGGGAGAATTTTACCTTACAAAAGTCACTACGTATTCAAAAAGGTTCATTACAGATTCTGGGTTTAAAATCTACCTGTTTTACATATTCAGAAGCGAACCTTGGATTGCATGAAGAATTACAATGCAAAAAAGGTTTTCCTTATTTTATTTTCTATTTTTATTCGTTGTCGGCAGCAAGACTATAGAATGAATTTTTTAACATGAAGTACTTTCGTTATAAATATTCATTACAAACTAAAGTAACTACCTAAAATTTTGTGTTATACAGGGTGTTTAAAAACGATGCGGCTAAAAATAAAAATATGTTTTTATTCTTTGTTCAATTGTGAAGAAAAGAACAAGGGTTGTATTCAAGGGCAAAAACAAATATTTTACCGAACCAACAGTTTTACCAAAAACTGTGCAAAGTGACCACTTCGAGCTCGGATGCAAGAATCCAATCTTCTCCTCATTGACCGGCGAACTCTCTCAAAAACACCAGGATCGGTTTTACTTGAGTTGCACCCAGCAATGATTGGATTTCCATTTACATTTTCCAATGGAGTAGTACACCAAGGACTTCAAATGGCCCCACAGGAAAAAATCCAGGGGATTTAAGTCCGGAGATCGTGCAGGCCATAAGTGAGGTCCACCTCGGTCAATCCAGCGATTTCCGTATGCTTGTGTTAATAAATCACGAGCTACTTAACTAAAGTGGGCTGGTGCGCCATTGTGCATATACCATATTACATCTCTAATTGCTAATGGTACGTCCTCCAGAAATCCAAGGAGCGTGTTTTCCAAAAAGTTGCGATTCAACTCTCCGGTAAGTCTCCCTGGTAAAACTACCGGTCCAATTAGGCAGTCACCCACAATCCCAAGCCAAACGTTCAAAGAAAACTGATGTTGAAAACGATCTTCAATAATTTCATGTGGATTTTCCTCACACCATACATGGTTATTATGGAAATTGCGTATTGCATTTCTTGAAAAATTCGCTTCATCGGTGAACAGAATTATCATCAGGAATTCAGGGATTTGAACCGTTTTGTGCAAAAGCCATTGACAGAATGCAATACGAGGAGGAAAATCGGCAGGAAGAAGTGCTTGAACGCGTTGTATATGGAATGGATACAACAAATTTTCCTTCAGAATGTGCCAAATAGTCCCATTACTTACATCTAAAACGTCAGCAATTTTTCGAGTAGAAGTACCTCGATCTTCTTCAATCATGTCTAGCACATCCTCTTCCAACTCTACCGTTCTTGCTATCATTGGCCTTCCTGCTCCTCCATTTCATCTTAATGTACCTGTTTCGTAAAGACGCCGATGAATACTTTCGAAAGTTTCTCTATCAGGAACAATACGGCCAGGAAATCTTTCAGTATACTACCGCCTAGCTTCTAATGCATTGCCATCAGCAAGTCCATAAATGTAGTGCATGTCGGTCATCTCGGCATTCGTATTCAGGATAAAGGAACTTGAACAAATTCGACACATACAAAATTATTAATCAGGAGACTCATTCAATATGTCAGTGAATAAAACAGGACTGTTTAAAAATATTTTTGTACGCATGATAAATGGGTATGCACTAAAATGTTTTTTTTTTTACTAAAGAACGGTACGTCGTACGATAAAAAGTTAAGAGAGCTTTTTTCTTCACAATTGAACAGATCTGCTCTCCTCTCCTCAACCCCCCTAACAACAATTTCAGGATATAAAACTTAAAGCTTTCATCATTCATTTGCGAAGCGTTTTTAAAGCAGGCGGTCTTTAATTTTTCATTTAGGGAAATGAAAATTCATGCTCAAAGTTAATACATTGATGTTAAAATGTTGGAATTTTGTCCTCCTGCCTTCGTGCCAATTTTTAATTAGCTGAAATTGTGACTCATGAATCCATGACCTTACCAAGCAGAATTGCTAAAAATGATTCAACTTTTGCTAATGTGTTGATTCCAACAGGGTGAGAAGTATATTTTTCATTCTTATAGCGTAAAAAGAATCTATTTTCGGTCAAATTAGAAAAACTATTGCTTAAGAAATTCGGGGAATATGCTTGTATACTATGTCATATCAACGATGTCAACGTCAAAAATTAGGAAACACGATGTACAAGAATGCGAATACTTAACGATTTTGTCCTAAAGCATATTACTTGCTTGTCAAAAGTCACTTTTAGTTAAATGACAAGTTCAAACATTTCATAATACAAAACGTCATTTAAAGGCTGATTTAAATTAAATGTCATTTAAGTAAAACAACCTTTAAAAAACGTTAATAATACCGGCCGACACAGTCAGCCAATTGTACACAAATTCAGTAATCTAATACTTACTCAGTAACAGTTTAAGCTGGGGTGTAATCACAGCAACCACCACACACAAAGAGTATTATTTATTAGCACATATAACTAATCTCAGTTTTCTACCTTTTATTTGACAAGCAACAAAAAAATAATAAAAACAATGTAAACATACATGTAACCAAGTAACTACATGATTCACGTTCATGTTAACATAAAAAAGTCAGTACAATAATAATTTAATTTAATTAATTAATAAACCTAACAGGAGAGAGTGGAAATAGTTGCACTATATTTTAAAATAATGATAATGCCAACAGAACAACTGAAATTTTCAATGCACAACACCCAAACAAACATCTAAATCGGAAGTATCCTAATTTTTTTTAATCATCTGGAATTGTTTAATATTTGTTTTTCTGATGAATGTTCTTTTTTTTATCAATGACACCATCAAACGTCGTAATTGTCGATACTGGTCAGATTCCAACCCAAGGATATTTCGTGAAGTACACACTCAAAAACCCTCAAAAGTTGAATGTTTGAACTGGAATATTTGGCGATCGTATTGCTGGTGCATTTTTTCTACCCGTTAATTTAAATGGTAACATGTATCTGGATTTACTTCAAGACACAACTGATCCGATATGTGTGGTGGGTGCTTAGTTGCAGTGACTCCGTAAGCTGTATTACTTGTCTGACTATCACTGCAACTCTTGCGGTGTAGTTTAGTGTGTGTAAGTTGTGTTTAAATGGCTTTGTGACAGCATCATATCGCCTTTTATGATGCCGCGCTGTTAATCGCTTTGCTCCCAACAGCGAATGGCAAGTCGATCCGGGATTAAACTCTCTGAAAAAATGTCACCGTCCCTCCAGAGAATTGAATCCGGGCACCTATCGTCCTCTCACAACAATAGTCAGCCGTCTAACCACTGCGGCCATCGACTCGTTATTAAAACAACAAACATAATAGAAAACGATAATCGATACGTTGAAGATTCCTTAATATTCCAACAGGACGGAGCTCCGGGATATTTTGCAGTAACGGTTTCGTCTGTACTTAGATAATAGATTTCTTCGTCATTGGATTGGAAGAAGAGGATGGATAGAAAGAGCACCACAAGCTCCAGATTTATCTTAGATTACTTTCTGTGGAGACACTTAAAAAGTAACAGGTGGAGGGCCTTCTGAGAGAACCACTGATGTAGTTTTAGACATGGTGTTACCTATAATTGCACGCAAAACGGTTGAAGGTGAAGTAACTTTAGATTGCGATAATGAAATTTTGATAGAAACATACCTAAAGTGGATGATTTCTTAATTTTACGTGAGTCTGAAATAGACGTGAATCAGCCGACGTATGTGTATCCGTTTCATATAGTAGTGAGATATTACAATCAGTTGAAGCACATTGTACTAAACCATCATCCTCCAATATGTTACCAACCACTAGCAAATTTAAAAAAAATCAATAATCATAAGAAAAGAAGACACTATTCTGAAGAATCAATTAACCGTCGACGAGCATTATTATCATCAACATCTTAATTTCTATAACTTTCTACTGCTTCCTAAATAATGTCTTCGTCTATAGAACTACAATAATTTTAGCCAAATCATTATTAACCCGCATACCTAAAGATAATATTGGAAATCTTCTTTTGCATATGCTGTACTGGCGTTCAACCATATTACGTGTTTTGATGTGTATTTTGTTATATAACTCTTCGGCAGGATTATTTGTTTGCAGCAACGGTGTTAACAAATAATTTGAATTTCTATAACCATTATCTCCAAGAAGAAATCATTCGTTATACGTCCTATTTTCAAATGAACTCTTCAATCGACTGTTATTGAAAATAGTCCGATCATGGGTTGAATCAGGCCATCGTGCTACAACATTAATGATTTTTAAATTATGATCGCACACTGTTTTTCGACATTATAAGAAAAGTAGCCTTTCCGATCATGGTAAACGTCTCCATCATCTTTCCATATAAACAAAATTAACGTATGAACATTGCGTACAATCAATCGTTCCGATTACTTTAGGAAATTTGTAAATTTGGTAAAAACCAACCTGAACTTCAGTTATGTCATAATTACTTTCAGGCATTTTGATCAATTGTGGGCGTAGTAGAGCGCTTGCAGTAGCTACTTTTCTGATTATTCGACCCGCAGTTGCTTTTGCAACACCGGCAAAATCACCTGCAGATATCAACATGCAACCTGATGCAAAAAACCTTAAAGTTCATATACAGTGTGTCAATAAAGTAAGCAACACCCTAAATATCAGCTTTAAAATATATCTCTTGCAAAAACGCTCGGACACGTATTTTTTTATATTTGAAGGCGCATTTTCTTAGATTTAATTGAAGTATACAGAGTTATCAAAAGAGAAGATATGACGTTATCATGTGTTTTTTTAAATGGAATACCCTGTATATTTTTAAGAAAATCAAAAGAGCTTCTCATGAAGATTTCAACGATATATGAGTTGTTGAGGGTATTTTTAATATCATTTACTTGTAGAAATTGAAAAAACACTTTTGGTGGAACTACATGATAATTTTTGGTCATTTTAATCTTTGAACGTTGTCATGACAGAATTGTCAGTATGGAAGGTGACGTCTTATCTAATTATACAGTGACTAACCACCGTTAGTTCGTTTGGCCTTTCTTGTTTTATAATTGCCATTTTTTTTGATAAAAATGGGTCTAAGTGAGAGAGAACGGATTGAGATTCTTATGATGATTGGTTATGGTGACCGAAGAAGGAGTACAGTGGAAGTTTGCGAACTATTTAATGCAGCGCATCCTAATCGGCAACCAATAACTCGCTCAACTGTAAGTAAAATACTTCTAAAGTATGAGGAGTACGGAAATGTTAGGGATCTACCTAAAACTGGGCGACCTAAAGTGGATACGATTTGAAAATGGCTTAGATGTTTAGCCGCAGGCGCCTAGGCGTTAGCCCATATCCTGCAATTTTCAGGTACCACACCGCACATAACAAGTTATGAGCCTTGAAACTGTCACCCATTATCTCACCGCCCGCACGAGACCGACACCTCGCGGAGAGGACTGGCGAGCCAGAGAGCTCCTCTCCTCCGAGAGAGACAAGACCCCTCATGTTAGACAAGTTTCGTTGTCAATGTTGGACGGGTCACCGCTGGAGACGCTTTAGCGAACTCCTACCTCACATCTAACCTCACGGGGCCTAGGCCTACTTGCGGATGGCAACTATCGGCCAAGCGTGGGAAACGGAATCTGGCCGTGAGGTACAACCAGCCCGCCCGTGAATTAAGCCTGAACTACGGGGACGGCCGGGCCGAAGCCCTACCCCAAAATGCCAACTCTTTCGCCCCTCCGGCGATCAAGTATCTGCGGCAGCTACAGTGAAACCGTAGGGTCCCAGAGTCACCGAGTTGTTTTAGGATGAAACCGAAGGTTTCCCCAACCAGACAACCAGCGGCCGGACTACTCCTCGGCGAACCGACTTTTGTCCTCCCCTACTATCTTCGCCAAATTCTCTCGCCACCGTATATTCCGACGGTTAGCGGCCGGACACCGAAACGTATGCCCATGCCTACGCCCAAGCATCCTCCCCTATACACGAAGTCTACTCCCGCCACGCCCGTTGCCCTGAAACTATGAAATTAGGGATTGCGTAGTGCAGCCGCAGAGTTTTAAGGGTCGACGCTATAGGGTAAACGCCGACCCTGCCGACCCTGACCTAAAGGGGATGATGAAACTAAGTTAAATGTTCTTTTGACAGTGCAAGATAATCCGAATTGTGCTACTCGTCAAGCATCTTTAAACTTTAATTGCAGCCATGAGACTGTTAGAAAAATTTGGCATAAGCAGAAATATCATCCTTATAAAGTGCATCTTGTCCATGAATTGTCGGAAGATGATTTTGATCGCCGTTTGGAGTTTTCAGAAAACTTGCAAATACTTTGTGAACGTGATGAAATGTTTGCTAGAAACATTTTATTTTCAGATGAGGCAACTTTTTCTTTAAACGAAACAGTTAACCGAAAAAATTGTAGATACTGTTCAGAACATAATCCTCACTGGATGCAGAAAGCTCGAAGTCAACACCCTCAGAAAGTGAACGTCTGGGCTGGAATACTAAAAAATAGGATTTTAGGAGCTTTCTTTTTTGACGGAAATTTAAATGGTGATATCTATTTGGATTTTTTGCAGTTAGAGCTTCTTCCTGCCCTTGCGGAACTTTATCCTGATCCAAATACCCTTGACAGTCCTAGTAATGAAATCTGGTTCCAACAAGATGGGGCACCTCCTCATTATTCTCGACCTGTGCGCGACTACCTAAATTTGATTTTTAATAACCGATGGATTGGCAGACGTGGGGTTGTTGAGTGGCCAGCTCGCTCCCCTATCTTAACACCACTAGATTTCTTCCTGTGGGGTTATCTAAAAAGCAAAGTTTATGTAAATAGACCTCAAAATATTAATGATTTAAAAGAACGTATACGCCAAGAGATCCGAAGAATCATGCCAGATGTAATCAGCAATGTTCAGTATGAGTTTATTTCTCGCCTAGGCTACTGTCAGATTGTGAACAGTTTTGTGAAACGGCATAACGACCTTCACCACAATTAAAATCTAAATTTATAATATTTAAAACACGAATTTAAAATTCACGTCAAATACAAGTTTAAAACAAGAATTTTTGACTTTATATAGTATCAAACAGTCTTCACTGCTAACTTCATCGACTAGCCAGTTAAAATGTCACCGGTGTCAGAACTTGTTAAAATAAGGAATTAACAGCGAGCTAAACACTCTTCTCCGAGAAGTTTCTGCGAGAAAATACAGCGATAAAAATAAACCTCGCAGATGGAACTCTAACGTTAATGGCGAAATCTCTCTTTGTGCCACGTGAAATTTATTCATGAAAAATCCGAACGGACGACGGATTCAAGAAATCGCGCATTTAAATTAAAAGTTTTTAATAAGTGCCTTGATTAAATCCTTGATTGGTTCTCGTTTCTTTTATTGTTATCTCTGTTTCTTGCAGATTATGATAACTTATACGGTTTGCCATAATTACATTAGCCGTCAATTTTTAACATTTATTCATGGTACGAGGGAGCGTTTTTATATTCACGGAATGAGCGGGATTAGACGCATTGAGGGCGTGGCCTGTGCAGCGACTCATAATTAGTATTAATACGAAGTGTTATTAGACAGTTAGTCTTTGAGTTATCGTCAACCAAGTAACATAATCAGGAGCGAAAAGTGAAATATGGAAAAAATCGAATATCGTGCCGTTATAAAGTTCCTTACCAGGCAAGGAAAATCAGTCGCGACCATAATGAATGAGATGTCATTGGTTTACGGCGACTCTTGTCTAGGAAAAACCATGGTGTACAAGTGGCTTAGTTTATTTAAACAAGGAAGGGAATCCCTTGAAGACGACCCGAGGCCAGGCAGGAGCATTGAGGTGACCACGCCAGCACTTATCTAAGAAGTTGAAAAAATTGTACTCAAAGATGCTCGACTAAAGAGGAAACAACTCGCAGAAATGGTTGGAGTATCCGATACAACAATTTTTAAAATCCTACACGATCATCTCGGCATGTCAAAGGTCAGCGCAAGATGGGTGCCGAGAATGCTCACGCCGCCGCAAAAACATAAGCGCGTAGAGTGTTCGTGTGCATTTTTGGACCTCTGTAATAAAGACAAGGATGGTGTATTGAATCGAATTGTTACTGGAGACGACACTTGGGTTCATCGTTATGAACTTGAGTCCAAACAAGACTCCATGCAGTGGCATAAAAAGGGCACAGCACCTCCCATGAAATTTAAAGTGTCACAATCAGCTGGGAAATTCATGGCAACAGTATTTTGGGACTCGGAAGGAATATTGTTGATTGATTATAAAGATAAAGGTGTTTCTATAACCGGAGAATAATACGCTTCAATATTAGAGCGACTAAAAGAAGCCATTAAAGAGAAAAGACGGGGGGAAAATTGACTAAAGGTGTGCTGCTTTTGCACGACAACGCGCCCGTCCACAAGAGCCGCGTTGCGTTAGCTGCCCTGCATGAGGTTGGTTTCGAAATTGTGAATCACCCACCCTACAGCTCAGACCTGGCCCCGAGTGATTATTACCTGTTTCCGAAAACGAAAAAAGAGCTGCGAGGTAAAAAATTTACTGCTGATGATGAAGTCAAGGAGGCAGTTTCGGCGTATTTTGCAGATAAAGAGAAATCATTTTTTTATGAGGGTATAAATAAATTAATTGAAAGATGTGAAAAATTTTCACCTTTAAGTTTCTTCGTATTGTTACACCGTAATTGCACTGCATCCAACATTACAAACACGTTGTATAAATGTTCGCAAACTTTTAATTAACTTGAATTCGGCCGGCGAAATTATTTCAGCGTGCATAATCCGTTCGAAACAGTTCCGAGAAAAGTTCAGCGCAAATAATTTCCAGAGCGTAGTCGCAGAGAAATTTCGGCGCAAATAGAATAATAAAAGATGTCGTTATATTTATAAAACACGCCGGATAATAAGATTCGGCTGGCTTGGAGCATCAAGATGACGTCGAATCGTGCACCCTGACGCTGCTGTAGTAATCGTGCATCAAGGTGTCCCAGAAACGGCGAGAACGAATAATGAGGACGAACTTATGCGTAAGCTTACGTCGTCGACCCGAACAACTCTCGTGCGACGCTCTAATTTCAAGTTTTCTGGACTGTCGTCTCGTAAGTACATCGCAAACAAACTTCCACGACTTGTTCAAGTCCCAATATCAATTATGTAAAGGATGTATGTATGAGGATCTATCTCTGAATTAGTTTGGGAAATTATTGGAGTGAATTCTGTAGAAACATAATCGTTATTTGTAGTGGTGTCCGACTGGGGTAATATTTTATTCTTGAATTAATTTATCGTTAACTGGCGCAGTGTGTAAGACTTGGCTACTAACTGAATATTTTAATCGTCGTGAGGGAGACTTGCCATAATCTATAATTATCCTTTGTTGTTTAAATAATTGTCTACAAGACGTCTTGTTAGTACTTGAACATGATTTTTATCATTTAAGCTATGTAACATGTACAGCGGCCCCTTCCTTCGGCATTACCAAATCACAAATTAAGAGGTCCATCTACGCATGGTCACAAAACAAGTCCAAGGAATGGTGGGAAAGATCACCAGGACAAAGACAGGCTAAGGAGTTCCTAAGAGAACAGAGGCCTAAGTTTACTGAAGACCTACTGAGTAAAGACAGGAAGACTGTCAAAATGATAGTAAGTCTGATGACCGGTCATTGCAGACTGAATAGGCATATGTTCAACATAGCCCTGGCAGACAAGGCTCTCTGCAGATTCTGTCAAGAGGAAGAAGAAACCCCACTTCATGTTTTGTGCCACTGGCCTAGCGAGGACAAGGTTTCTAGTAGATATGTCTGATTAAGAAGGCGAAACTAGAGAGCGTTCTCTAAGGTAAAGGGGATCACAATAGACCTGTAGAGGTCGCGGTGAAACAGGCCCGCATGCCACCCCACTCCTAACCTAACCTAACATGTACAGTCCCAAAAACTGTAACCTGATTCGTTCAATTTTTAGTTCTGTCAAAAGTATTGCATTTTTATCAGCTATTTGCTATGTTCTCGTTCTTTCCTCTAGCCTAGTTCTAATTACCGACAGTTCGTGCAGTTCGTTTAATTACAATAAACTGACACTAACATGATGATACCTTCACGAGGAAAAGGAAACTCAATCTGAACAACCATCAAATTTGATGGGCGAAGCATTGAGTGTAAGACGAAGATCAAATACGTATCTAGATATTACATTAGATAATAAACTCCTTTGGAATAAGCACGAATTTGAAGTAACCATCAATGCTGAAAGAGCTCTGATAGTTTATAGAAACTATGCTGGGAAAAATTGGTGTTGTAACCCAAAAATCCTGCATTAGATGCACTTTCGGGGCAGTAGCTTGGAAACGAGGATGCGCCTCGCAAAGGTACATAAAAAGACTTGTCTGCGTTTATATAATTTATAATATAAGATACCTATTGAGACTTATCAGCATTTAGGAATAGTCTGTTTTCTGAAAACCAAGCACCAATATTCGCTAGTAATGTGAGTGATTTCAAGGACTGTGGGCTCGTAATAACAATAAACATCGGTATCACCTCACACCACAACTTTGATTAATTATTCGGGACACGTGTTTCGAAAACGCATTGTCGCTAGTAATGTATTAACTTTACGTTATGATACTACAGCGCTGATGTCATCAGCATACCTAATCAAACTATACTCTCGAAAACAATGAGTAATATCATTTATAAACATTTTTTTTTTTTTAATGTGTGGTGGGTGCATAGTTGCAGTGACTCCGTAAGCTGTATCACTTGTCTGGCTATCACTGCAACTCTTGCGGTGTAGTTTAGTGTGTGTAAGTTGTGTTCAAATGGCTTTGTGACAGCATCATATCGCCTTTTATGATGCCGCGCTGTTAATCACTTTGCTCCCAACAGCGAATGGCAAGTCGATCCGGGATTAAACTCTCTGAAAAAATGTCACCGTCCCTCCAGAGAATTGAACCCCGGCACCTATCGTCCTCTCACAACAATAGTCAGCCGCCTAACCACTGCGGCCATCGACCCGTTTTTAAGAACAATAAAGGCCCCAACACACTACCTTGGGGCACGCCACCTTCAAACAATAATTTTGTAGACTCTACTGTAACATAGTTATGGTGAATACCGACAAATTGCCTCCTATCGCTCAGGAAGTTCTTAAACCAATTACTAACAACTCCGGGAATTCCATATAATTCCAATTTTACCAATAAACGGTCATGATCCACGCAATCAAACGCGCAGCTGAGGTCGTAGAAATCACCAATAGGGAGTCCACCCGAATCCAAAGCACACACAACTCGATCGTAAAAGTCATAAATTGCCGTCATTGTTGAATGATTAACTGCCATGCTGATGCTCAATCAAGATATTGTGTTTGTCCAAATGGGAACCCAATCTATAAAGCATCAAGATGAGAGAAGGCGCCATCAGGAAAAAATTGCAAATCCTACCCCTGTGATTTTTATTTATCCATGGAAAAGTTGCTCTCGAGATGGGTGCAGCGTTTATTTGATGCCGATCAAATGCGGGTTCGCATTCAAATATCAGCATAATGTTTGGCCATCTTCAGGTAGGTACATCATTATACTCCTGAAATGAAAATACTGTCAAAACAATGGATTTCTCCCAGAAAACGTGCCCACATGGAAGCAAAAACCGGTTTTTTGGCCGATGAGCTAATGGTCACAGTTTTTCGGACTTCCATTATTGAAAACCATAATAGGTCAATATTATGCCGATTAGCTGGCACGTTTTGATGCCGCATCGAAGAAAAAGCGACCGCATTTCTAGAAGAAGAGAATCATGATAATGCCTCTCTCATTAATCCCTCTCTCTCTCTTGATGATTTATTCTGCTTTTTTTTCAAACCCCCAAAACACGAATTAAGTTTTATTTAACTCGAAGGGTTCTCGAGATAGTATCATTTTCTTGGTAGAAAATATACAAATTGGATTCAAGTTTTATTTATTTAATAAGTTTAATAAATAATGGGAAAATAAAATAATGTTCTCGAAACACTAAACTATTAATTTTCTATTCAAATAATGCTCCTTTTTCTGCACAGATTTCAATGGGAGCTCTAAATTCATTGAAACAGCGTCTTATTTCTAAGATTGATAAGGACTGCATTTTGTACCCTATTTTTTAATTGTTCTTTATCATTGTCTAATGGCTCACTGTACACAATTTGTTTTAAACGACCTCACAGATAAAAATCCATAATTGTAAGATAAAGACTTCTCGGTTGCCAATAAAATGAGACCATCTCCTCCTATCATTGAACTCTGTATTGAGCCACTGGCGAACAATGCCAGCAAAATGAGCAATCCAGTTCATTAGTTAAAAATTTTTGTAACATTTCTAAATATGAATTACGGTTTAAATTTTGATCAAAAGAATATGGGCCAATAATGCCATTGGCACGAAACCACACACACCACACATTAATCTTTTTAAATATTATCTACAAGTAATTCTAAAGTTTGGATTCATATCACTCCAGTACCGGCAATATTGAGACTAAACAACTCCGTTAGTTGAAAAGGTTGACTCACCGGAGAACATAATTCGTTTATGCAAATTTGAAAACAAAAAACCATACGTTTGGCTTCATCACCATTATCTAAAGTTTGCCTAAATTGCGGTTTAAATGGTAAAATTTAAATTTGCGGTTTAAAATTTTGTTCTCCTTAAATATTCTTTGTAAATGAGATTTACTTATCCCTGTTATTATTGTCCTCCTTATTAACGACCACCTTCGAGCTTCTCTTGCGAAATGAATGGCAAAGAACTGAAGCAGCATCGTTTTCATTGGACAATTTCTTTGACTTCTTAATCTTTAAAACCGAGCCTGTTTTAAGGAATTTGGTCACCGGGTTTTTTGCTCCGGAATTTGAAATTGTAACTTCCGGGTATTTTTGGTTGAATTTTCTAATAACTACTCAATAGCACTTTTCCCCAGTTCCGTAACATTGAATTAAATAAATTCTTTGTTGTAAAGTCAACATTATAGCATAAATACTGTTCAAATTAGCGAAGATTGTTGTATTTTTTTGTTGTTAGTTGTATTTTCAATGAAATTTTGAAGAAAAATGATATCTCGAGAACCGTTCGAGTTAAAGAGTAAATCATCAAGAGTGAAATTTTCTGAGAAATCAAAAATAAAGAAATTTTTCCTCTTTTAAAGTCGATCCGGGGACATACTGTATAACAAAATATGTTGAATTGTGGTACGAACTGGTACCTCATCAGTGGACTAAGCTAAAAGAGATCAAGTCAAATCGATTTGAAGTTTGAAAATTGTTTCTTGAACTTTATGACAAATGTGAAAACTCTGGCATACACTATTGGGACTGCAATACCGCTCCCCACTTTAGACAAAATCCAACCACTAGAATTGCCTTTTCTGTCACCATTAAAGACATACCATTCAAGAGAAATCCAAACTTGGTTAAGAAATGGGCCTTCTAGAAACGTGAGCCCATTTTAATTTCACAAATTATTCTATCTTGGTTTGGTGAATATGGAGGATGAGAGACTGATTCGTAGAACAACTCATTCAATTTGGACACGCCCATGCAGGATGAATGAGCCCCCCAATCATTGTCGTGGTGGAAAAGCACTTTTTTTCTGCAAACGAGGCTGTTTCTCCTTCAATACTGCACCGAATCGGGTCAATAAATCGCTGTAGTATTGTCTCGTGATCATCCTTCCCTTCTGCAGACAGTCGATGAGGATCACACCTTGCGAATCCCGAAAAATGGTCACCATGACCTTTCCGGCCGATGGAACAGTCTTTGCTTTCTTCGAAGCTGATTCGCCCGGAAAAATCCACTGCTTCAACTGCTCCTTTCTCTCCCCTATGTAGTGGTGGATCCAAGTCTCATCCACAGTTACGAAATGCACGAAGAACTCCCTTGGATTGCGTTGAATCCTGGCCAGACATTCCTCCAAAACGGCCACCCGATTTCGTTTTTGCTCCAATGTGAGCAAACGCTGTAGCCATCGTGCTGAAAGCTTTTTTAGGTCCAACATTTCGTGTAGGATCCTCTGAGATGCCTGTTGCCTCTACTATCTCCTTCATCTTCAATCGTCGATCAACTAACACGACATCACGAATCTTGTCGATTATTTCATCGTTGTTAGGGGTTTTTGGGCGTCCACTGCGTGCGTTAGTTACTTGTGCTTGTGCGATCACGTTCGAACTCGCTCACCCAGAAGCTGATGGTCGAAAATGATGGAGTAGATCCGCCATTGACCTCTAGCAAAATATTTCGAATTTCTGTGGCCGTTTTCCCACCCATCCAGAAGTGTTTTATCACTGCACGAAATTTGATTTTATCCATTTGCTTGCTACACAAAACACAGTCAAACAACAATTATTGACAGTAGATGTCTGAAATTTTGACAGCTGCTATAAAAAAGGTTGCCCTCGTATAAATTATTAGGTATCCAAAGCTATGGCGTTAATGCCACTGCCAAACAATTACGAGTATAATAATACAAATTGAAACTAACTTGTTTTTATAAACCAATTTCTACAAAGCACTCTAAATATCAAATATGTCTCAGGTAACGCTGAAGCATTTCATTCAATTCTACGTCCGATGTAATTTCACGACGTATCAAGGCATGAAATCGGTCACACACACACACAGACGTACGCAAAAAAAAAGAGATAGGAAATCAATATCGCACTTACGTCCAGGTAAAGTTGGGTTTGTCACCAGTTTTCTGAAGTCCAATCCAGACGCCGCTGGTGATGTCGAGTTCTTTGAGGTACGCCCTGATTGCGTCAAACTGTGAAGTGGAATCGACTGTAACACAAAACAGAATACCGTTACAAAGGTGGATAGAGAAAGCCGGCGAAACGGATAAAACAGGTAAAGGAAAATTCCGTCCGAAAGCGGTTATACTCCTTGAAATAAAAAAAAAATGATTTCTAGACGATTAGTGTTCTATTTTCGATTGTTGTCGCAGTTTAGACAATGTTAATATTCGATATTATATAGATTGGTTGCTTCGTTAGTGCGAGTTGAGAGTATTTTTAAGGGGAAAATGTGTTGGGGGGTTGATTTTTTTTGAAAACTAAGTGTATGACTCATTAATAATTACTGACTACTTTGAATTATTGCTTTTTAATTGAATTGAAAGCTAGGAGTAATCGATAGGTAAGCGATAATGCTTAATGTTTGATACATTTATTATTGAAAGGGCTTGAAATTGAATAAATGACGTAGAACCTTGGCATTCAACCAATATGATTTACAGGAAATTAAGTTTTTTTTTCTATTGGTTTTGTTAACTTTTATCGAAGATCAGTGTCTTGATCTACTGCCTTAACAATTTCGTTTTGAAGGGCATAACTTAATGTGCTAAGATGGTATTGTAATTTCCCGGTATAAATTTTTGTTGTGGTGCTTCCTTGTTCTTAAGTCAAAGACAACAAAAAAACAATAATACAAAATTAAGCCGATATTGATCAAAACAACGCATGAATTGGTTATCTGCTTTCGATTCAATTCTACAATATTGATAATATTTCTTTCCGGTGCAATATTTTTCACTTACTAGCTTCTTGTAAAGTAGATACATACGAGGGCAGTTCAGATTATTGTCCTTTCAACATGGTCTCCTAAGATATTGAGACACTTGGTATAACGATGATCAAGAGCTTTAACACATTCAGAAGAAAATGTTTTGAGGGGCCAAATTTAAAGAATAGGACGGCTTTAGGAAAATTTTGAAGCCTACATTATGAACACAGCTTCTGTGAAGCAGCAGCTTTATCCTAATGAACAGTACACTACATCTGAGTTTTTCTCATTTTCTTTGATGCAATCACGCAGTTTTGAAATGAAAGTAGTGTAATATTGCTCAGTTATAGTCGAACAACGTTGTAATATAAGGATAATTCCTTTGGCATTCCAGAACATTGTGGCTATCATTCATATTCCCCGCAGAAGCTGTTGCACGAAACTTTTGAGGGGAGTGGTGAACTTTTCTGCCTCTATTCCATGCTCTGCCTTTTTGATTCAAGATCATCTGACTTAAAGATAACCACTCTGGCGTCAACATTTTCGGTACCCATCGTATAGCCACCGTTTAGAGATCTAATTTTTTATTTAAAATTATTTCTACTCTATCTATTGAAAAGCCACAAGTCTGATCTATGAATTTCATGTCATCAACCAGATCAATGTTTTCTCTGCAAACAACAGAATAATAAAAAGTCTAATAATTCATAGAGAAGACACGATATTAAAAAAAGGATTGATAAATAGATTTTTCTTCAAACGTCAATAAATCTGACATTTCTCGACTGAGTAGTCGGCCGCAAAGAGGCAGGCTTTTCGGAAAGTCCGAGTAACAAAGATTGAAGCGTGCTGGTTCTATATTTGTTTCTAATTCTATCAAAACTATCTCCTAATTGGACCTTTACCCATAATGCCTTTGAATTTGCTGTCAAATAGTGTATTAGTCTTGTCTTCGACTGTCCAGCACCAACACTTTCTTCACAGATCTCTCTACCAAGTTCAAAATCCCTTTAAAGCCCAATTCTTCATCACCTGATATGAAGGTGCAGTTTCAAGCGGTACTTCTACCATATCCATATGAATTTCTTGCGGTGATGAAGCTTTCTTGCAGATACAGGGTGTTCCTAAATATCATGTACATAAGGAAGGGGGTAATTATTTGGTTTATTTTGTGCCTAAAATTTCATATAAACATAGGTCGGCAAACGCTTCGTTACCAATCTGCAGGGTGTTGAAATTTCAAGATTTTTTCACTTTTTACTGTATAGCTCCTACAGTTTTTCAGATATTTTGCTCAAATTTGGAAGGTAGGTTACGTTAAGTGGCCTGCATCATTAGCCATGCCAAATGATGATGTAAATCTACAGGGTAATAATTTTTTCGGGGTCATGTCCTCTTTTCTCACCCTCAACTTTTTTGCGATGCGCCACTGCTAGATTCTAGAATACGCAATAAATTTTCTGTCTTCTTTGGAAACTTTTTGATCTAATTCATAGGCGCCTTGGAGAAACTGGAACTTTTAAAAAGAATACTAATGATGCAGGTAAACCACGTACTGTTAGAACACCACAGATCGAAGAGGCTGTTCTGAATGAAAGACACATCCTCGCACCAGCACCAGAAAAATCAGTAAACATTTAAATATTAGTCATCAAGTCGTTTGGCGTATTCTACGTGTTTTCCTGCTATACCCTTACCACATTCAGAGAGTGCAGGCTCTTCTTCCCCGAGACTGGCCTTTAAGGATTGATTTCTGCCAATGGTACCTTAATAAGCTAGGACGCCTGTATAAGGGTTGGAGGAGGACACTTTCAACAATTGTTGTAGCATAGTTTCCTTGTCATTGTTATTAATTAGGGTTTTTATTGTTATTAGTTATGTTACTTAATAATAATAATAATCCATGCCTTAGCATCCCCCAACAGCTTGCGCCAATTACAGGGGGCATCGGCTGGCCATGAGTTATTATTACGCCTGCGGCTGTAGACCGATTTAAGATGTTACCTTTCCGCATGCCGTGGAATTTGGAAAACTACAGAAAACCAAACTCAGAAAGAAAGCACCGGCGTTCGAACCCGGTACTGCCGGACTGCGAGGCAAATGTGCAAGCCACTAAGCCACTAGCCCAACTTTGTATTGTAATAAAACAATGCTACGAAAACCGGGTCATCCTATTTTTTAACAGGTAGTAGCACCTTAACTCTTAAAATTAATAAACTCAAGTGATTATTTGAATAAAGCCAGAGCCTGCTAAACCATTAAAAAAAATTAATTTTCTCTGGCGAATTACGGAAAATTGTTTTCTATTTTTTTTTTCTCGATAACGGTCAGAGATAAAAAATACAAGAGATCAAAAAGTTTCTAAACAAGACAGAAAATTTATTGCGTATTTTAGGATCAAGCAGTGGCGCATCGCAAAATAGTTCAGTATGAGAAAAGAGGACATGACCCCGAAAAAATTATTACCCTGTAGATTTACATCATCATTTGGCATGTCTAATGATGCAGTCCTTATAACGTAATCTACCTTCCAAATTTGAGCAAAATATCTCTAAAACTGTAGGAGCTATGCAGTAAAAGGTGAAAAAATCTTGAAATTTCAACACCCTGCAGATTGGTAACGAAGCGTTTGCAGACCTATTTTTATATGAAATTTTAGGCACAAAATAAACCAAATAATTACCCCCTTCCTTATGTACATGATATTTAGGAACACCCTGTATATTACATAACCGCTCTGTTCTTAAATTTGTCCATTTCGAAAATTTGGGCAACACTTTGTAACAATCCGCTCTATAATTTAATAATGCAGTAACACACACCAATTAAACGACATGTGATTTATTGCAATTAATTGACAATTAAGTGACATTAGTGATGATTATGAAAATCAACTTATATAGTTGTAATCACGAAAGATGATCCCTGCGTCACTTACATAGAACTCAATCAACGACATACAAAGAATAATTTTCATATCCAAGTATCTATTTGTATGACAAGGGCAGCCTGGATGACAGTTTGTATTTCGAAACTTTGCCTAGCACAGACGTACGGCTCGTGCAATAAGACAAATATGAGATTAGTTCATTGTCTGCGCTTAAGCTATATATTTCCGCTCCTTCACTTAAAAATTTGACATAAATTTGACAATGCACCTCCGACATTTGATGGAACTGTCAATGATTTCGTCCTTACAAATACGTATTCGTTTAACAATTCTTTGAAGTATTTTTTTTTAAATTATAATGGCAATACATAGTAGAACATTACGGTAGGTACAATTGCAACAATTTATTTTAAATTTTTACGGCCTGTTAATAAATCGCCACGCACTTAACCCAAAAAATGAAAAATGTCATAGCTGCTATATTCATTTTGATATTTACAGTATTTAACATGACGCCGAAGTACTGATTTGATTCCCACAAATCTAATTGATGACGCAGGGATCATCTTTCGTGATTACAACATCTGAATAATACCCGGAGGGAATAATGAAATGCGACCAGGGAATAATGATACATAACTTCTCATTATTCCCTGGATTCCGCCAATAAGAACATAATGATACCAACGTTATCATAGTAACGATAAACAAGTCCGAGTATTTCGTATTTAATTAATTGTCAAACGTCAAAACCTTATCGGCGTTGTTTGAGTTTGGCGTGTTAGTGTTAGTTTTATCATGGATAGTAACGCCGCTGAATCTAAGTTATGTACACCCCCAGAAATTAAGCTTAAGGCCGATGCAATTACGCTTGGTTTATTGCCCGCAAAATCTAAACATTTTTATAATAAGGCTAACGATAATTTTATAGACTGTCAACCTTCAAACGCTATATCGATATAGTAATCTATTAATTAATATTTTGTGATATTTTCGTTTAATTGATTTGTTTCTTTTTTAGTAATCTTCAGTTAGTCGTAGATAAAGTAGTGTATACTAACTCTCAATAATGACTATTATTCCCTCGAGCCGAGTTACTCCCTCGCCCTCGGTTCGTAAATTCAGCTCTCGGGAATAATAACTGTCATTATTGACTCGTTGTATAAACTACTATTAAATTTTGAAAATAAAAAAAATACCGTTAGTTAAGCTTAAAATTAGTGATCGTCTAAAGTAAGATTCAAAAACAAGATAATAATTTATGATATCGCAGGACATTTTTATTTATAAAATCAACTTAACTAAGTTATTTTGACAACCAATAAATATGAGCAAAAGAATTCATGCTGTGATAGCTGTCGTACAGATTTCTTCGGACTTCTCAGCATTCTGGCTCAAATGTCTTCCACAGCTTCATTATTCAGAACTGTATTTCTGCCAGAGGATTTTCCTTTAGAAACACTACGAAAAGTTTGACCAAATTCTATATTTTCATTCGGGAACTGTAAGATGTACTCATCATAACACATTTGCAACGAATATTCCCAGGTACCATCTTCCCTGGGAAATCATCCACGAAAGTATGCTTCCAAGGGGAAGGCGTTCTGCTCAATCGTAAACATTGAATGGTCGATTCCTAAATATTTTAATAACTATTGCAACAAAATAATTTCACGAATTATTTTACGTACCAGTGAATGAGGAAAACGTAAACAACGTTTTTTTGAAAAAACGAGTTTCTTATTACAACAAAGTTAAATGATTTACAAACAAAATATCGAGCAGAAAAATATAAACTGACAAGATGACAAGACTAATACACTATTTGACAGCAAATTCAAAGGCATTATGGGTAAAGGTCCAATTAGGAGATAGTTTTGATAGAATTAGAAACAAATATAGAACCAGCACGCTTCAATCTTTGTTACTCGGACTTTCCGAAAAGCCTGCCTCTTTGCGGCCGACTACTCAGTCGAGAAATGTCAGATTTATTGACGTTTGAAGAAAAATCTATTTATCAATCCTTTTTTTAATATCGTGTCTTCTCTATGAATTATTAGACTTTTTATTATTCTATTGGGAAGTATTGTATTAATGTAGCTTGAAGCACAATTGAACCAATTAAAAAAACATAAAACACAAATTTCTGTGTACGCCAATTTCCCTTTTATTTTTGGTGTATAGGAAGCGTAGTATACTAGAATCCAAACTTCAAATTAAATTGGAGTATGTCTGAAATTTCATATTCCTTGTAACGCCTCCCTATATTTATATTTATTGTGTGTATTTCAAAGGAAGGATACGAAGAAGTAGAGATATTAGAAAGCGAAAAAAAAAGGAACCGGCTGACATCTAACATAACTTGATTAAAAATTGAAAGGAGAGCAGGACGCGCTCCAGGTACAATATTAAACGAACGAAAATAAAATACAGGCTTAGACCGAAAGAGAACGTTGGCACTGCATATTTCAGTAGACTTGTTACGCCTCAAGTATGGGGTAAAAGCCGTTGCAAAGGGGTTGATAACTGCGTACGAGATATTACGGAATCGCTTTTATAAATATTTTAGAGGAGACCGTCCCGAATACATAGACATCCCCGTATAGAGTGGAGGTCTCCCGTGCTCCTAAAATAGAGACGTCGTATACCAAATGACCCGGTTTGTTTCCTCGAATGGGGAAGAGTCGATTAAGCCGGACTAGTCCGAGTTCTTATAAACTCTGTTACGCTACGGTCATCAGAAAGTGTAATTGCTTTCTATTATGCAGAGGCTTTGCATCTAGTTGAACTACTTTTCCGTCGTCTACTGTGGCTTTCATTTACAAATCGATAATGTATCTACATATTAGTGGACGGGGAAAGAAAGGAAATCGGATCGAATGCTGGTGGAATTGTGCAATATTGCTTTCAACTTCCATTAAGAAATGCATTTATGTTCATATTGGATTTACATTTGTAATTCTTTAAAATGTCTTGAAGATAGTGCAGTAACGAAATAAAATTTTTAACCGAAATTAGGTTACGTAAGTCTAAATTGTGTCTTTTAACCAGCAGTATCCTTTCTTTAAATACTGCAGAAAACTATTTTTCTATTCCGGTGCTATAAAGTTCACTTTACGACACGCTAATTTTATTTTTTGAAGTTGAATTGTCAAAATGTAAGCCTTTAATCTAACAAACAAATGTAAGAAGTTGTACAGAGAATAAAAAACACAGTTACGAACATTTTATTTACGCTAATTAACAATATAAGTGGGATGATAAGTTTTCTGCAACACTAGAAGATTCGTGTGCATTAATAGAGATTCCAGACAGATTTTGGGAACACACTATGTTTTGTGTAAATTCTTGTTGATTCATATTGACTGACACCACTGCCAATTGTATCAAAAGTCGATGGATTGTGAATGATTTTAGTGGATGTATTAGGTACACTAGACAGTATTTGAGCAACCTCAACTTTTTTCATGGTAGAATTATCAATGTAACCTTCTGCCACTGCTGAGGATTTCCATCCTCCATGGCTTTTAAAGAGCTCAGGATAAGGTAAATTGAAGTACGAGGAAGCGTTTTTATATTCGCGGAATGAGCGGGTTGTAGGGGGGTGATTAGCCATCCTAAATCATCTGCAAATATGGAAGCTAAAGAAGATCGGAGAGAAACACTCTGGAGTGTTCGAGGCACTCCTGGATTCGAAATTTACATTCCGGCAGCATATAAGTGGGACTGTCGCCAGATTCAACTCCGCAAAATCCGTAGTGTTTCCGCTCTTGTGTCGCAGGAGCTTGCTGTCGATGAAGATCAAGTTGCTTGTCTAGTTTTCGTTCTTGAGATCCATAATCACATACGCTTCCTTCTCGTTATCCTCTATGTCCAACACACCAGAAAATCGCCTGAAGACGCTTCAGAATCGCGCACTTTGCTTGACTGTTGATGCCCTTCGTTTGTGCTCAACAGTCAGTTAAGAGAGGACTTCAAGGTGTCTTCAATTAAGAACTTTCTGATACAGCTCTCAAATAAGATAAATTAAAACAATTCGAAGATCTGGGAATTCCTTAATGAGCGAGCTGGTTGGTTGGAAGGATTACCATCATCTCTCCCAAGATAAGCTCACCACAGAGAATTTTCCAATAGAACACACCGAGCGTAGCCAACGCATTCTCAGCTTAAAGGGCTGAATATCTAGAGAAAAAAGGGGCTTACGGACTTGTGGTCCATCCTCAGGAAAGCCAAGATAAATCACGGTCGTGAAGAACTGTCAACATCGTTAGTGGAAAGCCTCATTGTCCCCATGAAATCAACACTGACATAAAGGAAACGCATTGCGGGGGAGGAGGAGAGGGAGGATGGCAAAGGCTTGAAATCAACTTTGCTAACGTTAAATCCAAACAAGGAGAGGTTGGAACAATTAGCCTCTGAAAATGAATCAACTCCAGTAAAGGAAAAGGTAAAGAAATTGAAACTCGATAAAAAGTTACAAAGGACAAGAAAACGTAGTGACGTAGTACTATCCATTATGAAAACGTTTTGTTTTTGGATCGATCATTTTCAAAATCAGGATCTAGAGACTTATAAATTCAATCACGCGAACAAATTTTAAAAAGTGACCCTGAAAATGTTATTTTCCATACAAACTTTGCCACTATCTTAGGGGTTAACATCAAACAATTGTTGAAGTTAACCCTGTCGAATTGAAACGCATAAAAACGTATCTTTCATAACGCTTAAAAAAGCATTACTTAGAAATATTAAGAGTGCATATGTTACTAATGTACGTGATTAGTACAATCCCATGTACAATTTTAGGAAATGGAATTTTCATTAGGGGGCCTGACTCTAAAGTTCTACCGTGCCTGTTAGCAGATGTCAAAAGCTGCGTAGGTGACCGCGTGGTATCTAATTTGCGTGGCAAATTGAAATTCATCAAATATCTCCAGTTTCACGAAACAGCCCTGACGATAATTACGTTCCCTTAATCGGATTTGCAAGAGAGCAACGTTAATCGGTGGGCCACGCGTAAACTGCGTCCATTTAATGGTGTGAGGTTAATACATTCTCCGGACATCAATGTACTGTACTCGTTTTCCCCTTAATTTTCGTGCATGACATCATTTTATTGATTACATGAACTTTCGACTCTAATGTATTATTTTTTATCATCATTTTTAACGCCCATCTCGTTTTGACAGAACCAATAGCGATTGATGGAGGTACTAGAACAATGCCCCAAAGTAATCAGAATTGCCGACGATATCGAGCTTCTAATCGAGTCTATGGACTGCAATTAAAACTAAAGTTAAAATAACAAACTGAGATACAGCATGGTGGATCAGGAGATTGTTTGACTTAAGGGCGGTCACCAGAAAGCTCTACCACAAAGCGAAAATACCTAGTTTATGGGACGAATATAGAGCGTTCTTGACCAGATACAATTGCATCCTAAGAAAGGTGAGACGAGAGTCGTGAAAAAAAAATCTGCCAGGAATTGAAGAGAGTTCCTGAATGTTGCAGAATTCGAAAAGTTCTTGCAAAAGAAGGATCGTGCGGGATAGAGACTCCGGCGCTAAGGCCGAAACAGAAGAGCAGATTCTCAAGCACTTCCTGGAAGTCCGAAATCGTTCAGACCCAGACTGAGGGTGAGGGAGGATGTATGGAACTGAGTTTTGCTTGGATACCTAACTTGAGAACACAGACTTGCACCAAATCGATGGGCCATAGAATCCTTTAAACCTTTTAAATCGGCTGGTACGGACATTTTTACAACATAGAGCCTAGAATTAAGTATTGCTTACATACCAAATAGGTGAGGAGAGACTCGGATGGTCTTCATTCACAAACAAGACAAGGTGTCGTACACTATGACTGGCCTATCAGTAACGCCCAGATACTTTACTTCCTTGGTTAATTGTAACTCTTGTCCAAACAGTTTAATGCCACCCAGATCATCGAGTTTCCTCATATTGGTGAAAGTAACCAACTTTGTTTTCTGTGGATTAACTGAGAGTTTGGCTACTATAACGATGTCGTCAGCGAAACCCTGCGTCAATATTCCTCTGTCATTTAGTGTCCTGATAAGGTCATCCACGATCAGACTCCACAACAGAGGTGATAGTACTCCTTCTTGAGGGTACCCTCGAGTGGTCCTCATGGCGATGCGTTTATCTAGCATTTGGGCATAGACTACTCTGCTTTTCAGCATGCAATCCACCCATCTGCTGGTCGTGTGGTTATAATGCTCCGGTCCATTAGAGATCGGTTGATCGAGGGTGTTCATGTATTATCAAATGCACCTTCTATGTCTAAGAAAGCTGCGAGGGCAACCTCCTTTTGGTGTAGGCTCCTTTCGAGTCCTCCTACCAAACTATGCAGGGCGGCCTCTCCCGATTTGCTCATCTGGTATGCCCAATGCAAAAGATGTAGAGGGGATTTGGCAAGTGGTCCCTCTTTAATATTAAGAGGTATAATTTTTTCCATAGTCTTCAACATAAAGGATGTAAGACTAATTGGTCTAAATGATTTTGGATGAATGAACACAACCCTAGCATCTCTCCAAGCCTTTGGGATGTATCCCAAGGTATGGCTAGCCCTAAATATCTCCAGTAGGGGCCCCATAATGTCTCCAATTGCCTCTTGCAGCAGTCTTGGAAAAACTCCATCTCTTCCCGGAGATTTGTATAGTTCAAACGATTCTACTGCCCATCGTACAAGATGAGGCTTAAAGATATCGTGTGCTTGATCGGTTTTACTGAGGTCCATCCTTACCGAGCCGGGAAAGTGCCCGCTGAGAAGAACCTCAAGAGTCTCCTCTGCAGTCGATGTGAACCTCCCGTCCGGCATCTGAATGGACCTCATTGTATTAGAAGAATCCCTTTTGAGAATCCTGTTAAGTCTGACCATGTCAGGGACACCTTCGATGTCCTCACAGAACCCTCTCTAGGCCTTCTTCTTCACTGCCTTGATTGTTTTATTATAGGTATTCAGTTTGGCCTTGTAGGCTTCCCAATTACCAGTTTTTTCGCTTTGTTAAATAACTGGCGTGTTTCTCTCCTGAGAGCGTCCAACTCTTTAGTCCATCAAGCAACTCGCCTTGGCGAGCGATGCTCTCTTTATGGGCAATTGTTTTCATAACATGAGAGAATGGTCTCTCGCAACCATACAAGGGCCCAACAACTCTAATTCCTCAATATTCCTGATTCTAACAGGATTATTTCGGGATGCTGCTGACAGGTTCTTCCTGTAGGGTTCCCAGTTGGTCGTTTTGGCGTGCTATGGGGTAGTTCCCCTGAAATTGACCGCTTATTTAATTTACAAAAACGACAGGTGCGAGCACTGCTGGGTCACTCTGGGTACATCGAAAGACAGACCTTTCGATCAATAGGTTTGCTTATTATTCTTCAAATATAAAACTTCTTCTAGAGATAAGGAAAAAACACATACTCATACAACAAGATATAAAATAAACTATAACGTTCCAAGATATCGTCTAACTAAATCTAGCAAGGGTGTACTTTATAATAGTATTTGTCTTTTTAATAAATTACCGTTAAGCATATAATGTTACTGAATTTCTTAACTTTATTTAATTAACAATGTTTATAATTATTGGATTGTAGGTACTCCATATTTCTTGTTTGAACTTTGTTTCTGTTTGTGCATTACAGTAGAAATAAAGGGTTTTGTGACCTCATTCATCCATTCATTTATTCATGCAGTTAGGGTTGGACACCTATAGTCCAGGCACTCGAGCTGGGTGCTCTTTGTACCATCCCTATTGGAGCCCTCATTTCCAGTTGAGAAGTTTACTGTCCTCTACAAAGTCCAGTAACTTGCCCACTGGAAACTTGAGTTGGCTTTCAGAGAACTTAACATCCCCGTCCCCTATTAGCGCTTTAGTATGCAGTTGACCCTCAGGCGACATCCATTTCCTTACTTTTTCCTTATCTAACCAAGACCAAATCGCCCTTCTAATAGAATCCCTTGTGATTCCACATACGGGTTCTGGTCCTATGAAGTGTTTCCTAAAACCCTCCTTGGCTAGTTCATCGGCTATTATATTGACTCTAATATCCTCATGTCCAGGCACCCAGATCAAATATATCTTGTTGTCTTGTGCCAATCTATTGAGGTGCTGTTTACAGTCTTTAACCAGTTTTCATCTGGTAAGAGGATTCATAACTGCCTTGACAGCGGCCTGACTATCAGTTATTATGTTTATTTTCCTCTTCGTGTAGCCTCCCTTTGCAGTCAGTTCTGCGCAGGCTGCAATAGCGAATACTTCTGCCTCTCTCAGGCTTAAGGATATCCTATGTATTGGGCTCAGACCATAAATACCGGCACCTGTGCCCTTACTGGATTTGGATCCGTCCGTGAACCAGTTATCAGAGTCAACGAAGTCACCCCGTGACTGGTGTCTGTTCGGTATTAAGATTTTCACCTTTTCCGTGAAAATAATTTCGGGTGCCGTACTGTCCGTTGGCACTTGTAGCAAAGGCTCGTCCAGTACCGTACCCGTAGTGTCAGTGTGCCCTGCTATCTCAATATTGGGGTACCACACTTTATTGGCTTTCAATCCAAAGATCGCGGCCATAGCCTCCGCCTTTACGTAAAGCTCCAGCGGAGGGAGGCCCACAATGGTCTCCAATGATACGGTTCCTGTGCTGTTAGTTGCTCCGGTGATTCCCAGCAGCGCCAGTCGCTGGACAGCAGTCAGCAGTCCCACTGCCGAGGACACTTCTGTCCTTCTCCATCAGACTACGGCTTCGTAGGTTATCGTCGGCCTCACCACTACAGCCAATGAATCACCTTCGGTTTCAATCCCCAGGTTTGACCAACAACTCTTCTGCAGCGCTGTGACCTCATTTCTTGTCAAAACTTTAGAGAAGATAATTGATAGGCACTTGAATGACTCGACTCTGGCAAGATTGCCTTTACACGAGAAGCAGTATGCCTATCAAATTGGAAAATCCTGCGAGTTTCTCCAACGAGTAGAAATAGTAACAAGAAAATTACACTAGCCACTTTCCTGGACATTGAGGGCGTCCTTTCTGTCGATGGAAAAGGCGATGCAAAAACATGTCGTCGAACCAACGGTTTCCTAGACATTGAGGGCGTCTTTGACGTGGCATACTTTCTGTTGATTGAAAAGAGAAAGTTGATGTGTTTCCAGTATTCTAAATCCACTAGCATAAGCTGAAATTGGTGCATAGAATGATGACATTATCAAATTTATTTTCAATCATTCTTCCTCACCAATACACAACAACCACTTATTATATATTTTCACCTTTCCAAACACCTATTTATCATCATTATCGTTAAGAGGATTACAATTAAAAAGTTTAAAATCGATGCGTTGCTCATTTATCTCATGACATGATTATTAAAATTTTCAAGTTTCCCCGCAAAAATATTTACCTCCGCTTTCTGCCTAATATACAGATTATGCTACTCATTCCTCTTTCCTCATCGTGTCCACGTTCTTTCTAATGAAAATCAATTTAATACGAGAACCTCTCGCCGCTTTAATTAATCAGCTGAGAGTGATTCGAAATTTTCGGCATCCTTGCTGTTGACTTATTGGATGAATTAGATTAGTCAAGAGTGTGATAACGCGAGGCATTGTGCCCCGGCAAAGATTTCGTCGCCATGGATACGGTCTTTTGGAAGTTTCTTCCGTAATCGAAATAATTCATCGGAAACAAACCGACCCTTTTATTGTGGAGATTCGCAACGGCCTACATATAATTATACAAATTTGTATTTAGCCCTCGGAACCTGGTTTGATGATGTTGCGTGAGTGGAAAGTTCCAGTTCAACCCCCTCTAGACATAACCGTAAGTGTATTTCGAGCACTGAATGCTACATTACTCCTAAAGCCTGCGAGGCTACGGATAAAAATAAATTGAGCTTTTATGTTTTTATAAAGCTCGGCTGATCAACTATTTAAACATATCAGCTAATTTATTGATAGAAAGCACTATTCAGCAAGAGTTCTGCTATGTAGATACAACTCGGTTTAAACTGGCGAATTGTTGTTTATTTGGGAATTTCCTAGAAATCCATAGCATGTAAACTGCGGATTTGGGGTTTCTAACACTCCCTAATTACCTTGTTTTAAGCTTTCGGCTGAATTAGAAGCAAAATTAGTTTCTTTTCAACATAAAATGTTTGTTAATTAATTAGTGTAGTATGAGATGTATTTTAGAGGTAATCATTGCTATCAAATTATGATATTTAGCAAACTAAAGATTGCAACCTCTAGTTCGACCTCAATTCCGGAGCTTTTTCTTCAGAATGAAAAGCTATAGTTCTAATCGGCATTTACCACAGTTCATCTTGCCCATCGCCTTGAAGTGATACCTCAGAGGGCTGTGGCAGTGTTGAGACCTCTTCTGTTGAGCTCCAGCAGAGATTTAGCCCTGATGGCTGAAAAGGTAATAAACTTTTTCGATTGTCTTAGTTTTGAGGTGTTACTTGAGTATGGAATTTTTTGTTCACCTTCCCATTGTTGGAGATGAGCTCTTATATGACTTTTGGTGAGATCGCAGAATGACACTCTCCAATAAATCAGACAGCAGACAGTCCCAGGTTAATTTAGATTTAAAAGTCTAGGCTCTTAGAGCATTTAAAGCTGACTGGATGTCTGAGAAAATATATATGCATGTACTTGGTAGCGTTTTCTTCTAAGATTCGGAAACGGCCCTTAAGTCTTCTGACTTGGAAGTTGTGTTTCCCCCTAATCTGATGGCACCCGTCCGTGCTTTCCTTTCCACCTGCAAATGCAGGGGAATCAGGTTTAATAGGGCCTCCATCGCTGCACTTGAGCAGGTGAGAATTGCGACTTCTCCTCGGTGTTCGTCTGGTCATCATACCAGTGACCATGGATCTGATCATGATAATGTTTAAGTTTTTCTGTAAACTCTACAGCCAAGTTTGGTAGAGGGCATTCTTGCATGCGGATTAATATTAAACCGTCATGTCTTCCCTTTACTGTAATTGCTAAACCATCGGTGTAGCCTTGTACCTCAAAGCCAAGGCTTGCTAGGCTATTGAGTATTTTATCTACAACCAATGACTACAGTAAAGGTATAAAAGTATTAAAAAGTACACCTCTGTTTATTTAATGAATTAACCCAGAAAACTGAAACGGAATTAGTTCTCCAGAGCTCTAATTCTTGGCATTTCCATTTTCAATCGTTTAAAAGAATTACTTTTCAAAACTGTCAGGTGAGTCTGTTCTTGGGAGTGCTGAGCAAATTTATATAATAGGTGTTTCGGAGTTCTTAAATGCGACCAAGGACGACAACATTAAGTAGGTTAGGAGTCAAGGATTTCTTTACAGCATATTTATTTGATTCTAACAGGAATGTGATAATGGACTCAAGATTTATTGGTTACGAAGTGGTTCAATCTTTGCTAGAGCAAAAATTAGTTGTGGCAGGTACTATACGATCAGACCAATTTAATAAGAGCTAAAAAAATCACTTATGGTTTTCCTTGTTTACTGGCACACTGCTCACACCACCTCCAGCCACTGAACGCAGCCTTTTTTTTTGGTCCTCTACATAAGTATTACAATCATACTGTCGTCTGAGGACGTACCTTTTACTGAAAAAGAAACTTTAACTGAAAATTTGGACGATACCCAAGAGGAAGATCAAGATAGTGCTACAGCAAATATATCTCTAACAGAGTCCCTTGACCAAACTTGTCCGCCCAGATTAAGGGATGACATTCACAAAATTTTTACGGAAACATCTCCATCCCCTCAAAGTAATGCAAGAGACACTACTAAACGCAAGACTGACATCTACCAAGATGTATTAATTGAAAGCCCGTACTTCCAAAGCCTTCGAAAAAAATGAAAAGAACCAGCAACAGCAGAAAAAGAGCAAGAAAGTGTGGTTAAAAGGAAAACTAGTTGAAGATGAATTTAATGGAGAAGAAGATCCCTTTAGCCTTAACGATGACGAAGAAGACTGTGTTTGTGTTGATTGTAATGGCTTGTTGACTGGATCAAAATCTAAATAATGATGGCTACGTAGTCAACTTTGCCGAAAGTGGAGTCATGTCGAATGCGCAGATTTCAGCAAAGAGTTACAGACTTTGAGTAGGTAAGAATGCATCTGCGGATTCAATATGTGTCCACATGAAGCATATGAGACACTGAATTCTTTTCAGCTTCTACTAAACTTTTTACCACCTCCAAAACTGCAGTTTTGGAGTGTTTTGGTGTATAATCAGAATTGTCCTCGCAATAATTTGCTAGATCCAAATCTCCATTTTCCTTAGGGGATTTTGAGTGGTCAGATTTCTTTTCGTTCTGAATGTTTTTGCCTTTATTTCTTGTTTTATATTTATGGACTTTTATAAGCAGATGACGTAATTAGCGAGGATCCTTCTTGGATTTTGAGATGGAAACCGGATTAATATCAAAAACAGGTACTAGGGACACTTGCTTGGGATAGTGGTCACAAACTTGAAGACGCATACGGACCGATATCTACACGCAACCTCACATCATCATCCACAACAGAAAAGATCCCTGGTCACTACACTACTACATAGAGAGGAAATGATTAGTGATGCTACCAACAAAACCGAGGATATTCAACATGTGAAAGATGCACTCCAGAAGAACGGCTACAAACCACAGGAGATTCGGAGTTTAGCCGAAGCCAAAAAGAAACAGAAGGATGAGTCAGAACGAAAGCCAGCAGGATACGCACACCTGCCGTATATTGCTGGAGTTACGGACAGGCTGAAGAAAACCTTGGAGAAGAAGAACGTCAACGTCAGGTTCAGCACAGTTAAGAAAATAAAAGAACTGCTTCCATCCAACAAAGACTCCATACCGAGACTACAAGCTAAAGGCATCTACGAACTTCAATGCCAGTGCGGGAAATCGTATATTGGACAAACCGGGCGCAGTATACAGTGCAGAGTGAAAGAGCATCGCAGAGATGTCGAACAGCAAAATACTGGAAAATCTGCAGTAGCTGAACACTACCACACCGGAAGCAGTCACGTAATCGACTACAATGACGTGAAGATACTAGCCAAAAGCAATCATTACTACCCACGGATAGTGAGAGAATCCCTGGAAATAATGAAGAATCCGAACAACTTCAACCGAGAAGACGGATACAGATTGAGTAAGGTATGGAAGTTAGCGCTGGAGAGCCCGAAGCAGCAAGGATCAACGAGGATGCATCTGAGATCATCTAACATGAATCGAGGAGAAGCATCGGACACGGATCAGAGAACGACAACGGATACGGTTCAGCGGACTGGAACGGATACGCATCACTTTAGCGGAACAGGGACTGGGTATATAACGAGGAGCAGAAGACATCAAGATCAGTCTTTAGAGAACTTCTGAAGAATCGGCAATACCCGAAAGATACATCATCTTAATACTTGTATGCATTAATTGCCGTGGATACCTCTTTGGAACTTGTTAGCTACAATTAAATACACTCCTTCATCGAAAAAAAAATCCTTCTTGAATGTAATAACCTTTCTTAGAACACGAAATTATTCAGAAGATCTACATTTCGTCAAGTGAAATATCTGCGTTCCTCGTTCATAAGGAAAAGCTCACACATGTCACAAAAATATGTTATTGACTCGGCTTCCATATAGCGAAGATGATGTATACCGTTCTCCAATCTCCGCCCGAAAAAAGTTTGCATAAAATATTCGATTTTACCGTAGCCGACCATCTGCTCATCATGTTTCTATATATATATTATGTATCTTTTTTAAAAGAAAGAAAGGAGAAAAAGGAAAAACGATCGTATAACTCAAGCTGTCCTGATTTCTTTTCTTTTTTCCTTCTCCACTGTTTTCAGCGTTCACTTATTTGGAAGCTCTAGAGGGAAGTAGGTACTACACAGTTCTCTAGGCTGGCGAATTTAATTCTCAAAGGTATATATGCTTATGTATATAGGGACGGCAATAATAAAAGGTTATAATTGCGAATTCAGCGAACGAAACAACGCTAAAATTATCGAGCGTGCACTGGATGGAATCGCCGTGAAAGTTTGTTGCAGTTTTCGGAGTTAATTTGAATAGCGATGCACTTTATGAGTGAACTGCTCTTTCATCATTTTGCGAATATACGAACGCACTTCATGTTGAATATACTGGCACAAAAGAATTGTCAATTTTTTTTTAATTGAGTTCACTTAACGTGCGGAAATGTAACAGTAGTATGCCCAAAGGTATACAGGGATTCACAAAAAATGAAACGTTAAGAGCAATTTACTTGTTTTCAATAAAAATCTACTAGTACTAGTACTAGTCTTGTACAACAACCGCTCGATTTTCGGAGAAAAACTAGGACGAAGTATTCAACGGACCTTGACAAAATTGATCTAAAGAAAAAGTTAAGGGAGGTGAAAAACCGAAAGCTTGAAAACGAACACCATGAAAAACCTTTGCATGAGTAATTTTATAAAAACATAAGACAAACAAAAATTTATCATAGGAATTGACATTTGGATTCTTAATATCAAATGGGCTGCTGTGTGAAAGGGTAGGATATATTCTTACCTGTCAAGGTAGGGTATTTCACTATCTAGTTTAAGAGAAAGGTATAATAGGAATAGCTATGGAGCCAAGTATTCGCGAGCTGCTTGGACTCTCCATCTCCAAAAATAAACAATCTCAGTTCAGCTAGAGTACTTATTACATGAAAAAAAAATGCAATGGATTTATTATTCTGCATTGGTTATGGGTGGAAAGAATCAGAGTCAACGCACTCTGGTCGTGTGCAAGATTAAGCAATCCTAGGATTTGTTATAATATTAAAATTAATTAAATTAAAATTAAACGGGTCGATGGCCGAAGTGGTTAAGCGGCTGACTATTGTTGTGAGAGGACGATACGTGCCGGGGTTCAATTCTCTGGAGGGACGGTGACATTTTTTCAGAGAGTTTAATCCCGGATCGACTTGCCATTCGCTGTTGGGAGCAAAGTGATTAACAGCGCGGCATCATAAAAGGCGATATAACACAACTTAACACAACTTACACACACAAAAACTACACCGCGAGAGTTGCAGTGATAGCCAGACAAGCGATACAGCTTACGGAGTCACTGCAACTAAGCACCCACCACACATAAAAAAAAAAAAAAAATTAAAATTAAATCAGTTTTACTTGAGAATACTTTCAAAAGATCTAATAAGGAATCTTGAAACTATGAATCCGAAATTGGGCTTGCTACAAATTAGGTAGGCAACTAAACGAAATTCAGATTGGTTTTACAAACACAGGTTTGTTTGTTAGGCAAGTGTAGTGTACTACACTAAAAAGTACCAACTTATACACCTAAAAGTTGAAGGAAATTTAACAAACGTTATTGTGTAATATGGTGTAGGTAACTGTCCTATAATAGACATTTGTCACGCAAAAGAATAATAATATATCAACTCAAATTGCTAATTGAAAATATAATAAATAATAGAAAACGGGTAAAATGTTGGAAAATGTTATAATGGAGTATATTGAAAATACAACGACCCCCCACCCCAACTTTATACTATTTTTTTAATTATAATTTTATAAAAGAGCCGATGGCCGCAGTGGTTAGGCGGCTGACTATCGTTGTGAGAGGACAATAGGTGCCGGGGTTCAATTCTCTGGAGGGACGGTGACAGTTTAATCGCGGATCGACTTGCCATTCGCTCTTGGAAGCAAAGTGATTAACAGCGCGGCATCATAAAAGGCGATATGATGCTGTCACAAAGCCATTTAAAAACACAACTTACACACACCAAACTACACCGCAAGAGTTGCAGTGATAGCCAGACAAGTAATACAGCTTACGGAGTCACTGCAACTAAGCACCCACCACACATTAAAAAAAAAACAATAAAATTGTTACATCGGCATGTTACAATGAAGCAGGTAAACCTAATTCAAAGCAACTGGATTGACGATAGCCACACGTCGTAACACACAGCCGTTATCTGGTTATCGCCCGATAGAGGTCATGCAGTTTATCTTCTGAGTTTCTGTCGAGTAATTTCCGGACATAACGGGTATGTGGGAATTCGTTTGTCAGTTCATACTCTTGTATCACACACTGATGAGAACAAATAAGTTCGAAACACGTGTCTGTGTGTCAGGATAGAACTATAAACGTTTCCTTTATGGACTGTGTGTTACGACGTGTGGCTATCGTCAATCCAGTTGCTTTGAATTAGGTTTACCTGCTTCATTGTAACATACCGATGTAGTTTTACCAAATCTCCGGCAGAGGGATGTATACGTTTCACACTTTTGTGTTCTGTTTGTGCCAATAAAATTTTTACTGGTTTTTCGATCCTTTAGTAAATAAAAATATTTATTTTCAATATTTCGTCACAACTCTGTGACTTCTTCAGGAAATTATATTAATTCTAAAACTATAAACAACATATAAATTATAGAAATGTAAAAATTATTAACGTCTAGTTTGAAGTAATTCAAAATTTTGTCAATGTTGTAAGAATTTGTTTTAAAATGTCAAACTAAATAACAATTTTTTAATTAATCAAGGAAACTAGTACAAGCTATAGCAAGATATTAAATTGTATTCCTATTATGTTTTAAGAGATTATAAATATTGTTAAGTTGATTAGTATTTGTTTTAAAATTCACACTATTTTCAGTAATATTTATATAAAACGTTTCAAGAAATAACCTATTTCCATATTAAACTAGACGTCAATCTAAATTCTTTTTGTAAGTTTTTATAAACATTTTTACATTTGTTTAATTTATACATTGTTTATACTTTTAGAATTAATATAATTTCACAGTCACAGAATTGTGACGAAATATTGAAAAAAAAAAGATTTTTATTTACTAAATGACCTAAAAACCCGTACAAATTTTATTGTTTAACAAAAAACGGTCAAAAAAACAACATCAATATATTGAAAATAGTAGCACCATTACGTGTATGAGTAGTGATGAAGAGTTCATTGGAATTACAGCGGGTACTCAAAAAAGAAGAACTATTTTGAAAATGTAGTGCCCTCATTCATTTGCATCTGGATCTGGATTGGAATTGTCTATAAATTCCGAATCTAGAAATATAATTGCACACTTAATTAAGCTTGTGCGATTTGGAATGAGGTATTAACATAAATATGAAATAAATGTGAATATTTACCATTTTTGTAATTTTATACAGTGTGTCCCAAAATGTCCGCAACAGCCTTGTAAATCCTGTATTATAGTCGTAAGAAAAAAGTATTTCAAACAAAAGTTCTTCCAATTTACATGATCTACTTTGTGAGCTGAACAGATTTCGAAAATTTTATACATCCTGGTCATTATGTCGTTACTTCTTTTCATCTCTTATGGCAGCCGTCTTGAATTCGCTTCCAATCAAAAAATGTTATAAGAAAAAGTTGCTTAGAATTACGAAATACCGCCCTGTACAAAATTTCATCTAGATCGTCAAATATTTATTTTTCCCATGGATTATCTATCGCGGTGGCCCAAAATGTCCGCAACAGCCCTGTAGGTCCTTTATTGTAGTCGCAATAAAAAAGTGTTTCAAATAAAAGTTGTTGCAATTTACATGATCTATTTTGTGAGCTGAAGAGATTTCGAAAATTTTATACATCCTGGTCATTATGTTGTTACTTCTTTTCATCTCTTAAATAAAATTGTAGCTAAAGTCACACTAAAATAGCAGCATCCCCACCAATCAATCCGCAATTATCTAATTAAATCCGAAGGTCACCACCCCCAGCTGTTTCCTTCTAGAGAAACTTCTTCGTTTTTGTTTCTAGAGGATTGATAGAAGACGATATTTTAAAAAGTTGAAAACGATGCCGGACAATACTAACATTCTGATTTCTAAATAATAACGGGTCGATGGCCGCAGTGGTTAGGCGGCTGACTATCGTTGTGAGAGGACGATAAGCGTCGGGGTTCAATTCTCTGGAGGGACGGTGACATTTTTTCAGAGAGTTTAATCGCGGATCGACTTGCCATTCGCTGTTGGGAGCAAAGTGATTAACAGCGCGGCATCATAAAAGGCGATATGATGCTGTCACAAAGCCAATTGAACACAACTTACACACAAAAACTATCCAGATAAGTGGTACAGTTTACGGAGTCACTGCAACTAAGCACCCACCACATTAGAAAAATAATAAAAAATAATGAAGACCAATGAGCTCTCGCAACACGTATCCAGAATTAATTAATTTATCTGTACAATTCTAATTGTTTTTTATTTGACTTTATTTTATATTTTAATTTATTGCATACCTATACAAGGTTAGGCAGAAAAGACAAAGGTTTTTTAAAACATCGCAAAATGTATACTTTTTGTTTAAAAGAAAATCTATTGGCAGATTAGAGTTTAATTTTTTTTTAATGTCTGCTTTCGCTACAACGATAGTCAGCTGCCTAACCACTACGGCTATCGACATCCGTTTTTGGTGGGTGCTTAGTTGCAGTGACTTCTTAAGCTGTATCATAGTATTTGACGAAATTAAGTGTGGACAACAACACTCTTTCCAATATTGCTCCGTCAATTTAGATGACTTCTAAACTTTTTTTTCCAATATATAACTCGAATTTCGAACGAAATTTCGACTATTCAACCAGCCACTTCTGGACGTTATTATGATGCAAATGTCAATGTACTTATCTGTCAATGTGACAGTAATGATCAATAATCCTTTGACAGATAAATATCCATTTTATAATACAACAAATTCAAATCTTAACGGGCAAGGTTTATATGGGATATAATATTTTTATGGTGTAGACGATTTGTACATCTTGTTGATTTATATAATGGCACAATAGAAATGGCACATTGAACGCAGGTAAAAACATCTTGTCTTGCAAATTTTCTTTTTGAATTAATTTATCAAATAATGATAGGGTTTGTTAATAGTGACCATGATCGCTAGAATATAATTTTTTTTAGGTAAATATTTTATTAATTAACACATTTTTGTAATATTTCTTCCACAATACCCGAAGTTAAGATGTGTTCTACGCTGAAACTATCATAGATTTAATATAACTCTTCAGTTCACACAAATCCCAAGGTATTATCCTTTTTTATATGGAATGGAAAAGCTAATCCTATCCAGCGATCCAATCAAAAAATAATTTATTTTTAATCCAATTTAATTCTTCGCTCGTCTGTTATTTATTCTCTCCTGGTACGGTATTTTCCCGTTGAGCACATATAACAGCACCGGAATAATTTTTAGAATTAATTTTAAAAATTCCCTGTAGCTCTTATCTACATATTCCACGGATTCTTTGCGTACAGCTTAAGAGGATTATGAATAAAAGCGCAAAATTAATCTTTGGTAAATCTTAAAATCCACGGAATTTCATACATAATACATTTTACTTTCGAAATAAAATAGACGGAATTGTTTATCGACTAATTCTCATTTCCGCATAGCGAATTACAGCAATGGAATCAACAATAATTCAGTATTGGTAACTTTATATATACATATATTAGTGTTCGGTTTTTAGCCAATCAAGCATTACCCGAAATATAACATCACGCATCGATGCCCCTTAATTAGGTTCAACTGATGGGATCTGTCGCAAAACCAATAAAACATATCTATGTGTGTTCACAGATTGCGGTTAGACACATGCTGCTACACAATACGGACAAACATTGACCGCGTTCACTGAAAGAATTTGTCCAATTACCGTTATGATGGCAATTACTGGAAATATACTACACAAAATTGCCCATTCAAGAGGACCTCCCTAAACGTTTATGCCTGCAGCATAGCAATGGAGAGAAGTTTTATATGATTGGATTTTATCTGTTCCTCCTCCATCCTGTTAAATTAAATTGAATGCAGACGACATTGACTTTATGCAATTGTATACATCCCACCTTTTTCAGGGACGTCTTCCAGAGTACTGGTCTCTTCAAAAGAAACCAGATTCTATGGATTACAGAGATCTGCCAGGGTCGTCCACGTAGCGGTACCAGAATTTCGGTTTCCTGCCGCTAGAACTGATGGCTTCTCCTTCAAAGGTTTCCATGAAAATATTAGAGATGACTGGTGAGAGTAGTAACCCCATGGCTACGTCGTCTTTTTGCTCGTAGAAATCTTCATTCCATAAAAATAGGTGATGTTTAAACATGGTCTCGCGAGGTCAATTATATTCTCTTGTAGTTCTTGTGGTATAAACCGTTGTCTGATACGTTCTAGAGTTTCTTCCACTGGCACGTTGGTAAAGAGAGATTCCACGTCGAAACTCACTAGTATGTCTTCACTGATTATTTCATGTTCATCTAGAATCTCCACAAAATGTTCAGAGTTCTTTACAAAACTGCTTGTCAATCCCACATACTGTTGTAGTTGTTTGTTTTCTTCATTCATTGCTGCTATCTTCGATTTACCTGTTCGATCTACTTCTATCCCTTTCTGTTTTTTCTATTGTCTTTGCAGTTATGCAGTTGACGCGGCATTTATCTAACCCGAATTTCGTTTTAATATCTGCACTATATGTCTCTGTTATTTTAATTAGTTGTTAAAGTTCTTGTTCGTTGCCAACTATTAATTTGATATCGTACAAGTATGCTATGTGATTTACTTTGGTGTTACATATGGCAGTAACCATGGAAGATTGGAATAAAAAATAGAAATGGCAATTTTTTCAAAAGTATGATTTTATTAGAAAGCTGCCACTTCTGACACTATCAAGTAATTTCTCGATTATCTGGGCTTGAATTTCACGAATGGCAACTTCGATTTTGTGTTTCAAGGTTTCAATAGTTTCTGGACGGTTAGCATAACATATTTCCCTAACGGCTCCTTGCTAATTTTCGAAGAAAAATGGTCCAATAATGCTGCCGTGCCAAAATCCACAACAAACAGTCACTCGTTTTGAGTTCATCGACTTCTCAATTATGACGTTTGGATTTTCTGAACGCCAAAGGCGATAATTTAGCTTCTTGATATGGCCTTCGATGTGGAAGTGGGCTTCATCTGAAAAGATGGTTTTTCCAGCTGAGTTGAAGGGCTATCATTTACGTCTGAATTTCTTGCAGTTTAGGTTGAAGGCACCACTTTGGAAGTAACTTTTTAGCGTCCCATTTTGCAAGTCTCAAACATAATAGTAGATTGTTGTATTAGGATTAAAAATGTCTCTTTTTTTCGTATGTATGTAATGTAAAATTGTACGAGTCGAAATGACATTTTTAATCCGAATGGAACATGCTATTTTTTCTCCAACCGAAATCATGCATTGCGATAATAAAACGAGGTCTATTTTTTATTCAACCGAAATCATGCACTGGGATAATAAAACGAAGTAGGTAATAAGTAAGTTGTCACAAATATTAGTTATACATTAGTTGCGTTCATTTGTGATCATGTGGTCTAATTTGAATACTTTTTATCTTAGGATTAAAAAGAACCACTTTTACCTAGGATCAAAGTGATTTCTGTTGCTTTAGATACCACTTTTTTTGCATCAGTATGCAAAATGACAACCTTAGATACTCCTGACAGTCAAAATATGTCAGACTTTTTTATGGTTCGGTTGGAGAAAAACAAATTTTCTGACAAATCGTGAATATCATTCTAACTGTCAAAATCAAAGTAATGGGTAGTTCAAATTCCAAGCGTTAGATGGCCTACCATATAGTTGCAATGTAAAGTCACTAAATAGATTAAGTACATCAATCTTTTAGGCCAATGTGTTAGACAAGGATGTTACATTTTTGCCATTAAATGGCGGCGAACTAGGTGACTTTTATGTTTCACTAAATATTTCTGAAACGTCAGTTATCACACGTACCACGGGGTGTTTTTCAAAAAAAAATAACGTGCTATCGAAAAAAAAACATAATTAGTGTAGGCTATGTAAATGTGTTGGATCGTTGCTTTAGCCACTACCACATAGACTATTTGAGATTTGTAATCAAAGTTTATAACCTCGAAATGACACTGCAATATAAACAGACATAAATAATTCATTAATGACAAGTAGGATGACTTTTACGGGGAAGACGGCTATTGACGGCTATCGAATTCAGTGGTTGTTGAAATGTGTTAATAACAACGATTTATTGTCAAAAACATCATGTTTGTGAAGCACTGCGCATTTTAAAAAGAAAAAATAACGCGAAAAGATATGAAAACTAACCTAAAAATATGAAGCTGAAAACACAATGATAACTTTTTCCTTTAAGGTAAATGTGTTGGTTCTGAAAAGAACCGATATTGAAGAACTGATATTATTAGAAAATCAGTAGTTTTTTTATTGGGTAGATAAATCAGCTCTCGTCATCAGTTATCTCCTCCGCAGGAATAGGTTGTGTTGGTCTTCGGGGATCATATACATAATCCTACATACATAAAACTATAAAAATTGCTGAAAATATTGTCCATTTACGTCTAAACATAACCCAATTCTTCTTCGTAACCCATCAAAACTTCATGCAACATTTGCGGTGAGTTATTAATCTCTTCACACTTTTCTCTTATGCGATTTTTAAGCTCTTCCAGGTTATGTATTGGCGTTGAATAAATGGAATTTTTGATATATGGCCAAACAAAAAAAATCGCATAGATTTCAGTGTTCCTGCTTATTATTCTATCATCATGGTCGTATGTGCTGTTGCACCATCTTGCTGGAAATACCCATTCTGTAATTCTTCATCATCCAGTTGATTTATAAATGGGCCAAGTATTTCATTGCAATATCGTGCAGCAGTAGGTGTACGTTCAAAAAAAAATACGACCATCCAATCTTCTTCGACATATTCCAACCCAAACACCAAATCTTTGGCGATGCAATGATTTTTCAACAAAAAAGTGAGGATTTATCGATGACCACAACCTCATATTCTGTGAATTTACATATCCGGAAAGATAAAGCCAAGCTTTATCTGAGAAAAAAGCCATGTTAAGGATATCCTCATTGTTGAGATTATTTTGGAACCATTGACAAAATTCCACCCGTCTTGGATAATCCACTTGAAGAAGCTCATGAAAACATTGCAGCTTGTATGCATGACAATGTAAACTTTTCTTTAGAATATGTTGGCATGTGCCATATGATAGATTTGTCTGTTGTGCCATTGCTGAAATAGACGTTTTTGGATTTTCATCAATAATATGCTGAATCACTCCAATACTTTCAGCTGTATGTTTAGATGGCCGTCCACTACCAGTTTTTCGACCAACGTCACCAGTCTCCCTGAATAATTGCACAGATCTTGTCAAAACATTGTAAAAACTATTGTAATCAAATACTAATTCAGGATATTCTTCATGAAAGTCGGCCATATATTCTGGAATTGAATATTGCCACTCGCCATTTACTTTCTCACCTGTACGGAAATAGCATTCGATCATTTTAACTTTCTGCTCTGTGTTGAATACCATTTTTTCAATTTAATGTAATTTAAAAAACTCATGTCAAGTTAAGTAACAATCCATTCACCTAGCCTACTCTAATTATGGTTTTTTTCGATGTGTCTATAGTTGTATGATTGTAAATCAACGGTAATAATGTAATGTTAATGTATTTTAAACTGTAAAAGCAGCGTCGCAAAAGGCTTCAGATTATTTCCCTTCACAAACGGTGAAAGAAATTGCGTCAGAAGAGAAGTGTGGTTACGTTTACTCAACAGGCCTGATTTTAATGTAAACTTTAGAAATTGTGAAGTAAGTACCGATAAAAAGCATGCCAAAGTGTAGTTATTTATAAAAAGCTATTGAAGGTGCATTTATCGGAAAAACAATTTGAAAATGGAAGGCAAGATGGGAAAAGAGTTCTTCAACCCTGTGATGTCCCTGATTTGTTGAGAAAACAGTTAAGATTGCGGCGAATGTAGTGCTAAACGAACATGGAGTGAAGGCGACCTTTTCCCGAGACTCTGCGATGTAGAAATTTAGGGAAAAAAATAAAGAAATATAAATAAAATATTTGTTTAATATAACATATGTCACGGATTCAATTATCCTATTTATCTTTATGTATTTACATTAATTTTTCATATCTTGAAAACTATCTAAACAGAAATTAATACAATCACAATTAAGGTTTCAGAAAACAGTTTAAATTTGGAGGCCTTTATTTTGCCACAAAATGGATGACGATTGCGGTACTTAATCTATTTAGTGACTTTATTGCAGTGCTTTACCAATGTCATATCCCTCTTTTTTCCGGGTACAATATGGTAGACAGTGGGTTTATTACCACGCAGAAGCAGATGCCATTCCCGTTTTCTATTGGATTTTGTAGCATTTGTATTATTTGTGGATTTATTTTGTATAGCTGCAGTGTTTGTATTAACCAGCTACATACAGCGTCATTCATAAAGTTTGCACCATATGGGCGTTTTGTTTATTATTGATTTGGGCAAAATTTCAGTAGAGCAGAAAATTTGTGCATCCTTTAGAAGCAAATTCAGTTTGATTAGATTAAGTGCATCGTTTCCAATACACCCGGTCGCCGCTATAATTTGAAAACAGCTTAAGAGTAAACTGGGTTAGTTTTTAAATATACAAAAAAATGGTATTAAGAAAAGTGGTTTAGAATTAAAACCTATGTATGTTTAAATATGAAATTACAGCCTCCTATTTCAAAAATGAAAAATTTTCCTTTTTTTCGATTCTCCCCGTATATAAATCAAAATTTCCAAAAACCAATATTTGTATGGCGTTTCTGTGTAATAAAGCAGTACTAAAAGGAATCCACAATAATGTTTACCAACGGCTTCGCGCTGTTGTGAGCGAATATTGAGATTTACGGAAAAAATGTGCTTCTTCTTAGAACATTGCCAATAAAGCACCGCAAAAAATTAATTATAAGTAAAACAACTAAACTTTCTGGCTAACAAAGAATGCAGTTTATAGGATTTTCTATTTTGAAGTCCAGCTCTGTGGCAATTTTGAAAAATTTGTTGGCAAAACTAAAAATTTTGCCTAAGACAGCCATGGATTTCGAGTGTTAAACCTAAGTTTCTGTTTGGCACAAATGTCAAACTGACACTTTCGTTTAGTTTCATTAGTATATCATTTCAAAGTCTGCCAAGTTTTGTTTACAACAGTTAGTTTCACTATTTTCATTAAAATGCCGATAAAATTAAGCATTCAAGATAAAATTGAAATAGTGTTGATTATTGGCAACAATTATAAAACTTATAGAAAAGCAGCTTTAATTTTTAACCAACACCATCCGGATAAGATTATTAGCCACACAACAGTAGGAAGAGTTGTTTCAAAATTCAAAAACAGCGGATCCGTTGGAAATAATTTTAAAAAGAAACACAGAAAGTGGGCTACAAATGAAAATGCAGAATTTGCGGTAATGCAAAGTGTCGTGGAGATGCCAAAAACGTCTATTTCTACATTGTCGCGTAATTTGAATATATCTTGTACGTCTATACAGAGGCTTCTGAGGAAAAATAAATTCAAAGCTTATAAACCAAAATTTGTACACACTCTTATTGAGCGCGATTATGATCAACGAATCTACTTTTCCTTCTGGTTGCAAGGTAAAATTGAAGAGGACCGATCATTTACAAAATTTATCTTGTTTACTGATGAATGTACTTTCACTTCAAATGGAGTTGTTGTTGATTTCATAATAGAAACAAATAATCAGTATTGTTTCAAAGTAAATGTTTGGTGTGGTATTTTTAATAACAGGATTGTTGGTCCATTTTTCTTTAGAAGAACTCTTAACGCTGGAAGATATCTACAATTTTTACGAAATGAATTCTTTGCCGTTCTAGAAGATTTTACGTTGGAAGAAAGACTAAAAATGTACTTTCAACAAGATGGAGCTCCCATTCACAGTACCTTACAGGTTAGAAATTGGTTGAATACAACATTTCCAGGAAAGTGGATAGGTAGATTTTCAGAAATAAATTAGCCATCCCGCTCTCCAGATATGACACCATCCGACTTCTTTTTGTGAGGATATTTGAAAAATAAAGTTTATTCACATAGGCCGTTCCAAAATGTTGTCCATTTAGAAGAAACAATTCAACAATGTTTAGTTGAAATTCCCCAACACATTCTCGAGAATATTCAACGTCAAATGTATGAAAGAACGATTTTATGTATTTAAAGAGATGGAAGGCATGTAGAAATTTAAGTCAAAATAGTTTTTGCTTAATTTATCCTGAAATGACCTTTTTGAAAGCAGCAGTCTTGTTTCGTTGTATTATTTTCTTAGTCTGCTTTTATTTCTGATTTTTTGCTACAGGTTATTTCTTCTATGAATTTAATTAATCTGTATCTTTGAATTTATTTTTATATTATTTTATAAATAAGTTTTATGTAGAAAATAAAATAATAAATAGGAGGTTGTAATTTCATATTTAATCATAGGTTTTAATTCTAAACCACTTTTCTTAATACCATTTTTTTGTATATTTAAAAACTAACCCAGTTTACTCTTAAGCTGTTTTGAAATTATAGCGGCCATCAGGTGTATGAGAAACGATGCACTTCATCTAATCAGTCTGAATTTGCTTCTAAAGGATGCACAAATTTTATGTCCTACTGAAATTTTGCCCAAATCAATAATAAACAAAACGCCCATATAGTGCAAACTTGACGCTGTATGTGGTATGCTGTCAAATGATTTTATTTCTTCTCAATATACCCAGCATATAGTGTTTTATTTTTTTAACCTCTACTATATTTTCTACTATTTGTTTTTAGAGAATTTATAAGAAGTCAACAACTAAACCCATCCCTTTACAAAGAGATATTCCTTATTTTATATAATTTCCGCTTACATGTGGCGGCAGTTGATTGCGGAAATATTAACTCAACACAGACAGCTCAGAACGTTTGCGGCTTATTCTTGGTATATGCAAGCATAAACGGATTAGTTACAAGTTAGTTCAAGTGAAATGGTTTAACTTACGTGACAGGTTTACTTCGTAGACAGCTTGTTTTAATTAAAATCAGTCTACCGCTCTACTTGCAAAGTTCATCCTAACTATTCAAAGATATGTATACACAATTATATTTTTCGGAGTTGTCAACTGTCTTGACATTGTTAACGTATGTATATACTGACTTCCAGAAAAATTGCAACACCTAGAAGTTGTCGAATGATTTTATTGAAATTTTCAGGAAACGTTTATTTTCATTAAACAAATTGATGATTAAAATTTGAATAAAATCTAGCCAGTAGTTTTTTTTTGCATATTGTTTCCATAGCACATAGTAACTATAAATTTGAAGTATTAGACCATTTAGTAACTGTCAAGTTTGCAAATTGTTGTTGTTACGTCACAATTTCATTCTGCACTTGATAACAATGCCGAGAGTACGTCAACATCAACATTTTGTCCAATTAAGTGATTTTGAACGTGGCCGTATTATTGGTATGAGAGAGGCCGGATTTTCGCTAAGAGAAATTGCTCGTCGTGTAAACCGAAATGTTTCAACGGTATTGAGGTGTTGGTCCAAATGGTCCGAGGAAGGGGTTCAACATCGTCGCCGTGGATCTGGACGTCCTCGAAGGACTACAGATCGCGAAGAACGTCGCTTAAGACTTTTGGCCACAAGAGATAGATTTTCAACAACTCGATCAATTGCAAATGATTGGATGAGAGGTACAGGACTCAGAATGTCAATGTCAGCTGTTTATCGCCGGATAAGATCTTATGGATTGCGTTCATATCGTCCATTTTTATGTCTTCCTCTTACACCACTTCACCGTCTACGCAGACTAGAGTGGAGCAACTTAAGGGTTAATTGGGCGCAGGAATGGCATCAAATTGTGTTTAGTGACGAGTCCCGATTTTGCTTGTGGGCCCACGATGGTCGTAGGAGAGTCAGACGGATGCGTGGAGAACGTAAAAATCCAACATTTTTTGTAGAACGCAACACAGCCCTCACTCAAGGAGTTATGATATGGGGTGCAATATGTTATGGTAGCAGATCACCCTTGGTCTTTATTGACGGCAACCTTAACGCAGCTGGTTACATTGCTAATGTGCTACAACCAGTTGGCCTTCCATATCTTCAGGGGCTGCAAAATCCCATTTTACAGCAGGATAATGCGCGCCCTCATACGGCAAGGGCTACAACACGGTTTTTGGAAGAATCTAACATTGTCGTCCTCCCATGGCCTGCTCGGTCGCCTGATTTGTCGCCCATTGAACATGTATGGGATATGATTGGTACGCGAATAGGTAATTTACCGCATCCTCCAGATAATTTACACGATCTTCAATAACGGATTCAAGAAGCTTGGGACGATATACCCCAAGCAGCTATAGATCACTTGATTAATAGCATGCCAAGGTGTCTAGATGAGTGCATTACAAATCGTGGCGGAGCAACTCATTATTGAAAAAACTTTTAAAGCTTTTATTCTTTTGTTTTTAAAACTTAATCATAACTTTGTTTCATAGAAATAGACGTTTTCTGAAAATTTCAATGAAATCGTTAAACAGCTTCTAGGTGTTGCAATTTTTCTGGAAGTCAGTATATTTTAAAGAAATATCTGTTACTGTTAAGCTGCATATTTCTGTCTGCTACGTTTCCGAAATGCCGCAATGCTGATGTTTTCTTTCCTTTCGTTTATATTCCACGGTCAGGATGATTTTATTCCATTCTAATTTAAAAACAACAACGTAGAACACTTTACTCCACACCAGCAATATTATATTGTACAGGAAGGCCTTTGGGAAATCAAGTGTAAAAGATACATGTATAAATGCTTAGGGTATAGATAGCGTTTATTCGGGTTTCTCGTTTTATAGTCTTCTAAGTTTTGATAATGTTCCTCTTCATGGTTAATAAACTTTTAGTCGAGACTTCGAGGGAACGATACAGATCTAATAAAAATAAAAATTTACTCTATACCAAACAAGTTTTAACAAACACGACGGGCAGCAGACCATAAGAATTTAATGATAGTTTTGTCGAGTTTGTGCAGAAGTTTCGACAGAACATCAATGCTAAAAGCAAAATTTATCTTAAGAAATAAAGTTAAAGTTTCAATTTACAAGTTTTTCCACAATAAATCTAGCTCTCCGTTAACTTTTCGAGTGTATATCTCAAGAGGTTATTGTTTATATATAGCGACATCTATGTATGATGGTAGATGAATGTTATGTGAACTCTAAAAAATGTGTATGAGGATGAATCCACGCACAGTCCCGTGCACAGGTTTTCAAGAGCAAACTGGGATACCGAAAAGCACAGTCTATTGAATTTTGACCGAAGATTTGGGCAAACAGAAGATCTGTGCGCTCTTCGTTCCACACACTCTGACAGACGACCAAGAAGATTGGAGAGTTCAACATTGCAAAGACATGTTAGATATGTTCTAAAGGAATCCATGCTTGTCGGATTCCTCAGCCATTGTAACTGGTGATGAAACGTGGTATTTCCAATATGAGTCAAAACAAAAAGTCGGAGCGCATGATGGAAGTCACCAGGAGAGTCAAAAGAGAAAAAATTACGATCAGAAGATCAAAATCAAGACAATGCTGACTGTTTTCTTCGATTCAATGGGAATTGTTCGTAGTCAATTCATTTCAGAAGGTCAGACGGTGAACGCAGAATATTATCTGGGAGGTAAGAAGAGAGGTAAGAACAGACAGGAAATAAAACAAATCACAGAAGAAGAATTACAAGAAGCGATAGCGAAATTAAAAATGGAGAAAGTCCCCGGAAAAGATGAGGTAATAACAGAAATGATTAAATTCCTAGGAAAGGAAGGATCGGAGAAATTACTTGAAATATTAAATACAGCAATAAGAACAATGAAAATACCGAGTGATTGGAAAACAGGTATAATACTACCGATATATAAAAATAGAGATAAAAGAGAATTATAGGGGAATCACCCTCTTAAGTACAACAGCAAAAATATTAACAAGAATTTTGGAGAGAAGGATAAGAGCAACCATAGAAAATATAGACACATCGAAAAAAATCATAATTAGAGTAGGCTATGTGAATGGATTGTTACTTTAGCCACTTTCACATAATGTCATTTATTCCTTGACATTTAATTTGAGGTTATGAACTTTGGTTACAATAAAATGCCACATAATAAATGTCATTACGTGGTAGTGACTAAAGCAACGATCAAAAACATTTACATAGCCTACACCAATTATGTTTTTTTGGATGGCACGTCAAAATGCGGCTTCAGAACAGGCAGAAGCACCCAAGACCCCATATTCATAATACGACAGACAAGTGAAAAAGCACTGAGGAAAAATAAAGATATTCACATTTGCTTTCATAGTTCTCGAAAAAGCGTTTGACAGAATAAAAAAAGAAGACATTTGGAAAACACTAGAAAAAAGGGGGATTGACAGAGAAACAATTGAACTGGGTATTAAACAGGGATGTATGCTGAGCCCATTACTGTTTGCGGCAGTGATTGATGACGCAATAAAGGAAGCAAAGAAGGAAATGAAGAAACTAAGGCTGGGAAAATGGAAGAAACAAAAATAGCAGAACTCATGTTTGCTGATGATATGGCAGTCCTGGCGGAATCAGAAAAACAGCTACAACACAACCAAAATACACTACAAAACGAACAGGATAAGATCAATATGAAAATAAACATAAATAAGACAAAAAGTATGATTATATCTAAATCATCGAACAAGTAGAAAACCATAAATATTTGAGAACGATCGTAGAGAATAATGGAAAACTAGACTAGTGAAATAAACGAAAGAATGAAAAATACCAGGAAAAATAGTCAACACAATGAAAACGACATTCCTAAGTAAAAGGAAAATTGACGAGGAAATAAAAGCCGAGGTAGTAAAGAAAATAGTCAGACCCACAATAACATACAGTAGCGAAGCGTGGACGTTAACAGAAAAACAGAAATCAAGAATAAACGCAATGGAAATGAGATTCCTCAGGACGATTAAAAAGAAAACAAGAAGGGACAAAATAAGAAATGAAACATTTAGACAACAACAAAATAAGAGAAAATCAGCTAAGATGGTTCGGCCATGTTTGCCGGATGCCAGGGGAAAGATTTCCAAGAGGAGTATATGAAACAAAAACGACAGGTAAAATGCCAAAAGGAAGACCTAGGAAAACATGGGAGGAGGGAGTGAGAGAAGAAGCCAAAAAACGAGGTATTCAATAGGAGGGAATATAATACAAGATTAAGAAGAAGTTCTACAACGATTGCGGGCCAGAATTCCACGAGTTCTACCGGAATATCGAGTTGGTTTTTGTTGCACGACAATGCACCATCGCACAAAGCCATCATGGTAGGTGAATTCTTGACCAAAAAAGGCATCGTTGTTATCGACCATCCACCGTATTCACCTGATTTGTCTCTGTGCGACTTCCAGCTATTTTCCAAACGAATTGGGAATGCAAAGAAATCATTTCGATACTATTCCGATCATCTAAAAGACTTCGACCGTCGTATTGAAAGCTATTCCAGCCGATGGGTACAAAAATGTTTCAAAAAATTTGTTGAACGTTTCCTGTGCTGTATTGACTCAGAAGTAAGAAGACTATTTTGAATAAACAAGAATAAAGAATCAAAATAATAAACGCTTTGTATGTTTTTAGACCAATCTCATTGGATCAGACTGTGCATACATAACTGTTGAGATCGTCAAGCAAACACCCTTACAGTTTTATATTGAGGAGAGAGACAAGAGATTCAAACTCTCAGGCTCAAAAATCATAATGGCAGAAACGTTTCTGTTTATCAGAGAGGACAGTTATTAAGAAAAGTATATTTAAGAGCTGCCATAGCTGAAATGGCCGTCCATGACCGTCTAGCAGAGGAACAAGGCAATTCTCCATCGCCTCCTCATCATGATAGATGACGATGATTCATTTCTGCGCCTAATGTTCATATTATTTCTGAAGATATTAACCTCCATTACCTTCTTGCAGTGGAATAAACAACCCTATTTTAAAAGCAAAAACAAATCTCGTGCAGGTTCATCAAAGTTAATAACTGGAATGCCATACAAAGAGGCATTAGAAAACAGTGTGATAAAGGCTTGGAAAGAATTGGTTTGACATGTTTAGAAGGCACTGGTGAGTATTTCAGAACAGATATTTTTTTATGATGTTTGCTAAATAATAATGTTTTGGAACAGCTTTTGAAAAATAATAGAATAAATTCATTTTGCTCTAAACAGGTTGTACGGAAAATTTTTTACCTTCTCATCCATAAAGTCTAACCAATTAATTTTCTTTCATTCAGAATTATTTTTGTTTTCAAAAGTTTTTCACTGGATTTCTTGGTGCAGAAGTAGAACACTAAATACTTCAACCCACTAAACACCAACAAATTTTAACTAAAGAATAATTCACCTCAGAAATCCGAAAACATTAAAATCATTAAAATGCTGAGAGAAAAAGCTAACAAAGGGAACAAGGTTGTTATTTTAGATAAGATAGCACTACTATGATCGGGTTAATGACCTGTTGAGTAGTGGTCCTTATAAGTCAATTACAAAAATTCCTTTACCGAAAATGATTAGAGACGTCAATAATGTGTTTAAAGCTTGTAACAATCTTGTTACTGCCGATGTTAGACGTAAGCTACATGTTTCCAATCCTGTTATCCCTAAATTATATTGTTTACCTAAAATTCACAAACCTGGCAAGTTGGTAGGGCCAATTGTTTCGGTGATTGATGCACCGACTTGTAAGGTTTCCAAGTGGCTGGCCAATGAATTTAATAATATGCCAATACAACAATCTAGCTTTGCAGTCACAAATTCGTTAGAATTTATTAGATTAAAGATTCAAAATATTCGGTTGCTGGGGGGTGAAGTATTGATTTCATTTGATGTTGGTTCTCTCTTTCCTAGTGTACCGATTGCAGACACCTTGACATACCTTGAGGACTTGTTGCTCCAAAATAGTTTGAGTCAACAATGTATCCAGGAATATATTCCTAAGTTTAATTATAAGAAAACTGTGAAAGAATCTACGACTTCTCGAGAGGATGTTAAAGCTTCACCCGTTGTGACCTTTCCTTACGCTCTCTTTATTACTAAAGATTCAATGAGCTAGGTCTCAGATTAGTTTACAGTTCTGGGACTAGTTTACGAAGGTCTCATCGGTAACCCTAAAGATAAAATACAATCTCTAGAAAAGTCAGGTCAAATAAACAATTGTAAGTTACGAGGTAACAGCCCATTTTTTTTTTTTAATATTTAGTAGTGATTGTTTATCATATATGGCTCGATGTAGCTTGTAACGGAAATAGTAATAAATCGCGAAGTTAGAAAAGCGTAGAATCATTCTCGTTAGCAATAAATCACTGAACGTAATAAAAACATCCATCGAAGTAGAAAACTAACAAAGAATATTTGTCATCTAAGACGATGCTTTCAGCGTTCGTTCTTTATACGTTCAATATATATTTACTATTTGTTACAGTCAAGCGGCATAATTTTATAAATGATTACAATAAATAACATATTTTCAAATGGATTAGGATTAAATGATTGGAATTGAATAGAAAGCATTACTAACAATTACTATTTTCGTTGCACCGGCAGAGGTAAAGCTATTACTAGATTAATTTTTATAATAATAGAAAACGATTTTCTAGTCTATATACTTGTCATGTCCTGTCCTGTCAAGGTAGCATTTTAATATTATTAATATCTAAGACAATTTGTTTGTAACGAAAAAAGAGCTTCGCTTGTCACACTTGCCGTCTATCAATCATTATGGAGTTCCTTTTCCACAACAGCTTAGGTAGGTAATGAAGTTGTTTACCGCGTGACAAGACTATTATTACGCTAGTGTATTAGTCGAAGAACTAAGACGGTAAGATATCCGATATCATGTTGCTGTGCTAGCAGTTTAATACACTAATGCGTTTTTAATATCATGTTTTACTGGACTCGTGGTAATTCCACAATATACTAAAAGCTTAGTACTTAGAAATATCTAATCTATGATTAAACTATTGCTTTATTTTTGAAAAATTACTCACATAGACAACTGGCTTTTTAAGTGTCCTAATAATGAAACAATGAATGGAAAAATAATACATAAATTGACAAAAATCAAAAGTTCAAACTAAAAAGACTCCTTATTGATACATTTTTCCAAATGGCAACGCAAAGTCGTAAGAAAATATTTGATTCGCACACTTTAGAAATTTAGTCTTTTTGACGTTGGTTACACTGATTTTTAACTTGACATTTTAAAAATTTGAAACTGAAAAGTAACTTTGAAGTATGCAATTCTTGAAGCTTTAATCGTAAAGTGAGAACATCAGATCACAAATGAGGTAATCGCAACAGATGCTCAGTCAGCTATAACGGACATAATATGTAGGAATGAATATGTGGCTATTGTGGAAATAAACCGTGGTGCCGGGATGTTAACCTGGATCGCTAGAGGGCGTGGCATCCAAGGCCACAAAGCAGCTGACGTAACTGCTTAAATGTCATTACAAATCTGTCAAAATCGCATGCTCAAGCATCGACACAACCTCAATCACGGACCCTAACAGTAGCGCCTGCACAGAGTAGGGGAAGAATACAGGACAACGGAATCTGGTACTCAATATAAAATAGCATCAAGAGGATAAATTACAAAATCATGCTTCGTAACAGCAAAATACTAATCTCTACTACTACTCAGGAACATCTGTTACCAGATTATACATTAAGTTTCTTGACATTTTGTCTATTGACGCTACTTTGGACTTCGAAAAGGAAATAGAAAAAGAAGAATATCCTACCTTGATAAAACATTGTTTTTCGATCGGAATTATTTCTGAACAATTGTTCATGTTATCCGTAAAAAGTTTTAGTATGCCAAGATCAATTGGTAATTCTATGTTTATCCGTCCTGTAACTATAGATGAAGTGAAGACTATAATTGGTCGTTTGAATAATACATTAGTAAGGGGGGATGATGATGTACCAATAAAAATATTTAAAAATTCTGTAGACATATTAAGCAAACCGTTATGTGATATCATTAACTCATTTATTAAGGAGGGTAAGTTTCCAGATTGTTTAGAAACCGCGAAAATTATACCAGTGTTCAAAAAGGGTGATAAACACGATGTAAAAAATTATAGACCTATGGACCGGATGATACTACCGTTACGGGTAACAATCGAGTAGAGCTGCACTCTAGTTGTGAAACGGTTCTGAGGGAAATGATACTGTAGTTTCAAGCAAATAAATTGGTATTAAACAGTGAAAAGACAAAGCTATTGATATTCAACTCGAATTCAGTAACTGTAAGCTTTAACGATATTGTTATAAATAGTGTGGACAATTGGAAAATCTTAGGACTAACAGGGATGTGCATTTGAATGATATATTCTAAGAGAGAATATATTCTAAGAAGGTTACGATGCACGTGTGATATAAATACTGTAAGAACGGTTTATTTTTCGAAATTTAATTCACAACTAACTTATGGGCTCTTGTTCTGGGAGTATCTCAAAATACAAGCGGGATACATTTAGCGCGATCTTTTGGGAACGAAAAAGCTTTCAGCGCGATGGATGCTGGGTTTGCTGACTGTCGACCAAAGACATCAACGCGGTTGATGATTCAACAGCCGGTTTGGCGTTGGTGCAGCGTAATCGAGTGCACTTTCTTCGACATTTTGTAATGCTGGATGAAACGTGGGCTCATTATTATACACTTGAGTCCAATAGAGAGTTTCCGTGAGGTTTTTCGTGATTACCATGGCATAATTTTTACTGATTACCTGTAGAAGACAAGAACAGTCACTGGAGAGTATTACGCAACGTTATCGGACAAACTGAACAACGAAATGAAGAAAAAACGGCCTCGTATGGAGAAGAAGACAGTTCTGCATCCTCACCATAACGCGCTGTTACAGCGATGGCCAAATTGGACAAATTACAATTCAAGTTGGTTGCCCACATCGTATTTTCCAGATTCGGCACCCAGCGACTGTTATCTCTTTCTGAAGCTCAAGCGGTGGCTGCAGCGAAAAAGATTTAGATCGAATGAGGAAGTCATCGCAGAAATCGAGGCGTATTTCGAAGTCTCAGATGTTTCGTATTATCGAAAGGGCATTGCAAGAGTGACAAAATGGTGAAAGAATGTCAAAATAGCTAAATATAGATGATGAAACAGAAATAAACTGGCAAGAAGGTGAAAATGTGAAAATATCTTAAGGGAAAAGAAGAGAAGAAAAGAAATAAAATTGATAAAAAGATGAAAAACCGAGAATCGGTGAGAGGTGGGTGAAAAATAGTAAAGAACACCTGAAAGAGAGACGACGAACGACAAAATTGAAGCAATGAAAACAATAGAGCAATAAGCAAAAGATGACAAGGAAAAAAGAAGAATCGAAAAAAGGGATTAAAGATGAAAAGAATGTGAAAAGCAAAGGTGAAAACCATGAGCTCTTATTACAGGCCTTTTTATGTTTTTCTTTTATATTGTGGCATTTTTCGACGTTTTCTCTTGTTACGAGACATCTAGCTGGAATGACAATCTACGATTTGTGCGGGCTAGTTCGGTATCTGCTGTTCCGACCTGTTTTGATATGAGGGCAGTGACATTGCTGCCTTTAGTCACCGCAACCTCCATGGATCTATTGTAACATTGCCCTTCTAGTTGTTAGAGAGTAGCTGGAGGCTTTTAATGAACCTTAGAATTAGTCTGGGATTTCCGTCCTGGATGTCAGTAAGCGTTAGAAACGGCCTACTGAAGTGTTGTTGTTGGGTATGACTGGCAGCAACACATTTAAACAAAATGTGTTCGGCCGTCGCTAGATCTTCTTGACACAAACGAGAGATTTGATCTTCAGCTTTTTCCGAGTTTATGTAGGTGATACTTCAGGGCCACATGACCTGTCAGAAACCCTGCCAACAGTCTAAGGTCCCCTTTGCTGAAAGATAGCAACGACTTTGCTGTCTTAAGCGATCCTTATAACAGTGCCTTCGCCTGGCGTATTCTGTTGCTCACCCATTTGTTAACTGCTTCTTTTAAGTGGCTCTTTTCCACAACAGGGATAAGATGTCCAATGAAAGGCATTTTCGCTGCTTCTTTGGCAAGCTTATCTGCCTCTTCATTCCCTTCGATCCCTTGATGGCTTGGGACCCACTGAAGAGTTCCGTGGTTATTGCGTTCTAATTTGGCAGAAGGTTGGTTCTTTATACTATGGTCAAACAAACACTTCATATTCATCATCAGATTATAAGTTCCTACATCATTAATTCTATTATTCATAACATCATTTGCATTCCTCTTTTCTAACCGAAATTCAAACAGGCGAAGAGAAAGATATAAGATTTTGCTTCGTCTTCTTTTCTTTTATTAAATAATAATATGGTAATTTTATAGTTCTTTCCTTTGCTAAGTTTCTTGTCGGAGCGAATCAAATTTGCATATCATAAAAATGAAAATTCTTCGTCTCATTGCTCGACAAGATCCCGAGTGCATCATTTCCATGTTTTTCAATAATAAAAAAAGGACAGCATAAATACGTCTACGATATTCACCTTCCACGTATACATCAATATTTATTCAGGCTATAAGGGGTATCGATATAATTTTGCTTTAAAATACATCTTTCTCTTCCTACAGGGTTTCCTTTTTCTTCCGTTTTGCGTCTCGTGCATTCGCTCCAATGAGACCGGATGGGAATTTCGAAACAGTACAGATACGAAACGGTAGAATGAGATGTAACGCATCATAAATCTCTATTTTCTGGGAGCAAATATTAAAAATTCATGAATGCAATGTAGTGGACGGATATTGATCAGTTTCTTCTGGCAATTTTGCCATTCTTCGAGATTGTATATAAATTCCATCTGAATAGCGATAAAATGTCAGGAGAGGACATGTTTGTTGATTTCGTAATCAGATGGAAGCGGAACTAAAATGTAGACATAATAAGTTTTGTCGGGGACGTAGAAATAGATTTGTTTGTAAAATAAATAACGATACTATTGATATTTGTGGAAGCTATAATGTTATTCTACATTATCAGCTGAAATTTATACAAATTTCATCAATTTGCAATCACCGATTCCATTACTCGGCGAAATTAATTATTGAATCACATTAACGCACTGATTAAATCAAGATAACAGATTTCATTGCATTCAAACACTGTAATGTAAACTGCTTTGTAAATAACATCATTCTAACGTAATGTATTCCCATTAATTCAATTCTGAACAAATTTCAATCCAAAATTCGCATTGAACTTATTGAAGTGCACGTATTTTATTTTTCTATAAATATTTCATTTTTCAATTATGCCATTCGTATTTTTAATGAGGTTTCTAATTGTTTTGAATCCACGTACATGCAATAATATCGAGCTTAAGAGCTTTAATAACTTGCAATAACTGTGACGGTTTCAGAAAAGGTATTTTGTCTTCGCCTATGACATCTTTGCCGAGGTAATTGATTCAGGTTTTCGTAATAGCAGTGCAGCTAGATGTTAGGTGTTACGGACTTTCATCATCCACCTCACAGAACCTGCAATCGCTATTCTGTTTCAGACCTATTCTTGTCAAAGCTCAAAGTTTATGGGAAATAGTAAGCGGTGAGAAAATACTTCATAGTTTAACAAGAAATGAGGAAAGGAAAGAATGGCAAAGAGAAAATGCGAAGGCACAACAAATAATCATATCAACAGTAGTTGAGCAAGTTGAGCAAAGTATTTAGAAAGGACATGGAAGAACAAAAATGCAGTTTACTAAGAGATTTTCTAAATTTAAAATATGAAAAAGTACAACTGAAGAACAGCTTGGGAGTCGACTCCTACCAGGAGGACAGGACGTTAACGAAATAAATATCAAGATTATTAAATGAGGAATTAAGAAACAAAGATCAAGAAAAAGAAAATACAGTACCATTTAAATCTTTTGAAAGGATTTGCTATTGATGTAAAAACAAAGGTTATACTCATATGAGTATCAATTGTCCTAAGAAGGATAATAAAACTGAAGGAAAGTGTTTTAAATGTGGAAATAAAGGATATTACGCAAGAGCATGTAGAAAAGGAAGTGAACCAAATGTTTTTCAATGTAACATATGCAATAAAGATAATCATGCATGCTGAAGAAAACTGCTTTCTTTGGAGAACAAAACGAGAAGGGCAAATTAGTAAGAATATAATTGCATTTTAGTTTACAAGAAATAAAAAGTTTTGTAGTTGACTCTTGGGCATCCTCACAATATAGAAACATTTATGTCATTAGAACAGATCGAAACAAACATATCTGTTGCGAAAATGGATGAAGATCTGAAAGGAAGTATTGGAACAATTGAGTTCTTCATTCTTAAAAATGTTATTTATGTACCGGAATTTAGTTAAAACCTAATATCTGTGCATGCAATAACTGAAAACGAAGGTGAAGTAATTTTTACAAAAGACAGGGTGACAATACTGAAAGATGATAAGAAAGAATTGGAAGGAAGAAAACAAGAAAACGGACTTTACATCGTACAAATTAATAAGTAAGCTGAATCGATGTTAGCAGAAAAAAGCGAACAGGACTAAAGAACAAATCGATGCAAAAAAGGATAAGAAGAATAGGAAGAACAAAGATGATAGTGATTAAGATATCGATGAAATAGTAGCCGAGCTTAGACGAAGAAAAGGTGAAATTGGTAGTCGAAACGAAAGTGGATCTGAAAGCTGAAGATAAAGACCATGAAGGTGAAAAGGAAAGTAAAAAAGAAGAAGAAGAAAGGAAAAGCTGAAGAAAAAGATGCCAAGAGGTCCCAATAAGAAAACTATTGCTGCGATGCAAGAAGCATTGAAATGAATGAAAATTACAAAGGGGAGGAGGAACGTTTGAAAAAGGAAGAGGAAGAACGAATAGAAGTGGAGAAAGCCAGATTGGAACAAATAAGATTAGAACAAGAGAGAAAGGAAAAGAAGAGGAAGAAGGAAAAAGAAAGGAAAGAACTGTTAAAAGGTGAAGGAAAGCTGCTTACATCGAAACGGAAAGCAGATCGTGCTAGGACTCAGGCTATGACTGACAATTTGAAAGCTCAAAGCTTAGAACTTCCCGATGTAGGAGTTCGAAAGCCTACAGTCTTCCACATTATTAGGCCCAAATATAAACGTTGTATTGCAATTCAAAATAAATTAATAATTTTCCTTGAATAGTAAACATTATCACTGGCTTTTCGGCATTGAATCGATGCAAATCTTATTCGTTCCTTTAAGTTTCGGATTACTTTTCTACACATCTTCAATATTAGCTTTTAATTGATTGATTTTTTTTGTACAAAAAATATATGTTTTTAAAACATTCCAGATGTTTTCTGTAGCATTCGGGATAATTTCCTGAACATGATAATACAGGTGACTCAAAATAGAATTTTATAGATTTTGCCCTATGGCAAGGTGCATTATCATCTAAAAACGTATAAAAACCTTGATTAGGGTCCAGATCCTTTAGGCATGGCATCAAAACCTCTTTCAACACACGTTTGTATTGATTTGCCCTTCTGACGAAATACAGGAGAAAATCACCAAACCATGCAAACTTTACTAAAACGTTCGCACCTGAAACTTCTTTTAAATTGGGTCCTTTCATTTACTGCTACTAATTTTGATTCATCACTGAACACGATGTACAAAATTCAGAAAAAAGGGAACCAATTTGTTTAAAAAAATGGATAATGTAATAATCTGGATAATCGCTAGTTATTCTCTTTCTGCCACAAAATGTCTTTGCGCTACATGTAGTGGATATTTTCTTTCATTAAACGAGCTACACGTCTCGGACCTTTCCTCTGAAAATTCCTTCTTTTCTTGCTAGTTCACGATGGTCCTGACCTGACGAACTCTTCTGAAGGCCTCACGGTCGGAGAACCTGTTGATCCAGCACTTGGGAAAGCTAAATTCCGACAGACTCCCTCATTGTGTGAAGACTAGGAGAATCTTATCGATGGCAGACTAGCATCGGGCAACGACTGGATCGTTCAGTTTCAGATCCATAAAATTCAAATAAATGACATGTTTGTGGTGGGCGTAATAAAGTGGCCAGGGACTGTAGATTAGATACTAGAGTTAAACTTAATAAGAAAGCGGTTGTAAATGGTAGATTTTTAAAATTTTTAAATTGTCAAATTCGGTTAGAATTGTCATTAGGAGATGGTGTTAAGTAATAATGACAATTATAATTATTTAAGAAGACAGATATTAAAAAAAGAAAATATTTTGTTAGACGTTTTTTACTCAATAAAAGACTAATTTCGATCTGATGATGTTAGAACTGAGCACCATTATGGCTGCTTGACTATCGAAGAAAATTCCAATGCTTTGCTTCCTGCTCAGGTGAGCAAATCTTCTAATGGCATTGATCTGCGCTTTGGAACATTGATCTGCGCTTTGGAAGATGTATCCTCTACAGTGTACGCCTAAAACTCTCAGCCTCTTGAATAGTTCATCTGCTGTCAGGCTCCACATCAGAGGCAAGCAGACGTCGCCCTTGAGGTATATGGGTATACTGCTATGATCTAGAACAAAAGCAGGAATCGATAGTTTGGGTCTTTGAGAAGGAGTCGACTCCAACAAAAGTTTCGCAAAAAAAATCGAAAAAAGAAAATGGTTGAATGTAGGCTTTCACGGCCACTGTTCTATAAAGATGTATCTTTCGGGTATTGTCGTGATTGTTCTAACAAACTTGACGTTTCGCTGATCATACTGTCAGCTTCTTCAGATGTTCTCTAAAGACTTTAGTGCACCTAATGACTTCTTTTACTCAATGCTGAGTATTTGGTACTCTCATCTGAAAAATCTTCTGGTTTGTGTATCTTCGCCTATTCCCTTGCTGGCACACTCATTTTGAAGCCTTCTGAGTCGTCCAGTTATCATATGGTGCGATTTGAGACTTGTGTTAAGAATCTCCTGTCAATACTTTTGGATTTAAAAGTAATCTATCTCATAGTTACTCATCTAAAAATTTACCAAACGTGCAAGAGTTTTTAACCTAACTATGAAAGCTTTGATGTCTTCAAGTTGCTCTTGAAAGGCTGATTAAAACTCATGTCTAATATAAAGCGTTTAAACAACGTTCGCCTTCAGTATGGCAGTTCAAGTCTTTTGGATGACTGGAATGGTATGGAAATGATTTTCTTTCATCGCCAATTTTAGTTTGGGAAATAACCAGAAATTGCACGGAGGCAAATCAGGTGAATACGGTGGATGATCGATAACAATGATGCCCTTTTTTGATTAAGATTTCATGTGCCATGATGGCTTTGTGCGATAATGCATTACCGTGCAACAAAAATCAACTTCCTGGATCTCGATATTCCGGTCGAACTCATCGAATTCTTACCCACAACTCCCAAATAAGATTTTGCACTCACCATTTGACATTTCGAGGCGAATTCACTGTGAAGAATTGGGATTTCTGCTGACTTCCTTGCCGCACTCTGGGGTTTTGTTCTTGGTTCGTATTGAAAACATCATTTCATCACCAGTTACAATGGCTGACATGCTTGCCGAATTTATTTGGGACATTTTTAACATGTCTTTTTAATGCTGAACGCCGCAATCTTTTTGGTCGTCTGCCAGAGTGTGTGGCACGATGCGCGTACAGATCTTCTGTTTGCCCAAATCTTCAGTCAAAATTCTGTAGATTGGTAACTGGTTGATCAATAATTAAGGCGATTTCTTGGAATCTGTCTAGTTCAATTAAGAATAGACCTCCGTTTGTTTCTTCTGCGATAGCATCAAATAAAACGTGGAAATTATAGGCACTAATCCTGTATAATGGAGCAGAAACAGTAGCTATATGGAAAAGATTACAATGAGACGCCTTGTAGTTTTATTTTATTATTATTAACATGCATGGATGTATGTGTAATATTAAATTTCTTGTTGCCGCTTTTCAATTGTGCACACTTTTTGTCGCTTTCATCACAACCAGTTCGTTTTTCAAATTGCGCATTTCTAATTACAACCTACTACAATCAATTCTAGCAAGCAACACAAAGCTTTGTGATAAACAGCGTGGAAAATCCAAAAATTAAACTCCAAAACGTGAATTCGAAATTAAACTGGAGATCGTGCTTTTTCCTCGAAATAAAGTTTCATGGCCAGTTTGCAGTTCCTCCATTGATATTAACATCGTGATTTTGATGTCACTCATTTAGAAATAGGATTCTGTATGATTAATAAGGGAGTTTTTAACTACTGGGTAGCGTTGATCTAAGCTGTACGAGCGTAGAATACAGACCCTTAATTACACTCTTGTTTTCTGCATGGCTGTTTGGGAAATTTTTCGTGTTTACAGTTGAGTTTATTACTATGGATTATTTCCAGTACTGGTTTTAATTACAAAACTAGTGACTGTATATGATACGATTATACTTGGAACTAGGCTCTTCTCAGAATTACCTAACGAAAAATCAATAGGACCTCTCGAAGCCAGAGCGTGGGGATGTATTTTTGTCGAGATAAAACCTTGTTTATTGGTGTTTAATAGAAGTTGCGTATGGTAGTTTGCTAACTACTTTGTTATCACTTTTATTGTCGTAAACTAGCAACTGTGTTCATCGGGTTACCTATTTCTGTTCTATTCGAGGAGGGCTATACGAGCTCTAGCAAGTATTATACGAGGGAGCGTTTTTATATTCGCGCAATGAGGGATAAGGGGTGGAAATAAAAAAACCAAATTATTTTTCTTTTTCAATATATTCACCTGCAAGACGGATACATTTTTCACATCTTTCAATTAATTTATTTATACCCTCATAAAAAAATGATTTCTCTTTATCTGCAAAATACGCCAAAACTGCCTCCTTGACTTCATCATCGGCAGTAATTTTTTTACCCTGCAGCTCTTTTTTCATTTTCGGAAACAGGTAATAATCACACGGGGCCAGGTCTGGGCTGTAGGGTGGGTGATTCACAATTTCGAAGCCCACCTTATGCAGGGCAGCTAACGCAACGCGGCTCTTGTGGACGGGCGCGTTGTCGTGCAAAAGCAGCACACCTTTCGTCAATTTTCCCCGTCTTTTCTATTTAATGGCTTCTTTTACTCGCTCTAATATTGAAGCGTAATATTCTCCGGTTTTAGAAACACCTTTATCTTTATAATTAATCAACAATATTCCTTCCGAGTCCCAAAATACCGTTGCCATGAGTTTCCCAGCTGATTGTGACACTTTAAATTTCTTGGGAGGTGCTGTGCCCTTTTTTATGCCACTGCATGGAGTCTTGTTTGGACTCAGGTTCATAATGATGAACCCAAGTTTCGTCTCCAGTAACAATTCGACTCAATACACCATCCTTGTCTTCATTACAGAGGTCCAAAAATGCACGCGAACACTCTACGCGCTGTTGTTTTTGCGGCGGCGTGAGCATTCTCGGCACCCATCTTGCGCTGACCTTAGACATGCCGAGATGATCGTGTAGGATTTTAAAAATTGTTGTATCGGATACTCCAACCATTTCTGCGAGTTGTTTCTTCTTTAGTCGAGCATCTTCGAGTACAATTTTTTCAACTTTTTGGATAAGTGCTGGCGTGGTCACCTCAATGCTCCTGCCCGGCCTCGGGTCGTCTTCAAGGCATTCCCTTCCTTGTTTAAATAAACTATGCCACTTGTATACCATGGTTTTTCCTGGACAAGAGTCGCCGTAAACCAATGACATCTCATTTGACTGATTTTCCTTGCCTGGTAAGGAACTTTATAACGGCACGATATTCGATTTTTTCCATATTTCACTTTTCACTCCTGATTATGTTACTTGGTTGACGATAGCTCAAAGACTAACTGTCTGCGTTGGTCTTCACACTTCCCTCTGAGGCCGAACTGTTGTTCCTAAGCCCCTTAGTCCCTTAGATAGCCCCTTCCGGGCTGAGTTGTTTGTGTTTTCTGGTATCTTCTCCGTCCAAGGCGACCGAATATCAGATGTTAATTGTCCTCTTCCGCGTCCAGAGCGAGGGCACGTCGAACTGCGACCATAGGCGGGGGCCTGTCGAGGTCGAGATCAGCAAGCCTGCTGACGAGGGGATTTCCTGATCTCGCTATCCGTTCTTTGGTCTTGGTTGCTAGGCTGATGATATGCCTTCTCATCGATGGTATCCCAAGATCGTCGCGTAGTTGTTGGTTGCGGACGAACCATGGTGCCCCAGTTATTAGCCTCAGGACACCATTCTGCAAGACCTCCAGCTTTTGCAGTTGACTCTTTGCCATGCTCGACAAGGGCAGGGCCCCGTACGTGACAATTGGACGCAGGAAAGTACAGTAAATGAGGATCTTAATTTTTAAGGATAGGTCGCTCTTGGAACAGAGAAGAGGATAGATGTAGCTCTTGGGCGCGTGGAATTTCTCGACGACTTTATTTACTTGTAACCTCATTGTGAGGCGAGAATCCAGAACAACTCCCAGGTATAATACGGATGGGCTCCAGGGGAGCCTGAAGTCGTCCACGAAGATGTTGTCCGGTGGTGGACGCAGTCTGTTTGTGAAGCGCACTGCAACACATTTTGATTAGTTTATCTTCAGGCGCCACCTGGAAGCCCAGGCCACGATCTCATCTAGCGACTGTTGCAGTCTATTTCGCAAGATGTCTTCATTCGCGTCAACGGTGTAAAGGGCCGTATCATCCGCGTACATCGCGAGATCCACTCCCTCCATCCGGGGCAAATCATGGATAAATATTGTAAAGAGACTGGGGGCAAGAAGAGACCCCTGAGGTACACCAGCCTCTATGGGTCGTTTAGAGGAAATGATGCCATCCTGGCGTGCAGAGAAGGTCCTGTTGCGAAGGTAGGATCGAACGACCTTTATGATTTTGGGGTTTATGCCCCCAACTACCATTTTGTGGATCAGCCCGTCGTGCCACACCGTGTCGAACGCCCTCGCTATGTCCAAAAATACCGCGCCAAGGGTTTGTCGTCTTTCCAGGGTGTTACGGATGGTTTCAGTGAGACGGAACTCCTCACGGAAGCCAAATTGTTCGTCCTGTATCAGTTCTCTGACGAAGAGTTCTTCCTTCAGGCGGGCAAGGACGATGAACTAACTGTCTAACTATGGTCTCTCTCTCTCTTCTAAGGCCGAACAGTTGTTCTTAAGCCCTTTAGTGATCTGTGAATGTCCTTTTTAGGACAGGAAATATGAATTTATAAAAGGACGAAATCGCTGTCTAATATGACTATTTTAAGTGATGTAAGAAAACTTCGGTGAATAGAAAGAGTTAGTCGTCAATCGCCAGAATCCTTCTTATCCTCACTCTAGGGGAGGTCTGTCGGGGTCGAGAATGGCCAGCTGGCTGATAAGGGGGTTTTCTGATCTTTCAACCCTCTGTAACGTCTTGGCTGCCAGGCCTGTCACAAATCGTTGAAGCGATTCGACTCCAAGATCATCGCGGAGTTGCTGATTCCTAAAAAAACCAAGGCGACCCAGCTATGAGTCTTAAGACTTTGTTTTGTAATGTTTCCTGCTTTTTAAAGTGGGTCTTAGCCATGCTCGACCACGCCAGCGCCCCATAGGTGATGATCGGTCTTAGGAAGGAGTAATAAATTAATATTTTGATTCGAAGCGAAAGACGACTTTTTGCACAGAGCAAAGGATAAACATAACTTCTGGCCGCGTTGAATTTCTCCATCGTTGTGCTGACGTGAAGTCGCATTGTGAGGCTTGCATCAAGTCTCATCCCCAGGTAGAGGACTGAAGGGCTCCAAGGGAGCCTGAAGTTATCGACAATAATATTGTCCGGTGAGGGGCGGCGCCTATTCGTAAAGCGAATGGCCACGCATTTTGATTCGTTAATCTTCAGTCTCCACTTGGAGGCCCAAGAAAGAACGTCGTCCAAATGATGTTGAAGTCTACGCTGGAGAAGGTTTTCGTCTGTCGACACCGTGTAAAGGGCGGTGTCGTCAGCATAGATCGCCAGTTGAACAGCTTCTGCCTTGGGGATATCTGCCATATATATTATAAAAAGAAACGGGGCCAGAAGGGAGCCCTGTGGGACTCCAGCAGTGATTGGTCGGATAGTAGAGAGATGCCCATCACATCGAGCGGAAAAGGTTCTATTCGTCAGATACGAGTGACAAATTCTTGTAAGATTGGAGTTGATGCCGTTAGAAATTAGCTTGTGTACTAGGCCTTTATGCCAGACCGTGTCAAAAGCCCTTGCGATATCTAAAAAGACAGCGCCAAGGGTCTCTTTCCTTTCAAGCGCATCGCGTATCGCCACCGACTAACTGTCTACTATGGTCGCTCTTCTCTCTGCCAGGGCCGAACTGGTGTTCCTAAGCCCCTTATTATTCTTTGAGTGCCCTTTTTAGGGCAGTGAATGTGATTTTTAAAAGATTAGATCGCTGTCTGGTGTGACTGATTGGATGAAGTGTTTAGTAGATGTATTGATATAAGTTAATCGTTGATCGCCAGGATCCTCCTTATTTTCACTTTAGGTGGTGGTCTGTCAGGGTCGAGAATGGCAAGCCGGCTGATGAGGGGGTTGTCCGATCTTTCCACCCTTTGTAGAGTTTTGGCTGTTAGGCCAGTCACGAATTGTTGGAGTGATTGGACTCCGAGGTCGTCGCGGAGTTGCTGGTTTCTAATATACCAAGGCGATCCAGTGAGGAGCCTTAGGATCTTGTTTTGTAGAGTTTCCAACTTTTTGAAGTGGGTCTTTGCCAAACTCGACCATGCCAGCGCCCCGTACGTGATTATCGGTCGTAAAAAAGAGAAATATATTAGTACTTTGATCCTCAGCGAGAGGCCACTTTTTGCGCATAGCAGGGGGTAAACATAGCTCCTGGCCGCGTTAAACTTCTCAATGGTCTTAGTTACGTGGAGACGCAGTGTGAGACGCGCGTCCAATCTCATCCCCAAATAAAGGACTGAAGGGCTCCAAGGGAGCCTGAAGTTGTCCACTATGATGTTGTCTGGTGGCGGGCGACGCCTATTCGTGAAACGAATGGCCACGCATTTGGATTCATTTATCTTCAGTCTCCACTTGGAAGCCCAGGAGAGAACATCGTCCAAAGAACGCTGGAGTCTCCGTTGGAGGAGATTTTCGTCTGTCGACACCGTGTAAAGGGCGGTGTCGTCAGCGTAGATTGCCAGTTGGACCGCGTCCGTTTTAGGAATATCGGACATGTAAATGACGAAGAGAAACGGGGCCAGAAGCGAGCTCTGTGGAACACCTGCAGCGATCGGTTTTCTGGAGGAAAGATGACCTCCGTGTCGGGCAGAGAAAGTTCTATCCGTTAGATAGGAATGTAGAATTCTTATGAGATTAGGATTGATGCCATTGGAAATTAATTTAAATACTAGGCCCCTGTGCCAGACAGTATCAAATGCCCTGGCAATGTCTAGAAAGACTGCGCCAAGGGTCTCCCTCCTTTCAAGAGCGTCACGTATGGCCTCCGTTAGACGTAATAATTGGAACTCCGTGGAGTGGCCCTCCCGAAAACCAAATTGCTCATCTTGAATTATTTTGTTAACGAATAATTCTTTTTTAGTCTTGCAAGGACCACTGCTTCAACCACTTTCGCCAGGCAGGATATTAGAGATATTGGTCGGTAGTTCTGAGGGAATAGTTGATCTTTGCCTGGCTTAAGAATCGATACCACGATACTGTGTTTCCAGATTAGCGGAAAATGACCCAGCCTGAGGACGGAGTTTGCGATGGTAACGAGCTCCACTAAGATGTTGGGGGGCAATTTCTTCAACGCTGAGTTGTTGATTTGGTCGTTGCCGGGAGCTTTGCCCGGTTTGAGAGACTTTATGATTCTGGCCATCTCATCCGTGTTGGTAGGTGGCAAAACTTCTCCATCCAGTTCCGGAAGAGTTTCGATGGATGTCTCAACCTGTTCCTCCAATTCCTCATCGGAGTCATCCTCGGCGGTGGACTCGTGGATCATTTCAAGATGTTCAGCGAGGATTTCCGCTTTCTCTTGGGAGTCGTAAGTAATGCCGTTAGGTCCTTGCATCGGTGTTATTCCTTCGTTCTTGTGGACTAACTGTCTACTAACAATGAAACTTCGTATTTATACTAATTATGAGTCGCTGCACAGGCCACGCCCCCAATGCGCTTAATCACCCCTCTACAACCCGCTCATTCTGCGAATAGAAAAAGGCTCTCTCGTACCTAGTTAGTGTTAGTATTGTATGATCAATATGAATTTCATTTGTTTATAATACCAGACGTGATAGAAGACATTTGTTTTTATAATAATTATTAGGAATATAAAACGAAATAAGTTTGTATATAATTTATAAAGAAAATTAAAAAAAAATTAATTTGTTGTCCTGTGTTACCAGAAGAAAAACTGCTGAATGTGCTGAGATCATTAAAAGGAAACATTTTGGAAAAAAGTGACGAAAGTGTGTGGAACAGAATAGCCATCATATAGAACTTTCCTCGTCTTTTCATTACTTCAATTCTAATTATTTTTAATATCATATTCGCATGGTTTAGGCAACCTAAGCTTCGGAATTGTTTGCGAAATTAGTGGAGGACCTATTCCTTTACATTTTACTTCAGTATATTACTCATTATAGAATTTAATTAAAATAACATCTCCGGACTAATTTTATTTGTTGTGACGATATTGTTAATAATTTCGCAATCCATTTCCGAAATCGGTTACACCTACGCATTTCAAACGTACCGTTGAGTAATCATTCTATTTACCCGATTTGTATCCGAGAAAGCTTTCATTGTGTATACGTGCGAGATAGTCTTCATCGGACAAAAGGAATTGGAAACAATGGGTAATATAATTTTCCTACCCGCTAACTTGTATTAGAAAACTTCTCGTATATTAGAACTTATGTAAGTGTATCCCCGGATATGTATATCAGACTACATAGTCAATACAAAATTTTATTGACAGGTTCATGTGTGGAAGTAATACGTTATTCCAGTCGGGTTTACCGACCGTGTATCGAAGTTGAAATTGAAATCACCTGATCCGAACGTGAATAGGTGTAACTTCGTGATTGAAATACAAAGCGCTGAGCGGAGCTCGGATTTCGCGTTCTGTTCGAATAAGGGAGCTGCAAGAGCTACTTTTGGTGTGGGAAAACGGACGGAAAAGAGAACGGGGAATTGTATACCAGCGGCGGGTAGTTAGAGAAGAAAATTGTCTTAGTTTAAAATTACCTTCTATCTTGTATTCTATTGACTCTCGCAGATAACAGATATATTATCCTGATGTTGTGAAATTGACTAATTATGCAATGCATTACTAATTCCCTGAATCAGGTATAAAAAGAATGAATAATTTTTCAAACGTATAGTTTTATTAAAAAGAATGAAACTTTACATTTCAAAATGAAACACAAGATTATTTAAATGATTAGCACGGCTGGCCCGACAGTACAGGCTGGCCAGATAAGAATGAAAAGTGTTGTATTTTTGAAACTATTCGTCGTAGAGACTTACGGTAAAAAGAAGACCAAAATATATAGCACAAAATTGCAAAATTCTCTAAAAAATTGAATGCAATAATATTACTTAAAAAAAAATATACCGAAGTGATATCTAAATAGGCTAGTTAAAACCGTATTTCGATATCTTATTCGTAGTATTGCAGAAAAAAGATTTAGTTATCACACATAAAAAAACGCGCTCTAGCGACATCACTAAGAAATAGACATATCACAGGTATGATAGGTTTGATGGAACAATAAATGCTTCTTTCAAGGAGACCAAGTATGTTAAATTTAGTTCAGTCGTTTAGGAGTTACAGCTGTTTATTAAAAAAAAAACATTGAATTATCTTCCACCACTTGTTACGAGTAAATGTTCATTTACCTTGCGATATATAGTTTTTAGGTTCCGATTTGCCTCGATCCGACTTCTAATTCCTTCGACAGTTCATTAAATATGTATTTCATGTGTTTCTCTAATTTTCCCTTATGGTAAGTCAGTGGTTTACTTATTATTTACCCTTGTTCGTTTTAATAAGGAGTTGCAAGTTGTCAATATAATTATTTCTTCTTGATTATCTTCATAATAATCTGTAAATTCAGTTTAACTCGGATTCTTCCGGTCGTATTTCATGGCACTCCTTTAGTTTTGAAAGTATATTTACCTGTTTCATAAATAATTCTCTTCGAATACATTTTCAATACGTTTGTGAAGGTTAAATGTCAAAATATTTGATATTATCTGAATGTAGGTTCTGTCTTACTCGTTCGTTACTCAGCATAGCCAACCGTTAGTTTGAAAAATTCCCTAATTCATTTTATAATTCCCTGCTGTTGGACGATTTCTTGTGGTAACGTCTATTTCCGTTCTTGAAGTGACTTCCCTCTCGGCGTTGATGGGAACAACACGTATAAGATCTTATCTATAGTTAATAATAATAATAATAATAATAATAGCAATCTATATTTTTACCAATACATAATACAAATTACATAGGTACGAAAAAATAGCGTCAGAAATTACAAAACAAAGCTTATTCAGTTAGTAATTGAGGTATTCGGATATGGAATATGGTTCAATGTTACAAATATAATTGTAAGATAAATACTTAAATCTACTGAGACGAGATTCAGATTTGATAGCGTCTGGTAATTTATTGTAGAAAATTATAATGTTATACAATGCGTTTTTTGTAAAATTTGTAAGCCTATGCTTTGGTATATTGTAATCTGTTTTATATCGAGTACTATATGAATGTGTCTTTTCGTGGTTATTAAATAGTTCTTTATTTTTAAAAATGAATAATAAGCATTCATGTATATATATGCCATATAAGGTAAGCAAACCATTGATATTAAATAGAGATCGCAAAGAGGTGCGGTTATTCAAGTTCAATAGTATGCGCACTGCTCTTTTTTGCATTACAAACACATGGCTAGTGTTAGAAGAACCATCCCACAGAAGAATGCCATAACGAATTGTCGAAACACAATACGAATAATATGCTGATCTTACAGTACTAAAGTTTGTGACTTTACCTAGAACCTTCAGTGCAAAGCATGCACTATGTAATCTCCCACAGACATAATCAATGTGATGATTCCACTTAAGAACGTCATCAATAACTATTCCTAGGAATCGACAATATGTTATTAGGTTATATGTTTCGCAGTTCAATACAATGTGACTAGGAGTAGCATTACTATTGTTTGTTTTAAAAAGCATGCAGCTGGTTTTATTTTTATTTATGAGTAGATGATTATTAGAGATCCATTCGGCTGTGGAATGTAACAAAGTCGAGCCAGATTCAACCAGAGAAGGGAAATCAACTCCAGCAAAAAGTAAATTCGTGTCGTCAGCATAATTGACCAATTTTTGATCATTTGATGACGTGTTGGTGAAAATGTCGTTTATGAAGATTAGGAACAGCAGGGGACCTAAGATACTGCCTTGTGGAACGCCGATATTTATCGTGGCACTATCTGAATAGGCAATACCACTAGTTGAATTAATTTTTACTCTTTGACATCTGTTAGTCAAGTACGATGCGAACCATTCATGCGCCAACCCTCTTATACCATAACGTTTAAGTTTGTCAAGTAAAAGATGATGAGATACGCTATCAAAGGCCTTAGTCAAATCAATGAACAAACCGCATACAAGATTGTCGTTTTCTAAATTAGATATTATCCAATTTATGTATTCAAAAAGAGCTGTGTTGGTGTTTTTTCCAACAGTGAAACCATGTTGGCACTTGTTAAACAGATCGTGTTTAGCAAAGAAAGAGAGAACCTGTTCGGAAACTATAGTTTCCACAATCTTTGAAAATGCGCTTAATTGGCTGATAGGCCTATAATTTTCTAATTTATTGTGCTCTCCCTTTTTATGTACAGGTACTACAACAGCATTTTTCAAAACTGACGGGAACCTACCGTTGCTTAGTGAAGAGTTGATAATATTGCATAATGGTTCGGAGACTATGTCAAAGCATTTTTCAATAATACCTAGAGGAATTTCATCAATACCAACCGAGGATTTGTTTTTTAATTTGCACATAGCTTCCTTTAAATCTGAAACAGTAACGGGGCTGAAGTGAAAAGTGAAGGGATTTATTTTTATTTCGCTAAGAAGACAATTATTACGAAGCGTTAAGATCTACGTCGGTAAGTGTGGTAAAAAATAAATTAAATTCATTGGCTAAGGATTTTGGGTCTTCTGTATTATGAACGTTTAGTGGATTTAATTGGCCCAAGGGAACAAAATACCTCTTAGATTCTCTTAAGAACTATCGTTCCTTCGTTGTAACGCTTCAGTTGAATACGGATGGATAATTTCAACCGAGATTTTCTTAGTGTGTGCTCCAAGAGGTGAGTTCTTAGTCACATGTTTCGCCATTTTTGCTTTTTCTAATTTTTCCCTTTGCCTTTTCATATTTTAGGAGCGTTTAATGTAACTTCAAGGTTACGAAGTTTTAAGGTAACTCCAGATACGAAGTTTAATGTAACTTCAAGGTTACGAAGTTTTAATGTAACTCCAGTTACGAAGTTTAACCCCTTGTGAGGCTTCCGAAGAGGTCCTCCGACATCTCTACAGGTCACATTTTTTTTTCATTCATTTTATTCAAGTCACTATATTAATCATTGGATAAGCCATCGGCTTAAATTGTTGAAGTTAATTAGTTATTTTCCTTTTTTTTTGCATGTAAAACGTAAGTTAATGTCCAAGTTTCTTTAAATGATTATAAAATATAACTTTTCTCTTTAAATTCCGAACTGTTAATTTATTCTTGGTAAAATTTAGTAGATATAATTCATTTGTTTCACACAATTTTTGGCTTTCGTAAAGTACTCGACATATTTTGCTCGAGATACATTATTATTATTTTTCTAAATTATTTACCACCTAGTATACTTGCATGGTTCAATCTGTATAATTATATTTCCAACTAATTTTAATTGACATAAACATGTAACAATTTTATGTGAGGTAACAGTCTGCAGATTGGAACTGGTATAGTGTGTTCCTAGATATATACAGATATAGTCCTCCTTACTTGCGTTTGACATTATCGAACTACCTCGAACTACTTACTTGCCTTCTGTTTTCCGGGGTAAGTATCTATTGAATCTCGAAGATAAAAGAGAAAACAGTGGCGCACCCTTTTTAACATCTGTTCCCACGACCGTCCTCACTGAGTTAAGCCGCCTTCGAGGATTCAATCCCCACCATCAGGTAGGTCGAAAGTGTCGGTGCCTAACACCATTCCGATTACCTTTCCGTGTGTATTTTCTTATTTTATTTATTTTTATTTTCGTCTGTTTTTGAAACCGATAGCGTCGCGTACTGAGGACACCATCATCCGTACGTTTCGACCACATTTCGTATCCAGTGAGGACTACCCTATGAGGATTGGAGAGCTTAAGAATAACCAACTTAGTCCTCGTAGAGAGAGTACGTCCATCGAGAGGTTTGCGCTGAGTTTAATTGCTAGGTTGTAGGTTTTTGCGTGATGGTGCTGGCTATCTGAATTGGAGGGGATAAACTTAATGTTTATTCCTATAGTTTAAATTTTTTTCGAGTAAATATCTTGGTGTTAAATCTAAAATTTGTGGTGTTAGGTGCTAGGTTTTGAACACCGTCTGCGACACAGTCAAGTTTGTTAAAGTGAGATTTGGAATTTTGCAAAATCTTTCCGAGTTAACCGTTGCTCTGTGCGTACTAATAACCGAGATACCAATTGTGAGCATCGAAAAGTTGATACTGTATACACCGCCGTATTAGATAGTTAATCCTATATATCAAGTGCATCCATATTTAAATGTCACCGAGTCCTGTTGCCATTGTTCGCAAGCGGCCATAATTTAATTTAAAAACTAGAAGAGGATAAATCTGTTCCGGACATTAGCTAATAGCTACTCGCATTAAATGTGGAAGTTTTAATCAAAATCACTTTAACTTTAACAAAGTGGTGAAATGTGTTTGCTCCCTGTAATTTTGCCAGGAATTACGACCGTCTCTAGTGAAAAGTTGACTGTTTAACACTTGCTATATATCTATTGAACCGTAAAAATAACGACTAAAAGAGAAGTTAAGTTGACGTATGAAAAATTACTACAGTACAATTAAGCTGGTCGTTAACTTTAATCCAGAACCGTGTACGATGGAAGTTTTAATATATTTTTAAATTAATTTCATCTTCCATTAAACGTAAGGCGATATATTAAAACGATTATTAAGCTGTTGGAACTGAATGCATATTAAAAAACTTCTAAAACGATTAACGTGAGTTATAGGAATTGAAGTTGGAGAATTGGGCTTTTTTTAAGTTCTACTCGACCTTTCGTAAGTTTCTGCAAATTTAAATTAAAATAATAATCAAGGAAAGTTCACCTGCATTCAAGAAGGATAAGAATAGCAAAATGCAAACTTCAAAAAATTAATTTATAGTGGAAAGTTGCGCTCCAATTAAAATTTTCGCACTAAAACTAATTTATTTGTGTATTAAATATTCTCACTTTTCGGCAAGTTTTCAGATATTGGGTAATGTTCTGTCGTGGTTAACCACGAATCCCATGGTTTCTTATCTACTGGAAAATGGCCTCTCAATTCTGATATTTTTACCGATGATGATTTTTTGTGCTCAAGTGTAACAGACCGATTAATGCCAGAACAACAGTTAGTCTCAAACAATGACCACCAAACTTCGGAAATGTCCTGATACAGAGTAATCTACAGCATCATGTAGTTTTGCAAGTACTTCTATATTGTCACCAGAAGATGTTAGACCGTTTCATAAAGCAGCTCCTAGGAAGACAATAACTAAAAGAAGAAAAGGTAAAAGTTTAGTACTAACCTATTAAAGATGAAATTATAGCTGAACTGAATAGAAGATGTGAGAAAAAAACGCAAAGAAAGAGAAAGTAGTAAGAAAGGTTTTACGGAGACAAAGAAAAAAAAGTTACAGGAGAATATGTCAGGGAGTGACACCTTAGGAGATGTGTCCTATGCAGAAAGCAGTGATGTCGCTTTAGAGGTCGAAGCTGAGATCGACTTTTTAACAATCTCAATTGACGATTTTGTTCTAATCGATGAGGAAAATACATCCATAAAATATTCGATCGGGAAAATAATCCAGAAAGAAGAAGAGAATTGTTCCTTTAGTTAAATTTACACAAACAGAGAAGACGTATATTTTTGCAAAACATTGTGTTATAACAAAGCTTCCACTCCCTCGTCCACTTGGAGGAACTTCAAGAAGGCCAGCAATATTTGTTTTTGATATGGATTTAACGAAATATGAGAATTGTTTTGTTTAAACTTCGTAACATTCAAGTTCCTTTACTTTTTACTTTTTTGTATATAAGAATTTTATTTCATTTGAACAAAAACTAAAATTTCTTATTTGATAAAAAAAGCATTTTGTAGTATGACAAACCTAAGTGTGTGTTTGAATAGAATTATTGTTTATCAATATATTGGGTTGCTAGTTAGTTTTCTTTTCTTTCTTGGAAAAGCTTTAAAGATCAAAAAGCCAATCAAAATTTATATTACTGTGATATTTAGCTTTCTCCTGACTAAAGCAATATCAGTAAAATATTTAAAAAAACATTTTTTTTTTCTATTGAAGTTTTAGAATCTGGTATCCTTTTAAGAGGATAATTGGCATATTATATCTTGGTTAGAGACTGTTCAAATGCGAGAGTTTGCTAAATCGTTTGGATAAATTATTTTCGGCTATATTTCTGCTAAACGAGAGATGACCCATTTTATCACCATGAAGACGATGCAGTGCCAAGCGATTCGTTCTGCGCTCCCAAGTCCCCAAAGAGGCCTGCAAGAACCTTTTATTGCTGATGTAATAGGTTGTTGTGGCATAGACATATAACCAGAGACCAGTAAGGTTTAATGATTATGGTGTTTATTAAGAGACTATTCATATGTATGTGTTAATGTAATGTAATAGGATTTATAAGTTTTGTTAAAAAAAGGAGAGTAATAAGGTTGTTGTGGCATAGACATACGAGGGAGCGTTTTTATATTCGCGGAATGGGGGATAAGGGGTGGAAATAAAAAACCAAATTATTTTTCTTTATCAATATATTCACCTGCAAGACGGATACATTTTTCACATCTTTCAATTAATTTATTTATACCCTCATAAAAAAATGATTTCTCTTTATCTGCAAAATACGCCGAAACTGCCTCCTTGACTTCATCATCGGTAGTAAATTTTTTACCCCGCAGCTCTTTTTTCATTTTCGGAAACAGGTAATAATCACTCGGTGCCAGGTCTGGGCTGTAGGGTGGGTGATTCACAATTTCGAACTCCACCTTATGTAGGGCAGCTAACGCAACGCGGCTCTTGTGGACGGGCGCGTTGTCGTGCAAAAGCAGCAGACCTTTCGTCAATTTTCCCCGTCTTTTCTCTTTAATGGCTTCTTTTAGTCGCTCTAATATTGAAGCGTAATATTCTCCGGTTATAGAAACACCTTTATCTTTATAATCAATCAACAATATTCCTTCCGAGTCCCAAAATACCGCTTCCATGAGTTTCCCACCTGATTGTGACACTTTAAATTTCTTGGGAGGTGCTGTGCCCTTTTTATGCCACTGCATGGACTCTTGATTGGACTGAGGTTCATAATGATGAACCCAAGTTTCGTCTCCAGTGACAATTCGACTCAATACACCATCCTCGTCTTCATTACAGAAGTCCAAAAATGCACGCGAACACTCTACGCGCTGTTGTTTTTGCGGCGGCGTGAGCATTCTCGGCACCCATCTTGCGCTGACCTTAGACATGCCGAGATGTTCGTGTAGGATTTTAAAAATTGTTGTATCGGATACTCCAACCATTTCTGCGAGTTGTTTCTTCTTTAGTCGAGCATCTTCGAGTACAATTTTTTCAACTTTTTGGATGAATGCTGGCGTGGTCACCTCAATGCTCCTGCCCAGCCTCGGGTCGTCTTCAAGGGATTCCCTTCCTTGTTTAAATAATCTATGCCACTTGTACACCATGGTTTTTCCTGGACAAGAGTCGCCGTAAACCAATGACATTTCATTCATTATGGTCGCGACTGATTTTCCTTGCCTGGTAAGGAACTTTATAACGGCACGATATTCGATTTTTTCCATATTTCACTTTTCACTCCTGATTATGTTACTTGGTTGACGATAGCTCCATTACGATAGCCATTAATGAAATTCAAGCCCAAACAACGGAAAAAATACTTGGTAATTGGGTTGATTGGTTAGCGAATTGTGACGCCAGTCAATAGGAAACTTTTGAAAGAAATCATTTCTTTTTTTTTTTCACACCCGATTCAAATTCCAAATTAAGGGTTAATTAAACTCGAAACCGTATAAATCGCGATAGCTCAATTTTTGAAAATGAAAGAGTTATCACGCAAAATTCTGTATATAAAAATACTAAGCTCTCTCCACACTAATTCTCGTCAATAACATTGTCTCGAATTTCCATCGATTCACGCCAGTCTATTTCGAATCGAATAGAATTGTCGGAAACGCCTTAGGAAACACGATAATAGAGGGAAAGAGAGATATACACGATCGCTATTCTTTCTTTTCGGAGAAACTTGAATAATACATCCGGAACCCTTCGCACAATCAACATCATTAACAATTAACCTGATTTTCCCGTGAAGTCTTCGATGTGTCGGTGTTTGAGTGGAGGGAGGGTGACTGGCGTTACGGGAACGCAATATCTCACTTTTGCCCTCGAATGCGATTATTGACCGCATTTCTGGCAACAAATCACACCGGATTTCTTGTATATAGCGTCATTAGTAAGCGTTTCGAAGGTAGAAAAGAAATGTATATCAAGTTCAATTTACTGAGAGATGAATAGCGGCAATTTCCTCTTAATTGCCGGATACAGTTTAAAAGTCCCGGCACCCCATTCGGATTGTTTGTTATAAAAAATCGCCAGACAATAGGAAACTAAATCAAGTAGACTGATGGTGTGGAACGTTCGAAACAGTGTTTCAAAAAATAATTGGATTCTAAACGGTTAATTGAATAGATTGATCAATGCGTGTAGGATATATTGTATATTACAACATCGTATGGAATCTTAGTTTATGTTTGCTTTATTCTACATAATATGAAACACCAACACCACAACATTTAACTAATTATTCTGGACACGAGTTTCGAAGGGCCATGAGATTAAGCAGCTGAAGAAAAAATATTATTACGAAGAACATCAAATGACTTGTTATCTATCGATCAGTTTGATTAATCAAATATTTAAAATATCGTGTAGGTACACAGTCATTTACATGCAGTTCATCTTAATATCCCTCTTATTCACTTAAGAAATCTTTTAAGCGGATTACGTGATGGCACCTCACCGTATATTATTAAAATCGACTCGAAGAGGGCGCAGCTAACGTAGTGTTTAATAAGCCGCACTTCTTTATTTAAGAGGGATTTTAATCTACAAAATGTTCAAGATAAAAGTGGAAAGCTCCCGCATCGAGCGCTGTTAGCGCACTTATATTCTTGCGGGGGTAAGTAGTCGAAACAGTCGCTTTATATTTCCAATAAAAATATTTGCAATATCCTGCTCCCGATGTATTGCAAGCGCAGACCCTCGATGAGGGTGAAAAAATATTGGCCGGAACGGTAACAATGGAATAAAATTGCTGCGAAACAACGCTATAAATTATAATGAAACGTTTTTACTACCTTCGATGCAATAACTGGATCCGGAACCGTTATGAAAATAAAATTATCACCGAAATTTATCGTTGGCGTTATTTCCGGTATATGGGTACCGCTAAAGCAGCAACAAAGATATGTTAGTACGTATTATGGCGATTGCCGACATGCTTGTTTCCTCAAAAATTATGAGCGTCATAATATTTGTATCGTATCAGAACAGAAAAGGAGTTGCGAACATCGTTAAAGAGATGTTGAAGAATAGAGCAGTATGTTTGCCTTAATGGGCAAATGAGTGGAATGGATCATCTTCTGGATGAGGAGAAATGATGATCAAATTATGACGAGTTTATTTCCTGTGTATCATTGAAACATTTGTGGGTTAAAGGGAACAATGCTGGCAAGAGACAAACAAGAAGACGACTTCTGTTCATTATTTATCAGTTTTTTGATACATTGCAACCAATTCGATACTGATTATGCTGACCCATATCGTGACTTTTTGAATATTAACAATATCTTACGTAATAACCAATCACGTTTTCGCGTGGGTTACGGCTATGAGTCTGCAATGACTCATATTGTTGTGTGTTACAATTAATCATTCTCTTTTGCTTGCGATTTTAAGATATATTGGCTTTCTGGAGTGCCTCAGGGTAGTATCTTGGGCCCCTTGCTGTATATCATTTACTCATCCAACATAATCAATCGTTTACAAAAGTGCAAATACCATTTATATGCGGATGATACCCAAGTATAATATCCGTTTAATCTCGAGCAGTTGCAAGTTGATATCTCTAAATTAAACAGCGACCTTCAATCTCTTAAAATTTTATTTCGAACAGACTATTAATGTTTGTTATAAAGCTCTATTTACTCCTCCAGCCCATCACCCTAGAGAATTTTAAAAGATCATTTTCATACAATATTGTTAAATCAATGAATTCTATATCTCCTGTTATGCGTTCTTTAATTCCTTCTGCATTTGCACGTCAGCTACGCAAGCAGTTTGTGTCAATAAACCGCTATTATTACTATAAACTCTACTTAAAGTGGCGAGGAATCCTAAAACATGTCTACAATGCATTACCAAAACATGTCTTCAGGTGAAAAAGGTCTTGGTAAAGTGGGTGCCCAAGTTGCTATCTAATGAGCAAAAGAAGAAAAGAGTTGATGATGCTCAATCCGATTTTAGACGAGTATGGTGCCGAATGGGATGATTTATTGAATCAATCGATGAGACTTCAGCTTCAGCTTTCGAATGGCAGCTTCCTGGTCGGCCACCGCCAGAAGTTCAGCGTATCAAAGTAAGACCGTGCATGTTGATTATCTCAAATCTGGTAATTCTATCAACAAAACTTACTACCTGAACCTTCTTGATGTGTTCAATGCCACAATTTCGGCTAGGAAGCGTGGATGAGTCAAATTTCTCTAAGACAATTATCCAGGCCATGAAGCAAATGTTACACTCGATAAAATCATTCAGTTGGGTTGAACGCTATTGAAACACCCACCTTATTTGCCCGATTTGGCACCCTCTGATTATTACCGATTAACTAAAAATTAAATCTTCATTATATACCATTTATTAGAAGGAGATCTTGTTATAAAAACTATGTATTTAGTAGCAAAAGAACGGTACCTTATCTATTACTGAAACAAACAATCAGCAATAATGGACCAAGTAAGAGAATTAATTTTGGATGAATAGCAACAGGAATGGAATGCCAATGAAATCGAAACTCAGTGTGCTAAGATATTAATGCCAAATATTGACTGGTGACGAGATCTTGGGTACGTTTGCCAAAACAATTGGAAAAGCTAAAGATGTCAGAAGTATTTGTTGTGGAATCCCTAATACACGAGAGTATTAGAGAGTTTCGAAGGGGGTGATAACCGAACAGAAATAAATCTAACTGGAAAATAGTTAGTGAACATGAACAACAAATAATGGAGGAGAAAGGAAATGGTGATTAGAGGAGAAAGATAGACTAGTGTTAAGAGCGGTAGTTAGAAATCCTGAACGTCCTCGAATATTACAATGGAAGAGAGACGTAGGGAATCAGTAACAAGCAGAAACGACAGTCCATTACCCCAAATGAAATACTCATGGAAGGAAGGTGTCAGGTTAGTGAAAGGAAAATAAACCATTATTGCAAACAGCTTTGGTCTTTACGATTATTTGAACTAAGAACTATCATACCTTAATGGGTCAGGGGTTGTGACAATAAGAGCTTTCAACTGATTCCCTACGTTCGAATCGACCACATCCTAACCAAACTGAGGTCTACAACACGTTATCAAAAGGCGTTTTCAGTTCAGATAGGTCTTGGCAAAATGGGAGCCCAAGTTGCTGTCTAATGAGCAACAAAAGAGAAATCGACTTTAAAGTATGGTGCTGAATGGTATGATTTATTGGGCAATCTATTAACTGTCGATGAAACTTGGAGACTAATACGAACCACACGAACCCGAAATTCAGCTTGTGAATGGCAGCTTTTTCGTCAGCTACCACCAGAAGAAGAAGAAATACAAGTTAGTGACTGTTTTATCTCAAAAAATTCAGCCTGGTTTTTTAGAGGCTTTGACATGTTCAACTCACACATTAATTTTTATATCAAAAAATGTTCGGGAAAATAAAACCGTTAATCCCTGCACTGACAACCTCCATTTATAACTGAAATTATCAGTGAACGAATTTAAGTTCTATTAAAAAAATAAACGATTATTGCAAACAGCTTTGATTTGACGATTATTTGTATTAAGAATTATCATACCTTAGTGGGTCAGAGGTTGTCACAATAAGAGCTTTCAACTTGTTCCCTTCGTTCAAATCGGCCACATCTTAACCAAACTGAGGTCTACAACACGTTATCAAAACGCGTTTTCAGTTCAGATAGGTCTTGGCAAAGTGGGCGCCCAAGTTTCTGTCTAATGAGCAAAAGAAGAAAAATCGATTTTAAAGTATGGTGCTGAATGGTATAATTTATTGGGCAATCTTTTAGCTGTGGATGAGACTACGATGAATAGAAATTCAGCTTGTGAATGGCAGCTTCCTCGTCAGCTACCACCAGAAGAAGAAGAAATACAAGTTAGTGACTGTTTTATCACAAAAAATTCAGTCTGGTTTTTTAGAGGCTTTGACATGTTCACGTCACAATTGTCCGAAGTAATTTAAAAATTTAATTTTTATATCAAAAAAAATTATTAACGAACAAAGCATTTGATTTAAGTTATATAAAAAAAAACGGTTATTGCAAACAGCTTTGGTCTTAACGATTATTTGTATTAAGAACTATCATACCTTAGTGGGTCGGAGGTTGAGCTTTCAACTGGTGCCTCCCTAGCTTTGTGCCACACCCTCTGACAGACGACCAAAAAGATTGGAAAGTTCAGCATAGCAAAGAGATGTTAAAAATGCTCCAAAAGAATGCGGCCAGCATGTAAGCCATTTTAGCTTGTAGTTTCTTCCATTGAAAAGGAATTTTTCACAGTGAAATCGTGCCAGAAGATCAAGCGGTGAACGCAGACGTTGGCCAAGCAATTGGTATTTGTTGTAAGACAATGGACCATCGCACAAAACCATTATTACATGAATTATTGATAAAAAAACGCATCATTGTCATCGATCTTTCATCCTATTCACCTGACTTGGGTCCGTGTGATTTCTGGCTATTTCCCAAACTGAAATTGGCAATAAAAGAAAATGGTTTCGATACCATCCCAGTCACCCAAAAGATTTCGACCATCGATCGATTCTTTTGAATAAAAAATAATAATTTTTTTTAGACCTGTCTCATTGGATCTGTAACAGACTGTGTATTGCAAATTTTTTTGTTTGAAGCTGATGCTAAACTGTTATAGTTATATTTAAAAATAATGAAGGGATGAAAAGGAACCAATGCATAAACAAGAACATATATATTATTGAACCTTTCCTTCCATACATCTTCATCCTAAAATTATACTGATCAACCCTATTGTATTGCCTATTACTGGCATGACCTCTCCCGGCAAAATTCCCTCGAGGTTTCCTACCGGATTTAAATCGAAGGAACTAGCTGACCGCTTTAATAATTCAACATTTTTCTGTCGAAACCAGCCTTTTGTCCCGCTTGAATTATGTATATAGAGGCATAACCTTTTACCTATGAAGTTGTACCATCCAGAAAATTGATTAATGCTTCCTTTGTGACAGCTTCCGATTCCTTCCTATTGTAAATTTATACAAATACAAAAAAGTAAAGATATAAATAAGAGTGTTAGCAACGTTTCGGTATTCAGCTTCAACAATTACCCGGCGCATAAACCAGATAAAGATGCCCCTGCTTCCAATTTAGATAGTAGGGCGTATAAATTTCGATAAGCACTAATCTAGCGCGATGTATGTATTTGATGTAGCGGTTTGGCTGCAACGCCACACACATTATTTACTTACCGTTCGTTGTAGTAATTCGACAAATAGAGTGAACCGGGTTAAGCGCTCTATTTAATATAATATGTATGTATTATAAACCTGAACTTCGTTAATAATGCTCTTAACGAGATCCTCTCCTTCACTTGGCAAACATTCAATATAGCAGAAATTGTACGGCATTTAATTATGTCAAGTTTTGAAACATTTTTCACGAAAATCCACCACCTTCATTATGATCGTGAGATGAATTTTTCGAACCGGAGGCGGAGAGAGAAAGAGATCTCCGTGCGCGAAAATAATATTCTTACTTTTCTTATATTTACGAATTTAAATTGCAGCGACGTCGACTTTATATTGCGATCAGTAGAAGAACGGGAGATTCACACCGAGAAAAATGAAGAAAAAAAAAGAGCCGAAGAAACTTTCTTAAAAATTCGCTGGAAACTTTATACTTTTAAAAGATAAAGTAATAGCTGTTTAATAACTTCGGCACCAGAAGGAATCGTTAGTTACAAGGGGAATAATCGCCTTCCACGTCTCTCTAGAAACAGGGGAACTTTTCCGCGTAAACAGGTTTATAAATCATTGTTTCATTTCAGTAGTGACATCAAAAGAGATTTGAATATCTGCCGGCTTTTAATGATTGATGATTTAAGATATATATTTACAAATACTGGACGTTTTAATGGTTTCGCGAGTGAATCTTGGAATGTATTCTATAAAAATACTTTATCGTAAACAGGACTGCAGTGAAGTGTACATTTTATAACCAACGTGTTAATAAGAATACGTTTTCTCTGAATTATTTAGTGTGGCAGGATCGGCATATGATGCAATTATACTTGCAAAATTATAAGTGCTATCTAATGCAGTTTTATGCAGCTTTGTAAAATTGATGATAGATAATAATTATGCAAGGAAATGCGTCGATGAACCTTCAGTTCATTGCGCTTGTTGATGATTTTGCTGAATATCAATTTACGACATATTCTCGGACAATGAATGGAAATTTATGTAGTATTAAGTTAGTCTAGCATTAGCAACTAAGGAGTATAAATGCAAGCACAAATAAATATAGAGAATAATGGTATCGGACAACGCTTTTGACTTTATCCTTTCGTTACATTAAATAAATAATATTTCATGGCGATCCTGCCATTGAACTTCTGTGATGTAAAACATTAAAAGTGTCCGATTATATAATGGGTGGCAGTACTTCCAAAGCAGAAAGGAGGTTATTACAAGGAGGAACAGCACTTGAAGACATCAAGAAACTGTACAGTGATGTGAAGGTATTTAAATTTAATATTACAAAAGACAAACAAGAAAGACGTAAAACTGTTAGAATTAAGAAATAAAAAGTTATTGGATTAACTAGTAAATCTATCGGCGAAGTTGGTTGTGAAATCGAACAATTATTTTTTAGTGATTTAACTTTAGCGCAAGCCGAAAACGATGAAAAAATAATTGCGATCAGTAAATGAAAAGATTGCCATTAATTCATTTTGTAGGGGCATGAGAAATCATGAATTACGAACTATACTTAAAGCTAGAAATTGTACGACATTGAAAGATGCAATTAATACGACAATAGACGAAGAAAAAAATAAACCTTCTTCAAAGATTTTTTCATGTAATAACCACAAGGTTATAAGGTTCATCAGAACAAAGACGAGCCGCCCGAAAATACTTCGGAACCATTAAGACCTTCAGGTCATAACATTGGTCCTTCGAGCCGGATTTGATGAGGTTGTGTAATTGTCTTGAGTACAAAGCAATCCAAAGTACTAGTGAAGTTGGTAAATCGTGATCGAAACTTTTGTAGTTGTGAGTAACGTTTCAACGATCTCTTGCATCTTTTACATGAAGTAGCGGTGCATAGTTAGTTTGATGATTTGGTTTGAGGCATATTCACCGACAGCAGGCTATATGGGGTGCAATTTCATATGGTGAACTTTCAGCCTTGGCCATAAGCACTGAGCACCCAGGTTAACTTTGAGTTTGTTGAAGAATATTAAATTGAAATAAATTAAAACAACTTGCACAAGTTTATAATGTTTATTATTAAGAAAAAAAACAATATTTAGTTGGTCCATCCTTTGCTTTAATTACAGCAGTAATTATTTTGGGTAGAGAGCTCATAAGTTTCTTACACTCTTCAGGACTTCTGAACTTAGCGTTCCATTCTAGGCGCAAGCGATCCTTTAACTAGATTTTTTGAATTGATTGTGTAACGTCTGACTTTTCGCTTTAATAAATCCCTTAGACGTTCGATGGGGTTAAGATCCGGCTATTGTGCAGGCCAGACCAGGAGTTGTAATTTTACCTAAACCAAGCGTTTGTGTGGGCAGCTTTGTGACAGGTCCATGTTTGTATCGCCAAAAGGTGAGGAGAAAGAGAGGCTGACAAAATATTTCGTTAACAACAGGGACACTTCCGGTTCCTCCAGCTAACGTTGAGGAGCTATGAAGGCGAGTTGAAGCAGGATGGTGGACCATCGCTTTGCTCCCGGAGGATATTTCCGCTATTGATGCATCCCTTTCCAGCAGGGCTGTGCCGTTCTCCAGGCTACTTTAGTACTATTTTCATACAAAATTTCACTCTGAACGAACAAATCTGAACCCTGTATGCATGTTCGTCGCTTTTTTCCAACAGTGTATTTCATTCTCTAGGTTAGGTTTAATTTTATCCGCTTAAAAAGTGGCAAAAATGACATTTATGAGCATTCTAGGAAAATATTTGTCCTCTAATTTTCTTTTCCAAACTGAGTTCTTGAAAAGGTTAACTAAAAAGAGCAACAAAGACATACTCTTCTAGTTATTTATAAAACTTTCTGTTAAATTAAAAACTTTCTTCTTCATGCAGGTGTCAGTTAGGCGAATACATGCCCGAACAAGCAGTGGGGTCCAAGCTATTTCGAACAAATCGGTCCTGTAGGTAGGGAAAAGTGAGTGGAATCGAGAAACTAGGAAAAAGGGAACTCACATCAAACGAAATCAATATCTCACTCACTACTACATAGAACCTTTTAGAAAGGTGAGGAATTTACGTTATGTGACTCCAAAACGCTGCTGATGAATTTAGAATTAGAATTTTCAGGAAACGTTTATTTTCATTAATCAAATTGATGATTAAAATTTGAATAAAATCTAGCCAGTAGTTTTTTTTTTGGATGTTGTTTCCATAGCACATAGTAACTATAAATTTGAAGTATTAGACCATTTAGTAACTGTCAAGTTTCAAATTGTTGTTGTTACGTCACAATTTCATTCTGCACTTGATAACAATGCCGAGAGTACGTCAACATCAACATTTTGTCCAATTAAGTGATTTTGAACGTGGCCGTATTATTGGTATGAGAGAGGCCGGACTTTCGCTAAGAGAAATTGCTCGTCGTGTAAACCGAAATGTTTCAACGGTATTGAGGTGTTGGTCCAAATGGTCCGAGGAAGGGGTTCAACATCCTCGCCGTGGATCTGGACGGTCCTCGAAGGACTACAGATCGCGAAGAACGTCGCTTAAGACTTTTGGCCACAAGAGATAGATTTTCAACAACTCGATCAATTGCAAATGATTGGATGAGAGGTACAGGACTCAGAATGCCAATGTCAACTGTTTATCGCCGGATAAGATCTTATGGATTGCGTTCATATCGTCCATTTTTATGTCTTCCTCTTACACCATCTCCACCTCTTTCACCGTCTACGCAGACTAGAGTGGAGCAACTTAAGGGTTAATTGGGCGCAGGAATGGCATCAAATTGTGTTTAGTGACGAGTCCCGATTTTGCTTGTGGGCCCACGATGGTCGTAGGAGAGTCAGACGGATGCGTGGAGAACGTAAAAATCCAACATTTTTTGTGGAACGCAACACAGCCCTCACTCAAGGAGTTATGATATGGGGTGCAATATGTTATGGTAGCAGATCACCCTTGGTCTTTATTGACGGCAACCTTAACGCACCTGGTTACATTGCTAATGTGTTACAACCAGTTGGCCTTCCATATCTTCAGGGGCTGCAAAATCCCATTTTCCAGCAGGATAATGCGCGCCCTCATACGGCAAGGGCTACAACACGGTTTTTGGAAGAATCTAACATTGTCGTCCTCCCATGGCCTGCTCGGTCGCCTGATTTGTCGCCCATTGAACATGTATGGGATATGATTGGTAGGCGAATAGGTAATTTACCGCATCCTCCAGATAATTTACACGATCTTCAACAACGGATTCAAGAAGCTTGGGACGATATACCACAAGCAGCTATAGATCACTTGATTAATAGCATGCCAAGGCGTCTAGATGAGTGCATTACAAATCGTGGCGGAGCAACTCATTATTGAAAAAACTTTTAAAGCTTTTATTCTTTTGTTTTTAAAACTTAATCATAACTTTGTTTCATAGAAATAGACGTTTTCTGAAAATTTCAATAAAATCGTTAAACAGCTTCTAGGTGTTGCAATTTTTCTGGAAGTCAGTATATATTCAGTTGAGTCTCTTGTAAATATAATTCCTCGATAGTATAAAAAGAATGCTCTTTTAGAAAAATCGCCAGATGTCGTCGAAAGGTTTGATAGATGGTACTTTGTATCTATATTGACGAAATTTTGTTTTATATTTTTATGCCAGCATATAAAGTTCCCAAGCTAGTTAAGTAAATGTAAAGTCCATTCCGGATGATGTATGTCCTTCTTAGCTCTAGTATCATGTGTGTGAACTTGAGAGTTATTTAGCAGGTTCTTCTTTCTACCATGTATGTATATAACAGCAGAATTCCAGAATGTACAAAGACGCCGAAGGCAGTATTCTCAATTTACTGAAGATTGGTCTACAAGAATCATAAGAATCCTAAGGAGTTGCATCCACTGGAGAACATGTGACAGATTTAGCCACCAAGACCCTGGAGAGGATCACTACATCTTCGAATCCGCTGCTCTGATACTTAACAGAACTGGATTTAGACAAACCACCTCCCAAAGTGAAGGGACTAACACCCACCTCCCACCTCAATACAGAACGGGTTTCTGTACATCTAGAACCAAAAGAGCTCATAACTGAATCAAAAGGGTTCAGAGAACTCAATTCAGCACTAGAAAAAGCAAATAGAACGACAGGAATTCAATCTACCAGACATCAACTAGCAAGAATCAAAAAAATCTTGGATGAAATAAAACCCATTGACTGTGCTCTGAACTTGCGCAATAACCAGTTAAGTCTTGCGCTTGGTCTTTACTTGTTTTGCACAGTCAATTGTGCAGAATTTAGCGCTGCTTTCGATCTTGCCCACTAGATGGAATAAGGCAAGAATTAGTTCATTGTCGGAGGTTGTTATTCAATATACGTTGTGAGAAGAACTGGATTCGTAGGAACGCTGACGAGACCGAAAAGGTCGAAACCGCGTGGTCCGTTTTTAATTCTTCATCTTCCTTTATTGCTCTTGTATACAGGGTGATTCCAACAATATGCCATGAGCACCTACACAGAATCATAGGAACCAAAAAAGACATCTTTCTTGAATGTGACGTTTAGAATAATGAATTCCTGACTAAATGATGTCAAAACAAAATGCAACAATATTACAACCGTCAATATAATTGAAAATCCTCATTTCCCAGTATCTTTACCCTCATTTCAACAAGAACCCTTAACAACTAGATTAACACAGGCATTAATTCTTCTCTCTAGAGCAACATTTGCATTTTACCTACGTCACTGTATGGTACGATACATTCGAGAATTAACCCATAAATCTCTCGCTAATATTGATAACCTGGGATGGGTGGAATCCGACGAAATGTTTACGATACGTATTTATTGAGGAGCGAACGTTCGATCGACACGATGCAACCCACATATACAGATAAATTCGATTGACGCGAAATTAGCAACGGCATCGAAGCGTCAATGCAAAATCAACCATATTAGAATTTCCAGTAATTTAAACGCGGATCGTTTGTGCCTATCGGTGAGGAAAACATCATCCCGGAATTGGTATGTGGATATCGTACGTTATTTACGATACGTACTCAACTATAAACGTTCTATTGTCGGAAGATATGTTTAGGACGAATCGAACGAACGCTTCATGTATATGCATCGAATATATGCAATAATATTGTGCTCCAACGTAATCGGAAGATACACAAAGATGCAGAAGCTCCTACATTATATTGTAGACGTGAATGTAAGTATGTCTAGTAAAATTGAATTTGGGGTCTCCGTTTATTGAAAATCTGATGAAATGTAATCGAAAAGCAATATTCCTGATATGATTATTGAATGTGGTTAATTTGTAAGATTTTGAAAAAAGATACTGCGCTCTCTTTTCAGGCCTTCATTTTGAAGCCACTTTATCAATACTGATGTTTCTGAACGGTGGGTATGCTTTGAAAATTGTTGTTTTGAGAACGTCAATCATTGGTCTCAAAACAAGGCCCGCTTCGGCAACACTCCCTTGAGCCTACGTCGAAGCATAACATACAGTGTGAAGTATGCCATCTCGGCAACATTTTCTTCACTAATACAATTTTGACTTATCGCATTGACATTTTCAAACATTTGTCGAATAAAGTCACATTTACAATATTAAAAAAACTACTTTATGTCAGTTTTACAGTCCCAGATCATTATGAAATCAATAGTACAATACAGGTTATTTCTCTACATAATCACCTTGACGATTGAGGCATTTGTCATATCTGTGAACAAGCTTTGCAATACCCTCTTCATAAAATGTTGCCGCCAACGTTTGGAAGTGAGTTGTGACGGTTTCTTTGAGCTCCACGTCAGTTTGAAAGCGCTGCCCCCAAGCTGCTGCTTCAATTCAGGGAAAATATGAAAGTCACTCGGCACTAGGTCAGGACTATATAGTGGGTGTTCGAAAATGTCCCACTGAAATTGCTGAAGGAGCCGTTGGGTTACACGAGCGCTATGAGGACAGGCATTGTCGTGGATCAGGACAATTCCAGAAGTCAGCATGCCTCTCCGTTTATTTTGAATAGCTCTCCGTAAGCGTCGCAAAGTTTTACAATATGAATCTGCATTAATTGTTGCTCCAGGTTGCCTAAATTCCACAAACAGCACACCTTTTTGGTCCCAAAAAGCAGTTGCCATAACCTTACGGTTGTTGAAGGTTCTAACATTTTAACAAAGTGTCAAAATAGCAACTCATCATTATTAAGCTTTTAGTTAGCTATAAAATTATTGCTAATAAGTAATTAATTTTTCTTTTATTGAAAATAAATAACTCTGAAACTAAGCATTTGCGGACAGACGTTTATATAGCAAACTGTCATTATTTTTGCATGCAGAATCATCGCCAGAAGTTTGTCGCACTTATTTACTAACACCCTGTATATTCCTCTCTTTTTTAGGATATTCTGCATTTATGACGGGTTTTAAAGTACCTCGTATCAGGGTGTCGGAGGCCTCGGTGCAAAAGTCCTAAACTGCGATTCCCAAAAGCTAATTTGGGGCGTCTGATTTCGGATATTACGGTACGGTTGCACCGACCTAGCCTCTGGTTGCTGGTGCTCTCAGTGGGACGGCGAGAAGAACTCTAAATCTTCTCGGAGTACCACCTCAGAAGTAAAGAATTTATTCTTTTCGAGATAAAACTAACACTTCTAAAAATAACTGTAACTCCTTTCGTGGTCGAAAAATTGGTAGTTCTCCTCTTCAATATAATACTAACACTTCCCAGGATAACCCTAGTTCTTTTCCAGATAACAGCCACTCCCTGGGAAGTTAAGTATTTCTCCTTTTCGACATTATACTAACACTTCCGAATATAACCGTAACTCTTTTCAGAGTAACCGTAACTACCCCAGAATTTAAGCGTATCTCCTTTTCGAGATAACTCTAACTCTTTTCGGGATAACAGTTACTATATCGAGATTAAATATTTGTCCTTTCCGAGATGAGACAATTTTGTTATCACTTTTGAATATAACACTAGCACTTTTTATTCTAACTCCATTAATTTTAACACCAGAAGCGGATGGACGCGAGGGAACACCGAAAAATTGCCGAAAAAGTGTTAGAATTAACTCCAGATTTTTATGTGTATTGCTGTGTACAGGGTGAGGCACCACATTCGCCTCGGTTGATATACAAAAAACGGTAACACATATTTAAATCTTCTTGTTGGAGCATGTGTAGGTCCATTGGGAGCACGTTCTAAAATTATTTTGAAATATACAGGGTATTCCAAAAGAAAGTTACACATCAAAGTTATCAAAATTTAAATGGAACACTATGTATATTATTGCATATTTCGATGACGAAGACTAAATAAAGGCAAGTTGCTGTTATATTTCCTATACCTAGGTTCAACAGTTTCTGAGATATTTAACAATTTTTGAAAATGTAGATCAATATTTAGAATGAGTACCTAGCGTACGTATTTAAGTTACGTGTTTCAAGTTGTATTATTTCATTAGCACAACCATTACATCTAATCCTAAATTAAAGATGCTTTCTAAAAATTATACAGGGTGGTTAAAATCTTACCTCTAACTGTGGGTACCATTAATGCTCAATAACTTGCTTATTTTAAATGGAACATCCTGTAGCTATCATCGTCATTCGATTTTAATTTTATTTCTCTTTTAAATGTTATTAAGGTGCCCTATGGCTATCTTTTATAGTTTCTTTGTAAAGTCAATTTAGTGTTTTAAATGGCGATTTTGTACAAAAAATTTGGTTAAATCAAGGTAGCTTTGACATGATGACATTCATTTCAGATATTAATTTTGTCTATTTATTGGAAACAAATCCAAAATTAATCAATACATGTCTTATTACATACAAATTTTCGTCATAAACTTAATATAAAAGAAAACAAAGAAACTAATGATTCAAATATCACTCATTTTCACGACATAAATAAATTCTTGGTTAACATGTTTCCATATTGTCAGGTGTTGTTTGTGATGCATATGTTGTATACAACATTTTTCATACATCCTCACAACAAAAAATCTGGACTCTTTAGGTCTAGGGATCTTGCAGGTCAGTTCTGTGAATTACCACGGCCTACTTACCAATTAACCGCAAAAGAAAGAGCACCATATATCTGTAGTCGCATCTTTTATGGGATTTTCAGAGGTATGGTTTCCAAAAGTACGGGTGAAACTTCTGCAATAAATAAACATGGCATGTTTGTACCACATACGTAGCGGGAGATATTTCGAACGTTATCTGGTTTGCGATTGGCCAACTAGCCATATGTATGCTGGCAATCTTGAACTGCCAATTAGTGTGCAGTCGTATCGTGCATAAACATTCCAGCGTCGATGAGATCGCTTAATCATCTCATGTAGATTTATTTGTGAATCGAAAATGACTTTTTGAGTGGTATTTAAATCATTAGTTTCTTTGTTTTTTTTGTTTTATTTTGTATTAAGATTATGATGAAAATTTGTATGTAATAAGACACATACTGGTTAATTTTTGTTTTGTTTCCAATAAATATGAAGCAATGTCCAATGCACCGCTGCCTACTTTTCCAGAATAAATTAAACAAAACTAATATCTGAAATTATTGTCATGATGTCAAAGCTACCTTGATTTAACCAAACTTTTTGTACAAAATCGCCATTTAAAACACTAAATTGACTTTACAAAGAAACTATAAGAGATAGCCATAGGGCACCTTAATAACATTTAAAAGAGAAATGAAATTAAAATCGAATGACGATGATAGATACAGGCTGTTCCATTTAAAATAAGCAAGTTATTGAGCATTAATGGTACCCACAGTTAAAGGTAAGATTTTAACCACCCTGTATAATTTTTAGAAAACATCTTTATTTTACTATTAGATGTAATGGTTGTGCTAATGAAATAATACAACTTGAAACACGTAATTTAAATAAGTACGCTAGGTACTCATTCTAAATATTGATCTACATTTTCAAAAATTGTTAAATATCTCAGAAACTGTTGAACCTAGGTATAGGGAATATAACAATAACTTGCCTTTATTTAGTCTTCGTCATCGAAATATGCAATAATATACATGGTGTTCCATTTAAATTTTGATAACTTTGATGTGTATCGTTCTTTCGGGGCACCCTGTATATGTCAAAGTAATTTTAGAACGTGCTCTCAATGGACCTACGTATACTTCAGCAAAAAGATTTTAAATATGTGTTACCGTTTTTTGTATATCAGCCAAGGCGAATGTGGTGCCCCACCCAACGTGCAAATTTTCGAACTCATATATTTACTTTTATTGATATCTTATATTGGTACAGCGAATTCGAAATTTTAATAAAGTTTCTGCCAGCGAATGAAAAACAAATATGTACTTGAAGCGAACAAATACATATATCTTTCACAATTTCCTACACATTGGATTTTAAAGTTTACCTCTAGTGTTTACTCGAGTTGTATAACTATTCCAATTAAAAGTTTCTAGTGTAAAGGTAAAAGTTTCCAGCTGAGCTAAATGAAACTTTCTTTTAACGTTACTTTTTTCCCCTGAAATTTCGCTAAATTAATTTATAATATCTGAAATTGAATTCTATTTTATTTGCGATGTATAATGAACTAGCAAACGCTTTTAATCCGAAGTGTTTAATTAATCTTTTGATCGGATTTATGATTTTAATGCTCCGACAACAAAACAGTAACAACAATATTTACCCTGCAGTCTCCCAAAAGAAACAAACAAACGAGCTTTATATGGTACAAAAGTTTAGAAAGCGTTTTCAGCACGATCTAACGTAGATGGAATCCTAGAATTTCCCTTAAATATACTTCAAAAATCCTTTTATTAAGAATAAATACATTTCTTAAAATATGTCAGCAGCACAATGATAGAAAAGATCTCCAGCGAGTCCCGGCTTATATCGAGATATTACCATAAATTTCAATATCATCTGGACTCTTTCTGGAGGAAATCTGACTGAAAAGAAAATGTATATAAATTCTATAGATGTGCTCCGAAACGAAGTAATCAAAAAATTATTGACGTACAAATCCCATCACGATTCCCGAAAGATCCATTTTCCACTGCCTTGCGGTATTCCATTCCGAATGGCCTCTTCGTTGTTTATGCACCGCACCGCCGAGCGTTCATTCCATTTCCACGGATTTCGGGGCGTTATCCGGCGAATCGCCACTAAAAAAGGAAAATGAAAACATTAAGCCGAGAGAAACGATCCGAATCTTTCGATCCGTTTCTGACCCTAACACTGGTCCTCTTCGTAACGTAGGAAACGTTAATATCGCGAGATGTCAATGAGCGGTGGAAGAGGATTCGACGTTCGAGAAGGTGCGCGTCCGAGAAGAAGATTGGAATTGTTAATTGCCGGTTCGGGATCACGGGGAAGAAAAGAAGAGTGAAAGAGCAGGGAGAAGAAAAAAAAAACAGTCGTTAGCTGGCGATTCTAGTATATCGCAAAGCGAGGACGTTTATTTCTAAATTAACCCTGGCAATTTATGTTTTAAACATTTCCAACTCAATTACTGTAAATTTATAAGGTTATAAAAATTCAAGTGCGTCCCTCTATACGATTACTCTCTGGGTCTACTCGATATTAAACTAGATTTATGGTAAAAGTTCTACTTCAAGTAATGACCTAAAGAAATATTTTAAACAAATTTAATGGAAAATAATACTTCCGAAGTCAATAAATATGTAAATGGACTAAGTAATTTGTAATTAAGATAGAGTACAATTTAAAACATGACAATTACTCCTGTATAGGTCCAAATTTCGACCGTTCAAGACGTTGGATGATGAAAAATTCTGGCTAAATATTGTCTTCCACCACGACGAATGCTTGATTGGGATAGGATCGCAATTCAAATCAATACCAATCTGATTGCAGTATTTTCAAATAATAATTCAGGTTTGATTTCCCTTGAAATGTTTTGCGATTATTTAAAGGTTGGTTTAACAAAACGAACTAGGAAGGTAGAAAGAATAAAAAAATCAATAATTACGCTTCATGAGGAGAAACTTCGAACAGTAATGATCTTGAGTGTGGAGAGAGTAATATCAGAGTTATAGAGTTTATAGAAATGAAATAAAATGTTTCTTCTTAATTACAATTTTATAGCAAAACTCCTAAATGAAATCACTGATAGGTACTGAGAAATATAAATGTCTCAAAATTATTTTGTTGCCTAAAGTGCAGTAGATTGCAAATGACGAGGCAAGTCCGACTATTTTTTTGTTTTACAGATGTCTGTAATCCAATTATTAGTTGGTACCCAAAATTAATCATCCAACTAGTTTTACAGATCTAAAGCCTATAAACATCTTGCCGGTTTTGCCGGTTTCAGTTGTGCATTCGCCCTAGCTAATATTACTGATGACATAATATCTGAGGTTACAGTATTGGCTTTGTTAGACTTCTCCAAGGTCTTTGATACTATTAATCATAATCTCTTGCTGAGTATCCACCACTTCATTGGAATGAGTCGGACGCTATTAGTTTGTTTTTGAAAATTATTTGAGGGATAGGAAGCAGCGGGTTTTTGTTGGCACCTTTGGTTCGGATACAGTTTGTGTAAGGACCGGGGTACCTCAAGGCTCTATTTTAGGGCCTTTATTGTTCTCTATTTACACGTCTCAATTGTTTTTCTTCCATAACTTTTATTGTCCTTATCATTCATATGCGAATGATACGCAGTTGTATTCTTCCTTTTTTCTGGAAAATGTGCAAGTCCGTTGTGCTTACTGCAATTTGAAAAGTGTTGTATCCTTATAGGCATACAGTGTGTATTAATGTTAAGAAGCAGCTTTACGACACTCTGATGTACTATCACACTTCAATTTCTGTGATACAGTTTATGGAAGCTGATGGGATCAGGCAACAGATTTTATTGATATACCTACTTAGACACCGCACCCAGCAATTTAAGAAAGGTTTAAAGTACCATTGCACCCGTATTCTTAACGAGTTACCCGCCTCTGTCAAGTAATTATGTCGCTTTTAGACGATCTGTATCGGATCTGCTAAAGATTGAGCAATTCTTTGCAACCCTTAGCCGAATAGATTGAGAAAATCTTAGGAAGCTTTTTGGGGTTTTTGCCAACAATGGTTACCCTAAATCTATCCTCAACAAATTAATCTACAATTCAAATTTCTTTGATGGCCCCATAGAACATAATACAGTTTTAAAATATAAAAATTACGTTTTATAGAAAATTTAACAAACCAAATAGTCACTTTCTTCAAAACCTTTCAATGAATTATCAATAGCCAACTATAATACTATGAAGATTAGGAATTTATTAACTGTTGTAAAAGAAAAAACGCCTTTAAACTTCAAAAACCATATTGTGTACAAGGTACCGTGTTTGGGATGTCAGAGCTGTTACATAGTCAAACAACACAATGGCTTAAACATCGCTTGATTGATTGATTGATTGATTGATTGCTATCAAGGCAGGGCAGTCTCTAATTATCCCTAACACTGCGGCCCACTTAGCCTATTGTGTTATTCCTGCCTTGATTCCGTTTTACTCAAACAGGTTAGTTCCCTCGATCAGGTTTAGAAACCTATTTGGTAAATCTTTCTCCACTGGTAGATCAAATGCGCTTTGCAAAGTAACCCTACGTTGACTTAGTGCCACGCATTCGAAGATGATATGAAAGGCTGTTTCCTCCTCCTCATTGCAGAGTCTGCATAGGGGTTCATCTTTATAGATCCCCATCTTGTGCAGATGACCTCTTAGACAGCCGTGTCCTGTTAATAGACATGTCACTGCCCTAAGCTGAGTCCTGTTTAATGCAAGTAAGTCAGCAGTTAGTCGTCGTGACGGTCGTTCCATCATCCGTTAGCTGTGTCTTTGTCCAGCTACATGGTTCCAATTTAGTTGGTGTTGTTTTATAATCCAGTCATTAATTGCACCACGTACTGCACTCTTTGTGATACCCAGACCTGGCTCCGGCCCGGTGAATTTAATTTGGGAACCTTCCCTCGCTAGCTGGTCTGCGGTTTCATTGCTTGCTATACCCCTGTGTCCCGGCACCCACACCAAGGTGACCTTGTTGTCTCTGGCCAGGACAGTTAGGTTTTGTAGACACTCCCATACTAGTTTGGAGGCTATGTAATAAGATGCTAGAGCCTTTAAGGCTGCCTGACTGTCAGAGAGAATACAGATCGCCTGCCCTCGCGGTTGGCGGCGTAGACTCTCCAACGCACAGGTTTGTATAGCATATATTTCTGATTGAAATACCGTTGTGTATCGCCCGAGTGGTTCACATACCTTGTAACCCTGGTTTTCCTCGTATACACCAACGCCAGAATTAGTGCCCGCCCTTGACCCATCTGTATACCAGTTTTGGGCGTGCGGTTTTCTCCCCTCACCATTTTTCCATTCATCCCAATTCAAGAAAATCTTGAAAACATCGCTTAATCCAACACCGTAGTGATTGTCGTTTGGGCAAGAGATCTAATTTTGATTTTGACAATGTCAAAGTATTAGACTCAGATACCGGCTACAAGAAGAGGCTCTGCCTCGAAATATTTCACGTACATAAAAATAGTACCGTCAATTTTAAATCAGACACTAATCAATTAAGTAACATTTACTGTAACATTCTGCAACGCAACAATAGTTGAATTATTTTGGTACAACCTATATTTTCAATCAGCTGTTCTCGATCTATTTCCATCTCGATGCCTTTGTTTTTTGTTTTGGTTTTTTCATTTCTGTACCTATTTGATATCACTTGTATTTATCAACTTTTACAATTTAAAATATCAGATCCTGTTTGTCTTGTGTGCATTAATCTTCCCTTCTGAATTAATTTTACTTTAAATTTTAATATGTCTTCAATTTTTATTAATTACACCAATTTTTTAAAACTTGTGGAGTTTGCAACTTATATCATCTCCACTGTAAGTATTCAATTAATTTTGAATTTTTTTGGACATTATTGCTATTAGTTTACCCGCCTTCGACTTCACACAATTATTAATAATATTGCATTTTTTCAAATCATCTTTATTTAACATTGACTATTTTATAATTCATACCATACATGTATTGGCTTTTTATGTGAGTGTGGCACTTTCCAAGTTTTATAATAGTTTTGTAGTGATTTTTAAACAATGATAGTTCAGGCGTCAAGAGATTTAATGGAAAATTAGTTCGCAACTATTTATTAATACAATTGTATCTTTGAATTACAATATTGTTAACGACCGTAGGCTACTGTGTTTTTTCGATTGTATTTTTAATAGTTATTTGTATATCAAGGCCGCGAAAACACACTTTAACGTACGCAGAGAGAAATTGTCGCCGAGGCCGCTTGCGGCCGAGGCAGGACAATCTCGAGTACGTTAAAGGTTTTCGCGGACGAGATATACACAACATTTTTTGGGCAACCGTGCAAATCGTTCCAAAATCGTTCAAACTGTTTTATATAAATTTACACACATCGGAATATTTTTATTGCCAATTTCAAAGTGACTTACTACTTACTACTATATGCGTTGCCATAGAAATGACACGACTAGAATAAAATACAAATACTTAATAGTTGTCAAAATAAGTCGTAAAATGTCTGAAACTTCTGAAAGTGATAATATTTCTATATCTGGAACTCCTCCGGATATAAAAAGTGCTGCCAATTTCGCAGTTTCTAACTTAATACCCGAAAGATCGAAGAGCAGGCAATACGAAAAATGTTACAACGATTTTAAGGTCTGGTGCAACGCTAAGAAGGTCAAAACTGTGAGCGAAAACGTGCTATTGGCATATTTTATGCAAAAATCGGCGGCCCTAAAAAGTTCCAGCTTATGGAGTTTGTACTCCATGCTTAAAAGCATGCTGAATATAAAGGAACAGATTGATATAAGGACATTTTTAAAATTAATTCCTTTTTTGAAGAAAAAAGCAGTAGGCTATAAAGCCAACAAGTCTAAAGTGTTAACAATGGAGCAGATTAAATTATTTTTGGAAAATGCTGAGGATGAAAAGTATTTACTGTGGAAGGTACAAAGATATAAACAAGTTCTCTTATAAATTGCTTAATTTACTATTAGTTTTACAGGTAGTTTTAATTATGGGCGTATCAGGTGCCATGAGACGTGACGAGTTAACAAAAATAACCGTTGACAACAACAATGACAATATATTGCTCTTCGTCCGAAATATGTTACCTGCTGTCATAGGATGTTTTTGAGATACAAGCAAGGAAGATGCTATGCACAAGTTATTGGGGTACATAGCATAGGGAAAATACCGTGTTTGATAGCAAATTATTTGGGGTTGCCGAACAGTGAGCAATATACAGGCCATTGTTTTAGGAGGGGCTCTGCTACTCTCCTTGCTAACGGTGGTGCTACAATATCAGTTCTTAAGCGCCACGGTGGCTGGAAATCTGCTACTGTGGCCGAATCGTATGTTCAAGATTCTATAGAAAATAAAAATAAAATTGCTAATTCAATATCCGGTACTTCATCAAAATTGCATTTCGCGGACTGGTTTGCGTACGCGAATTGACAACTTCGCGGCCGGTTGCCCAAAAAAGAATTTTTTTGACAAAAGATTAAACACTAAACACTTTAACCCACTGAACACCAAACAAGTTTTAACTAAAACACCGACGCGTTTCAACAGCAAAGCTGTCATTATCAAGGCGATAATAAAACTAAATTAAAATAAAATCTACAAAAACAGGTAACCTAAATGTTATGCACGGTCAATCCGATACGCATCATTAATTTCCGATTAACGAAAACAATTACGAATACGGTATAGGACCATTGTCACAGTTCATTACACATTACTTATTTTTATATATTTCTAAACTTTCGAAAACATTTAGAAACTTACAATTGTTTATTTGTCTAATTAATTTAACATTCGTATGATCGATGTTGTGATCTGTTTCAAAAATGTGTTGGGCAACGCTCGATTTCTCAATTCTATTAAATCTAAGATGAGCCATATGCTCTTTGAATCTAGTTGAGACTGCTCTCCTGGTTTGCCCAATATATTTTTGATTACAATCTTTACAATTGATTTCGTAAATACCTGACTTTTCTAGAGGTTGTATTTTATCTTTAGGGTTACCGATGAGACTTCGTAAACTAGTCCCAGAACTGTAAACTATTCTGAGATCTAGCTCTTTGAAGATTTTACTCAAACCTTTAGTGATAAAGGGAGCGTAAGGGAGGGTCACAACGGGTGCAGCTTTAACATCCTCTCTAAAAGTCGTAGATTCTTTCACAGTTTTCTTATAATTAAACTTCCTAATTAACTTATAGATATGCTGACGCTGGAAACCATTACACTTGGCCGCATCTTTTATAATTTTAAGCTCTTTCTCATACCTCGCCTTGTTCAAGGGAAAACTGAGTTGGTTTGTGGACCAAAAAATTCAGGCTTGCCATTTTGTGTTGAACACAATGATGGGAATCTGAAGGAATGTAGCGAAGTGTACTGGTTTCCTTTCTATACACGTCAAACTCTAATCTATTGTTATTTCTAATTACTAAAGTATCTAGAAAGGGTAGCTGACCGTTTTCTTCTCTTTCACAAGTGAACTTTATGGTTTCGAACCGATTATTTAATCTATTGAGAAAATCGTCAATATTACATTTTTTAGTGTCAAATATAGCGAAAATATCATCCACATACCTCAACCAAACCCTAGGAAAGTATTCGCTTTCAGATTCTAAGTCCTTTTCAAAACGGCTCATGAAAAGGTTAGCCAAAAAGGGCGACCTATTGCTGTTCCTTCCAGCTGTTCATAAAAACTCCCGTTGAATTGAAAAATGTTCTGTTTCATACAGATGTCAGTTAAGCAAATATATTCCTGGACACATTGTTTACTCAAACTATTTTGAAGCAACAAGTCCTCGAGGTATGTCAAGGTGTCTGGAATCGGTACACTAGGAAAGAGAGAACTAACATCAAATGAAATCAATATTTCACCCTCCGGCAACTGAATATTTTGAATTTCTTTAATAAATTCTAACGAATTTTTTACTGCAAAACTAGGTTGCTGTATTGGCAAATTATTAAATTCATTGGTCAACCATTTGGAAACCTTATAAGTCGGTGCGTCAATTGCCGAAACAATTGGCCTTACCGACTTGCCAGGTTTGTGGATTTTAGGTAAACAATATAATTTAGGGACAACAGGATTGGAAACATGTAGCTTACGTCTAACATCGGCAGTAACAAGGTTTTTACAAGTTTTAAACACATTGTTGACGTCTCTAATCATTTTCGATAGAGGATTTTTTGAAATTGACTTATAAGGGCCACTACTCAACAGGTCATTAACCCGATCATAGTAGTCCTCTTTATCTAAAATAACAACCTTGTTCCCTTTGTCAGCTTTCAAATAAAAACAATCTTTTTCCCCGCAAAGTTTTAATGATTTTAATGTTTTCGGATTTCTGAGGTGATTTATAGGATTTCAAATTTTTTGAAATAGTATGTTTGCAGGCCTCCCTAACAAACTGTTTTGTGGGCTCAGGAAACCGCTGGATAGAGGATTCTATCCCGGCAATAACCCACTCAACATTCGATTCAGGAGTCTGCAAACCAAATTTCAATCCTTTATTCAAAAGATTAAGTTCCCGTTCACTAAAGGTTTGCGAAGAATGATTTTCTACTATGTTAATGGTATTCATCGGAACATGATGTTTATTTTAAAAAAAACAACCTAACTTTCTTAATTTCCTATCATGAGAGAATTTCTTATTCTGAACTTTCCTATCGATTGAATTTAAAAAATTAAAAAAAAAGTTTTTTCAATAATTTTTAATAATCGCATCATACTGCTGCATTTAACTTTTTACAAAGTGGTTGTTTATATAAGTATTATCTTTTAATTCCTGATTTATTCCCACTTAGAGGTCAATAAAACAATAAATAATTAAATACCAATTTATTCCATAACATATAATAATATGTTTTCGTTAAATAACTTCTTCAGTGGAAGAAATTGACATTTAATATGTGTCAAATTACTAATAATATAAATATAAATTGCCATGCCTATCAACAAAATTATCTAAAAAACAAACAATTCATTGATATATCGAATTTTAATTATATTCACAAGTAATAATGAAGCAATAGTGATTTAATACAACATTAGAAATTGAAATGATTTGAAATATTCGTATATCAATCTATTTTTTGTCAAGCTCTAACAATTCTGTTCAAGGACTAGGGAAAAACATGGCAAAAAAAAACCTAGTCAAGAGCTTAAAATTAATAAAATTCAGGCGTGAATTAAATTGTTATATATAACGTTTAAATTATCAATATCCGTTCTAAAATTTACCGCGTTTTCATCTTTTTTAATGTATATCATTTCGTAAATTAATCTTTTTTTATAATTATTTTCCTTTTTTAAAATTTTAGTGTTTTGAAAATCAAAATTATGTCGTCTATCTTTAGAGTGCTTAGATAAAGCAGTTTCAGCGGTGACGTTATGTGTAACAGTGTATTGATGGTTATAAATTCGTTTCTTTAAATATTGTTTGGTTTGTCCGATATAACATTTATTACAATCTTTGCAATCTAATTTATAAACGACATTACTTTGATTACCATGTTTAATGGGTGTTTTTAAATTTGTGAATAAATGTCTATTGTTGGTAGGTATGAAAGTTATGTGAATGTCTGATTTTTTTAATTCGTGTTTTATTGTGTCGCTTAAATTGTTTATATATGGTATAGTGTGGTATATGTTATTATTTGATTTTGTACCTGTGTTATATATTTTATTTATTCTTTTTGTGATTAATTTATTGGAAAACTCTTTAGGATAACTATTTTTTTCTAGTATTGTTTTTACTTTGCTTAAATTTTCTTTTCTAAAATCAGGGTGATCTAATTTAATAGCCTGATCCACTAAACTGTTAATTACGCTTTTTTTAAATTTACCGAAGTGTTTGAAAAATAGTTTAAATGCCTACTACTACTAGTGTCTTTAATGTACCAGTTTGTTTTTATTTGTGTGTTATCATGTATTATCTTTACATTTAAAAAGTTTATAGAATTTTGATTTTCTCTTTCAAAAGTAAATTTTAACCTATCATGATATGTGTTAAATGTGTGCAGAACATGTTCAATTTTATCATTTGGTATGCAGCATATACAATCATCTACATACCGCTTATAAAATTGCACATGACAGTTTAATTTGTCAAGTGAGACCTGCTCTAAGTCCTCCATTACTAAATTTGCTATAACAGCAGATAATGGAAAACCCATTGCTGTACCGAATATTTGTTTATATATTGTGTCATTGTACTGAAAATATGTTGAATTTAAGCAAAGTTTTGCAGCCAACATGAATTCATTTTTTGGTAAATTTGTATAATTTTGAATTAAATTCCATTTTTTGTTTATAATGTTTAATGCCAAATCTGTAGGGACATTTGTGAATAAGGATACAACGTCTAAACTGATAATTTCATGATTACACGGTACGGATTTTTTGTTAATGAAATTAACAAATTCCCACGAATTTTTTACATGATACTCTGTATTTCCTACAACATTACTGAGAATTTTGGATAAAAATTTTGATAAATTGTATGTTGGTGATTGTATACAATTTACAATCGGCCTTAAAGGAATATCAGTTTTATGAATTTTAGGGACGCCATAAATTCGCGGAGTTATCGAATTATATATTTTTAAATGTTTAGCTACGGATTCGTCTATATAATTGCTATTTAACCAACTAGTGATTAATTGGTTATTTTCACTTTGAATTTTGTTAGTCGGGTCTTTTTGTAATGTAATGTAAGTGTTTTGATCGTTTAATAATGAATGCATTTTGGCTGCGTAATCTTTTTTGTACATTATTATACTTTTTTCTCCTTTGTCTGCTAACCTACAGATTTGGCATTAAACATTATAAACAAAAAATGGAATTTAATTCAAAATTATACAAATTTACCAAAAAATGAATTCATGTTGGCTGCAAAACTTTGCTTAAATTCAACATATTTCCAGTACAATGACACAATATATAAACAAATATTCGGTACAGCAATGGGTTCTCCATTATCTGCTGTTATAGCAAATTTACACTGGTAGAAAAACTTCTTGACGTAAGTAAAATAGTTTTGGACCAAGCAAATTTAAGTTTTCAATAGCCACAATACAATTCTTGTCTTGGGTCAAGACAAATATTTTCTTATATTAATGTCTTGATGAGAGAGGATTATGTCTTCCTGCAAAATAAAAAAAAATTTCCTCAAGCAAAAACCATTTTCTTGAAGCGAGTAACATATATTTTGCCACAAGAAAAAACAATGATGCATCAAATAAAACAAATCTTTTGGAGCAAGCAAGTAGTATCTTCCCGGAAGTATGGAATTTTTCAATTCAAATAAATATTTGGTACACAGCAAGAAAATAGTTTGCTTCATTCAATAGAAATTAGCTCAACCCGAGAATATACATATATTTCATCCAGAAAATATTTTCTTAGATCAAGAAAATTTTGTGTTAATTTAATAATAAGTTTACTTCCGGCAAACTATTAATATTTCACTGCAAGAATAGAAGTATTTAGCTGAATACAAATTTGTCTTGGTTTTATATTCTTCTGTTTTGGTACTTAAATAGGGAAAGTAAGACCTAATATTTTTGGCAATTGAATAATGGAAGAATATTTATTGCCTCTAAGTAAATTAATAGAAATATTCCGTTTGAAATTTTCTTAGAGCCTACATTATTCAATTGCACCTCATTTGAATTGCTTTTCCTCATATTGTCAATTGTTTATAAGTTGTGATGAACATTCGGCCTTTTTTCCCTATTCTAACATTATAGAAGATGAACCTACTCTCGAATTATACCCAGATAGGTTTCGAACACACACTAGGAAATCATTCCCATTAATAAAGCATCACCGGTGTGACGTGAGTTTATAGTTTTTCTCGCGGTTTATTGGTAAAAAGACTGCATGTAAACGATTTTGACTTTGTAGCAGTATAGAGTTGCTCCCCAAGATGCTTACATGTATAGCTCAATTTTATTACACTGGTAAAAAAGATAATAATATAAAGCTAAAGCATTTATAATCACTAAAGGTGGGTTACTTACGATAGCTATAAAATAAAGCAAGGCCTTTTAAAATACATATTCTTTATTTATTAAAGAATCAACTAAATATTAACATTGAGTAATAACATATTTATTACTATTCATTAAAAGAAACAAAATTTTCATTCTTTATTCTATGTAGAACTGTAATATTACTTAGAACATTTTTTGCATGCACAGTTTTTTTTGTTGTTGTATGTTGTATTTTATATGCCCTATAGTGCAAACTGAAATTTATAATTTCTAGTATATTGTAAACAATCAAACACTTATTAGTATCGTCTTTATTTACAAAAATATACCTTATTATTCCTAACTCAGGATGGTCTTTGCCATCAGCTGATATTACATCTGACACATTAAAACTTTGATTATTAAAATCATATCTATTTGTTGATAGTAAGTTATCTTCAGTATGTTCTTTTAGTAACTCACTTAAATTTAAATCCTGTGAAATACTTTCAATTTTTCCACACTGTATATCATCTTCTAAGCCTCTTTTTGATATAAATCTAAACGTAGCATTTTCCTGTATTCTAATTCCTAATGAATGAGGCAAATTTATGCGACTGGTAATATTTTGGGCAATATTTTTAAAATTTTTATGTTTTGCTTCAAAACGCATGCATGATAATAAAGACAAAGGACCAGTTGCTAGTAGCACCCTTTTATAGTGTACCATAAAATGATGTTTAGGCTTTAGATTTTGTTGGAAAGCCGAAATATACAGTTGGTGATGTTCTGTTATTAAAACATCCAACATATCAATGGCTGGACGCGCAATTGATTTTGAACAAACTATGTTTGTTATATCTAAAAGTTTTAAATAAAATGTCCACACCATATTAGCTTCTGGAACTAGGTCGCCAACAATAAATCTGAAATTTCGCACTAAGCACAGCATTTCTGCTGCAGACATTATTATAAAACCCTTCATAACATGCTCCAATTTTATTTGCGGTGGTTTATTTTCAGACTTATGAAATGTAAAATATAAAATTCTCGAATTTAAGATATCCAGTGAACAGTAATTACTCTCAAATAGATGTCGAATTATTAAGGCCATGTCGTACCTAAAGACGCCCTCAAATAGATCATGCATAATATCACAACAAATATTTTCATATATGTGAAAATTTGGCAGATCATTCCAAATGCATTCAGTTTTTACACCAAAAGCAGAGTTTTCTAAATGCTCCTGATAATTACCCGGTTGTCTAATTGTTTCAGGATTTTCTGAAAGCTGCTTTTGTGTATCTAATTTGGAAGATGTACAAAATCTACAGAAATAATTAGAAGAAAAGCTCTCTGTTAGACCTAATATCGAATGAACGCCTAAGTTATCCCCATTTATAATTGTTAATTCAAAATAAACTTGAATACATTGATCATCAATAGTAATTGAAATACCTTCTTTTGCCAACTGTTGTAACTCATACAATAGAGGAGCAAAAACCGACTTGTTTCCATAGAACTTCCGATCATCGCTGTGAAAAAGAAGCGCTGCAAATATATTTTCTAAGCGAGTTGAGTACTGAAGGGGCATAGCACCTAATGTATAGTATACAGCACCTATTTTATATATACCTGCATGGCTTCCTAATGGGTTACCACACTCGAAATCGTCAAAATACATTATAAGTGGAAATACTATTTTATTTTTGTTATTACTTTTTATGGTCTTCCACAATTTACCTTGCACTAAACTTGCTAATACGTTATCAGAGACACATTCCATTGTTTTTAAATAGTCATTTATTTTACAAAAAACGTTAGGTAATTCCAAAAATATTTTTAACGTACTTCTCATTGAAATAACTGTTGATGTTGCATTTTTAAGAGCTAATGATACTTGATTACTGTTTCTTATACTATCTCGCCTTATACCAAGCGTATGTTTTGTTGGTTTAACGAATGTGCCCGACTCATTAAACCAAGCATTTCTCTTATATTCGGTATGCATTCCGGATAATTTGAAAATTTGAGTGAATGTGTCAAGCATTAATTTCACGTAAGTAATTACTACGTTAAGATCTTCATATTTACTAAAATTTTCCTCAATTATTGAATTTATTATACCAAAGATATGAGAAGATAGTAAATCTTGGACATCGTTTATAATTTTTTGAATACAGACGCGATTAAGTTGTGCATTGCCGTACAGTTTCGTGACAAATATTTGTGCTGATTCAATTAAATAAATTTGAACATGTAAGAATTGTTCTTCGATATTATTTTTTCTCGTTCAACTATTGGTACGTTACTACCAGGTTTAGAGTCACCCGACGACAAAGACTCCGTTGTTTTATCATAACCCATATTTGTACTTTTGTCTATCTCATTCATTCTAAAATCTTGTGGACAAGCAAGTTCTTTCAATTCGTTTTTGATATTGTGTTTGTTGCCTAAATGTTGCTTAAAAGCATCTTTTCTTTGAAAAACACGATTACAGTGTGCTATAGGGCATATAAATTTTGTAGCCTTATGACTATATTCTAAGTGTATAACATATTTTTTAATCACATAAAATTTTTTTTTACAAACAATGCAGTCCATTTTGTTAAAGTGTACGCTAAATAACAACTCAGGAAACCATTAAAGGAAACAACAAACAGTTTATAATATTTAACTCTTAAATAAATTGATGATGTGCATCGCATTGGGGAAATCTTTATCATATGGCGTGTGAATTTTATATATGCACTTCTGGATAATGGTCCAAATGTGTTCACTTGCCTTAGGATAAACAGCATTCAACACATGGAATATTTTAAATAATAAATCTACTCCTTTAAGTACAGAATTTGTTTGATATCTCACAGAGTCTATAACAATGAAAACAGATTGAATGCTTCTATAATTACCACCGACTAGAAGAAGAAATGGTTGCATTTGTTGTTTTCTGAGGTAGGCTTTCTCTTTTTGTTTCTCTATAGCATCTTCTATTTGGCCAATTTCCTGAATACATTTTATAATTAGAAATTAGACACTAATAAGTAAGTTTTTATACTATACCTTAACAAGTAGAACAATGCTCTCAATGCATTCCACTATGCTAAATTTCCAGTGATGCGCATCAATCTTTACTCTGCCCTTGGGTGGTAGCACATGGCATAATATATGTAGCTGACAAAATACCTTTGTGTCTAAAATTAAAAAAAAAATCTTATCACACCCCTTCCACGGGCTACAATATATTCTCCTTCGACCGCTGATCGTTTAATGCCGATTTACAGAGTTATAAACAACATATTTATAAAGTAGTATGTGTGAATGAACGTAACACTTTATATGGTATCTTTATATTCTGCTGAAAGGTAATGCTTCACATAATTTTAACAATTTAACTATACAATAACAATTATAAACAAGGCAAGTATTTCAGAAATTTTAAAATTACGTTTTTTTTAATTATTTAATATATAGCCCGTTGCTAATTAATATTTCGCTCACATCTGCTTGTTGGTACATAATAACTACTAACGAATAACATCAATCGCATTGACCGAACGACTAGAGGGAAATACATACATTGCTTACATAAGGGTAAATTTCTAGGAAAGATATACAAGTCGCTTGGTTTGAAAATTGTTCGGATATCTTTATTTCCAACTGTACATACCTATTCAATAATGCCATTTACTAATTACAACAAAAATATTTACCTTCAGATTGATCATTATCAATTATTTCAAGGAAATCTCTGCCTTCCGGATCCCGGATTTTAGATGTGTCTGAAAATTTTATAACTGTTTCGAAAAAACTCTGCCAGTTTACTAATAAATTTAAAATACTTTCTTCAAAAAGGTATTGAAAGTCCAACTCAATCTGAAACATTAAGAATAACAGAAAATTGTATAGGTATCTTCTTAGTCTTAAAGATTGTAAAAATTCCCGATAAAAAAGAAAACGAATTTGTGCAAGTAATCAGCAAGTTGCCTTGAAGTTTCTTCAACAACATAAATATCTGTACATACCAATTCCTTTGCTTGTATGTTGTTTAGTACAGGCCAGTCGTTTAGGAATTCTGAAACCGTTTTTACCTTCCCTGCCTGTTTATGTCTGTATTCTGTCGTGTGTTTCCATTTAACTAAAATCTCTGACCACGGTTCTGTATAATGTTTTAGGAATATTACCGATTCCAGGACTTCTTCTGAAAGGAAATTGTTTGGCAATGATGTAACTACTATTCATTGAAATAAAAGCATTGAAATTAAAAAAGAAATCGTTTTTTTGAAGGGGTTTTACATCTCTTTTACTAAGAACGAAATAATTACTGATGATGAAACAAAAATTAATTGCAAAACATTTTACCGTCAACTGGATCGTCACTTGAAGGAGTTTCCAAATCAGATTTTCTGCATTTTATGGTGTCGCCGCTCAGATGTAAGAGATTTCTTATTTTATCTACCAGTCTTCCTTTGGCGTACGTGCATCTGCCATTTGCACTGTTCCTTTTGGAGATGTATGGTATATAATAAGTAGATGTTATTTCTGTCGGAAATTCATCTACGATTTTTCGACACAAAAGGATATACTGATCATGTTTTAATCTACTGAAATATGTAACCTTATATTAGAAAATATGCATATAATATATAAAACATACTGCTTACTGCTGTGTTATGTAATTGTATATATATTTTACTATTATATCTACTAATCGAGATCGGTGTGTGTCATCCAAACATTTATTTTTCCCATAGTACGTTAAAATACTTTTTCCGTGAGCAGTCTTTAGCAATAAATTATTTAAATTGAAATTTGGAAACTTATTCCCCAATGCTCGGTTGATGTCTTCAAGACCATAAAAAGCTGTTTGGGTGTTTTTTGTCGGAATTTTAGTTAATTCCAATCCGGATGAGTCAGACGCTGTGTCAGTTTCAATACCGGGTATTATTTCAGTCTCACTATGCTGCAACAGACATTGACGAGTCTCGTTCGTAATGCAAATGTAAAATATGTACATGAAAATGCATTGTTTTAATTCCGTTAATAATTGTAATAATAATAATATACAAAGTATGAAAATTAGTCAGTAAGACTTCTGTATGTCGACCACTGAATTGGCAATTTATATGCAGTTTAACGGAAAGCACTCGTTTTACTGAGTTCAAAACGGCCCCCCATTCTTTGCGGAAATCAGTCTAAGTTACGTAAAAATCGATCTAAAAAGTGTTATTTCTAGGTTATGCTTCACTAGTGTTTTGTGGTTTCGACATTTCTACCATAGAATAACTTAGATTTCTACGATGATTTTCAAATTGAGATCCAGTCAGAATTACGAAAGATCAAGCGACAATTTTAAAACGTCGCGTCGTTCGGGAATATAAAAATAATAATCTTTTTTTATTTTGCAGTATCTTTTAATACAATTAATAAGTATATTTCAGTGACTAAAAACATTTTCTTTTGTCATTTATTAAATTTACACAGTGAAATTTGATGTTAATGCATAAAATTGATTTTTAAAATAATTATGTACCTACGTGTCACACAATAATTAAATGTGTAAGTTAATATTAAGAAGAACATTATGAATATTTAGATACTATTTTGACGTCTGTAAACTAATTCTTTAGATACGTTCCTATTTTATATATGTATTTGCATTGAACTTCATAAAATACAAGAGGAGATATGTTTTTTAGTTGCTGAAATCTATCTACTAATTGTATTAAAAGATACTACAAAATGTAAATGATTATTTTTTTATTCCCGAATTACGTTTCAAAATCGCCGCTTGATATTCCGTAATTCTGATTGGATATTAACTGAAAATCCTCGCAGAAATGTCAAAACCACAAAACACTAGGGAAACATAACCTAGAAATAGCACTTTTTAGATCGATTTTTAGGTATCTTAGACTGATCTCCGCAACAAATGGGGGCCGTTTTGAACTCAGTAAAACGTGTACTTTCCGTCAGACTACATATAAATTGCCAATTAAGTGGTCGACATACGGAAGTTCAGCCAACTAGTCAATTCAGACATCTGCTGGTCAAAAGTTAGGTACATTATGCTTAAGCATATCTATCTTTTTTTTTATTAATTAGTACCACAGATATAATAAAAGTACTGAAATACAATAGGATTTTAGAGATCATAAAATAAACAAATAGGTACATAGGTAGTACATATTTTTAAGAATGATATTACTCACTAGCGCTTTTTTCATATTTTTTAAACGATACAAAAATTTTTTTCGTAGGCCCAACGTGGGGATTAATTCCTTAATATCACCTTCGTCTAACATAGTAAATACTTCTTCGTCGATATTGTTTTCTACAATACAAACTTACAATTAAACCCAGCTCATCTAAAATACCTATGTATGATATTAAACACTTTTATGTTATTAATTAAGGAAAGTATATACCTACAATCTAAACACGATAACAAATTTGACTTATGCTTAAGAATATTACTGATAATAAAAAAAATGCTACGGAATACTAATCAAACAATCGATATGAAAATTAAGGAAGAAACTAAACATCGTATCCTCAACTATGACTATAATATAGGGTTATGTATTTATTTAAATCATGGATGTATTATTATATGGATAGCGCATTCTGTTCAGGGATTGACTCTAACATTAGAGTGAGAGGTTGCACAAGTGAGATAGAGCTAGAATAGGCAAAGGATTCATATACGCCCATAAGATTTACATTGTTATTTTGGTTTCGTTTAGGTATTTATCCGTTTATCTCGTTTAATATTGATCGGATACCGACTTAAATATATGAAATGCGTAGCGGGATAAATAGAGAATAATTTGTACTTTGGTTTTTATTATAGATACCTAAGTAAATACTATTAAATATATTAAGAAAGCCCATCAATGCGTTTCCCCATATAGGTATGAAATATATGTTAAATGCTCCGCACAAATAATATATAATACTTACCTTTTAGCGTTATATTATTTTAAAAGCTTGCAGAATCACTTTTATGAACAACAATCATTAAATTCGCACCATTACCAATTAATTAAACTAATTTTACAAAATTATTTCATTTTGAGATTGCATCACTACAATAACACTATTAATGCAGGAGGCGTAAGAATTAGGCAGATGCATACAAAGGTGGTAATATTTAAACACCAATAAATAATTTTGTATTAGTTTAAGTTTCAATAAATTAATATTTTAATGTTTGTTTAAATTTGAGCAATACATTTTTTTTCTTTGTTAATAAGAATTAATTTTTAATTTAGTTTATTTCATGCTCATTATACGAATTTTATGTATTCCTTTAGTTTATGGTAATTGTATATTTCACGCGCCAATACCTGAGACAAAGATATTGAAAACGGTTTTGTGATTTTTGGCACAAAGATTATGAATATCCCATAAATCACTTTAAAAATCAATTTCATTTAATATATTGGGAAAATCTTGCTTACGAATATTTTTTTATGCACCACCTTACCCATATAACGCTAAAAGGTAAGTGTTATATATTATTTGTGCCGAAGATTTAACATATATTTCATACCTATATGGGGAAACGCATTGATGGGCTTTCTTAATATATTTAATAGTATTTACTTAGGTATCTATAATAAAAACCAAACTACAAGTTATTCTCTATTTATTCCGCTACGCATTTCATATATTTAAGTCGGTATCCGATCAATATTAAACGAGATAAACGGATAAATACCTAAACGAAACCAAAATAACAATGTAAATCTTATGGGCGTATATGAATCCTTTGCCTATTCTAGCTCTATCTCACTTGTGCAACCTCTCACTCTAATGTTGGAGTCAATGCGCGGCGCTTGTTTAGTATATTAGGCGCTATCCATATATAATACATCCATGATTTAAATCGTAGATAAATGAGTTTTATTAAATTTTACTTACCTTCAAAAGTCGCTATTAACGTCTCCAATCCCCATTCTGTTAATTTGTTTTTCACGAACACATCCATTATACCTAAGTATCACAATTTTTCTGTATTTCGCACACCTGTCGCACACAAAGCACACAATCTCCCACGTAAATTGCGTATTATATTCCGACTAATAACCCTTCTTCCCTCGTAAAAAACGCGTCCGCAATCGGCAATTTGATTGGTTCAGGGGTTTCAGGGTAGTCATCTGATGTCTCAGTTGATCTATCATTGGCCATCGGTTACTATTGCTTGTAACAACCGATACTATAAAAATTAACGGTATACGTAAAATAACCAACATCAGCAGTTTTTTATAATCATGCAAAATGCTCTGTTCGAATTTCCAATATTTTTTTGCTGTAAAACAAAAAAAAATCTTCCTACAAGAAAATATGTTATTTCGTATAAGACAATCTTTTAAGAAAATAATTGGTTTACGATAAGAAAATTGTTTTAAATCAAGCAAATAACGGTGTTGAAACAAAATAAAAGTCAAGAAAATTATTTTCTTACTAGGAGAAATTTCAGGGTTTTGAGTTAAAACATTTTACTTGCGGTAAGACAAATTTACACGAGACACATTTTTTTTTTGGCGCAAGAAAACGTTTCTACCAGTGTAGTAATGGAGGACTTAGAGCAGGTCTCACTTAACAAACTAAACTGTCATGTGCAATTTTATAAGCGGTATGTAGATGATTGTATATGCTGCATACCAAATGATAAAATTGAACATGTTCTGCACACATTTAACACATATCATGATAGGTTAAAATTTACTTTTGAAAGAGAAAATCAAAATTCTATAAACTTTTTAAATGTAAAGATAATACATGATAACACACAAATAAAAACAAACTGGTACATTAAAGACACTAGTAGTAGTAGGCATTTAAACTATTTTTCAAACACTTCGGTAAATTTAAAAAAAAGCGTAATTAACAGTTTAGTGGATCAGGCTATTAAATTAGATCACCCTGATTTTAGAAAAGAAAATTTAAGCAAAGTAAAAACAATACTAGAAAAAAATAGTTATCCTAAAGAGTTTTCCAATAAATTAATCACAAAAAGAATAAATAAAATATATAACACAGGTACAAAATCAAATAATAACATATACCACACTATACCATATATAAACAATTTAAGCGACACAATAAAACACGAATTAAAAAAATCAGACATTCACATAACTTTCATACCTACCAACAATAGACATTTATTCACAAATTTAAAAACACCCATTAAACATGGTAATCAAAGTAATGTCGTTTATAAATTAGATTGCAAAGATTGTAATAAATGTTATATCGGACAAACCAAACAATATTTAAAGAAACGAATTTATAACCATCAATACACTGTTACACATAACGTCACCGCTGAAACTGCTTTATCTAAGCACTCTAAAGATAGACGACATAATTTTGATTTTCAAAACACTAAAATTTTAAAAAAGGAAAATAATTATAAAAAAAGATTAATTTACGAAATGATATACATTAAAAAAGATGAAAACGCGGTAAATTTTAGAACGGTTATTGATAATTTAAATGTTATATATAACAATTTAATTCACGCCTGAATTTTATTAATTTTAAGCTCTTGACTAGGTTTTTTTTTGCCATGATTTTCCCTAGTCCTTGAACAAAATTGTTAGAGCTTGACAAAACATAGATTGATATACGAATAATTCAAATCATTTCAATTTCTAATGTTGTATTAATTCACTATTCCTTCATTATTACTTGTGAATATAATTAAAATTCGATATATCAATGAATTGTTTGTTTTTTAGATAATTTTGTTGATAGGCATGGCAATTTATATTTATACTATTAGTAATTCGACACATATTAAATGTCAATTTCTTCCACTGAAGAAGTTATTTAACGAAAACATATTATTATATGTTATGGAATAAATTGGTATTTAATTATTTATTGTTTTATTGACCTCTAAGTGGGAATAAATCAGGAATTAAAAGATAAGTACACAAAGGTCAAAAAATACATATATTAATATAAGTATTATAAGAACTGTTGTTTTATCTCTTGTAGCTGCCTGATGATGGGAATTTCCCGAAACCGATAGCAAATTATTTGTTAATATAGAATCTTGTGAGATATAGACCAACCTTTTTTTCCTTCTATTTGTGATCATTATATATTATTATTATTATATTTTTTGACATTTCTAGAGGTTTATGGATCCTAGATATTTGAAGCTTTTCACTTCTTCTAATTCAGTTTCTCCAATTCCTATCTGATGATTCTTTTCCTTCCTGCTTGTTATCATTGGTATTGTCTTTTGTTTGTTTATTTCTATGTGTATAGCATCTAGGCACTTGCTGTATGATTCCAAGTTCTGGTTCGGTGTTTTTTCGTCATTTTAGATTAACACTATGTTGTCCGCCTACAGAATTTTGAGATTCTTACATCTTTTATTTGCTACTAACTTACATACATTATATTCTTTCACTTGTTCATTAATTTTTGTAGTTCTTCTTTGGTTTTTTCCCTTTTCAGATTTTAGCCTCTTAATTTTTATGATAATTATCACTCTATTTTCCGTTTATCTCTCTTGTTTTTATTTTTAATTTCATTTCTCTTTCATTTCCTGACGTTTGACATTTTAAATAATTAATAAACGTAACAATTTTCATAATACACAATCAACATGAAAAGTATGTACCTAATTTTCAAATGAAAATGTAATAACGATCTAGGTAATACACGTAAACAGATAAATTAAAACGCCAAAAAGACCATATTTATACCCTCATTCTTCCCATCTTGGAAAATGAGTTGATTGAATTTGCAAACATTAAAATCCACTTACACGAAATTAAAATTAGCACACGTTACGATCGTTAAGCGTTACCGCATCGTCCCCACTTCGCTCACTTCAATTTTATACGAAAATTTTATCGTTGATTTTATTCGCTAAAAGGCAGCAATACCGTCGCATAAAATAACCCATCGTTTAACGTCGGATGGATGAAAAAAAAAAAGAAAAACGTTAACGTAAAAAGAACATCATTCGCCACATGAGATCCATCTAAATTAAAATAAAAGTGTAAGCGACACAGTGAAAGCTGTATTCATTCGTAATACATAGAGGTATAAGCTGAACGTAAAATCCATCCTTTGAAAAAGTCTTTCAACATTATCGTTTTCAATTAAAGAAAAAGCGTTCTTATTCATCTCACATCAGTGTGGCGTGTATGAGATAGAAACAAAGAACAAAATAAGAAGGATTACGTAAGAGTGGAATAAACGAAACATATTGAAATAAAAAAATACATTACATTAATTATAACATTGCTTGGAGAAATGATACTCCTTTTAATTGCTAAGAGTAAAAAGGTATGACCCATTTCCTCCCACACGGTAAGCAATAGTGACGTGTCAGTTTTAAAGTTTATCTTGTTTACTTTCAAACATTGTTTGTTTTTCATTACTGAAGATTAAATATTTATAATGCACATTAATGGAGGGATAGCGGTTTAGGTAGTCGCCATTTTAATTTACGGGTAGGTAGTGTGTTCGGAAGATAAGACCGAATTTTCATTAACGCCAAATTATGGCGTACCTAGCTATATACAGATATGAAAGAATGAATGAGCGGATGAGGTTCTCTAACTACGAAAGTTTTTAATCATGTTCGTCTTGATGTTATTCTATTATTAGTTAGGAATTAGTTATTGCATAAAGCGAGATATAATCACAATATAACCATGTTTCATTATCGTGATTAGTAACGGTTCTAATACCAACGATAACGTAAGCTTGTGTATTTGAATAGACTAGCACGAGGTAATTTAACGCCCTCTATGTTACGTACATATTTGCAGTTCAACGTCACATTAAATACAGGCTTGTCAGGGTGCAATTGTACGAGATTGCTTTGGTTACGACAAACTGATACCTGCTCGTTTTCCTAACGTGGTAAGTGCCAATCAACTACACCGAACAGATACTAACATCAAATATTTGCTATCGCAGAGGCTGCTTAATGATGAATATACTCTACATAAACACACGTATAGGTCTACGTCTATGTTACTGCCAGGTATGTATGTACATATATTTGTCATAGAAAATTATCTAAGGGAGCTTATTAATTACATGCCACAATTATTCCAGGTACACATAAGGCCAAAAGACAAAAAAGAAGGCCACCATTAGTTCAATAACAATTCCATTTTGTTATAAATGAAAAAAAGAGCTCTCTTTTCATAAAAAGTTTCTTTGAAAGTGTAAAATTGATGGCATTAATTGAAAAAAATCATATCGCTTATATAGCCACCTCCCAAGCTGATGCAAAATTGCGCTCGTTTTACGGCATATTGAATTATTGCTCACAAAACTGCCGGCTCCAAATTGGCGATTCCTTCTTTAATATTAGCGGTCAAGACTTGCAAGGTTCGTGCTTTGTTGTGGTAAACGCCAATTTTAAAAAGTCCCAAAAGAAGAAGTCTGATGCTGTTAGATCTAACGATCTGGACCGCTAGTTCAAGTCTCCAAAACGGGAGATCGCTCGACCTGGAAATTGTTGTCTCAAAATCTCCATAGTTTCCCGAGTTGTGTAAGCGGTTGCTCCTTCCTGTTGAAACCAACAATGGTGAGAGGATGCAATGGCTCTTCTTGGATTTCATGTGAATTCTCTGTGCCCCAGAAACGCAAATTTTGTTTGTTAACACAACCACTAAAGTGGAAATGAGCTTCGTCGCTCGTTATGATTTTTGATACGGAATCATCCTCTTCTTGCACCAAGTTCAACAGAGTATGGGTTGAGAAAGTTAACCTTGTCCGACGGTCAGCAGGCAGCAATTCGTGAACAGTTTGCACTTTGTAGGCGAACATTTTCAAATCTTTCACCAAAATTTGTTGCAACGAGCGTCTGCTGATGCCTAATTGTGTGCAATTTAGGGTAGGGCGAAAAAATTAAAATATATAAAAATAAATTCAAAAATTCAAATAGCATTACTTTTCAAAACTTGTCTTTTGGGGATGGTGGTGACCTACAATTTTTTTCAGATTTTTTAAATATAATATTCTGCCTCTAACGTGATCTGAAATTATACCTAACGTTTCAATATTACGTGTTTAACCATTCTGTTGAACTATCGATTTTTTCGAAAATGCAAAAAGCATTACATCTCAAAACTTTTCTTTGTGGGTAGTGATACCCACCGAAATATTTGATATTCCCGCTTGCAAGTGCGAATTTACTTCGTGCAAGTGTGAGAAAATACGAAAAGTACCCATAACTGGACGCACTTATCTAACAGATCAAAGAACCGTTAGAAAAATGTATATTGGAAACGTTGATATTGTTATGAGCAAAAAGTTTTCTATACGAGAAGAAAGAAAGACTAAAGCTAATACTACGATTACAGCACGTTGTGATGAAGCACGTGCAGGATCGTCAGGACTGTCTTCTAATAGCGACGCAAAATCAATGGTTGATCACAAATTAAAGCTTGAATCATCATATTCATCCTCAGAAAGTGACAATGAATTGCAGCATACACCAAAACGAAAGTTGGCTGATACTGATTAACCATTCGACCAGCCTGGACCAACCAAAGAACGTGCTACACAACCTCAAATGAGAAATAAATTGGCAACATTTGCTAAAACATATGATACATTTGGGGTTTCCAACCGAGCTGCTGCTGCCATTGCCTCTGCCGTTTTACAAGATTTTGGTAGAATTACGAAGGAAGATAATTGATAAACGTAAAGTTCAAAGGGAAAGAGTAAAAGTTCTTCGTGAATTGAAAACAACAGATAAACCCAAGCCCAAACTAATTTGTGCGTTATTTTTTGACGGAAGAAAAGACAAGACTCTTGGAATGGAAGTATGTATATGATGGGAAGACCCGTCCTCGTGTTGTCGTAGAAGAACATCTGTCGTTCATAGAAGAGCCAGGTTCACAATATTTAGGGCACGTTACTCCGTCTTCGGGTTCTGCAGAAAATATTAAAGAAGCCATCCTAAACTTTTTCAGAACTAATGATATCAGTCTTGAGCATCTGACATGTATTGGTTGCGACGGTACCAATGTCAATACCGGATATAAACGTCTTCTTCAGTGATTTATTTGCCAACTACATGGGAATGAACTTTGCTTGCGTCATCTGTTTCAGTACCTTGACGGCAGCACGATTGGACCACCAACATTTTCTGGAGACATCGGCAGGTCGCTGCAAAAATGTGTGCAGTTGCCTTTAGTTAAATTCGTAAGTATTAAATGCAAATTACCAGTCATTGATATGGAGAACAGAGAAATTAGCACAGATCAGAAGTATCTTTGGGACGTGTGCCCAAAATCCTGGTCTTCCCAGGAAGTCAACTGAAAAAGCAGTGCTTACTTTGGATTGTTATGAGTTCCACTCCAACTGGGCTTGAGTTGCTTGATTTTGCAGAGGTTAATGACATTATTTTGCTGAGTTTTACTAAGCATACTACTCATTATCTTTAACCGCTTGATCGCAGTTTCTTTAAATCTTAGAAAAGCAATTACAACACAGTCTGCAATTCATTCATTGAGAACAATTTTATAAGGCTATAGTTTGGAAAGCTACTGAGATGGGCATGAACGATATCAGAATTATTCCACTTGGTAGCGATTCCAGAATACTCCTACCTGACACCAACTGATCAAAAATGTAAGACTGCTCGCTAAGAGCCTTTGTTAGCTACACATGTAGGAGATGCTATGAAACATGTATGCCTAAAGAAGTTAAGAAAGAAAACTTTTCAGAACTTACTTCAACAGAACTTTTGGTCGAAATTTTACTGGTTGAAGAAGAAAACTACTTCACGCAACCTTTGTGGTAGTATCCCGAAAACATGAAATTAAGGCTAAGAAGTAAAGCGAAATCAATTTGAAAGTGAATGAAAGAGAATCGAAAATAAGTGAGTTGTGTCGAAAATTACAACGCAACTAAAAACAAAGCTGATTAAATTAAATGTCAAAAGTGTTCCAATTTGCTTGATTATAGTAAACAGAGAAAAACTAATCCAAAAGCTATTGAAGAGCACATGTCACAAAACATTGTTACCACACTTGTTAGAACCATATAATATTCTAAAAACAGTATTATTATTCAAGGAAGAGAACCAAATTAGCAATTAACGAAACTATTAAATGGTACAAATGTATTGATCAGCAATTACAAACATAGTATTTACTGGTTAAGAATAAACTTGTTTTTTTGTCAAAATTCTTGAAAATTAAAAAAAACTTCTATATTGGTCCGGGTCCATTGTCGTGATGAAAAAGCACTTTTCCGTTCCAAACGAGGCCGATACTGCATCGAATTTGGTCAATAAATCGCTGTAGTACTGCCTCGTGATCGTCCTTCCCTTCTGCAGATAGTCGATGAGGATCAGAACTTAGGAATTCCAAAAAATGGTCGCCTTGACCTTTCCGGCCGATGAAACGGTCTTTGCTTTCTTCGGATCTGATTCGCATCTGAAAAGTTCACTGCTTCGACTATTCTCTGGTCTCGAGTATGTAGTGGTAGATCTAAGCCTCATCCACAGTTACGAAACGCATAAAGAAAGCCTTTAGATTGCGTAGAATCCTTGGCCAGACACTCCGGCGATTTTTGGGCGTCCACTGCACGATGGAGTAGATCCGTTATGAACCTCTAGCAAAATATTTCTACAACTATTAACACTCGACGTTTGAAATTTTGACAGCTGCTATAAAAAAGGTTGCCGTTGCCGACCAATGAATCCACTTCAAACTTGGTGCGCCATCTCTTGCCGATTCCGCAAACTTTCCAGGTCACCCTCGTACATACATATCAACATGTGATCTGATGTTTTCAAAATTTCATAATATTTTGAATATTCATATTTAGGATCGTCCCTTATTAGTACATATATGACGTAGCAATTTTTAAGGCAATTACACGACTAATTGGAACAACAAGCACTTACCCCGAATCCGTGCAGTGTAACATTTTAAACAGGACTTCATTTAGGGGAAAACCTGTACAGAATCCGATAAACCCCGCAAGTAACGCTGACAAGATATCTCGTTAGAATTCATGAAACGTTACGTCGCATCGCTATACGGCTATATTTGTTGCAATTTTGTAATTGTATACGTTTTCACGTAAGATTAATGGAGCCGAGCGGGTCGGACGAAGTTGATGGACGCGAAGAATTAATTTTGTTTTATTCTTCAGAAATTGATTAAGCGGTGTAGATATTAACGATGTAATTTGTCACTGTCATTTATCGGAGTGGTCACAAGAAATAGAATATAATTCGTGTGCTTCCAACAGCTGAAATAATTAGACGTACCTGCAGGAAGTTTTTTTCAATTTGTCAGGGGAAAATTTGATGTAACGGTAATGATCGCATGACTCATATTGCTATTAAAAAAAAAACTGATTATTAATATAATTGGCAAACTGGTCTAAATCAAAATCTTTTGGAATTATTACAAAAATGTCATCAAAGTATCTGACCCAAAACTTGGGAAACTTTGAACCATGTTCTTTTATATCGTTTTCAAAATAATTGAGGAAAAGGGTCGTCCTCTATCATGTTCTTAACTTGTTCAATATATGATGTCTTTATTTAGAATTACTATAGCATTACCTTTATCAGCTTTAGTGCTTTTTGATGCTTAACATTTGTGTTTTGTATGTTTTTCTTTGTGACTATTTCACTTACTTGGTCTATCTTCTTTCGGGATGTAATATGTGGTTGTCTCCAAGCCATTGATAAGCTCTTCTAGATGAAGTTTTGCAGGTTCTTTGTTTAAAAATTGGAGTCCCTCTTGTATAAAAACTGCTAAAGATTGATTTTTGACATTATTATAATCCTTTAGTCTCGTTTCTTCTTGCGGTAGAAGGGACTTGAGTTTCTTGTTATGTGTTATTTTATTTTCCATTTTTGCCTTGATTGTTCTGTGTCTTTTACGGTTATATTAACCCCATTCAGCGGAGCTCAGTTGAGCTATGCTGAGTTTCAAGTAGTTCGTACTGTTATCAACTTTAGGTTCTCTAATTGTGGGTCATGTTTCTGTATTTCTTGATTTAGCCAATATGATTTTATCCTTTGAAGGGCTTTCGGAGGGAGTGCCTTGTTTATTTTCACATCCATTAATTTAGGAAACACTTTATGTTTGATGCACTTTTTTAGAAATTTGATGTCCAAACGTAACGATCTAAGTTTCGTAGAGGCACGAATAAATGTGTATATTCAAGAATAGAAGAATATTTTTTGTTTATAATTAATAAAAATCATTACTCTCTTGTTGCTATATCTTTCCTATATCGTTCCTTATAATCAAATAACCGTTTTTTTTAACAAGAAACAACTATTATAACAGTTATTGATATTGTTACTTATATACAGGGTGTTTTAAAAAGATGCGGCAATATTAAAGGGGGTGATTGCCCAGTTCATTTTATACAAAAAAAGTTCTTATAAGCATAGGTCCGCAAACGCTTCGTTACCGATCTACAGCGTGTTGAAGTTTAATTAAAAAAAAAAACAGTAAAAATTAGATTTTTCCAAAACGACTTGAGATATCATAATGAAATTTTAGGCGTGTTAATAGCTGTGGGAGACACATACTTTGCAATACAACACGATGCTTTAGTCGTACCAGTGGCGCGCATATTGGCACGTCACAGGCTATTTTTCAAGAAAAAAATCAAGACACCGCTGATTTCTCTAAAAATAAAAATATGTTTTTATTCTCTGTTCAATTGTGAAGAAAAAAGCTCTCTTAACTTTTTATCGTACGACGTACCGTTTTTTAGTAAAAAAAAACATTTTAGTGCATGTCCATTTATTACAGAAAAAAATGTTTAAAGAACAAGGGTTTTATTCAAGGGCAAAAACAAATATTTTACCGAACCAACAATGTGACCACCTAGAGCTCGGATGCAAGAATCCAATCTTCTCCTCATTGACTGGCGAACTCTCTCAAAAACACCAGGATCGGTTTTAATTGAGTTGCATCCAGCAATGATTCGATTTCTTAAGTCTTATACGTATTCCAATGGAGTAGGGTACATTAAGGACTTCAAATGGCCCCACAGGAAAAAAATCCAGGGGATTTAAGTCCGGAGATCGTGCAGGCCATAAGTGAGATCCACCTCGGCCAATCCAGCGATTTCCGTATGCTCGTGTTAAGAAATCACGAGCTACTTGACTAAAGTCGGCTGGTGTGCCATCGTGCATATACTACTTTGCATCTCTAATTGCTAATGGTACGTCCTCCAGAAATCCAGGGAGCGTGTTTTCCAAAAAGTTGCGATGCATTTCTCCGGTAAGTTTCCCTGGTAAAAATACCGGTCTGATTAGGCAGTCACCCACAATCCCAAGCCAAACGTTCAAAGAAAACTGATGTTGAAAACGATCTTCAACAATTTCATGTGAATTTTCCTCACACCATACATGGTTATTATGGAAATTGCGTATTGCATTTCTTGAAAAATTCGCTTCATCGGTGAACAGAATCATCATCAGGAATTGAGGGATTTGAACCATTTTGTGCAAAAGCCATTTACAGAATGCAATGCGAGGAGGAAAATCAGCGGGAAGAAGTGCTTGAACGCGTTGTATATGGAATGGATACAACAAATTTTCCTTCAGAATGTCCCAGATAGTCCCATTACTTACATCCAAAGTGTCAGCAATTTTTCGAGTAGAAGTACCTCGATTTTCTTCAATCATGTCTAGCACATCCTCTTCCAGCTCTACCGTTCTTGCTGTCCTTGGCCTTCCTGCTCCTCCATTTCGTCTTAATGTGCCTGTTTCATAAAGACGCCGATGAATACTTTCGAAAGTTTTTCTATCTGGAGCAATACGTCCAGGAAATCTTTCAGTATACAACCGCCTAGCATCTAATGCATTGCCATCAGCAAGTCCATAAATGTAGTGCATGTCGGTCATCTCGGCATTCGCATAGCGATTCATGGTAAGGAACTTCAACAAATTCGACACATACAAAATTATTAATCACGAGACTCATTCAATATGTCAGTGAATAAAACAGAACTGTTTAAAAATATTTTTGTACGCATGATAAATGGATATCCACTAAAATGTTTTTTTTTACTAAAAAACGGTACGTCGTACGATAAAAAGTTAAGAGAGCTTTTTTCTTCACAATTGAACAAAGAATAGAAACATATTTTTATTTTTAGAGAAATCAGCGGCGTCCTATTTTTTCTTTGAAAAATAGGCTGTGACGTGCCAATACGCGCGCCACTGGTACGACTAAAACATCGTGTTGTATTGCAAAGTATGTGTCTCCCACAGCTATCAACACGCCTAAAATTTTATTATGATATCTCAAGCTGTTTTGGAAAAATCTAATTTTTACTGTTTTTTTTAAATTAAACTTCAACACGCTGTAGATCGGTAACGAAGCGTTTGCGGACCTATATTTATAGGAACTTTTTTGTATAAAATGACCTGGGCAATCATCCCCTTTAATATTGCCCCATCTTTTTTAAACACCCTGTATAGTACAGGGTGGGCAAATAAAGTAAAGTAAAGTAAAGTAAAGTTTATTCCCAAAAAGATCTACAAACAGATATAGGGGAAGTCACAGACAAACTCAAGACAATTCTTAAGTGCAGAAGTAATCATAAATATTAACCATAAAAATAATAATGAAAGTATGAATAACAATGAAATGGTATTGGTAATAGCAATAATAAAAGTATAATAATAGTTATAATAACAATACTTAGTAATGACGACAGCAGCAACAATAGCAAAAGTAGTACAACAATTAAAATGAAATAGTATTGCTAAGTAAATAAGCGAGGTAAGCGGCTGTATCTCAGAAACTAATGATTGTAGAGAGTTACGGTAAAAATTTTTATAGGTAAAGTGGGCAAGGGAAAATGCTGGAAATTATTTTCAAGTTTCCAAGATGGCCGCCAGTGGGCGTTTCCACCATCTTGAATTAGATAAAGTTACGTTTCTCCCGATTTTCTCCAATCAATATAACAAAAATGTATTTGCGTTTTGATGTTAACTTAAAGTCAAACATTTTTTGTAAAAACAATTTTTCTCTATTTTTCGAAATAAAGTGGTGGGGGATATTTGAATGTTGTTTTAAATAAATGCCTGTAACTTCGAAACGGCTTAATGGATTTGGATAAATTTGGTATCATTGAGAAGAGCATTTCTTTGGCTTTTAGGTTTCTCGTAATTATGACAGTTGTGACCTACACGGCCGCCGATAGAGGGCGTGATTTGATATTATAACCAAAATATTGGATTTTCTCAAAAAATTCAAATGCGATGATATGATTTTTTTATACTGGAAAATACAGAAATGACCAACCAATAAGCCTGCGCAAGCCGCATCTTAATATCTTTTTCCCAACTCAAATGATTTAAAAAAATAGTAAACCAGGAAAATTCATACATCCCCATTTAAAAATCCATCGCTTGCTTTCGATAAGAAGGCAAGTAGTAGGCCATGGACACGACAATCGCCTAACAAAAATATTGCCAATTAACTTTTGTCACACGCAGCTCAATATTGTTGATTGCGTATAATTTGAGTACTTTTTAATCAAAATGCCTCTCACAAATAATGAAGCCGAGATTAAATTTTTGTTAATGGATGGCTTGAGGAAAACTGAAATTTCTTAACGGAAATTCTCTGGATCGACGAGGCTACCTTTAGTAGTGATGGTAGAGTAAACCGTCATAACATGCATTATTGGTCCGCTGAAAATCCGCATTGGTTAAGAGAAGTGCAGCACCAAGGACGCTGGAGTCTAGATGTGTGGTGCGGTATTATTGGGGACAGAATTATTGGACCTTATTTTTTTTATCAATCTTTAACTGGTAACTGCTTCCTAGAGTTTTTGATCAACGACTTGCCAATTTTGTTGGAAGATGTGCCACTCGCAATTAGGAGAACTATGTTTCCGCAATTAGATGGTTGTCCGGCACATTATTCAATTAATGTAACGGGACTTTTCGAGAACGCTGGATAGGAAGGGGAAGCCTATTTCCTTGGCCGGAAAGATCTCTACACTTAACATGTCTTGATTTTTACTTGTGGGGACGCTTAAAAGACATTGTTTTTCAAACTCCACCAACAACAGGAATGGATATGGACAACTCAATTCGTCAACTATCAGCGGCAGAAATCGAGGCTGCGGTTCTGTCGACTTAAGAAAGACTGGAAAAATGTGTGGAATATAACGGAAGGCAATTTGAACACAGAAGGCATTAATCTTTTTTCAAAATTGGTCCTCTTCAGGACCACAACTTGATTTAAAAGGAAAATCGCTTACAAATACGAAAACGTGTGACTTAAAATCACAGCACTAAATAAACTGATATTTCTTGTGAATATTTTAGAGAGGAGTTTGTCTTGTATTTTCATGGCCTACTACTTGCCTTCTTATCGAAAGCAAGCGATACATTTTTAAATGGGGATATATGAATTTTCCTGGCTTAGTATTTTTTTTAATAATTTGAGTTAGGAAAAAGATATTAAGATGCGGCTTGCGTAGGCTTATTGGTTGGTCATTTGTCTATTTTCTAGTCTAAAAAAAGTCATATTATCGCATTTAAATTTTTTGAGAAAATCCAATATTTTGGTTATAATATCGAATAACGCCCTCTATCGGCGGCCATGTAGGTCACAACTGTCATGATTACGATAAACCTAAAAGCCCGACAAATGCTCTTTTCAGTGATACCAAATTTATCCAAATCCATTAAGTCGTTTCGAAGTTACAGGCATTTATTTAAAGCAACATTCAAATACCCCCCACCACTTTATTTCGAAAGATAGAGAAAAATTGTTTTTACAAAAAATTTTTGACTTTAAGTTAACATTAAAACGCAAATACTTTTTTGTTATATTGATCGGAGCAAATCGCGAGAAACGTAACTTTATGTAATTCAAGATGGTGGAAACGCCCACTGGCGGCCATCTTGGAAACTTGCATATAATTTCCAGCATTTTCCCTTGCCCACTTTACCTATAAAAATTTTTACCGTAACTCTCTACGATCACTAGTTTCTGAGATACAGCCGCTTACCTCGCTTATTTGCCCACCCTGTACAGTGGAAATTGTTGCTTCCGCGTAAAAATTTTTCTGTGTTTCCTTTAAAAATACCGTCAAAATGCCCCAAAAGACAAAATTTGCAAAATCGGGATACGGGTGCTGTTCTTGAATTTTATTTAGCTTACTTATCCGAGAAGACATAACTTTTAATCTTAATAAATTGAGCATTTGTGAATTTTAAACAATTAATTAGAATTTCTAACAGTTTGATCCGAAAGCGCAAGAAATCGTCTTGATTTCGAGTAATTTTTCGATTTCGACCTTGTCCAGCTCTTCTGACATATTAGCCAGTCTCTTGAAACCGGTTCCATAAACGTTGAATAACAAAAGGGGAAACTCCAAAGTCCCTGGCTAACCTGTCGAATCGATGCCTCATTTTACTTCTAATCAACGAAGATTCACAAATGAATTCATCCATTAACTTTAGAAGGCTTTCATACGTCAATTCAAAGCATACTTGATTTTTTTCCATATTGTTTTTCGTTATTAATTTACAATTTTAATTAGAAGTACGTAACTAAGAGTTCTAAATTGTTGCCTAGAACAAAAGTGACAGGTCTTGAAAAAAAATATTCCCCTAATTTTTTAAGCAGTATATAACTAAAATATCTAATTAGATTTAAATTAACCTGTCAAATGCTACAAACGCCTCCATTTATTTTCGAACTGTCGACTAGGTAGTACAATTTAAATATTCAAGCTGTGATATTTTGGGATCAGTAACAGTATATACAGCAAATTTTAAAGTGCTTTACGCTTCTTAACCAAAACCATGCGTTTAATACGTCATTCTTGTTTAAAATCTAATTTGCTGCTTCAAGGAACACACAGGAACTCTGATATTCCTTAATCTACAAAGCTTTGTCTCATCTCGTACACCGTTATTTTTCAACATGAAACGTTTGCCGTTTACGCTGTTCTCTCTATTATACGTTATTCTTTAAGACGCGAAAGATGTCTATTCAAAAGTGTGTTAGCCTTTGTAGTCCTCGTAACATCATTACACTTATTTGATCTTGTAATCATATCCTATAATAGTTTCAAAACTTTCCCAAGAAAGCACTGCAATGCATTCTAAGTCGGTCTAGAAAATAAATTATACGAATTTTTGTGCCCCACAATGCTCTCTACATCCTCTTCTTTTTCTCGTTCGCGCGCATTCGGACCACTTTACCGGCCGGTCGGACACCACAGGGCCTTATTTCCCAAACGCAGGGCAATTCCCCTCAGGAAAATAATTTATCTCTTTCGTGTAATTTTATTGACCACTTGATCGTGTATGTGTGTGTGCCGTACAAGGTGGTCGGCTGAAAAAAAAAGTTAATGGCTGGCTCACAAAACAGGAACAAAATGCTAGGGAATTTATCACTGCGGCCCCGGCTATTTAGTTGTTTGTCTTTTAAATTTCCGAGCGAGACGACTAAATTAATTTTGTTGTGTTGTAACGTTGATCGCTCGTTTGGGGGAAACATTTTATTAGGATGTTTTGGAAAGATTCCGCCTTTTTTATGTTTTTTTTTTCGACGACTTCTAACTTTAGAGATAAAATCAAATATGATCGTGGTGTACGATCTTTTATTTCTTCATTCTTGAACAATAATCGCTTGTTTATCATGTGCAGTTTATATTATTATTATTATTATATATATATATTATATTATTATTATATTTAACGGGTCGATGGCCGCAGTGGTTAGGCGGCTGACTATTGTTGTGAGAGAACGATAGGTGCCGGGGTTCAATTCTCTGGAGGGACGGTGACATTTTTTCAGAGAGTTTAACCCCGGATCGACTTGCCATTCGCTGTTGGGAGCAAAGTGATTAACAGCGCGGCATCATAAAAGGCGATATGATGCTATCACAAAGCCATTTAAACACAACTTACACACACTAAAACTACACCGCAAGAGTTGCAGTGATAGCCAGACAAGTAATACAGCTTACGGAGTCACTGCAACTAAGCACCCACCACAGATTAAAAAAAAATACAATTCAACGGCAACGAAGTTAATTAGTAAAGAAGGCCGTTACAGCTTTGCTTGTGGAACCGAAACCTTTTTTTTTTTAATTTGTGGGTTCGGAATCGTCCCTTGTAAGTATACTATTGTAAAAGCAATATTTTTTTAATTGCTTTAAGACAGGAAAATTGATTTCAGTAACAGCAACAACCGCACATTTTAGTAAAGATTGCATTTCCTGCGATAGGTATGAAAAATTACTTCCCATTTTTCTAGTGTAAATTGCTCGGTTACTAACTTCACTCAATAAATCACTTAGCGATTACAATCTTCACGATTGACGATGATAACACGTAACATAGGAAATGCGACTATTTAGCAGACAATGTATTGATTGCAGGCTATGAAACTACTGCATCGTTCAATAAGTAATAAAAAAATTGGAACGCCAAGCTAAGTACATAATAAATCAGGCGTCGTTTTAGTATCGCTTCTATGTAACTAATGCACACAAACATAATTTTGAATGCGCTTCCTTTCATGTGTCGACACGAACTACATATTTTCTTACTCAAATCTGTTTCACCGAACTAAACCCTCCTTTTTGTAAAATAAGTAGAAGCGTCGAGCACACAATCAGTCTCCGACGACGTTTCCAAAGTTAAACCCGTTTCCGATGACGAGACGCGAGATTTCGGTTCTTATCTTGTTATGAAAATTCCTCCAGTCGATGTGGCTCCTTTACACACCGCTCTTGTACGTTCGAAGAACTTTAAACTTTTCAGTTTCCGATCTTCCGTCTCTACTTATATATCTCACTCGTTCTACTTTCGTTGTGGAAGCGAAACATCCGTCCAGACTGTTAGCAAATACACCGCGCTAGGGCATTAAAGCGCGGCTATGCGCGAAGCTAGTTATTCGAAAACGTCCTCGGAGGAAAATCCGTTGGTTGGAAAAATCGAAGCAATTTACGATATTTGCCGGTTTGTATGAATACCGCTCTGCTGCTATATAGTTTCCGTTCGCAATAAGGATAAAGATAAAAAAAAAGGGAGCGTGGAACGAGATGTGAAAGAAGGATGATACCGAAAGTAGTGGAATGCAGATCTCCGCAATATCCTAGATTACTATTGAGGGCGATTCAAATCTATGTAAATGGTTTTTCTGTTTCAGTGATAGTGGATGGTTTGTTTTTTTCCCTTCGGGCGAGCTTTAAACTTAAAATTAATTGAAAACTTTCAAATGCAGCTCGCTTTTAGAAACGGTATTAAAATTTACAACTAGATAGTATTGCCATTCAATCAACTTCTAGAACAGTGATAGTTCATGTTCAACCACATCCAACTGTAAAGTTTTGTTTTAAAATTCCGCTCGGTTTGTATAATACTTTTAATAGGCCATTCTTACCAATCACCCTGTATATGTAATCAAAATCGTGTTACTAAACATGCGAGACCAGAATCAGTTCAGTCTTATACGTTACCGAAACCTACCGTGGTTTACTGTAGCGTCATTAGCAAGTTAGTAAAAGAGAACTAAAGCATAATCTTAATTAACCCAAGTTTATTTTTTCTCTCTAGGAGTTGCTTATATTGTTGAGCGTGTGCTATAATTACCTTACAACAACACAACGTTATTAGTTTAACATTACTATTTGCTTGCTTAAAATAAACTTGTAGTTGTGTGTCACTGATGTCGTTAGTCGGCTATTAAATTGTACGAGCTATGGTAGTGTTATGTTCGCATTCTACGTGTACACCATGTTAATGAATGTTAATGACTTGAATTTTAGGAAATTATTCGTAAGCGTAGCTGTCAACATTCACAATAATTATTACACATATTACGATAATGTGTTTGTAATCTTGCATTGACACGACATTATTTCGTTTATTAATTTATTAGAACTTTACCAATATTTATTGGTTGACATCGAGAGAACTTTAATTGCTTTTGAATTAGGACCATTAACTACTACACTGTTTAAAAACGTAGCTAGTTGGGTTTTAAATAATGTTTCTTATACTATATCTGGTGATAATACTTGTATAGTAAGAAATAGCATCTTACAAGCTCAAAAACTGCCACCATTTTTTTCTGCATTTAGATGGTATGTCAGGTAGTCAATAGATTGATTCTCCTCAAAATAAATGTGATTATGTCTATTGGATAGCACGAATCCGAATCAAATTTGCTTAGAAAATGAAATTTTAAACTTCTAGACTTCTAATCGTTCACTAAATCATTTGCAATGCATTCTAATCTTCGATTAAGATAATATTTACCATTTCTGTTCGAATAAATCGGTCGTCGTTAATAAATTGCACAAATTATAATTCCAATTAAATTGACATTCATCTTATCCTTTACGTAAACACCTCAAAACCACGTCTCCTTGCTTATGATGTGTAGCCTCTTTCGCTAGAAAGAGGAAGATTTCGAACATGACAGAGAACTATCTGGAGGCAATAGTGATCGAATGCAAATCAGAAGCCAAATGTCTAGAAATAAGCCTAGACACAAAACTTCTGTGAAACAGGCAGCACTGACCAGGACGAGGACTGGAGAGGGTGAGAGAGCTTAGTCATCTCAAGCGGGAGTCTATCGAACGATGACAGTTGGGATATACAGGGTGTTTTAAAAAGTGTCGGATACTTTACCCGCTTATAGTTCTCATCAAGGCAAACAAAAAAGTTGTAATAAACATAGGTCCGCAAATCAATTTTTTCATAGATAGAGGTGATTCTAGTTTAGGCTGTAAAATAATTGTTTATTTGAAGAAACTGTCATTAATTTATTAAGCGTTGTCAGTGCCACGTTTGTCCCTATTAAAACGTTTGTGGCTTTCTTTCCTAATCGTTCAATTCAATCTGAATTCAAAATTGTTTTCACAACTACATCAACGATTAAATGAAAATGGTTCATTTATTGTTAAAAAACATAATGCCGGATGACCAAGATCAATGGCAACTCCATCAGAAACTGAGGAAAATGTTCTAGCAAGAGTAGAAGAAAATCCGAATATCAGTACCAGAACAATAGCTAGGGAGCTAAACATCAATGCTTCTTTAGTATGGAGGATTTTGCGAGAACAGCTGCTATATCCTTACCATTTGCAGGTACAGGCTTTATTACCTCCGAATTATGTTTCCAGACTTGCTTTCTGTAGAATTATATCAAAAAAACTTATCCAAAATCAAAACTTTGTTCCTAATATTTTATTTACTGACGAGGTTATTTTTACAAACAATACAATAATGAATTTCCACAACAACCACATTTGGGCGGATGAAAATCCTCATGCTGTTATAGAGACAAGACATCAGCACCAACATTCTGTGAACGTTTGGCTGGGTATTTTTGGAAATTGTTTGATACGGCCGTGTTTTTACCAAATCGTTTAAATGGCGAAAATTATCTGAACTTTTTAATCAATATTTTAGCCCCATTACCTTCCCCACCCATTCCTCTAATTGACGGAGGTAACCAATGGTTTTTGCACGATGGTGCACCACCACACTTTGCTGTCGCAGTAAGGCAATTTTTAAATGAAAATTACAACAACCGGATAGGATGGGGAGGTCCTGTACCATGGCCACCTAGATCCCCTGATCTAAACTCACTTGATTTCTGCATTTAGGAAAACAAATGCCACACAATCAGACAAAATCCAGGGCTATTTGAAAGAATACGAGCTTCCTTTCGGCGAAGATGTGAAGCATGTATACAAATGGCAGGTGGACATGTAGAACATCTTCTTTAGGCTGCTTTTTTGTGAAAATATTAAATGTAGTAGTATACTGTTTGTTAAAAACAAATGAGAATAGAAATTCACCTCTATCTGTGAAACAATTGATTTGCGGACCTATGTATAAGTATTAAGACTTTTTTGTTTGCCTTGACGAGAACTATAAGCGAGTAGAGTATCTGACACTTTTTTTAAACACCTTGTATAGCTTTTTTATGAAGCTAAGTAATAAGAGGGAATAGGTGGGAGAATCGTCCACCTACTCCCTAAAAGGAGACACCATTAAAGGGTATGCGGATAGTACTAAAATTGACAAAGGAGAAGGTGCAGGGGTATTTGGCCCAGGAACTAAATGCTCCAAATATGTGCTAAAGTCTTCCAAACGGACATCAATGCCACTGGAAGATGTGCTCAATTGAACGTGGACAGGAACTATCGGAAGCAAAAACCATCAAACAGCCATACTGGTGCTGAATTCTAACACCAGCTCGAAACTAGTGTGAGAGTGCCTTAGCAGCCTAAACAACCTAGACAAGGAAAACAGAGTTGCATTATGCTGGGCACCAGGACATACTGGAATCAGAAGCACCGAAGAATCTAATTTATTAGCAGGAAAGACCACCACAACTTAGTTTGAAGGACCGGAGCCGTTTTGCGGCTTACAAAAAAGAACAGGTCAGAGTCTTCGAGTATCCCTTTAGGAGAACCTCTCTGGCTTGAAACATTCCAAGATATTCCTTGGAAACTACAACAAGCATAGAGCAAAAACAGACAAGGATAGGTCTAAACCAGAGTAGCGAATACAGTTTCACGCCATAGACAAAGAAAAAATTCTCTTCTTTGAAAACATTACACTTATTGCAGTTTATTAAAGCTCTGAGGACTGGATAGGAAGTCCTGAGACCGGGCAAAACCTAGCAGCTTACAGCTCATGCTAATCGATCCTTCCTGTATCGTCTATACAACTTCTTTCTGTTCCCAAATATGAAAACGTTGCTTCTATTGGAAGAATTAGCGACTGTTGCTTTCGCAGTCTATTTGGCAACCTAACAAATTGTAATATCTCTTCAGCTTTGTAAATAATTGTGGAACTAAATACCACTACAATTCTCAATGAAGACGCAGTTGAGAAATAAACCTCTTCTTCCAAAAGTTACTATCCCTGCAATCGCTGCTTTTCTAAATTATTGTATTTCTGAAACGTTGGCGACACTGTATGTATTACGAACTAACCTAACATAAAATGTATGCAACCTACAATTTACATTCTTTATTTTCTTTTTTTGAAAAAATCAGATTTTCGATAACTCTCGACGGTACTGAAAGGAGGCGTTTTGCATTGTTCTCGGACGGTATTGTCTTTCTCGGAGAATTTTTAGTGCTTTTCCATGCTTGTGTCGGAATATGTCACGTTTAAATTCTAAAGGTAAGACAGGTTTTCACATAGCTTTATGCACTGGAAATATACGAGAGATAAGAATAAGAAAGTTAAATGCGTACTGCTCGTATATAGGGTGAACTTTTCATTGCTATTTCCGATTTATTGCCAGAATTTAGCGAGCCAACAAAACGAAAATAACCGGATAAAACATTCTCATTAACCCCTTAAATATACTGCGTTTGAACCAGTAATTTCGCTAAATGTTTCTCAGAGGTACGAGTAAAGGGTAACAATTCGTTCCAGTTAACTACCGAGCGGTACAATGCAAGTGCAGTAATTTTAATTTAATCGTACACGTATGCAACTGCTGTAACAGTAAATAACATGCTGCTTCCTATAAACGATATGCAAGAGCAACTGCTTCGGAAACGGAAAAATGGAAATAGGGGAAAAGAACCAACAGTTCACAAACTGATGAAATACACAATTCTCCTCGACTCTGGGGGATGGCGTGAACTTACGCCGCAATTAAAAGAATACAGCCGAAATTCCGGACGAAACCTTTCGCGTTCCTACTATATTTACACGTACTATAACGCGAACCTAGATAAATATGTCAAGGAATGTAAATAAAAGTTAAAATGTAAATAAAACACATGTTTGTGAAAGCGACCTCCATTTTTACGGGGTTGAATCAACAAGGAATTCTAGAGGACGCTGGGAGGAAAAAGAAAACGGTTAAATATAGGTACTACAGCCCGAAGGAAAGCATCTGGGAAAAGAAATAATGGATCCGTTGGATGTTTGATTTAAAAATCGCTACGGATTTCATCCATACCGTAAGAATTGTGTAAACAATTTGGGTAGATTATAACAGACAGACATTTTTCAGATTCTCATGTTCATTTGCATGAAACTCGCGAGGTAATTATTTTAGAATTATGTTTACAATCTCGTTAAGAACATTAAATACTTACTAATGTAAATTTAATTCTTGCTTAGACGAGGTAGTTTCAGCTGTTATGTTTCCGAAACAGTGTATTGATGGTTATAAATTTATGTCTTTAATTTTCATCTGTGTTCAGCAATTAATTAATTAATTGGTGTTACGGATCTATTGTTTAAGCTTTATTTTAAACTTATGATTAGTATTGGTCTGCCCCAATACTCTGATACTGTTAAGTAAGGATTACATAATTGGATTATAACAGGTCAATAAAATGCTTGTTTTGGAAGCACACCAAGAGCAACTGGTAGAAAATTTTGAGTAAATTAAGAAAAAAGTTTAATTCTGACAAGATGTTAGAAGCGATGGACGCAATTAATGAGAGGAAAATGGGCTTAAAGAAGACTTCTAAAGTTTTTCAAGTACCACGGTCATCTTTACAAAGATTTTTAAGAAAAACCAATTCAGATGCTCAAAAAGTAATTCAAACTCAACTTGGAAGGAAACTTGCGTTAGGAAGAGAACTAGAAGAACAACTTGTTGAATACATTCTTAGTATGGAAGCTTTGTATTACGGATTCACACGAAAAGACATATCTAAGATGGCATTTACGTTAGCTATGAGGAATGGAATATCCCATGCGTTTAGAATGGACTGATTGATCAATCGTTCAAAGTAAAGTTGCTGTAGTGGTAGACAGGAAGACAAATAGGGTTCCTAACTTTGCAGCATTGAGCGTTGGTGGCCAGTTTGTCCTTCCGATGCTCATCTTCCCTCGAAGAAATCGGAATGATCAGTTATTGCGAGGTGCACCACCCGGATCTGTGTACACAGTGGGTGGGCGCAACAGAACCTTTTCTCGGACTCTCTCCTCGCTCGAAAGAACTATATTTCAATAATTTTGCTGCCCTCATATTCGAGACACAAGTTCCAACCTCTTGACAAGACACTCATGGGCTGTTTCAAGACCTATTACAGCGAGGAAATTGGCTTCGAACTAATCAACGAGCTCTTGGTTGATTTGATTTGGCCGAGCTGCTAGCGAAAGTTTTTTTTTAATCTCAAACTGCTAAAATTGCTACCAATTTAGAGCTACTGGGATTTTCCCTTTTAATAGGAACATTTTTTGCGATGCAGACTTTATAGCCGAGGAAATAGACTGTAACCTAACACCATTACAAATGAGGACAGAAACTAATATCAACCTCACACCTCTTCCAGGAACTTCGACATCCACTTCTTCGGCTTCTTTGCCCAAGCTTCGCCAGTTACCAGAGATAGAGCTCAGGCTGGCAATTCTAAGGGATCTGAAGTCCTACCATCGTCTACACCAAATCAATATCTTCATGATTGGGAACTGATTTCCCTAGTAGCTCCGATAAATCCGAAAAGATTTTATTCTTAGAGGGAACCTGCAACAAAGAACCTGTTCGTAAAAACTGTATCTCCTTTTGATATTTCGCCACTGCCAGCCGTATAAAAGAAGACAGCCACTCGCGGAGAAATCTCAAGTCATCACTTTTTCACCCTAGAAAAGTGATTTAGACGAATCACTGAACTGACCAAGCCTAAAGCGACGGGTAGTTCCAAAATCTGAGCTGAAATCTAAGAATAAAGGAAAACGGGCCAAGAAAAATGTTAAATCTGACAGCGAACAAGAATCTGAAGAGGATGTCGAAGACTTTACTCCGGTTAACGATGATATTGATCAAGTTGGCCAAAATATTCCTGATGATGAAGATCCTGCTTGCATGTTTTGTGATGTGATCTGAAGTGGCAGATGTGTTGTTTGTGGGCACACGAAGAATGCTCAGGAAAAGAAAAAGAATTTTATGTTTGTGATTTTTGTCTTTAATATTGATACTGATGTTTTATAATCGATACTAAGTTTATGGATATACAGAAACAACAAGTGAAGGACCCATATTCGGATCACTTCCTCTATCAATCTCCCAATTATTATTAAATTGGTTTCTGTACCAATGATGATTCATGAAACTCTCCAAGATTGGCATTATAAGGGAGGAATGCACTGTTGGTCTTTGTATCACTTGTTTTAAAGTTTTCTAAATGACCCGTTTTTTTGATCAATTTTCTTAAAAAATCTTGCTCTATTAACTTAGATAACAGCTATAGCTACACTTACTACAAAAAGCAAACTTTCACCTCAGCAGTGCACTAAGATCATACAGGATGTATAAAAGAACAACACCGACAAGCCAGCAAGAGGAAAAAGCTCTTCCATAATAGCAGAACAACCCCAGTCACGATAACCATAACCAATTTTCTTGCGCAAGAAGAATCTTGACTCGCTTGGCCAAAACTCAAAACATGTCAAGTAGGGAAGTAAGAATAGGGAAGGCATTAAAATATCCATGCGTGTGTTGAGGAGCTATGCATTCTACAACACCCCCTTTGAAAGGCAATTGACAAAATTGAAAGAGCTATTTGGTACTTCTACAGATGGAATTTCTGGTCCTTCGGCAAGCAGGAAGGAGAATCTGGAAATAAGGAGGAATTGGTCCAAGCTGCAGCTGACATAAAGAATAGTCAAGGAAGACATGCAATACTTTCTATTGTCATAAGGCTAGCAGTCCAAACCAATCGAAAATGGATCTACAGTCTACAGATCTAAATTCTATCTGTATCGGTATCTGCTATACCGACCTGTGTTTTGTACTGCCCTGCACTGTGTTACTTCTGATCTTGCCCACTAGAAGCAATAGGATTGGAATTGGTCCATTATCAGAGGTCCGCTTCTAATACTTGATCTATTTTCATTGTACTCGCTTGATGGGTGATTCCAATAAGGTACCATGAGTGACCATTACAGGCATTATTTGGATTTTATTTTGTGGCATTCCTCGACGTTTTCAAATCAAACTTGCCTAATCGACGCCCAAATATTCTCCAACGAATACAAAACCGCTATAATTATGCAATTCTTGATGAGGAGATTATACTTAGAGTCTTTGCCGCCCTTTACAAACACTGTGTTTGCTAAACAAGTTTAATAAATTGTATGAAACTGTCATCAAAACCCTCTTAACAGAGGAAATAAATAGGACTGGTGGATTGTCCGAGAACTAATTCGATTACTCCGCTGATTGGATTGGGATCAATAAACTCGAGTGAAGGGGCATGTTAAGTACTTACTAAATGTGATGATTGACTATCTAAGCGACTACTGTACAGCTATAGGTCGTCACACTAGACAAGTATAGGTCGAAAATGGGTAGAGAATTAGAATTGTAGCAAGAGTGCCACAATATTTTCCCCTGAGTCCCATATTTTGGAATATCCTCTTGAGCAACATCTTTCAAATTAAGGTGCTGCCACTGTGGTGCATACCTTTCATAACTATTAAAGGAAACAACTAATATGATCTCTGGTGAAAGAAAGCGAGTTCAGACTAAATAACTGGCTGGTACATACTATCAAACATTGATGGTCCAGGCAAGGCATACCTGTTATGGTTCACCTCATCATCCTCTATCAAGTAGCAGTATGAGAGGAAGTATTCGACAAGAAGGTCTACCGTAACATAACAGAGAAGATGCAAAAAAAATGGGAATCTTCAATGACATCCTTGCCAGCACACGTAAATGGAGGGGTTGGAGTTGGAGTGGAAGGCTAAGGAAGGCTGTCTATAGGAACATTATACTGGACAGATAGCAAGAGAGCTAAGACGAAAACGTCACTACTGCCCACTACTGGTCAAAGCAGTTAATTACAACTCAGACATTGATGTGGACATGGTGTTTTTAGTTTTTATCTTCTTAGATTTGGCAACAGACAACAATCACAGTAAGTAAACTAGGGGCGTACCAGCTCAACCAGTCCTTGTGGACACCCTGTATAAGATGTATTTTGACAGCTAAAACCTCTGTAAAACCACCAAATTGTCATAATTATGACAATTTGACAGTTTGGCTGGCAAAATACAGCTTATACAGGCTGTCCACGAGGACTGGTTGAGCTGGTACGCCCTTAGTTTACCTACTAATAACACATGTGTATACCACAGGCAGGAAGCCCATACAATCTTTGTGTGTTCAATATGGTTCTGGACACCAGATGAAACATGTCATATATACTTGGCACACCACTGATCAATTAACACCATCGGTTGATCCAAGAAGTGACATCTAGGGAGAATTATTCAAAGACCAATTTATCAAGGATGTAATGAAAGCCAGGCAAAAGAAAGAGATAAAATGCTATGCTGGTCAAACCTAGTGTATCTATATTATGACCTAAAAGTATTTATCTTGTAATCCCAGATGTGTATTGATGATTATAGACTCAATTAATTTTTCAACTATGATTTTTCCCCAGCCCTTGAACAGAATTATTCGAGCTTGACAAAAAGTTTGACATTCATTTTAACTCTACAGTTTCGTAGACTAATTTAGAACAAAAAAGATTTATCTCTTCTTTCCTTAAATGATTTGTTTTGAAACTCATCCAAACCGATGGTTTTACGGAAAAACGCATGCGGCCAATATTTTCCTTTTCCAATACAATTTATCAATGTTTTTCCGATCTCGTTCCCTCATCGTTGCCGTGATTCATCAGTACGCACTCCCGCGGAAATTATTCAAATAAGTCGAACGAAATCATTGCGTGAATATAAATTTTTTTTTCATCGAACATCTCTACCCATTTTTACAATATTGACGTTGGCAAGTTTGTTTGATTAATGCGCGCTAGCTGGCTGATTTCCGGGGCCACTTTCCTTCTTCTTTAAAGTCTCCCGGTCGGTCGACTCCACTCGGCTCCTTCGGAAAGGGAAAGTATAAATCGGATGTCGCTCGAGGGGTAATTCAAATATTTGCCTAACGTTCCGCTTGATCTGTTGCGGAACATCCAATCAAGGGTGAGAATTTCGGCACCAATGCCTGTCGTCGTGTATTCGTTGTTCCGGGTTTTGCTTACCGCGTACCCATAATTAGTGCGAAGAGGGCGCCGTGGCGATTCTCCCTTTAAAACTTAGTACACTACGTCACGTGCCTAAATTAAAATGCAAATTCGTTCTAACACGATCCTTAATCGGTCCTTCTCGTTTCCCTAGTAGGATTGCTGCTGACCCAGCCCTGTGTTTAGATATTTATGGTTCAATAATTCTTAAGTGTTATCGAATCATTTGCATAAGCCCGTAACGCTTGTTTATACTTTGATCCGTCGGATGTGTATTTCGAGTAGTGTGTTATGTGGAGGAGTTTGTTTAGAGTACTTGCACGCTTTACATTTCAAAATGCATGTTTATGCAAATTTTGCAGTGTTTGAAGAGACAAATAAACATCTTATGAATGATTTATTTTATGATCTGCAATTTAGCACAGAGCAGCTAGTCATTTTTACAAGATCAACGACAAAAAGGACTACAACATATTAGCGTACAAGGAGATAAAATATCTGAACTTTGGTCGAGCTTAAAAACTGAAAAATTAGAGCTAGCATTAGAAGCGGACCACGTGGTTTCGACCTCCCAAGTCTCGTCAGTACAACTTCGAATGCAAGATTTAATTTCATCGCATTTTGCATCGATACTTGAGGAGACAATAGCCTTGTTTGGTTCATTTAATACTTGTTGAAAACCATACGATTCAAGAATAGCAAATAATAGAATACTCACGTCCATGAAGGCACAAGCTATGATCTTTGTTTCATTTAACCATTAATTCTTTCAGTAATGGGAAAGTCCCTCGTGCAGTAGATCTTCCTTTCATATTCCTTATCTTATCCTGGAAATGGTTAGCGTAGATGAAAATAGCTGATTCAAGCATTACATTCACAATGCGAGCTAACGGTTATGCAATATACAAAGCTGCTGCCTTAAAGTATACCAATTTAGGGCAGCAATCAAGTGAGTCATTTGTTTTATTTTGGTAACTGAAAAAAAAATTAAATTTTTGACCAAAATGATCCCAGAGCCTTGAAATAATTACTTTGGTTTTAAACTCCAAATTTCCAGGAATTAGAATACATCAAAGGAAGCCGCTGGAGAGCTCGTTTTGAAAGCAGTTTAGTCGGTCGACGGCTGATTTCGAGTTGCTAAGGGGAGAACCTACTAAATTTCCTTCTTCTCAATTATTTCGTGAACTATGCATCAGACAACTATAAAGGACAAAGCTAGAACAACCTGGCTACCTATGAAAAGTTCGATTTTAAGAAAACGGAGGGGAAGGCGAAAATCAGAATTTCTTCATTATTTTGCGAAGTATGCAAGGTATAAATCTTGAAAATTTTTAAACAATGTTCAGAACTAGAGCAATCTGGAACAACTTTCAAAATTTTGAATTTCTAAAAAAGGGCATTACTGAAATTTGGTTTTTTTCATTTATTTCACGAAGTATTCATGATAGAAAGCTAAAATATTGGAACAACACAGAACAAACGTAGAACAACCTGGAACAACTGTCAAAATTTCGAAATTCGAAAAAAGGAGGCTAACTTCACACCCCTGAAAATTTGTTTTCATTATTTTATTTTCTTTTCAGCTATAAGTGCAGTAGTTTGTAAAAGGAGAGGCAACTGATCATAGGAAGACTTAAAAAAAGCTTTGGAGGCAATTACTACGAAAAAATTATCTGATTATAAAGCAGCAGGGCAATTTGGCATTCCTCGTAGAACTCTTCGTAGATATGTAAAATCAGATTCCAATGTTAAAGCGAAGTTGGGGCGTCAGTTTGCGCTTTCGGAACAACAAAATGCTGAGGTTTGTGGCAGAATTATACGATTAGCAGAAGTGGGCTACCCAATGATAAGCAAAACATTGCGATTATGCGTTTACAAATACTGCAAGCACAATCAAATTAAGCTTTAGTTTTCTGACAAAAATCCAAAAAAGGTAAGAAACTTTCTGAAGGCAAACCCCATCAAAATCTGAACCCGGCCAGAGCTCAAAAAATTAAACAAATTCATCGTTGAATAACATTTTTCCAAACTCAAGCAGATTTTCCAGGACAACGACATAATTGGTAAACCTGAAAGGCGTTTCAATATGGATGAGAAAGGTTGTAGACGTAATTTGCACAAAGAACCAAAAGTTTTAGCCATGTTTCTATATGATCCGAATGCTATTCCTGAAATTGCCTACCAACCAAGTACAGCATCTCATTTACTACTTCCACAACAAGCAGAACCTCAGGTGACAACCCCGTTAACTTCCTCACCAATAAGAGAAATTTCTCTGCAACCAGGAACTTCAGGTATGCCAACACGTCAGCGCTACAGAATGTGTGATCCGTACACTGACGAAAGTGATCCTGATGATCCCAGTTGGACTGACGAAGAGGGTGAACCTGGAAATGGCGAGTTAGATGCTAACAAAAACACATTTTCCGACTTGCTTCCTACTCCAATCAGGAAGACTTCGAAGATGGCTACTAACACACAAAAAGCTATCAACAGTAGAGCTGTTGTTTTAAAAAAATCGCCATTTTCAAAGAAAAATGGAATCCAAGATGTAGCTTCAAAATTGAAAAGCAAACCACCACCTTCCACATCTCTAAAACCTCGTACCGCGCATGTGCATTTCCTGCGCAGCCTACGCTCATGAAGAATGTTTCATTTTCCTCATTTATTGCGAATATTTCTTTGGTTCAACGTTATAGGTCACATGAGTGCAGAGGTTACCCAATATGGCCTAAATTTATTTTTTGTTTTTTTTTTGGTATTTTAAGGGTTCTGGTGGGTTTCTGGTTGATAAAAGTTATTAAAATTTCTACAATTACTTTCCAAGAAATTACTCTTTCAGAGTAATTCATTGAAATTATGTTTTAAACAAAAAAAAACAGATAATAAGCTTAGATAGGCCATATTGGGCACAGTTACCTTATTTCATAAACTACACATAACAGAAGGCTCAAATTTTGGAACAATGTTCGGAACAATTAGAACAACCTGTAACAACTGTAAAAATTTTGAATTTTGACAAAGGGGGGTAGACCAGAAAAACGGTTTTTTCGATTTTTCTAGACAATGTTTTAATGTTTTTCTCCAAAATTCTGGAACAATTTGGAACAAACCTTAAACCTAGAACAACCTACAACAACTTTCAAAATTTTGAATTTCGGAAAGGGGGAGGGCGAGCTAAAGAGACTAATCTGTTTATCAAGAGACGTTCACTATGCATGGAATCGTGCCTAGTCACAAACAAACAAACGACTCGAAACCAGCTCATAACCAGCTGTTGTCTACGCAGCAATTTATTAAATAAGTTAATTCAGTCTTCATTTAATCCTTTGTTATTTTAACAGGATAAAATGTAGAGAATTAACCTCAGCCAGATTGAGTAGCCAATATTGATAGAATACAGTGTTACTGTTAATTTGTTAAACTAAGCGGATTTCTAGGCGAGGAGTGCGTTGAAGACACCTAATTTTAGCGGGATCTACCTTTTTATAGTGTGGAAATCAACTATGTAACAATCTGTCGCCCTTGGGCGAGCATCTAAATTCTTCGAAACATCCGATCACGCAGCAGAACTTTTCCAGAACATGCTTTACTGCTATATACTCCTCTTTATTTTGTTTCACTTAAGTTTGTTTAGATTTAATTAATTTTGAATGTAACAGTAAGTAACATTAAATCCCTACACCTTCATGTCTTCCCAATAAAACAGCGTCAGCGAATACCATAACAACGTCAATTACTTGTAATACCAGAGAAATCTTAATTTCGTACCTAACACTTTGAAGTGATATAAATAAACAAGTTCAGCTTTTACACGAGAAGTCTAAAACTTTGATAAAAAATTAAGGCCACACTAAAAGGTTTCCAAATTTAATATTCCAGACGTCTACCGGGCTTCACTCCCTACCAGAGTGACAAGTTAATCCCTTCGAAAGTATTTATTTAAGAGCACCATAAAATTTCATTTCGAAGTAATTTTCTACTTCCACCGAAGAAATAATTTCGTCTCTAAACTTTACTGTTGTCGATACTGGAGCAACAACATCCACACTCACAGTTTCCCCGCAAGAGAAGTCGTACCAAACCAGAGACATCTACTGAATTATTAATTCGTCCCTTCGTTTTATCTCTGATTCGTATTGTCGGAGGGAGAATTGTGGGCATTTAAGTTAACAACAACTCTTCCGCTAAGTAGCGCCGACCGTGGGGAGAGGGGCGGGTCGCGGGAATGGGGGACGTATTGTTGTCGTGGACCCGGGAATGATACGCGCCTGTACATCATCCCAACGGTTAAACTTTATTCTAGCGGAATTAATAATTCACACGCAATTTCCATTTTCTCATTTTCGGATAGGAGACCTCCACACAATCTCCGCCCAAAAACTAATTTACACGTTATTAAAATTAGATCCGTCTCGTTCAGAACAAATACATGCATATTAAATAGATCCAAGCAAAGATAAAGTTGGATATGCTGGAGTGGAAATTCCAGAATGAGACGATTTTCGAAGGAATATCGTTATCGTCGTGTCTTTTCGTATTTCCCTATTGACGTTTTATAACTGAGAAATAAGGATTTGTTTTATTTCAGTTCAAGTTAGTAGTCTTTCCACAATAAGATAGCTATTTTAAATAGTTCATTAAAGCAAGTTCAAACTGCACTGAAAGACAAACTGTGGTGTCCCTTCTCGGCGTTGACATATATAGGAAGATGGACATCTTGGGCATAAAGCTGAATATGAGAAAAATCTGCAAACAGAATAGCAACCACTGGTGAGCCTTGAGGCATGCAAGCTAAGGAACGAAGCCTGCCACGACCAATTTGTGAATTAGGCCACAAGCTTTTGATTAAGTCCGGCAACAATCTTAAACAGCAAAGAACTTATGACGTTCTTCACTTTAACCCACTGAACACCAAACAAGTTTTGACTAAAAGACCGACGCGTTTCAAAAGCAATGCTGTCATTATCAAGGCGATAATAAAACTAAACTGGTGTTCAGTGGGTTAACGTGTTTAGTGTTCAAAGAACTTAAATTGTTAAATTGTTAACTGTGCTGGTGCTACGACAGGAGTTAAACAGTTGACAGGTGTACAACAATTCAAAGAGAAAGCCTCATGACAACTGGTTACGTTTGGAGCAAATGTGATAAACCGCTCGGGATGTGACCCACAGATGAAAGAGTGGTGTTAGAACAATCACGAAACCTATTTACCTCTGGATCTTCACACTATGTTCCAATACTCCTCAACAAGAGAAGGCAAGGGCACGCATACACTTTCGCTCGGAAAAGGTCTTGGTCAACACTCAATTTCTTTAAAATCTACTATTAATTGGTACGCGGCACTACCAGATGTCCTTTCAAATTTTTCAAAATCACCAAGGTTGCCATCCTAGAGATAAGCAAGCTGGTAGTTCGACTGCCAATCCCTTACATGCCATGTAACCCTCACCTCTACTGTGGGCAAACTTAGTTGATGAGCTGTTAGAGGAACTGTCAGTTAAGCGCTTTTATTGTCTCGGATACGTAGACGATCTGGCGTTCATAATAAAGGGGAAATTTGCAGGAGTGATTTATAAACGAATGCAAATAGCCCTAAATGCGGTGAACAATTGGTGTAATCAAGTTAATGCAATGAAGACACAAATGGTCACATTCACAAAAAAGATCGACCTAAGGGGCTCAAATCAGTAAGGATATAGAAATCCCAACGGCCAAGGAAGCAAAACACGTGGGGGTTACCTTTGACCAAAAACTCACCTGGAACACACACACAAACAAACGAGTAATTGAGCATCTATGACCATTGGTATATACAGAAATCTGTGTGGAAAAAACTGGGAATTAAACCCAAAGATGACCTTATGGTTATACACAAGGGTGATCAGACATATTATAACATATGGGTCAGTGGTGTGGTGGCCAAACGGTTTAAACAAAGAACTACTCCAACATCGGCTATGGAAGTCTTACTAAACCTACTACCACTACATATACAGGGTGTTCCCTGAGGTAACTGGAAAAATTATATCGTGTGTTCCAGAGATGATTCTGATCATAAAAGTTCATATACACCATAGGTCAATTCCCTTTCGTTCTCGAGATATCGACAAAAATAAAAATGTGTTTTCGTTAACGCTATTTCTATATGAGATAGCACTTTAGATGCAGAAACGGAATTAATGACTAACGCAGTGATGCTAGCGTGCTACAGCAGAAGAATACTGTCGACGCTTTTCAAATCGTGTAGTGCCTCACCATACGACATTTCCTAATATCTTTCAGCATTGGAGAGAGACGGGATCTTCTCCTAATTCAAGTGTCGAAAGAGAATTTGATAGTGCTCAGCAAACTAACGTTGTTCTAACTGAACTTGAGAATCCACAAGTATACGCAGAATTTGTGAAGTGACAGTAGGAGGACAACATGTAGAATAAGTTTTCTGTGTTTTGGTGAATTGTAAAAATTCTTTAATAAATTGAAACCACCCTGTATGTTCTTTAGAAATTTACGTAGTGGTTGAAGACTTGCTAGATGAAGCAAAACTTTTTATGAAGAATGACTACTTCCTAAACTGCAAAATAAGGGAGTTTACAAGTATAGCCAAAGAAGTTCCTTGTTGATGCTAAGTTTTACTCTCTTCACTTAGTAGCCTGATGATGACCGCACACGAAACTAGTTGCTACCATTAAATCATTTTATATCATTAGGTAGATTTAGTGTTTCATTTACCTAATACTACTTACACTTTTTTAAAATTCAGTAATTTTGATCAGTTACGTCACTATATGGACCAAATTATACATAATGTGAACGGAAAAAGGACTTTGCATGAAGCGAAATTGACGAACAATGGATTTTATCAAAGTAGGCCGATAATTCTAAAAATTTGTACAGGTACATAACTTTTCATTCCGAACACCTTTTTCAGTAACACTTTGGCATACTGTGAACGGAAAAGGTAGTTTACCTGAAACGAAAATAGTTTTTCCTCAACTGTAAAGGCCTACTTGATTTTATAGGCATTCCAACTACAGTCGAAAATATGTCAAAACAAGCAAAACTTTTTATAAAGAAGTTTTTGCCGTAAAATGTTAAAAAAGTTTACAGGTATAGTTAGGTCCATCCGTGTCAGAGAAGTAGACAGTTGGGCCGAACCAGGAAAAAGCGTCGCTATTTACTCTGACAGCCAAACAGCACTTAAAGCGATTAGTTCCGCAAATGCTGACTCAAAGCTGGTTTGGGACTGCGTAAGAGCCCTAAATGAGGTGGGTACCCTAAGGAAAATAACTTTGGCCTGGGTCCCCAGCCACACGGGAGTAAAGGAAAACGAGGCGGCCGATGAGCTGGCCAGACGAGGTTCGTCAAGGCCTTTCATACGAGCGGTCCCTTCCTTCGGCATTACCAAATCACAAATTAAGAGGTCCATCTACGAATGGTCACCAAACAAGTCCAAGGAATGGTGGGAAAGATCGCCAGGACAAAGACAGGCTAAGGAGTTCCTAAGGGAACTGAGGCCTAAGTTTACTGAAGACCTACTGAGTAAAGACAGGAAGACTGTCAAAATGATAGTAAGTCTGATGACCGGTCATAGCAGACTGAATAGGCATATGTTTAACATAGCCCTGGCAGAAAATGCTCTCTGCAGATTCTGTCAAGAGGAAGAAGAAACCCCAGTTCATGTTTTTTGCCACTGTGACGGCCTAGCGAGGACAAGGTTTCTAGTAATGGGGGCAGAGAACCCCACAGTCAACGGCTAGACAAAAGAGCCGCTCTCAAAAATGATAAGTCTGATTAAGAAGGCGAAACTAGAGAGCGTTCTCTAAGGTAAAGGGGATCACAATAGACCTGTAAAGGTCGCGGTGAAACAGGCCCGCATGCCACCCCACTCCTAACCAAACCTAACCTAACCTGGCAGAATTAATTAAAGAACTAAAACCCGGGGAGTTAACTTGTTTACCTACAGATGGTTCCAAAATACAACTTCAATAAAAAAAGAGGGTCCTCTCGCCAAAGCCTCGCCTCAATGGTATACAGATGGCTCGAAAACGGAACTAGGTCTAGGAGTCTAACTCTATAGAAGGAAACTGAAGTTTTTCAGGCAGAAACGGTTGCTATTAATCACTGTGTGAACCATGCTTTAACCTAACCTCAAAAACACAATATGAAAGATGGAAATCTTTAATCATCTAAATTGAATAATAACGCCTTTGAATTCAAGAAAGTCACTCAGCTGACTGCGTAAGTAGCAAAGTTGGAGCAGATGGTCTTAGCGCTAAGACTGTTGTCTTCATATTATGAATGAATGCTTGGCTATTGGTTATTTTTTTTTAATTGTTCAAAGCAATCTATCTTCCCACATCGAAAAAGTAAAATCCTAATCAATATAGTAATTTAAGGCTTATTAGTATCGCCCTGGTGCTGTCGAAGATCTTCGAGCAGATAGTAGCAAATCAGCTGAAGGAATATATTCTGCAGAACGACAGGTCTCAGAAAGCACTACAGCTCTCCAGTCTGTTTTTGATGACGTGATTAAAGCTAGCGATAGGGCTAGCTAATCGGTGGGCTAGCCGGTCGCTGGATGAATCCGACGGTGGGTTAGCTGGTCAGTGGGCTAGCTGCTCAGTGGGCTGCTGGTCCAAACTCTACGAGTTTGGCGGACCAGCTAGTACTTCAGCTAATTCCTGCAAAAAATTCTTCACCAAATTGAAATCAAATTGTACACGCAGTTAAATGAAATTCCTCCAAATTCTATATTGGGCAAACTATCCAATGATGACGTGAAAGAAGCACCAAACATCGTAGTGATAGTTAAATAATAATTGCAGTAATTTCAACCAACTGTGTTCGAATAGTTCGAGAGTTCGAGAGAGAACATTGAGCGTAGATCACCACCTACCACCACTAGTGATATGGATAAAAGTACAATCTACCTGCGTCGTAATCAAGGTTGCCAATTGTATAATTACTGCTACGCTATGCTTCCTCCACTATCACTTTAATCCCATCGTGGGAGCTACACAAAATTATGCAAATAAACTGGAGAGATTTTTGGTCGGGAATATTTCCACAGCATCGCTTCGCAGAGGGTAGATTCACTAATTAAAATCGAACGCGCAAGATAAAGTATTACAGTTCGTAATTGGAAATATCCCGTAAATAATTCCCGAAAAAGAATCCCGCTGAAAAGCTAATTTCCTAATTTTAGCCTCCTAAACACGAAAGTAGGTACTCCATCCCCCGCATTTCCTGGTGTAAAGCTAATCCCCTCACGCTCCATTCACTTGATTCGTCGCCACTTCCCTCCTCCTCTCTACCGTCACACGCTCATCTTTTTCTGCCCCTCTCGCTCATTAAGATTGTATTTAATTTCGTAATTAAGTTTAGTCCCGAAAGTGTGTTCGGCTAATTCCAGGACCGGCGTCTCTGGCGGTCGAAACGTTTAAAAATTTGCGTGAGAAGATTTTAATCCGGTAACGAAAGCACACCTTGCGATGTTAGGTTTAATATGAATGCCTGCTGAGTCACGTAATTTTGCTTTACATTAATCGATGTTGTAATTTTGGACACATCCAAGGTTTATTTTTTTATTTTAAGATAAGCAGGGCTAAATCAATTGTTAATTATATATTGGTCACAAATGTCACCAATGTTTTTTCCTCCTCTTTTGTTCTTTGTTTGTTCTTAATTAACAATAAAGTCGGGAATCCCTGCTCACACAGGAATGTCGTTGAAAACACCATGAGATACCGCAAAGCTGCCTTCCGAATGTTTGGGTAAGATATTTCTACACCACAACTCTTCTAGGCTTACACCAAATTCAAACGAGTCCTTGAAATTACTGTCATTTTGAATTGATTCAATAACCTCCTCTTGAATATTATCAGGGATATCCTTAGGCTTGACAATAAAAGGATTTCGAATCAATTTTTTTTATAACTTCAGTCTCACTCCTACCATATTCAGGGAAATAACGAACAAATTCGTCCTACAGAGTGCCTAAGTGACTGAGTACATTATGTTGTACCTTGTCTGTAATAGTGGCGTAGTCGCCGTCGTCAGCAAGAGTTTTCAAAGTCAGAAAAGATTGAAAGTTTTTCTCTTCAACTTTGGCTATCCAGATATCAATTTTACACGAAAACCCACGAAGTTTGTCCTCGAATACAAATATATTGCCAACACCTTCAAACTTTTCGTTTCCAGAACCTTGAAGTTGTAAGTTCAGCTGGTTCAAATGCCCAAAAATATCTACTAGATATGCGAGTTGCATCACAAGAGTTGGTTCACTCGATTATTCCAAGAAATGCCGCATTTTCATCTCAATAAAAAATACTTTTACCTCTTCTCTCAACGAACCTCAGTATGAAAGAGTAGTGCCTCGTACTCAGAGTCTAATGCTGCACATAACTTTGTGAAAATACGCACTACTTTTAATAGCGTTCACCATCTTTATGGCCAATTTCATTGTATTCGACAAGTCTTCGGGAAGTGTTTTTGATGCCAATTCGAGGCGATCAATTATGCAGTGCATCGTCACTGTGGAGGGGTTCTTCTCTTTCACCAATGTTGCTAAGCCTGAACGTGATCCTAGCATATCAGGGGCCCCGTCGGTACAAAATCCAACCAGCCTCTTTCACTCAATGCCATGCCTCTCAGTAATCACAAATGATTTTCATGACATATTTTCCTTTCGATGTTGTTTCCAACTCTTGGGATATTAACAGTTCTTCCTTAATTGTGTTGTTGTCTCCTAAATACTGAACAAAAACTAGCAACTGGCAGGATTGAGCAACGTCGGTACTTTCGTCACACTGCAAACTGAGAAATATTGATAATTTTTAATTTCACAAACCAGCTGATCTTCAATGTCATTGGACATTGTATCGATCCGTGCCTTCGCAGTATTGTTCGATAGGGGAATATCTTGAATTTTCTTAGAAGCTTGTTGGACTGCTGTAATCAAACATGGCTTCACTAGGGTTTCACCAATAGTATGCGGTTTCTTTGCTTTGGCGATTAACTGTGAAATCTCAAATGAAGCTGGGAGAGCTTTTTCAGACGATTCATATGCGGCACCAGTTTTTCCTAATTTCATTTCCTTTAAGTTTTCTAATTTTCCAGTGAAGAATTCAGGTGGCCGGTCACTCAAGTTAGAATGAACTGTCTTTATATGACGTTCTAGTTTTGCAGGTTTTGTCGTGATGCTGCAATCCGGTTCGAAGGACCAATGTACTTTAGCGATGTTATCATCAGTGGCTACAGATTTTGGACGTCCCAAACGCTCATCGTCTCCCAAGCCTGTACGGCCACGTTTAAATTCTGCTGTCCAAAATTTTACTGTAGTAAATGATGGTGCAGAATCCTCGTATACAGCGTCCAACTCATCTTTAATTTGCATTGGCGTATTGCCTTTCAAAAACAAATATGTAATGACAGCTCGATTTTGTTCATTTCCATAAAAACTATCGTCAAACAATTGTGCGTCCAAAATGGCTGAAATTTTGATGATTAACTGCTGCCATCTTCACATTAGTGTCGCAAATATTTCAGACTACCCTCGTAAAATGCACAAAACAGGGCCACAAATTCAACTCATCCCAACTCTGCACGCTCCTAATACAATAACGTTGAACGCGATCTCTCCAGGATCTTCCATTTGGATGCGAATTAAAGTTCAACCAGAATAAAACGATGGAAATTGTTAATCTCCATCAGCATATTTCCTACACTCTCTCCTTGTGTAATCTTATCTCCTCGAAAATCCGTTTCCGTTTGCTAACGTCTAAGGTCTAACTTGAGGGTTCTGAGAATGAGATTCAGAAACTTTCTCCCTCGGCACGAAGCACACAACTCTCCGGCATACAATAATGTATGTATAGCATAGCTAGTATATAGGAGGATCAGTTTCGCTATCTGTTGTCTAATGTCTTTAGAGGAGAAACGACGAAGCCGTTAATGGAACGTATTATTCTGTTGTACATGGATGTGTGCGTCTTTTAAATATCACCATTTTAATATACGGAGTATGATCTTAAATAAAATTGTGTTAATTCAAGCCCATGGTATTTTGAAGATATCCAAATGGAGATAAGTTATCTACAGGATTTATTTTGTTGAAATAAATAAGAGTGAGTGCGTTTTCCATTTGGCCAATGTTATTTTTGCATCTTTCCCTTTTCAAAATAGAATTTTTAGATTTTAAAAGTGATTGAACATAGTTTTATACACAAAATAAATCAATGCCGAATATCTGGTAACCTCTATAGCCATTCATCACTATTGGAAAGCTAGACGAAGTGTGTCTAAGCTTCTTTATCAAGTTGTTCTTGGAGGAAATAAATTGACAGTTCTGGCTAGTTCAAAATCAGGCCATCATTTATGTTCAGTCTGGATGGGAGACGTTTTTTTTTTTCATATTTGCATTGCAGGTTGGTTTTCGAAATGTTTGATGGAGGTAATGTTGACGTCCTCCGTCAATTGCCCCAAGGGACATCAGCAATGTGTCGGAGCAAGCTCTCGCGGCACAGTAGCGAGTAGAGTACGTACTTGACGGGGTTGAATTTTGAATTGATCATTTTATTGATATATTGGTGCAGTGTGAGACGCGAGTTCAAAAGCATTCCTAACACATCTTGATTAGACGATCTCGAAGACCACTCCACTATTGCACCAAGTGTGGTTTGCGGTCCGTTGCGTATTATTATGTTTTCATCTTTGGAAGCACTGTTAGGGAGTTGGTTATAAAAATTAAAAATAGAGTAAGGCCCAGTGGAGATCCCTGTGGCACCTCCCCTCCCGCTGTTGTTAGAGGAAATTTCGCCTTCCTGCCTGACTGACAAGGATCTGTTGCTGAGATAAGAAAAAACCTGCCTAACGACGTTGAGATTCAAACCTTTGTGGATTAGATCTTTGTGCCACACGGTATCAAAAGCTCCTGCAATATCAGAGAACCACCCCAAGGGCTTCTAGACCTCTAGGGCATTGCAGATTAGTTCTGTAAAGCTAAATATCTGGAAATCCATACTGAGCCCCTTGTGGAACTCAAACTAAACGAAAAGATGTTCCTTTAAGGGTCTCCGCCAATTTTGCAAATCAAGAAATCAGCTAAATCACCATCAACTTCTTTAGCAACGCGAGTGTCGTCTCTTGTTTGAATGTGCAATGTCACTACTTCAGAAACCGCTATTTCGATCGGTTTGAATGCTGTATTTTCATTGGACTGAATAGACGTTATAGAGCCGATTGTTACAAATTTTCGAAGTGGACAAATTTGAGAACAAAGCGGTTATCAAGGCGCTATCAAGCTATAAGTCATTTCAGATACGAATTTAGGCATCATTAAGCGAGATCGTTACTGTGAATGAAACCTGGGTTCACGATTATGATCCTGAATCGAAAAGGCAGAGTATGGAATGGAGACACAAGGGTTCACCACCCCCTCGAAAGTTTCGTACATCAGATTTTCCCTGTAGATGGAAGATGACGACCATGTTTTTTTTAGGATACCGGAGGAATTATCCTTACAGATCTTTTACCACGTGGCCAGACGATAAGTGGACAATATTATACTGTTTTAATTTCAAAATTGCGTGATTATATCGAAGAAAAAAGAAGGGAACAACGCTCCTGTCCACAGCAGCTGTGTTTTAGTGACTGCCGGTCGTGGGATTGATTTTCGAGAAGATGAAACACTGATGATAGAAGTGAATGACTGGCTTGCAGCCCAAGACAAACTATTTTTTTTTGAGGACGTCAAAACTCTTTACCATCGTTATACCAAGTGTATCAATGTCTTAGAGGACTGTGTTAGAAAATAAAAAATTCCACCTTTCCAAGTCGTTTCATTCTACGTCAGGGCAATAATGTATACAGAGTCATTCACAAAACTGCTTCGACGTATTTTTCTGGAAATCTCTAATAAATCGGAAACCGTAAAAGATAGTAGCTAATATGTCTAACAATCAATGATAGAAAATAATTAAGTGTATTCAAAAAATGCACTTTTATCGACTTAAAGTTGGTTGAAATGAACGTTAATTTTGGACTACCCTGTATAAATCATGATACAGTTTAGGACGTAAATTTGATGTATGCTATTTCGGCTAATAACATGCCAAATATGAGGTCTTAGCTGCAATGCCTTCAGAAATACGGCATTTTGAACATGACATTGCAATTGGTCCTATATTTAAAAAACAAATGAATAACGCCTGATTTTTGACATGGGGTGTCTTAGTAAGTTTTGATGCAGAATTGTATACAAAAAAATATACCATGCTATTTAAATTAAGAATTAGACGTCAACTTCCGGTAAAGCGGAAGTGGTACAATAGCGCAAATAATTTTGCGTTTTCAGAAATGTTGAATTTCAAGAAGGTCAAAAAGTTCTAACAAGAGTCATTTTTCATTCTATTAAATTCTCTTCTTTAAATAAAAACATAAGAAAGTTTGTTAAAGGCGTTAGCTAATGCACACAGTTTCCTATTACATATCTTGCTCCTGTAATATAATAAGTAGAGACGCTGTCAGTCTAAAATTGTAATCTTTTTATAATAAACCATTACAGGATACAGCACCTGGTCATATATCACACTTATGACTATATATATATCCATATACCCACATAACTCTAGCTTATATTACCTACCTTACCTCGTTTAATTTCACTTAATCGCGTTTAATCAAGATTTATGGCACTATTGTGTAAAATAAAAGTTCTGGAACAATCAACGTAAAATTCTAATCGTAAATAAAAGAATCGGTAAAGCAGAGTACCAAGAGGGATACAAGCAAAATAATAAATACACTTTTTCCATTCGATAACACGCTGTAAAATATATTCTAATGGGATTTTTTTTGTTTGGTACAATGTCAAGCGAAGGAAAATAAATGATACAGAAAGATAAAGGTCAGCCCCTCTTTTAAAGGGACGTGAAGTCAACTCGAGCGTATCCGCACTGAATCCCTTAAAATGCTATTGTAATATTTCTCTCTCTATGTATGTATGTATGTATATATGTACATAATATATACATATATTACAAATTCTAAAATCACATCTCAAGAATTTTATTTCTAACAAAGATTGCAATGGAAAAACAAAATTGTTTACCTAAAATTGGTAATCTGCCAAGCTTATCAGTCCAATAGTATACGAATTTATGAAGAATAAAGAATTTATCCATAGGAAGTCAAATTCTGTCACACTTTGGAGGAAGGCAGCTAAGCAAGATGGAGCTAATTTTAGAAAGTAGGCATTTCCATAAACTAACGTTATTATCTAACGGAATTAGGTCTTCAACTTAGTTTGTGGATCAATTCGTGAAGCGAGTTGTAGAACTTGATCGTTGTTGGACAAAACAACCCGTTCACGTTCTCGTCCAGTAGGTTTAGCCGAAAACATTGCTGCTGTTGCTCAGAGTGTGCGTGAAAATCCATCAACATCAACTCATCATCGTTCTCAGGAAGTGAACATGTCTTGTACTTCTCTGAGGACAATTTTTTTGCGTAAAGGCCTCGGTATGAAGGCTTACAAAGTTCAATTAGTCAAGGAACTGAACCCGCATGACCATCCGATGCGCTGGAGATCGCTTGGCTGAAGATTAAAAATCAGATGAAGCCTCATTTGCGCATCGGAGGCTCTATTAATAAACAAAATTGTCACATTTGGAGCTCAGAAAATCCAAACCTCATCATTGAGAAGCTCATACATCCCCATAAAAGTGATTATTTGGTGCGGATTTTGGCACCGTGACATCAATAGGCTATTTTTTTTTTGAAAGTTAGCAAAGAGCCCCCATTACGATCAATGGTGACCGTTAACGCGCTATGCTCAACGAATTTTTGTTTCCGCAAATTGAAGAGGATGACATGGACGACGTTTGGTTTCAACAAGACGGCATTACTTGCCACAACCGATATAACAATTGAACTTTTGAGAACCGTTGTCGAAAATCGAATCATCAACCGAAATTCTGATGTCAATTGGTCGCCTCAGAGCTGTGATTTGATCCCATTGGACTGGACCATTTTTTTGTGGGAAACCGTTAAGGATAAATATTACGCTAACTAGCCAGAGACCATTGGTGCCTTGAAACACGAAATCGAAGTTGCCATTCATGAAATTCAAACCCAAATAATCGAAAAAATACTTGTTTCTTGGGTTGATCGGATGACATACTATAGAGCCAGCCCTGGTGATCATTTGGATAAGGTTGTCTTTCAAATTCCGAACGTTAGATGGTCTACCCGTTACTCTTATTTTTTTTACCATTTTACCACAAAGGGTGTTTCACTTTCCCAAAACTGTCGGTATTGAAGCAGAACCAATTATCATTACATAATTAATGCAAGGAGATAGTATTTAGTGAATGTTTGTAGTGCCATATCACACGATCTAGAAATTATCGCAACCTACTTCCAAATCCTGCCCATGCTGTGCACTGCCCATTCTACACAAATAATTTCTAATAACTAGCTTGGGGAAGATGGTTTGAGAGACTGAACGTGACATCTTGGTTGGCTAGATCCCCAGACCTGACAATAATGGATTTCTTTTTTGTGTTGGGAAGGGTAAAACAAATAGTTAACCAAGAACACATTCGGAAAGTTTCTGGGATGTTGGAGACAAAAATAAAACAGAGTATCACTCACAATTCAATCGATTCCTCGAGTACACGTTCTCGAGCAATTTTTGGAAAATTCTAAAACCATATCTAAAAATGTGCAAATTTAGGAAGACGTTTATTAAAGCCTTACAGGCCGATTTGTTTTTCAAACAAAAAAATGAAAATTTATTAGAAATTAGTCTTTAACTAAGTAGTGCTGAACGCCAAAAATTGTTAACTTTTACAAGAATCGATTGGCCTTACATACAATATTGCTCTTCGATTTTAACTTAGTGACCGTTTGTTTCTGATCAAATGGAATCAAGTTGAAAAAGAGCAGTTAGCGTTACTTAAAGTGGGACAAAACTTCATTAGACACGGTGGATGTTCACACTTCTCTGTGTTTACGGGTATTAAAACTTGATATAGTGTTTCTAGATTTAACAAAAACAAGCCTATTCGTTAGGCAGCTCCACATGTGATCTTTTCTTTATTATACTCAATAAATGAATCAACTTGAGTTGGATAGGAGATCTTTAAAGGACTTTAAAAATGGTTGATATTTTGCTCGGAGAGTTGTATCCCAATCGATTTACCATTCCCTGTTGGAGATAATGTGATTAACAGCAGAGCATTAATTACTTAGTAATAGTAGGTGATCAGATAAACAATATGGCATAAGCAGTCGCAGCAAATAACGCCCACCACAGACAAAAGAAAAGCGATCGCTGTCTATCGTCATCTTTTAACTTTAATGGTCTGCACAATTTTCTGATGGCGCTGTATTTCATGATTTTAAAAGGTTTTAGCTTCACTTCACAAGTGTTTTCTTTCTAGTGCCGTGTAGGGAGGGGAGAGCTTTATAATACTCAAACACCTTGGTTATCTTACAATTTAAAATATTTCTAACACGATAAAGGAATCAAATAAAGGGTGGTCCAGATTGGACTTTGAATAAAACACAAGATATTTGAAAAATCCGAAATTTGTATAGTATAGACTTGCCAATTATGTATGAAATATGATATTGTCCAAATGCCCTCCACAACTCTGACATGACATGATACCATTCTTCTAGCGAAGTTTACCGTAATACCAATAAATGTTAGTCCTGGAATCGAAGCAGGTTTGTTGACTTAGACCCTTTCCTTCAAATAGCCTCAGAAGAAAAAGTCTTGTGGGGTTAAATCGCAAGACATCGCTGGCCAATTGATGTCGTCCCTTTGAGAGATTAACATGACCTGGGAATTTGGTTTGAAGTAAAATGGCTCTTTCCCGTGCTGTGTAACATACGGCTCCATCTTGTTGAAACCGCATGTCGTTAAAGTTCAAATCATTGGTTTCACAGAAGAAAAAGTTGTTTAGTATCTCCCGATAGCGTACACCGTTGACTGTAACAGCGCTACCGGCTCCATCAGCAAGAAAGTATGGACTAATCATTCTTGCAGCTCACAGTGCACACCAAACAATGCATTTTTCTAAATGCATTGGTTTTTTCCTGTTTAGCATGTGGGACTCATATACCCATTTAAATAAAAGTGGGACTCATCGCACCATATGACTTTTTTTTGTAAAAATCAGCATCCACTTCTTTGTTTTGTGAAACCCAGTTCATCAATGTACGGCGTTTCTGGTGGTCCGCTGGTTAAAGTTCTTGGACCAGTTGAATTTTGTACGCCTATAATTGCAGGTCTTTTTAAAAAAATTGTTGATTAGTGCCATATGAAAGGTTCAATTGCTGTGAACGGTGACGGATTGACGTGGTCGGTTCTTCTTGTACACTATCACGTACACGGGCAATATTTTCATCTGAATGACCTATTCGTTGTTTCCAATTTTTGCAATTGATTACCAATTCTACGATGACCTGGAATATTATTGCGTCCAAACAGTGGTCGAAGTTTTTTTCGCCTAATCGTAACTGATCGCCTGTTTGCATAATAGACTTGCATTGCTGTACTGTATAGGCTGGCATGATAAATTTGCCCCAACCGCAGAAATGTAAATTTCCATCACTCAGAACAAAAATGGCGCGCAATTCAAATCCTAAAGTCCAATGTATGTATACGTTATGGGATGACATCGCAGTGCGACCTGAAAGGTCTATGGTGCTGTGCTGTGTGGTTGAGGGTTTCTCGACTTCATAACTGGCTTGCTAGGCCTATCTGCTTTAGAAAATTTAGAATGTGGGATGGCTTGATTTTTGGCAGATCTCCCGCTTCTATTTCATAAGATCCTAGGTGCCTGGCCCTTGAATTACGTAGTGCTACGCAATCAGAGAGGATATGTATGGAAGTCTCGTCTTCCTCCTCACAGAAACGGCATTCTGCTGTCTCTGCTTGCCCAATTGTTTTCATATGCCTTCGGAGCCGACAGGGACCTGATAGGATTCCTGTCACTAGGCGAAGTTTGTCTTTGCTCGTTGTAATGAGTTCATTGAATCTGTTCTGGCTATAGGTTCCCAGAGTCGTTTTCGCTTGTCTCATTCCGTGTTGATCAAACCAGTGCTTGGTTTTCCTTTGATCAACTTCTCTTTTTAGTTTCTCTAATATTGTGCTCTGACTGATCCCGCAAAAAGGTTCAGGGCGTAAGAGAGATGCACTCGCTCCTCTGCTTCCTCATTTCCTTCTAATCCGCTGTGTCCCGGCACCCACATGAGAGTCACTTTGTTTTCCTTGCCTAGCTCGTTTAGCTTAGACAGGCAGTCCCAAGCCATTTGTGAGCTGATTTTATAGGAACTCCTGGCTCCTTGATTATCGGCCAAGATGATAATCTCCTGTTTCCGATACTTTCTTTCTAGGCTGAATCGGACGCAATTTTCTATAGCGTGTATTTCCGCCTGAAGGATGCTAGGGAACTTGCCTAAACTTTCAGAGTACTTGGTTCTGGGCCCATATACTCCAATTCCAGTCCCTTCGGTTGTCCTAGAGACATCTGTATACCATAATATGGCGTTCTTGTTCAGTTCCTTTATGATGTTTTGATTCCATTCGCTTCTGAAGCCTAGCCTCGTAGTGACATTTTTTTCGAAGGTAAATTTCTTCGACATCCCATGGCGGGGCATGTCCCACAATGCATCATCTCCTAGTAGGATTTTTTATTTCTGCCTGATGGGGCCTTCCCCCAAAGTTTCTATAAACTATCAGAGCTCTTTTAGCTTTGTTGGTTACTTCCAATCCGTGCTTGTTCCAGAGACGTTTATTATCTAGTGTAAGACCTAGATATTTAGTCTCTGTCTTCCACTCAATGCTTTGTCCATCTAGTTTGATGGTTTTGAGATTGAGTTTCCTTTTTCTTGTGAAGGTCACTAGTGTAGTTTTGGTGGGGTTAATATTCAGTCCCACCGACTGACACCATTTTTTTGTAAAAGTAGTTTGGATAATGTCGCAGAAGGTACTTTCAAATTCTCTCATCGGCATACGCCTGGCAGGCCCGTCAAACCGCAGAGCAGCCCATCTACATGAGCGGGGATGCAACTCCGCCTCGTGGACAGCCCCTGGTTGTACTGATTGAGATAGTTTCTAAATCTACCTCAGTTTCTGCTATTCTTGTGGAGAGTAACTCGTAAAATCGTAGTAAAATCGAAGCCAATAAAAAAGGAGACTATTTTATTGGCTTCGATTTTATTATACTTTGACGTCAATTACGAACAAAATAAGCAATTTTAAGGACAAGAGGCGGTAATTTTTTTATCAAATTTTCTAGTATATAATGTAATTATATTATTATAAAAGTTTAAGTCTAAAATTTGCGTCGATTTTCTACATAATAGGAACTACACATTAATAAAATTCAATTAAAATTTTATCGAACTATTCTATCGTGCACTTTTTCTACAGGTCACGGAAACTCTACTCCCCGAAACAATGTACCGGAATTAATAATTGAAACACGTACATACTTCCACGTTGTATCGATGAAACAAGTAAACACAATAAAATTTAGCGGGGAAACGATAGAAAAACTATTTTACGAACTCGATATATACACAAAAATAATTTAAACATCGACTATGTACGGTAACTACCGTTCCCATTAGCGTTGAGCTATTCGAAATGGGAACACCACCGGCGTTCGAATCGATGATGGTAAAATAAATGCAATATATAATATCGCGTGCATGTAGTACATAAAAGACCAGCCATAAAACGTTATCAGGGACTTACGCGTGCAGACGTATATTATGCTGTTTTACTGCTCGTTTTATTAAGTTCTCCCTATCGTCTTTCGCCCGTTTCTTCTTCCTATTTGAAGCGTTTATGCTTGAAGTATGACAATTTTGTGCTCAGAATTTAGATTAATATATTTCATCGTTAACGGTTTGACTTGCCTATTATTTACGTACCTATAATGTTTGAGAAAATTGTCTTTACTTTGTACTTAAAATACAAAATACCTCTTCATGTAACAGGATTTTAAATATGTACATAATAAAAAATAATGTTTAAGAAATATTTTACAACAAAAACAATAAGAAGTCATACGTCTGCTGTTGCTCTAAGGTTGAGCTGATTGTCCATGAATCTTTTTATCTCTGATATGCGGCCTTTATCTAGCCACGGAGTTTTCAATCTTTTACTGCAAAGGTCTTCAACGAGGTGTTTCTTTCATGACGTCAGGTCACTCTATCGGAACGTCGAGATCTCTATGGATCTGCACATTGGTCACGAACCAGGGTGCTACGACTAGGGTGAGTCTCATTCCAAGATACTGCATCTGGAGACTCCGGTTCTGTTGAAGCGAATTTTGCAAACTTAGTCTCGTTGGAAACAGCATTACTCCCCCAATCTAATGCTTACAAATTCAAAGCAATCTAATAAGACCTAAGAGACCTAAGACCCTAAGTAATGAGAATATTAAATAAAATCATTGCAGATTAAAAATTGTAGATAAAATTACCAACAAATCAGCGAAAACCGAGTATCGCTATCTTTTATCTATTCGAAGATATCTTAAGAAATGTGTGAATGGTAAGAACTTCTTCAATAAATTTAAATTATTCTGATTTCCCGAAATGAAATTTAGCAAATTTGGTCTTATTAGAAAGGATTTTCCTTGGTCTACATTTATTGATTCAAACTGTTTACTCTTATTTTGTCCATCACCACTAGAGGGCGTTCAAGAAATTTAAATACGTAAATTTTGTGATTTTTGATTATCCTAAAACTCCCTTCGCACATTACGTAACAAATCAATAATTTCCATAACAGAGGCATTTAATTATTTCCTTTCTTTGATCGAAATTGTAAGTCTTATGTACTTATTATACAGTGTGTAAAAGCCAAATGGAATAAATTCATTATTTCGGTTCAACGTCCAAATGCGATCCCCACCTTCACCCCCTTCGAATGACTGGTACAACCCCCATTTTTTTAAATGTGAAGTATAGGCTTGTGATATATCGTTTGAAAGGTCTCTTTATAAGAATAAAGATATTCAAACATGTTATGGTAACATCTAGATCATTGACATTCGTAGTTCTTGGTTTGGTGTTTTATATTTTTGTAGCGAATTTCGAGAACAACATGATTTTATTTTATTCTTAATTGTTACAACAAAGTTAAAAACGATAACATTTTTGAATAGAGAATAAAGAGAACTTTCAAACGATATATCACAAGACTATACTTCCTATTTAAAAAAATGGGGGTTGTACCTGTCATTCGAAGGGGGTTGAAGGTAGGGATCACATTTTTACGTGTTTCGGGATTTTTTATAAATATTTACAATAAGCGAAATAATGAATTTATTCCATTATACCAATCACACTGTATAAAACCAAACTATAATTGATGTAAAGGAGAAAGGTCCTAAATTTTCGCAATTTTGGCTTCGTGGTTCACCACATTATCAGGCCAACACTAATGATTTTTATTCGACAACTGACAATTTATAATTTTGTACATCACTGTCAATGGCTAACTAATTAAAATAGAACTAATGCAACTAGTATGTATTGTAGAAGATAAAAATACTAACCTGCCAATATTTCGAAAACTATCCATTTTAGATAGATAGACATGCTTATACAAAGTAACCCTTATTTTTAATGCCGAACAAGATAAAATTACAAAGATTGCTACTTTCTATTTTTAAAAAATGTACAGACAGATGTAGAGATGCGATGGGAAGAAAGGTGGAGGCAAGAATTAAATGGATTAGAACAGGAAGGCAAGAACACAGAGAAGAATATGAAAAGGCCCGGAGAGAGTGTAGAAAAGTAATACGAACCAGTAAGAAGGATTGGGTGCAAGATAAAATCAAGAAGATAGAGAAAGAGAACGAAGATAAAAATGTCAAGGACTTTTACCGAAGAATTAAACAACAAGCAAGACCCCATAAACCAAAAACTAGAGGAATCAAAAATAATGAAGGGAAGGTTGTGCAATCCAAGGAGGAAATCAACGAGCCTGAAGAAGAGCCAGTGGAAGAAATATTGATAGAGGGGGGAGAGGAGATAGAAGTGGAAGAGCCAACAATAGATGAAGTAAACAGAATTATAAGCAGAATCCGTAATGCAAAAGCTGCCGGGGCAGATGGAATAAATATGGAATTATTAAAATATTGTGACGGTCCAATGAGGCAGCAACTTCATAGGCTATTAATAAATATATGGAGAAAGGAAAAAATGCCCAATGACTGGAAAAAAAGCTCAAATAATCACAATACATAAGAAGGGAAACCAACAAGAATGTGCAAATTACCGGGGAATTACACACTCTCAAGAAACACCAAAGTTAAAATTTATAAAACGCTGGTAAGGTCAATGGTATGCAGCGGAAACAATGTCGATGACGAGGCGAGATGAGGACAAAATTTTAAGAACCATAATGAGGCCAAAGAAAATAAATAAAGATGAATACCGAAGAAGAACGAATGAAGAATTAAAAGAAATGTATGACGATGATATTATCAAGAGAATAAAGATACAGAGAGCGAAGTGGTATAGTCATATAATGATAGAAGGAGAGAATAGTATCACAAATATAATAACGAATTGGCAAACAGGAGGGAGAAGGATGAGAGGCAGACCAAGATCGAATTGGCTGCAGGAAGTGAAAGAAGACCTAGCAAATACCGGTATCGGAAATATAATCGAGAAAGTAAAGGATAGAAAGAAATGGAGAAAGATATGTGAAAGGATTCAATAAACAATGTTTAATGGGATTGATCTGCCCAAAAAATGAAATTCTAGAAAGCTTATTTAAGCGGTGAAGTCTCCTAGGAGATGTATAAGCCATATTTCATTTTCAGGCGTATATTTCGCACACTCTGTATTAATAATGGTAACAATTTTATACAAATAGTATTTAACTAGGTCATCTACTTGAGAGAATTTTCTTCAAATTAAATAATAAACTTCTCTTTATATGGAAAAAGTGCAATTGATTTTGTCTGCCTGCAAATGTCAAATTTAGCATTTAGAATGTCAATAAATCCAAATCCCCATCGACTTTAGTATAGTACCAAAATTTCAGAGCATTCCTAGTTATAGTTTTTCTACAATCGATCGTTGTAGTTTTTGGTAAACCACCCCTACGTTGAACAAAACAATAAAATAGAACAAAGAATAATAAGGTAAAAAATACGACAAGAATCAATAACATAGTTAAGTTAATGGAAAACATATTTATAATTAAATGTCTACTCACTATTATATATGTATAAAGAGTTGTCCAAACATTAAAATAATTAAGATGTTCGGCCCACGACTTGAGAAAACAGAAAAGGTCAAATATCTACATGTTTTCCATTAACTATATTATTGATTCTTGTCGTATTTTTTTACATTATTATTCTTTGTTTGTGTATCTAGTATTAATTAACTTTAAATTCTACATATTTATATTTGTATTAGGTTAAATTTAATATGACCGAATTTTCGGTTTCTTTCCCTCCTTTTTTAATATTTTTTTTATTAACATTATGTGCTGCCAGCAACCGTGGCGTGGAAAACACTATTTGTAAGTGGATCAGGGCCATTCTGGAAGGAAGACTCATTGAAACATCACTAGCGGGTGATGCGATGCAGGTGTTGGTGCGCAGGGGATGCCCACAGGGGGGAGGTTCTGTCGCCCCTACTGTGCGATCTCGTCATCGACAAACTGCTTGTAACCTTAAACAATGCAAGCACTATTTCAGAACTTATGCAAAATGCTCTGAAAACAACGGAAGGATGATGCATGCAGGAAAACCTAAAAGTTAATCCTGCGAAAGCAACAATAGTTCCATTTACGAAAAAAAGAAAGCTGGATGGCCTAAAACCACCAATGCTTTACAATTAAACTGTATATTTCAGTCAAGAGGCAAAATTCTTAGGATTAACTCTTGACTCGAAGTTAACATGGAACAAACATCTCGAACAGATGACAGAAAAGTGTAAACGAGCACTAATGACCACCCGCAGAACAATTGGGAAAACATGGGGATTAACGCCACGTATAATGTACTGGCTATACACTGCAGTGGTTAGACCTATGCTAACCTATGGTTGTCTGATACGGTGGACCAAATCTACACAGAAGCAGGCAAGTGTAAAACTCACAAAGATACAGAAGCTGGCCTGCCTGTGTATCACTGGGGCGACAAAAAGCACGGCAACAGCTGCTATGGAAACCATGCTAAACCTGCCCCCCTTGGACATTTACATAAGGGAGGAGGCAAGATTGGGGGCATATAGATTGAAATGTGGTGGAAACTGGAGAGACCAGAACGCTTCAGGACACACCAGCATAACGACTGAAATCACAAACCCAATATTTGAGATGGGAAGTGATACAATGATTCCCAAACTCTCCTTCGATAAACTCTTCAAGGTCGTCCTAGACTGGGATAAGTGGAGAGGAAAACAGAAACCAGAGGGCCAAACCCAAATCTGGTATGCAGATGGGTCAAGAAGGACCACAGTTTCTGGAGCAGGTATATACCTATAGTGAAACCCTAAATCATAAAGAATATATGACACTAGGGCAATATACCACCGTATACCAAACGGAAAGGGGTCAGCTGATTCATATCCTGTCGGATAACCAAGCGGCCCTAAAGACACTAGCAGCTTATCAGATAACCTCGAGGCTGGCTTGAGAGTGCCTGGAAAACCTAAGAACCCTGGCCAAACACAACAAGGTAACTTTGGTGTGGCTGCCGGGGCACAAGGGTGTACCAGGTAACGAAATAGCAAACAAGCTAGCAAGAAAAGGTTCTGAAACAAAATTCACCGGACCTGAACCGGGTCTGGCGATAACCAGAACTGCGATACGCGGTGCAGTGGCTGAGTGGATTGTAAAAACACGCCAAGCACACTGGAGGAGCGTTGAAGGGCAGGTTCATAGCGAACGAATGATGAGGCAGCCATCACGGCAGTTGACGGCTGATGTGCTGGCTCTCAGCCGGTTACAGCTTAGAACAGTCACGAGCCTGTTAACGGGGCATGGCTGTCTAAGGAAATATCTACATAAGGTTGGCATCCTTAAGGACGAACCTATATGTTGACTATGCAATGAGGAGGAGGAGACAGCCTACCATGTCATATTCGAGTGCGTTGCGCTGGAACGACGGAGACTGCCACTGCTGGGGCCAATTAACCAACTGACAGATCTACCGGAAAAAGACCTACCACACAGGCTACTAAACCTAGTAAAAGGGACTAACCTGTTTACATAAGGAAATCCACTTGGTCCCGAATAATACAATAGGCCATAGGCCGCGGTGTTATAAGGGCACGCTACTAAACAAAACCCGGCCGGTAACCAGTGACCAAATCAATCAATCAATCAATGTACCACTATTCTATTGTTTTCTTCAACGTATATATTGTCTTATTGTTATGGGAGCTATTTTAGTGTTGGCCTACTGATGTGGTAAACCAAGAAACCGGTCGCCTGTGATTAAACATATTTGTGAGTATTTAGGCTCATTCATTACCCCTTTACATCTAATATGAACGTACAAGCAGACTTGCCAATGCGTTAATTCCGTATACGTTTTACAACAGCCCCGCTCTAGATCTATCTTTTTTCATTCTTGCCATGCTCACGCTAGACATATGGTATACCAGTGTTCCATGAAAATTTCCAAAGGCTAGAACGTCTTTCTTTATTATCTGATTGTAATGACCTATACAAGGGCGACCTGAAATGTTTGCGGAATCGGCAAGAGATGGCGCACGAAGGTTGTTTAGAAGTGGATTTATTGGTCGGCAAAAAGGTTGCCTTTTTTATGACAGCTGTCAAAATTTCGGACGTCTACTGTCAATAGTTGTTGTTTAAGATTGTGTCTTGTGTAGCAAGTCAGATAAAATCGAAAACACTTCTGGATGGTTGGGAAAACGGCCATGGAAATTCGAAATCTTTTGCTAGAGGTTCATGGCGGATCTACTCCATCATTTTCGACCATCAGCTTCTGGGTGAGCGAGTTCAAACGTGGCCGCACAAGCACAAGTGACGAACCACGCAGCCGACGCCCAAAAAACCACTACCATCCATGAAATGATCGACAAGATTCGTGATGTCGTGTTAGCCGATTGCCGATTGAAGCTGTAGCTGTAGCAGAGGCAATAGGAATCTCAGAGGAAGACGTTGGCCATATCCTACACGAAATTTTGGGCATGAAAAAGCTTTAGGTACCGCGTTCGCTCACACCGAAGCAAAACGAAATCGCGTGACCGTTTCGGACGAGTGTCTGGCCAGGATTTAACGCAATCCAGGGGATTTCGTAACTGTGGATGAGACTTTGATTCACCACTACATACCGGAAACCAAGGAACAGTTGAAGCAGTGGATTTTTCCGGGCGGATCAGCTCCGAAGAAAGCAAAGACAGTTCAATCGACCGGAAAGGTCATGGCGATCATTTTTTGGGATTCGCAAGGTGTGATCCTCATTGATTACCTGCAAACGGGAAAGGTGATTAGAGGGGAATACTATAGAAATTTATTGACTCGATTCGATGCAGTATTGGAGGAGAAGCTGCCACGTTTGCAGCGGAAAAAAATGCTTTTCCACCACGATAATGATTGGGGGCCCATTCATCCCGCATTATCGTGTCATCCTCCATATTCACCGGATTTATCCCTCAGTGAGTTTTTCCTATTCCCAAACCTGAAAAAAATCTCTGACAGGAAAGAGATTTGCCTGAAATGAGCCGCTACAGATGATTATTTTGCGGACCTCAAAACATCCTACTTTTCCGACGGTTTGAAGAGACTGGAGCACTGCTTGAAAAAGTGTATTGATCTTCGATTCCGTGGTTTTCTTGTCGATTCTTGGTGGTTCACAATTTATTGTTTGTCTCTGTACTGTATATTTAATTTTATTTCAAATTAAAACTAACCATAAACAATTGACGAAAGAAAATGGATATCCATCTAATGTTTTAACTCTCTCCGTTTTTCACTAGTTTTAACGTATGCAAATTAAAAGATAATAGAAGGAGGCTAACGAATTGGAAGCGCAACTGAGTACCCCCTGACAATATAACGTTTTTTCTGCATGCACACCTCGACACAACTATAGAATCCAACTCATTCCTTTTATTAAAAAAAAAATAATCCAGCTGACTGAAAAATGACTGGACGAGGGAACAACGTCGAGAGAACACGGATATTCCTGTCTGTTGTTGGACGTATCGACAAGCTAAAATTTTTCGGGGTAGTTTTTAATTAACTTCGAACGGGACAGCCTCAGCGGTTTGCGGGTCCCGAAATAACAACCGTTGCACTTTTTTTTTACGTCATCGTCAGGGAGACAACGCCGAATTCGTGATATGCCGGGATAAACGTCAATTTTTGACGTGACAATGCAAACACATAAAACAAGACAAATTATATCTTACGTTTGCATATTTTGGCGCGACTGTAATGCATGGATACCCAAAGTTAAAATGCTTGAACGTTAACGGGTGGGTAGTTTCGAACTTTTTACAATTAATATAATAAATCACGTTCAAAACTAAAATTATTACGAATCCAATCAGGCAACCTATTAAATTTCGTCGATTCGAATCTAATCCGACGCGTTTAAATCTTTCGATCGAATAGGAGACGACTTTATAGCATAATCCAGATCTAACCTCAATTAAATTATAACTAAATTTAATTTGCATATTGCTCCATTGAAATGCAATTCGTGTGTAATTGGTTCCGGTAAGAGACGGTCACAGTCTAGTCTTGTGAACAACTCTTTCCAAACTTTAACTCCATTTCGGCGTATAGTTCTTGGAAAGTTCAAAGAATTCGTGCTCGCCTTGAATGAAGAGCGTGACATTCTTGTACTTAATTTTCTACTACGATCGCTACCACCGGCTCGAAATTAGCTTAATACGGAGAGTTGTGCTCTCAAGAAAATTGTAATTTACAATTTCTCGTGAACGTGACTGGACGTTAAGATTGTTTAAGGAGTTGAAAGCATCTTAATGAGTTGGCTAAGAATCGAAGTAAAGAATGTTTAGAATTTGATGAGATAAAATAAAGTAATGTTTGGTTTGTTAAACTGTTAGAGTTATATCCATGAATATTAGATCTCGTATATGTTTTAGAAAATGTTTAATTACAACCTCTAAGGACGATAACAATTTCTATAGATGTTGGAAATGCATTATGTCGGCATGAATGTCAGTCACATGAAAGAGAGAGGACAAGGATTTACGTTAAGCACTCTTCTTTTGCGACTGCATGAATGGGACGACCCTAAAAGGTAATCTCGTCTAAGACAGAGACCTATTGTTGCATCCTGAAAGAGAAGTCCGCTGTTGGGCACTCAGCAGGAAGATAGACTGGAGTTGCCTCTGCACTCCTACAGTTTCAGGGGGGAGAGTTTATTAGGGCCATGTGATGCATGGCATTCACTGCTCAGTGACCGGTTAAGATCCCTGTGAGTAACCTCAGCCTGTTCTCTACTCATAAAGACTATCTTGCAAAGTCTTTTCTCATTTTTAAACAATGCGATTTTAATTCTTCTGGTTTCTGGGCAAGGTGTAGAAAAATCCTTTGCGATTCCAGTAGGAGCAATGCCTAGCAGCGAGTTCAGATCTGACAAAGGATGGATTAGGTAATTAGTCGAACATTCATTAAAGAGGACAACTCAGGGCGAAATGTGGCTAAGATATTATTGTTCTTTAATGAGTTCTAAATCTAATAAAAATTTATTTTCCTCTCCCTACATGCCCCTGAAGATGCTAGAGCCTATAAGAGATTGCGAGTTCATTCCACTTTGTTTAGACAGCTACTTAAGGAGCTAGAGGCTTCGTTCGTGTATTTCAGATCCTAAACCAGTGTGCGTCGGTTCTGCACCTACGAATGGCCGTTCGTTGGCACCTCTTGCTAGCTTGTCAGCTATTTCATTGCTTCAGATTCCAAAGTGGCTTGGCACTCATCTTAGGGACATATTTATAGTCCGTGCTTGAGGTTGTGTCGATGCTTGAGCATGCGATTTTGACAGATTTGTAATGACATTTATGTCAAAAACGCGTGCTCAAGCATCGACACAACCTCAAGCACGGACTATAAATATTACCCTTAGTGTGGTACTGTGACGTTTCGCTTACAACCTCGGAATCAGTACTCTTACTCGAATACTTTCTGCTTGACTTTTCATATTCGTTTGATTGGTTAACTTTTTCCTGTCTGGAGTAGATGCTAATTACAATGGCGTTTTAAGCTATATTGCTTGTCTGACTACTGTGGCAACTCTTGCTGTGTGCTAGGCCAAGGCTTTTGTTATAATCTATTCCCAGTAAATAATATAGTATTAAATAATTCAATAATACAACAAGGGATAGATCTGTCAAAACTGTCTATTTGAATAATCATAACTGGTGACATCTATGAATACAATAGTATACAATAATTAAATTAAATTAAGTAAGTATTTTTTATAGAAGTATTTATTACAACATCCGAAATATCCGGGCAAATTTGGTCCTGATAGTCTCCAATGGCAAAGAAGTCCTCGGGACAAGGGAAGATGAAGACACACTTGTTCCATCTGTTGCATTGAGTAGGGGTGTGGTTGTAATCGAGGCAAATTTCAGCTTCAACGATGTATTTATCACAATTGTAAAAAAATTTAACAAAGAGATTGGAAGACTGTCGTATAGGGTTTATCATGGCGTATTGTAGGACAAACTTTAACGGATGAGAATTCCAAGAGTAGTAGAAGATTAGGTAAGATCATCCTTGTGCAACAGAAAAGTGATGCTTCAGGTTTACAAATAAGATTTTTATAAAGAAATATTTTATAGAGAGTCTGTAGTTGGGCCTCTGTTGTTTCTCATCTAAAGTAGATGATTTTAATGTGTATCAACTGACGTTGGATAATCCATTACTTGCTTGTCTTGAATCATATGGTTTTCGACAAGCAATAAATGAACCAACCAGGACTATTGTCTCTTCAAGTTTCGTTTTTGAATATGTTTTATTTCTTGATCACTAGTATGACCAACCACGGTACACTACCATTCGGGGAGAAAGTATTGATTCTGAAGTTAGTTTTTTCTAATGAACTTTTGTTAAATATTTTTGATATTTATGCTCCGTTTACTGAAATTAAAGTTACTAAGGCTACGGGTCGATGGCCGCAGTGGTTAGGCGGCTGACTATTGTTGTGAGAGGACGATAGGTGCCGGGGGACGGTGACATTTTTTCAGAGAGTTTAATCCCGGATCGACTTGCCATTCGCTGTTGGGAGCAAAGTGATTAACAGCGTGGCATCATAAAAGGCGATATGATGCTGTCACAAAGCCATTTAAACACAATTTACACACACTAAACTACACCGCAAGAGTTGCAGTGATAGCCAGACAAGTAATACAGCTTACGGAATCACTGCAACTAAGCACCCACCACACATAAAAAAAACTCTTTCCTTCATTAATTTGAGTAAGGAATAGGGCGGTTAAAACTTTAAAATCTAGCGGATTACCTGAAGATTCCTTAATTCCTGCATTAAACAGTTCTATTTTCCTGTTATCTGGAAGGCTGCTTTGGGTTTACCTCACTATCTATCTATCCATCTATTCAATTAGGATTGGAGGCCTGTAGTCCAGGCACTTGAACTGGGCGCTCTTTGTATCATCTCTATTAAAACGCTCATTTCCAATTAAGAAGTTTACTGTCCTCTATAAAGTCCAGTAACTTGCCCATTGGAAACTTGAGTACCCGCGAAGACTCCAGTAGATCCTCTCCGAAATGTTTCTGCCTGAGTACCTTCAATTCCTCACATGTGCAGATTACATTTAAACTTGTAGTAGTAGTAGTAACTCGCATCTTCTGCAGCAGGGTTCGCTCATGCGATCCGTGTTGTATAGATGCTTTCTTAAGGGACCGTGTCCACTTATCAACCCAATAATAGTCTTAAATTGCTTTTTATTACGTCTAATTAGATTTTCCCCTATTAGTGTCGACCTCCATTTCCTTACACTTTCTTTATCTAACCAAGACCAAACCTCCCTTCTAGTAGAATCCCTTGTGATTCCACATACGGGTTCTGGTCCTATGAAGCGTTTCTTAGAACCCTCCTTGGCTAGTTCATCGGCTATTATATTAATATCCTCATCTCCGGGCACCTAGATCAAAGATATCTTGTCGTCTTGTGCCAGTGTATTGAAATGCAGCTTTAGAATCTTTAACCAGTTTTGACCTGATAAGAGGATTCATAACTGCCTAACTGGTTTACCACTCTTTAAGGTTCCTAATCCTCAAAATTTTTCTGATTTAAGAATAATCAGCATTTTGCCAGCACTGTCAAGTTTCTCAAACACTATTGCTTCTCTGATTGGTGAAGGATCAATCGATCAGGATACAATTATCCGAGAAAAGTGTCACCGTCTGAACCTACCTGAACGAGATTTTAGCAACTTTTTTAGCAGCCATGCGAGCAAAATAAATGAGATTACTGAAACAAGATTTTCATAAGAAAAAAGAAGGGATAAAGAAAATCCCAGAAGATAGGAAGCTGGATTTGTCCATAGACCAATTAGAGGATGACGTGCCGGATTCCCGAGGATTATTAAGTTTCAGAACGTCTTGTTATAGGATCTAATCTCGCAGGTCTAACAAAGCATCCGAAATCGCCCAGTAGATTAATTTTTGATATGAAAACTACTTAGTAACCAAATAAGAATATGAATTGCTTATTGATGCTGGCTTGTCAAATCTATCCAATACTCGAATGTTGTTGCAGCAGTTCTATTACTCTACCATACCTTTTCTGGAATTCTGCGGCTATTTTCCGAGACATCGAGACGTAACTCTTGAGCAACGCAATGAGCTAACGCTGTTGCTCTTTAATGTTCCGTCTTGTGTGTGCCAGAATATTCAACCATAAAATATCCAAATGTTTGAAGCAGTTATGATCAAGCATAGAAACAGTGCAGAAGGTAATAAATCTACTGAAAAGAATCTAAGATAGAAGACCACCAAATTGCGACCACCATAGCAATATCCATGCATTTCATTGGAGCGGATCTCAGTAAGTCAGAGTTAAGGACTCTTACCAGCCTTCTGACAAGACACGTTTCGATTCTGCGAATTGGAAAATGAAACATCCGAGCACATACTTTGCGAGTGCGAAGTATTAAGCCGGCAAAGGTTTCAGCATCTAGAAGAGGCGATATTAACATTATTAATGGGACAGGATAATAACAATAGGTCGCAGTGAGGAGGGGTCCTTGGAATCTGAACGACCCATCAATACAATATCGAGCCACCCGATTGACAGAGCAAAGGACAAAGGCAAAATTGAACAGTAGGGATTAGTGAAAGATGATATAACGATGTGACCAGTAAGCAAACTTTCCTTAAAATTAATGTGGATTGCAATTAATTCAAGTTATAGGTGTAATATATAATAGAATAGTTCACGTTCTAATATAGCGGCAAATATATTCTCCATCAAATTTATTAGCATATATATTATCGTATAGTAATTAGCAACAAGAACATTTTAGTAACAAACACCCGCACGTTTGAAAACTTTACACAGAACCTAACGTAGGCAGTTGTACACTCTATTATAATTACAGAAATGTTATTCTGAGTTTAGTGAGCGTTATATAGGCGGCTACATGGGGTTGCGGTGGTAACTAGCGTTGGTTTTCAGCACTCCCCAACTTCCAACATCATTCGAATTACCGGCAAAACCTTAATCGAGCGTATATTAGTTTCAAGGTTAATCTGATTTTGACTAAATTGAATAGAAGCTCACGGCTAGAGAGCACACTTATACCTTTGAAGTTTAATTAAGAAGAGATCTCCGGACAACTTACCCCCGATTAAGGCGAGAATCCTGTAAATATTACCCCCCCTTTAGGATTTATTTCAGCCGCAGAGGAATATATATTTTAATTTGGTTAAAAATAAAATGTTACCGAGCGCCTAGGTCACTGCAGGCTACTAAATTTGTTTTAGAGAATTTATCGTCCGGCATTTACATACTTCTACAACGTTCGCATATTTACATTTTAAACCTAATTAAATTTTATGCGATGGAAAAGTCGATATTATATATTGCTATTACAGGAGGAAAGCCGTTCAGTTAATCAGTGTCCCCGGACGTGGTGTGTGTCAATATTTGCATATATATACAGTGATGAATTGACTGAAAATTTGCTTTAAAATATAATGTAGATCTGAATATTACTGTTATTTGCTTTGGAACAGGTTCTTTTCTGCTGAAATTGATAATATTACCGAAAATTATAATTTTTATTTCCTTAAATTTCTTATTAAATTCTGTTTCACTCCAGTATACACTGCGGATATCATTTGTTTATGCGGATATTTTCCTCCCCTTATATTCAACTTTGAAATATAATTCGCGTGTAGAATATGTAATGTTAGCAACATACTTCCTTCTTGTAATATGCTGCTATTCAGCCAATGTCTTTGTCATTTTCAGTGTTGTATTAAATTGAATTGAATTAATTTTGGTGGTGACCTTTCCAATGTGAATTTATAAGAGCATAGAGATGATTCTACATAAAGAGTTGGATGTCAAAAAGGTAGTTGCATGATGAGTACCGAAAATTTGACCATCATTAAGGGAGTTCCTGAACACTTCCTAGTAAGTTTCGTTATTGTGGATGAAATCTGGATTCACAATTTTGATCCTGAATCGATAAGGCAGAGCATGAAATGAAGGCACAAAAGTTCACCACCCCCTTGAAAGTTTCATGCAACAGTTTTCCCCGCAAATAGAAGATCAAGTTTTTTTGGGATACCGAAAGAACTATCCTTCTAGACTCCTTTTCTATGTGGTCAAAATATTATACTGTTTTAATTTCAAATCTACGTGATTTCATTTGCTGTCTCATCAGGGACAACGCTCCTGCAGACTTTGACATTTTTCAACAGCCACCTTATTCCCTGGATTTGGCCCCTAGTGACTTGCATGTATTCTTCAAACTTAAAGAACACCTTTATGGGACTTACTTTCGGGATGATGAAGCACTGATGATAGAGGTTCGATAAGTGGTTTGAAGCACAAGACAAAACATTTTTTTCTGGGGGTGTTAAAGCTCTTTACCATCGTTATACCAAGTGCATCAACGTCTTCGGAAACTATATTGAAAAATAAAAACTTTGCTTTTCCAAGTCGTTTGATTCTATGTCAAAAACAATATCTGAACTATCCTCGTATATAATGTACCAAAAACATGATGGAATAATTTTTTTAGTGACACCTTTCTGAACTGGTAAACACTAGTTCAAGAAAGTGCCTGATAGTGAAGGATTTAATCATGAAATAGATAGGAAAGTGGAAAAGGTATATCAGGTAATAGAAGAAGCAAAAGGTGAAATAAAAGAAAGGAAACAGGAACTAAATGAGGAAATGGAGAGTATTAAAAATAGAACAAAGGAAGCTGGCCACATTCAACGGAAGCAATGAAGAAACACACCCAAAGGAATTCTTAAAAGCTTTGAAGAGGCTTTAAGATTCGGGCAATCCCAGAAGATAGCAAGTTGTATTTTGCCATAAATAAATCGGTGATGTGTCGATTTGAGCAAATAGTAGAAAAAGCCTAGTTCGACAGTGGCCAAAAGAATTGCTAATAAGTACCTAGAACGCAACGTCTGTTCAGAAACGATGAATCATCACGTACGTATGTCATTGGGTAAAGAAGAATATAGGGATCTCCCAGCTAATTCATCATTTAACTATTTGGTCGTAGGCTAGACGTTCTCTGAGCTTTGACAATATGTTCAAAATTAAAATGTTCAATTTTGGACGTTTCGTTTTTTAAGCAAGGACAGAATTGTTAACTTTTAAGTAACAGTTAATTAACATAGAATCTAATGTAATTGGAAGTAATAACTGTCTTCGAATATCTTGCATACAGAGGTTGGTGCAGTTTGTAATTTTCTATACTTAACACTTACGTGAGTGAAAGTAACTTTAGAAAAACAATCGGCAAATTTAGCAGACAGGTTGACTGGATCTATAACAATGAAGACGACAAGGTTTCGTACAACTAGCTTCCAACCGCAGTTCCAACATTTGATGGGGGGTCGAAGATGTTATTTTGGTCGTCGATATCCAAGAAGAAGTTTCGGTTGACATTAAACCCAGTAACAATAAACATCGGTATCACATCACACCACAACTTTGATTAATTATTCGGGACACGTGTTTCGAAAACGCATGGGTTTTCATCATTCGGTATTCGGTTGATGATGAAAACCCATGCGTTTTCGAAACACGTGTCCCGAATAATTAATCAAAGTTGTGGTGTGAGGTGATACCGATGTTTATTGTTATTACGAGCCCACAGTCCTTGAAATCACTCATTAAATCCAGTACTAACTACTATACTACTATGAATGAATAACTATGAAATTCTTCTTTTAGCCCTATACCAAATTAAAATCTTATCAGAACATAAATCTATCGTTAATTGTAATATCTGATCTAGATGATTGAGACATTATAAGCAAGCATCAATTCATCCAGACATCCTAGCATTCCACACGGTTCGATACTCGGAGTAATGACTGTGATTTGGATCCTGGTCCGAGCCAAGTATCAACGCAATTTCAATCATGGCTGTAGTGACGTTTTCAGGGTATAATTGAATGGTGCGACCTCAATGTCTTAATTCTGAATGAGAGTAAAACGGGGTTACTACATTTTAAAACAGCGACAGCTTCAATCAGTAGCCTCTATGTTTGAGGTAGTGGAAGGTGCATCCCGGAAGATGGCTCGATTAAATTCTTTGGGTTAGCGGTAGATTTCTCATTGAGACTTGACGCCCAATGATCCATTTTGGAGAGGAAATTAACTATAGGCATATATGGTGTGAGGAACCCTCGAAACAACCTCAATTTGCCTTCGCTGAAGCAGTTTTATTCTGCTTATGTTGAGTCTCGCCTACGATATGGTATCGTCTTTTGAGGCACTGGTGCTTTAGACGTAATGAGAACTGTTCGAAACAAATCCCAGATAAACACCTCTCATATTGTATAAGAAATTACCCTTGCCGTACCCACTCGTGCTCTTTGTCATTGAGCCACCCCCTCTATTGCAGGATCACTAAGGTGCTGACTATTTCCATTCTCAGAACATTTCTATCTTTTTCATATTTCTGATTTTCAGGTTAGAGGATCATTGAACTCTGAACCAATCATACTGAGCATCGACACACTAGAAATCGAATTGCTCGAATCGTTTTGCTTTGGACTGCGAATCACCAGAAAGAGTAACAATAAATAATGAAGACGAATACAGATTGAGTACGATGTGGGAGTTGGCGCTGTAGAGCCCGGAGTAGCAAAGACTATCGAAGAGGCATCCGAGACCATCTAACACGAATCGAGGAGAAACATCGGATACGGATCAGAGGACGGTAACGAACTGGAACGGATACGCATCAGTGGAGCGGAGCAGCGACTGCGTATATAACGAGGAGCAGAAGACATCAACATCAGTCTTTAGAGAGCTTCTGAAGAAGCTGATAGTATGATCAGCGAAACATCAAGTTTGTTACAACGACCACGGCAACACCCGAAATATACATCTTTATGGAACAGTGGCCGTGAAAGCCTACATTCGATTAATGAATACATGTGTTTCATGTACCAGACGCATGATCAAACTGTGCCAACTTCTCGATTAATGTCCTAATTTCAATAAGTTTTGATATAAGATCATTAAGGTCATTCTAAAATTTAAGTTGTTGGAGAGTTTTTCTTCTGGAAGAGATCATAGGCAAAGCCAAAACTCCACTTAGCTTAACCCATACATTAACTCATCTTGGTCTAATCAATTAATTTCAAATTTCTTGTCTCCTAAACGAGCGCATGTAATTGTAATTGTTCATGTTCCATTTTTCAGTTGATAGATATTTATGTTAAAATTAAACAAGGTTGAACAGGAAGAACACCTAGATGTCATTTCATTTTCTTCGATCTACTACTTTTGTAATCGTTGTAATGTTAATGAATAGTGTTCCAAATATAATACTATTTAGTATTAATATGGTCAAAGATGTGTTAGTTCCATTACTGAAACATAGATCACACCACAGCATATTCAGAACGGGGAGAGCGAGGGGCGTTCGTAAACAAGGAGCGGACCAGACAAATTATTGCTGCTATGACACCTGTCAGATGTCTCGTCAATTATCAAATTAACACAATCGACAGTTCAGTAAATAATTTTTTATTATTAACAATATACAATGGATGATTAAAGCAGAGTTGTGAAAGAGAGAAGAATAATTGACCTTAATTGTCGTTTCTCTAATTTACAAATAACGTCGCACACATTTGTTTAGAAAAGTGGATAATAACACTAATAGCCCTGACTAGCCGACAGCACCATCTAGTCACTATAGATTTAACTAAACACAAGACCTTAGTTATCCACCGCTAGATAGCGCTGCAGTTCTCAAAAATAAGATCATTTGCGTCAGGTAATTAATTCGTTGGCGAACCGCGGTTCAAATTAAAAACCAGAGTACCTGTAATCACTCAAAATAAAAAGAAATAAAATCAAACTACTCTATACAAATACAACACCCGATTTTTGTTCATCACCGTATAAACTAACATGGGGTACAGGGGGATGCTGCATATTTTATACGCGGTGCGGATGCGTAGCTCTATGCAAAAACGAATGTCGTACTATGTAGAAATGATATTTCGCACCTCATGAATTTTAAATGTATTTCGCCTGGGGGATCGCTGAGTCGCCGTGCTGTCTCGCGTTCACTATCCGCGCTATTCAAGAGCGACGAAACTTTGCTTTACATTTTTTACGATCTGGTTTTATTGAGTGACCGCTGCCGGGCAAACGGACGTGTTTTATTTACTTCTAGCTTTTATTTTCCCCATTGCTGTGCTCTTTCGCGCCGTAAATTTCGATTCGAATACCATTCAAGTTTTCCTAGCACGATAAAACTATAAATTTACTTGTATTATACATATTCAGCTTATGCAATTTCTGGAGGAAATAAGGTAGAAAAAGAAGATTCGATTTTATGTATTTGTAAACCTAAAAGAAAAATCTAAACAGCTACTGTTAGCAAAATAATGGGTAGTTCATCCTAGGCAAAGGGAAAAGCAGCGAGTTCCAAAATTGAATTTTAATTCTGCTTAGTAACGATACGAGAGACCCGACTCTGTTGCGCTATTCACAAAAAGTTACGTTGGGGTTTACAACTATTACTTCAGCATGTTTCACCGCTATAAACATCGCAATGAACATGGCACGAACATCCTACTGTTTAATTAATTAGTATTCTAATTATACGTACGGAGTAGTTAGCAATTAAACGTTGCAGTTTGGGAATGGCGCTTGAATCGTATGCGTAAATAAGCGAGTTATGATTAATTCGTTGTGTATGCGTACTATGGGTACTGGTACTGGGTGATTGGTAGATACCCAAATTGTGAACTAGAGCGTTATCGAGTTCGATAAACATTGTCGTGTAGATGACCAAAATAGCTAATTAGACTTAATATACAGGGTCTCTCAACTGAGCTCACCCTAAGCTATTAAATATGTTCAATGTGAAGTATGATGCTAAAGAATGGAGATTGAGTCTTCTTGATCATGCCAATCGATTCACCTCATCTCCATCAAGCACCAGCACGCCAAGAAACATAAAGTTTAGTCTCACAACAATTTTGCCTTCATTGTTGGACATATGACCTCATGAGATAATTTCAAAATGTTCCTGAACTAGATCTACTATATTTTTGTTTGCTTATCTAGCCCACTATTGGCCCCCATCTCTTTCCAAATAGTCTTCTTACGAATCGATATAACGAACTCAGCATTTCTACCAAAAAATCCTTTTCTGAAGTCCGTCAAGCACATTCAACGTATTTTTCTTTTCTAAATATGTTCTACATAGTTAATATAAAGCCAAGTCAAAAAGGGCTAAATCTGAAATATGGATGTGTGAGCAGATGGGCGGTGGGCAACGCCTTTTATGCTTCTTTCGTTTTCGCTGATCCAGGACCTTTTCATTGTGAGAACTGTTGCTTACTTTCTGAATCATAGCAATAAAATCAACATTTATCGCTGGTTATGATCCTAAAGATGACGATAAAGTCGTTTTTTAGAGGTTGCTATAAGTTCAGTAAAACATTTTGTTTCGAACTGCATGGGTGGAACGATCCCGAAAGGCAAGCTCGGCAATAAAAGAGGCCTATTGTGCCCCCATACTGTTTTAGTCTTCTTAACCAGGTTGCACCCGGACAAAGAAGTCTGCAACTTGGTGAAGAGTTAATTTATTTACTCGGAGATGCTTTGATGCTGTCATAAGAACTCCGGCCCATCAGTTCTGGAGCTATGAACGGTCGTTTACTGGCACCTCTTGCTTGTTTATCAGCCATTTTATTGTCTCTGAATCCAGAGTGGCTTGGCACCCATCTCAGCGTGGTGCTGCGATGATCCGCCAGTTTTGCGGTCAAGTACCATCTCGGAATCAAACCTGACAGCCTGCACTGCTTTTAGGGCAGGGGGGCAAACATTAACATGACGTTGTTTCTAATCCACAGATAAAAGGCCTTCATTTCCAATTAGAATTTTGTGCCAGCTTCCATAGCTTATTCCAACGCTTGTAAACAAATTATTTATTATATTATTCCACAACGTCCTTAGTCGAATCGAATGTAGCACTCAAAACCTGCATTCTGTTTAAGGAATGTTCTCGAAAAGCTTGAACGAGTACAGTCCAGGAACATTCTGATGCCACCTCGTATTTGTAAAATATAGTATTCCAACTGTTTCTGAAGCAGTTTCGTCAATAGTATCCTGTCATAATTGAAGAAGCAATCGACAAACAAAAGCCATTAAAACTAATTTTATGTAAAAACCAAATCTAAACACATTACCACCTGAAAATAATATTATATATAATATTCTTATAAATAAAATCTTGAATACTCAGCTAGAAAAATTAAAGCAAATCCCCCTCTTCTATATTCTACATTAAATCTTGAAACTAATTCTGACTCACCTACAACAAAATCATATTATTCTTAAAGGAAGACGTAAAAAAATAAATCATACTATATTTTGAAACTTAAAATTAAAAATAAAAAAGATAATAAAATTAATGATAATCTAACTTCATACAAAATTATTTGTACTACAGAACGAATACCTCCCAATAAAGCATAATTAGAATTAGAAGATCAACCTGCAATTATAATCGATAGATAATTGCGTGTGACGAAGTCGGGGTTCCTATTAATAAAGATATTTTTTTGTGTTCTGTGCAAAAAATTGTATAAAAAATGGAATTCAAGACTCCTTTTTCTGGACGTTCTCTAATTTTGTAACAAACGTCCACAACTAATTAGAACGTGGTTTTAAAACGGATGACCAAAATATCATTAAATACTGGCATAGAAAACATTAATATTTGAATTTACTTTAATTTGGAAATAAGTTTTTCGAGCATGGTGAACAAGAAACAAAAAAAATTGTCGTGTTTCACTTTTAAACTAGTACAGAATTTTGTTTCCACCACTCAAAATGGATTTAGATCATGTGAGTTGCATCCATTTGATGCAAAAAAGTCGATTATCCAAATTCACAAATTTTGATGTCTTGAAAAATCAAACCAAATACCAAAACAATTGACCTCAAGCTCATTACGTGGAATTCTCATTTTCCACTTAATTTTTACAAATCTATTTAACTTTAATCCCACTAAATAGTTCAGTTCGGGAACCTGGGAGTAGAGGCAATTACATAGTTAGATTTTCAAACAACGACATCGGTTAGATGGATGATGAGGTTAGAGAAGAAAAATCAAATTCAAGATCAGAAAACCGTAGGTAATACAGAAGTCAGTGACAGCATCTATTTGGATTTTGAACAGCATAACGAAGCTCGTAATAATAGGATGGAATATGTGGGGGGAGAGGGAGGGAGGGGAAGGTGGTGAAGATCTATAGTATAATAATAATAGTCTTTATTCCTTCAATTGCATTGCATAAAATGAAATAACAATACACTAATAATACAAGAAATAATAATAATAATAACTAATGAAAAGAATGAAATAGCTACATAACGAAGGAACCACAAGGAGAGGTTCAGATGCGCATCAATGCTTTTAAACCCAATCCTAGACTTGTAATGAAAGTAACAAAACAAAAGAATTGCCTAAAATCTAACTTAAATCTAGTTTCTGTGATATGCACCGGCTGATTAATTTACATAGCATTACTCAAGTCGGTAAGATCGTAATCCGCACACTAAAGATAAACGCACGGTCAGAGGCTCGTCCTATATTCAATCAGCAGATATTCCTTCAAACGTTTTTTAAAATTCCTCAAATTATAGTTCTTAAATGTATTAGGAATCTCGTTATAAATTTTATAAATATTGTATGAAAATCCTCGTTCATACAATGCAGTCCGATGAAGTGGAGGTGTGATTAGTTTACCACCATGACGCATCGAAAATTGACACGTTTGTACAAGTATTCAGGCTGGCGATTAATAATGACTTTATGATATAAAGATGACGAAAGCAATCTACGCCTGTAAATCATGTTTAACCAGGGCAACTGAGGAAAACAACCTGATACATGGTCATATTTACGCAGACTGCAAATGAATCTAACACTTGAATTCTGTACTCGTTGTATTTTAGAGAGGTCTCACTATCCAAACACGGTCCGTATAAGGTAGAACAAAAATTAAAGTGAGACAGTACGAGAGTGGGGTATAAGGTGTATCTTCGTTTTTTAGTTCAAACAAGATCTGTGTGGATACAACAACCGCAGACTACAGTAAGCCCTCTTAACACAATTGGAAATATGATGCCTAAATCTGAGAGAAGAGACCATCAATACACCTAGATTCCTAACTTCGTCGCAGATACTCACTCGTGTACCTCCAACAACACAGTTAATTTCATGTAGTAATTTTGATCTGTCGTTCCTATTACCAAATAATAAAACTCCGGATTTATCCGGATTTAAATGTAATGAATGTTTAGTTGATATTGAATGCAACTTTTCAACGTCATCATTAATTTCTTTAATAGCAGTATACCACACCGAACTGGAGCAAAGGAATGGTAGATCTGGGTATCGTCGGCGTACATGTGGGCTTTACAGAACTTAAGCTGACTAGTAAAATCGAAAGTATAGATTGTGAACAAGAGTGGACCCAGAATTGAACCCTGGGGTACACCACTTTCAATTCGTCGAGAACCAGATGTCCGACACTTAAAATTCTCAAAATTGCGAACGATCATGCAAGTAATTTTTAATTAGATCAATGGCTTTAGTACGAAAGCCGAGATAATGAAGTTTAGCCGCGATCATGGAGTGATAAATAGTGTCAAAAACCCTGGTGTAATCCAGTAAGACAAGCGTAGTAATCTCACCCCGATCGGTGACCCCAACTATGTCATCAGTAATACCAAGAAGAGCGGTTTCACAGCTATAACCAGTCCTAAACCACGACTGTGTAGCAGGAAGAATATTGTTATCAATTAAGAAACTATTAATTTGACTACAGATAATCTTTTCTATAACCTTAGACAAAATCAGGATGGCTCGGGTTTTTTAGGAATAGGAATCACCGTAGCATTTTTCCATGCAATTGGAAAATAACTCTCATTCAATGCCACGTTTATCAAATGAGTAAGGTACGGAATTATATATGGGCAACATAAACGAATCATAGTAATGTTAAGATCATCGGAACCAGCGGAATCAGTCTTGATATTAAGTAAGAATCCAAGAACTGTACCCTCAGTAACAGGAACAAAGCTGAAACGAGACTCTACCAGCCTGTGTGAACTATAAACTGATTCCAATGTACTATCTCCGCGTGATTGCGGCAAAGTCTAAAAAATAATCATTAATATCATCTGGCAGTAACAGCTCCTCAGGAATACCGCTAGTTCTGTTACCCATGACATTAAGTCCTTTCAACGCTCTCCATAAGATTTTCGGGCGAAATTGCCTAACAACATAACTAAAGTAAGCCTTTCTTTCGTTCTTAACACTCAGAGTAGTAAGATTCCTTAATTCTTTATAATAGTTCTAATGAGCTAACGTTTTAGTTCTTTTAAAATTCTGTTTAGCTTTATCTCTCAGAGACATGAGCAATTTAATATTGTCAGTTAACCAGGGAACACGACTTTTCGTGATCCTAACGGTCCTACACGGAGCATGTTTATCAAACAGTAGCAGAATATTGAATAATTGGAAATTGATGTTAAGACAAAAGAATAGTGAAAAGCGCACTGGAACAAAGAACAAGTATTACAGGAACGAGGCAGAGAATTACAAAACTCAACATATTTTCAATCTATTTACCTTGCCATATACCATACTAGTCTAAACAAATTTTTTAAGGCAAAAATAGTATTTTAGTTTATTTAATGTAGCATACAAAAGAATCACTTTGTTTCTAATTGAATCTACTTAGAGGAATTCGTCTGTCACTTCAACTATACATTCTATATATTAAGCAACAGTGTTACTATTGTTCAAGAAATACGCTTAATTCTAGTTATAAAGAGCGATTATCACGTCTAACGCAATGAGGCAGTTCTTTTCTCCGAAGTTGTTTAATTAGGTGCTACAGAAGTTGCCGTCAGAATCCGCTTTCGCGAAATTTTGTTACGATCTTAACGAGTTTCTGTTTTATTTCGTCGTAATCTAGAAGCCTGCTCTTGACATTTATGTACTCCACCAATTAGTCATAGCGGATAATTTATAGGGCAAAAGTGTCGGAGTACATTTGGACAACTGTATACATACATGTAAGTAAATGCTTGCAAATAAGATTCAATTTTATAGAATGCAAACATGATACAATAAGATCTATTTTCGTGAAGTAACAATTTCTTTCCAAATTATGTACATCAAGAAATGGGGTTCGATGCAGTCGTGCAACAACAACTTTTCTTAAAACAAATACAGTTAACTCATCTAGAGTATATTATAGATACTGTCAAGTTATCTATGAATTTGTCTATAGTAGTTGGATGAACAAAAAGTCATCACTCAAACATCAATAAAAATTTGATGACGTTCATGCTGACTTATTAGGGGGGAATGGTGTTAATGGTGCTATTTAATAAAATTTAGAAAGCTTACTAGCGGTACCATCTATTAGCAATTGCCTAATTCGCACTCTGTCCAAATTATATCATGACCTCGCCAGAAACTAACTCAGAAACCTCGCATTCTCCTTTGCGAATTAAACACAATTTTAGTGTCCGAAGGGCAAAGAGAGAGACAAAACTGGTTTTATAGTTTTTGAAGAGACATCCAGGAAATTCTTTAAAAAAGCCTGCGCCCACAAGCATTAATAGAATCTTGTATGTATGAATTGTTAGTTGAAGGAGGACTGCGTTTTCAATGTTGATACGAGTGGAATTATCACAGTGCCTTGTAGAAACTACAAAAGTTCGATTTATTGGTTAGTTTAGATTAGATTAGGAATGGGGGGAGAGGAACATGCGAACCTTTTTCACAGCGACCTTTGCAGGTCTATTGTGATCACCTTTTATCCTAGAGGACCCTCTCTAATTTTGCCTTCTTAATTAGGCCTATCATACTTGAGAGGGGCTCTTTTATGCAGCCGTTAGCTGTGGGGTTTTCTACGTTCATTGATAAAAACCTTGCTAGGCCATCGCAGTGGCACAAGATATGAATTGGGTTTCTTTCTCTTGACAGAATCTGCAGAGAGCATCATCTGCTAGGCCGATGTTAAACATATGCCTATTCAGTCTGCAATGACCGGTCACTACTATCACTTTGACAGTCTTCCTGTCTTTAGTCAGTAGGTCTTCAGTAAAGTCAGGCCTGTGTTCCCTTAGGAACTCTTTTCCCTGTCTTTGCTCTGGTTCCTTGGACCTGTTATATGTCCATTCGTAGATGGACTTTATAATATGCGATTTGGTGATGCTGAAGGAAGGGCCAGTTTCTATGAAAGGCCTTGACCAACCTCGTTTGGCCAGCTCATCCGCCACCTTGTTTTCCTTCATGCCCGTGTAGCTGATGATCGACGAATGAATTTCTTTGGTCATTTGGTATTTCGTATTACATTATAGTCTGAACATAACTGATCCACCATGCCAACTCCTATCTTCGTTTTGTTGTAGTAGATCCATCATGGGCTTTTGTGTGGTTTGTCAATGTCATGCATAGAAGAAATCAGGAAGACATTTTTCTTAGGATTTTAGGACATATGAAACCAACGTGCAATTTTCCCTAAACGCAAATTTACTTGATGGAATAGGTCGATCTTAGGCCACTACTACATAACTCTGGAGGTAATTGCCATTTATTTTTTTCAGTCTGTTCCCAAAAGAGTTAATTCGTGTTCATGTAATAGTTTTTCACAAAGTTCAATGCTCGTGAACCAATAAAATTCTCTGTAACAATGTTCTTCAGCGTTCAGTCCATTCATCTTCTTTACTGCAGCTAAGTACAGCAACCCCATCAAAGCCTCTATTTCTAAGGCATCAGTCTTCTCGAGCGAAGTGTTCGATATGCTGATTGGTATACGAGGGAGCGTTTTTATATTCGCGGAATGAGCGGGTTATAGAAGGGTGATTAGGCGCATTGGGGGCGTGGCCTGTGCAGCGACTCATCATTACGAAGTTTCATTGTTATTAGACAGTTAGTCTTTGAGCTATCGTCAACCAAGTAACATAAACCAAGTAACAACAGCGCGTAGAGTGTTCGCGTGCATTTTTGGACCTCTGTAATGAAGACAAGGATGGTGTATTGACTCAGGTTCATCATTATGAACCTGAGTCCAAACAAGACTCCATGCAGTGGCATAAAAAGGGCACAGCACCTCCCAAGAAATTTAAAGTGTCACAATCAGCTGGGAAACTCATGGCAACGGTATTTTGGGACTCGGAAGGAATATTGTTGATTGATTATAAAGATAAAGGTGTTTCTATAACCGGAGAATATTACGCTTCAATATTAGAGCGACTAAAAGAAGCCATTAAAGAGAAAAGACGGAGGAAAGGTGTGCTGCTTTTGCACGACAACACGCCCGTCCACAAGAGCCGCGTTGCGTTAGCTGCCCTGCATAAGGTGGACTTCGAAATTGTGAATCACCCACTCTACAGCCCAGACCTGGCCCCGAGTGATTATTACCTGTTTCCGAAAATGAAAAAAGAGCTGCGGGGTAAAAAAATTACTGCCGATGATGAAGTCAAGGAGGCAGTTTCGGCGTATTTTGCAGATAAAGAGAAATCATTTTTTTATGAGGGTATAAATAAATTAATTGAAAGATATGAAAAACGCTCCCTCGTATGTGACTATAGTTCCAATAACGAAATCATCAAATAACATTATCCAAATTTCCAGTGGATCTTTCATATTTGGCGTAAGCAGTTGCGGATCAGGTAATTAAGTAACAATGTTTTTTGATAGGATCGTAAGTTCTGTGTTTCACAGTGTTGCTTCGACAAGATAATTTTGTCTTTACCCGTGTAAAATAAACCTTGCCCATTTTTTTTTCTGAATTCTTTGGGCGCCTCATTCTTCCTTTACTATTTCTTCAGTGCGTTCTCTTTCAACATCTGTAAATTAAGTTTGTTAACATTTTCAGTCTCACAGACTATACGTCCCCACTAAAGGGTTAGTCTATTATCTCCAAACAGGAAAAAGCATTTCAGGAGTATACTATGCATCATTAATTGACAAGCTAAAAGCAGAAACTGCTGAAAAACGGCTACATTTGCAGAAAAATAAATTGTTTGACCAAGACAATGTGCCATAATCCACGAATTACGGTTTGAACTGTTTAACCAGCCTCGTTACTCATCAGATCTAGCCCCAAGCGACTTAAAATTCACGAAAATTAACATAAAAATTTTTACTTGTAAAATACATATTCATAATTATATTCGGTAAAGGTTAAAAAGAGGTTTCCCCTTAACCTAATTGGTTTAATCCCACACTAAAATGTTTACCAGTCATTTAAATAATTTACTTATCACCGTCACAGCGGTGTTTTAGAAAAGCAGAGTGTGTGCATGTTTCTTTTTTAAATCCACCGTAAGTATATAAAGTAGCGTCACATTTTCCATGTGCAGAGAAATATACGTATAAAAATTCCTTTGCTGTTTCTCCTCTCGAACGAGACAAGTTTCACAAGCTTCCGTAAAAAAGCCCGCAGGGTATTAAATTTCAGAAGAAAAAAATAATAATGACCCTTCATAAATTCCATAAACGAAGGCAGGCTTTACAAAACATTTTTTTTTTGTGTAACATAGAAGTTGAAGCGGTAAGGAATGGAACGACGGACGTAAAAAGGAGGATCTAGAAATGAAAACGGAACTTTACGGATTACTCAGACATTAATAACAGCGGTACGTTTTGATGTTTCCTTCCTTCGCATATTTTTTCATACTTAAGATTTTTAAAAAAAGGAAACTAAAAGAAAGTTGCGTTACTTTGTGCCTTGTTTACATTCGGCGCGTGCTACGGTTTTGTTTTTCTTTTTCATCATATAATAAGAGATCATAATTTGAAGCATTTGAATGAGAAGCTGGGTCGATTGAAAAGATCTGAATAAATAAAACGTCAAATCATTTTTCTTATTATAGTTATCGTAATTATCATTAAATTAACATGGTTAGAATCGTACGAAACGGCGAACAATTTCCTCGTCAAAGTGAAAATTACACCGCAATAATTCTACTTACATCGCTAAGCACTACCTATCTCCGTGTGTATCATCGTGTATGACGGTTACAGATTCACCGCATTGGCAAAAAGTAGACTCTCAAACCGAAACCGCGTACGCAAATACCGTCTGACAGACAATATCACAGCAACTGCTAATGCTTGCGGTGTCATTTATCATTGTGACACAAAGCTCGTGCTCGTCTACCGCCTGTCTCCTCTATGAATAACGTGAAAAGGAGCGGAATTAGATAAAATATGCGATAATTATTTTGAGTGAAACGAAATTAGGGTCACTTGGAAACAATGCCATATTTATTAAAGCAATTCGGATAGAATTTAATAGCTAGGGGGGCGGTAACGGTCTCTTTGTTATGGAAAAGGATCTGAACTAACAAACAAACGTAAAAAAAAACGTTGCATTTTTTAATTCCAAGTCGACTGCTTTGACGTACATTTTTTACCATTTCTATCGTATTGTACCATCTTTTATCATCTTTTATTTTAACAGTATACGTAGATTTATTATCGATTCACTTAACCAATCTGCTGCTACTACAACGCGCACCTAGCAGTAGTATTAAAATAATCTAGCCATAAGTTCATGGAAATGTAGGATGTAATAATAATAATAATTACCTACCAACCTGTATATACAGGGTGAGTCACGACTATTCCTTCGGTCTCTTGTGTCTAAACGGTAAAAGATATGAGTTTCAAATTTTAGTCTAATATGTAGGACTATAAGGAGGATATTTTAAAATTATTTGCAAGTATACAGAGTGATTCGAAAAAGTACAGCATATCAAAGTTAGATTATTTTTAATGGAACACCCTATATTGTATACCATTTTTGGAATGTACGGCATATATTAGGATAACTTTGTTAATAGTTCCCTATACCTATCTGCTGCCAATTTCGAGAAAATTTGATTTTTATAAAAATTTCAGCTTTCGCGAAAAAAATTAAAAACAGGATAAAACGGTATGACGTGCAGGATTTACATTTGTAAGAAGTTATTTTGACAAAGCGTGCTTTCAATATACCGGTAGAGTATTTTGATATTGGCTATATGACATTAAGCAAAACAATTCATACTTTATATTTTTTCAACCATCAATAACTCTTTTCAATTAAATGGAACATCCTGTATTTATCCAGTCTATGTGAGCACATTAAACCCCCTACCAAAAACTATAAAGATGTCTATATCTAAATTTAACGATTCAGATGTTATTAACAATATTCTCTAAAAACCTCATAAAACCGATGCTTTTTTCATCTAATTAGGAGCTAATTGCAACATTAATTCTTACGTATAAATTATAATACTTTAAACAATTATTACGTCTTGTAGATGAAGAATAAAACAAACAAATAATACTCCACCTACCATTCTCAAAGATATGAAACTAAAATAAAAAATAATGTTATTTCAAAGTCTATGGTCTCGCAAGATACAAATAAAAATCTGTCTATTAGCCCCTGAAACATGCCCTGAATGAATTAATTTAGCGTTGGGGTGGTGGCGTTACCGATCTTTATCTGTATTATAAATACCTACTTAATGTTAACAAAAAATGTATTCGATTCAATTCATCCAGGCTCACTCCGGAAGAAGATTCTTCTTTTGCCTAGAATTACATGGTTAATCAATGTGATTATCTCCTATCTTTTTCATTAGATAATTTATTTATATTTATTCAATTCAAACGAACATTTAGTAGAGTAGACATTTTTTGGAGAAGAACTTATTAAATCCATTTCAACCGAATATGTTAAATTTGAATGTAGTTGACAATTTTATATTTTATTTACCTACTTATTTTTTTGTCTAATTTTATTATTAATTATTTTACTTTCAATTCTAATACTTACCAACGTGCAATATATCAATGGTATTATAAACTAAGAGATATTCGAATAGTCAAATATTCTTTCGATTCAAACAAATAATATTCAAATACTCGACGAATAGTCAATTACTTCAACTTTATATTACTCTTTAATAATGTATTAAACGGATATTCAAATTACGTCAACATAATTTCCCCCAATTATTTACCATTAGAATAGAACTTACAAGGAATACAATTATCTACACACCAATAATTAGAAAGCATGGCCTACTTAGATGAGAGAAAGCATCAGCTTCAAAGCGTTTTTGAAGAATTTTGTTAATAACATTTTAATCGTTAAATTTAGATATAGACATCTTTATAGTTTTTGGTAGGGGTTTAATGTGACTTCACATAGGATGGATGAATACAGGGTGTTCCACTTAACTTAAAAGAGTTATTGATAGTTGAAAAAATATAAAGTATGAATTGTTTCGCTTAATATCACGTAGCCAATATCAAAATACTCTACCGGATTATTGAAAGCGAGGTTTGTCAAAATAAATTCTTGCAAATGTAAATCGTCCAAGTCATACTGTTTTCCTCTTTTTAATTTTTTAGCGAAAGCCGACATTTTCATAAAAATCAAATTTTCTCGAAATTGGCAGCAGATAGGTATAGGTAACTATTAACAAAGTTATCCTAATTTATGACGTAGAATCTAAAAATTGTATAAAATATAGGGCGTTCCATTAAAAATAACCTAACTTTGATATGCCGTCCTTTTTCGAATCACCCTGTATACTTGCAAATAATTTTAAAATGTACTCCTTATCGTCCTACATATTTGACTAAAATTGGAAACTCATATCGTGACTCACCCTGTATATCTTGTCTATGTCATTACTTTACATTTCTCAGTATTGAGCGAAAGACCATTATCTGTGCACCAATTAGTAAGTGTATCCAAGTCATGTTGCAAAGCCATGCAATCCTCGAAACCGCTGATGGCAGTAAAAATCTTAAGGTCATCAGCGTAGAGCAAGCATCCGGCATTAACTAGATCGCATATGTCGTTAATAAACATAATGAATAAGAGTGGTCCAAGATTCGTGCCATGGGGCACTCCACTGAGAGCCGTGTAAATATTGGATGAAACGCTTTTGTATTCAACATACAACTGACGATTCGCTAGGTAATCTTGCAATAATATGATAAGATCAGGATGCAAACCAAAATTTGCCAATTTAGAAACGATGACGTTATGATCAAACGCTTTCCTAATATCCATGTACATTACGTCAATTTGTTTTTTACTATCCATGTTCTCAGCAATATATTGGGTAAAATTACACAAATTGGTAACCGTAGAACGTCCCTTTACGAAACCATGTTGACTACGATGTATCATCTCAAAGATTTTGGAAAAAATTACTCAATAGTGCTATAGGCCGCTAGTTCTTGACCATATTCTTTGATCCAGACTTGAAGACAGGAACTATTTTTCTCCATATATTAGGAAAAGATCTTTGGGACAAAATACCATTGTAAATAATTTTCAAAGGTGTTAATAAGCATGATGTGTACAGTCTTTAACCAGGCCCCATCGTAAAATTTCCTTTTAACTTTGCAACAGCGTGCTGTATTTCAGAATCTGTTACGGATTTTATGCGAAGAATATTTGCATTTAATGCTTTATCAACGGTATTGTCAGTGTTAACAAACTACGCTACTAAAATAATCAGCAAAACCATTTACAATTTCTATCGGTTTCGAAAGGATAGCATTATTATATAACATATTACCCGGTATTCTAGTACAACAGTTTTTTGTATTAATGAAAGACCAAAATCTTCTTGGATCATTTTTTATATTAATTTCCATATCTCGGATGTAATTGAAATATGCCGCTCTAATTCTAGCCTTGATCCTTGCGCGAAGTAACTGAACACGATATCTATAATAGTGGTTGTTAAATCTTCTAAAGAGCTTAAGAAAATGGTGCTTCCTCTCGATATCACGCTTCATATTTTTCGCAAACCAAACTGGGAAAAACCTCTTTTTCTTAACTCGTCGTTTGGGTACATACTCATCTATTACTGCAAATAATTTGAAATAAAACAATTCGCACATCTCATTTACATTCATAGAGTTTGCACTCACTTCAAAATCGTCCCAAGGAATCGCAAATATTGCTTGATACAAAGCATTATAATCAACCCTTTTAAAATCATATTTCAAATTATGTGAAGTCTCAAGGAAATTCTTTAGTAGTAAATACCAAATCGAACAATCTGTTATTGAAATTCAAAATGTAATTATGTTGAAACAAATTATTACAACATATAAAGCTCCTCGCTGTTAATGCCATCCCTCAGCCAAGTTTCAGGATATATCAGCTAAGAACTAACTGTAGCTGTTGTAGACTCTATTCCATCACAGTTTTGTGAGATGTGGCTACAGAAATAGTTGACACAACAGAGAATTGAACAAGAAGTGAATTATTATTTATTTCGGCATTTTGTGCTCGTTTGTAAAATAATCACACAACTCGTGCGCCAAATTAGATCTGTTTATCCTGCTTGACAATAGAACCAAAATTTTCGACTTCGCTGAACCGCCCATACATCATCCTGTTTGACAGAAAATCAGGGTACTGGGCTGTCTTCCATCCATTCTGTCTCTCCTATGTCTCTCTTCCTTCAAATATACTCAATGTAGTTTGGTTTCTTCATGGTCTCTGAAGAAGGGTAGTTCATCGGATTCTTTCCTGCTGACGATTTCCCTGATTATCTGATGTTCGGATCGTCAGTTGTCCACTGACGCAATCATAATTGGTACGAGTGTTTCTGGTGTCAAGACACTGCCAACCCTGTCAAACAGTCTTTGCCATTTCTCTTCCCATCCAGTTTGCCAGTACCTTAACGAGATTGCTCTACTCCTATTCTGGTTTTCCCTGATGTTTTTGGACGTAGATGTATCTCCTTTCTAAAACCAGCACTTCAATGGGAACCATCGCCGTTATTACTTGTAAGGCTGCGGTGGAAATAGTTTTAAAACCATAAACCACGCTTAACAGAATATTTCTTTCTACTCTCTCAAATATTTGTTGGTATTTCTGCTGTTTTAATACTCCTATCCATACCGGAGCACCGTGGAACAGAATATTACGAACAGTGCTGCTGATGACCACTCTTTTCTCGCTGTTACGACCCCCTCCCTACATCGGGCATTATTCCCGTTAGGCTTGCCACTTTCTTTTCTATTTTATCTGCCACAACTTTAATATGTATCTTGAACGAGCCTTCGTCGTCGATGGTAAAACCCTGATATTTCATAGTTTTCTCGGGTGTGATTTTGGTCCCATTCAGGTTGCCTCTAAGATTGCCTGCTTCAGTTTTTTTTTCCGGTGCCAAGATGAGCTTGTGATCTTCATTAGCATTTAGCGTGAGTTCTTTATCATTACTGGCTACAACCATAAGTGCCAAATCATTTGCTGGACGTTCCACAGCGTTGGCTCCAACACCGATTCCGGTCACACTCCCGTCCCAACAGTCAGGGACACTCCATTTCCCAGAAGGATTTTCTTATTTTAGAATCAGCTTGTTATAATGTTCACCACGTATTTGTTTGTTTATAATCAACTAATGATTTGCGGAGTTGTATTCTTCAGCCTTCTTCAGCACGGTTACCATTGCTTCTATTGTTATGTGGGTGAAGCCTTTCCTTCTCGTCCAGTCCAGCCTGGAATCAGTTTCTGAACAGCGACTTGAATAGCTTGCTTACGGCATTTAGCATGTAAAATGGTCTATATTAATTCGCCAGTGCCGAAGCCTTTGGACATAAGGATAATTTGTTTAAAATATTAATAGTCTAGTTCGGTGAGATGTTTTTATCTTTGCTTGATTGGATCGGGTGGAATCCTCTCGGGTCCTGGAGCCCTGCCACTTCTCATAGTACATGATCCAGTTTTCAGTTCCTCTTATTCTTCTTCTTATAGAATCATATTGAAGGTTGAGGTTTAGTACTTGAAGTGATATTGATGACATTCGATAGACAGAAAATAGAGTTCGTGTCTAAAAGCTAACCTCTGTTATTGCTTGTATTAGTAGGGTTATTCCGGTAATTGTACCATGAGTGCCCATTACAGCCATTTTTAGCCTTGCACAGAGACGTGCGATAGGGTCAAGTCGATGTGGGGGGGTGGATTCCTTAAAATAGATCGAACTACTACAAAATTCTTTGTTTTGGATGGTTTATTGTCAACAGAGATTCTTTCAAAGTTGGTAATGGTTTATAAGGAATCCGCTCCTTCGTTTTTTTTGCAACTGTAAGGAAATGGGCAGCTGACGGACGGTAAAAAATCAACACGATGTGGTTCTGGACGATCGACGCTTAAAGGTGTGAAAGTTAGCTCATGCTGTAGGCATCAAGCCCGGATTGCAAAAGAAAGAAACCTTGTTCCATCAGCATAATCCACCGGCCCACAAAAGTGCTTTGACAAGTGAAAAATTTAGGGATTTCTAGTTCGAATTGTTGGAACCTATTTCCAAATCTAACGAAATTTGTGCCTGGAAAACATTTTGGATCAAACCAAGAGGTGATTGCAGCGATAAATGAATGTTTTGCAGACCTTGAGGAATCGCACTTCAGAGATGTAATCCATTTATTAGTGAAACGTTGGATAAAGTGTATTGAACTAATTAAGATTAAGAGATTATATAGAAAAAATAAATGCATTTTTTAACTAATAAAACCCCAGTCTTTCACTATCAGACCGAGAATTTTTCACTTTGTTCTTGTATTTATAGTATTTTAATTAATGTTAGCAAGCTCTAACTGGCTTTGTCAAAGAAATTTATTAACACACCTAAACTAGATGTACAATTTTATTCATTGTCACTGCAGATTTAAAATTACCAGCAAACTTCATGAGCCACGTTTAATTTACTAGGCGGACCAATGTCCGGTAGTTTTTAATTAAACTTGTAACAACTGATGACTCTACCCCAGTAGCTTAATGGCATCTAAGTTGAATTTAATATTGTAACAGAACAACGATGGAATGCGACCGGGGATTCCTCCCCTCGCTTTAAGTTGGTTAGTGGATGAGGGGGATGCATTAAATTTACTTCGAAAATGTGTCCTGCCTCAGTAATGGATTATGAAGTTCGTTGCAATTAAACCAAACATTCGCCTTCCTGCATTGCACGAGTAAAGTTTCGAGTGCTCGAGATTTCGTTATTTCCTTCATCGGTCGATTGATTTAATACGAACTTTGACAGACGCTTATGTGGAGATGAAGAATCGATTCCGAGACTTCATTATAAATTTTAATTGATTGCAATTTTTACCACAATTTTGTTTTTCTTTTATTATTATTTTCTGTAAATAATTGCTCTCTGCTGTTTGAAATTAAAATTGCTCTAGGGTATATTGAGCTGGGTAGAATTTGTTTTCCCCCTCTTTTTCTGTTATTTGCTGCCGCGTCATGATTTCTTCCACTCAAAAAATATTTTAAACGAAAATATAATAATTTATGTTCTGAAATAAATTAATTTAGAAAAAAAACAACCATTTTCATGCAAATTTAGCTCGATGTACGCGCATTAGACAAGCTGAAATCACACAAAACATGACCCGTAACATTTATAGTCGTTGTATATCTTTATATCCGGGACACTTTAACTACCGAACAAACTGCAGACAGAAACCGCACCAAACTCCGAATGTTGTCCCGACATAATTACTCACTGCACACTCGTAAAATTAGAAGGCGACATTAAGCGGAACGAATCTCGAATGACATAAACTGGTCTTCCAGGTCGTGCATGCAACCACATCGCCCCCTATACCCACGTCCATTTACGACCGACTTAACGATCGATATTTAATTAATATAAGCTGGCAAAAATCGTAAATTCCATCGCCGTGTTACGCCTTGTTAAAGGTGCAGATAAAAGGGTCCCGACGATGGACCCGTGCCGTGCGGAACTCCAGTGGTCGGTTTATAAATTTTATGCGAGCGAAAGGGACACACAACATGCTGACACACGAGCGAGCTGCTGAAATAAATTGAAGGAGCAGCGGGTCCTGAAAACGGGCTAATTTCGTTTCGAGGATTTCTCCGCTGTATACGCAAACAAAAGGAGGTTTTGTGATTTACGACGGGTTGTTAATGTGTGAACTTTTCTGGTCAAAATTGGATTATTTATCTGTTTATTTTCGTGGGAATATCTTTTTTACGGTGCAATTTATACAATTTAATGCCGGATCCGCAGGAGGCAATTTAATAAAATGACAACTGGTAATAAATAAGACGTTTAATCGAGTTGAATCTAATGAGTTTTGCTCCAGATTTTGGATAAGTGGAAAATGAATACATGGTTCTTTTATGGGTGAGAACTTCAACTGGGCCTACAATAACCGCAATTTTATAACTTTATCATTATTATTACACACAATTAATAAATTAGTCATCAAAGCGTGATACCTCAAACAAAGTAATCAAATGTTTAATGAAAATTGATAAGAATTTGCTTTGATAATTTCTAAAGGAAAAATGTTGATGACATATTCGACTGGATATATCAGGCACGAAACAACCAGCTTTTAATATAATAATTAATAAAATACTTAATTAATAAAGCCATCACCGACTCTCTGGTGAAGGATTCTAAAACATCACTAACTCTATGCTAAACTCGACGAGCTAAACGAATGCCTACAACACGTTATCAAAACGCGTTTTCAGTTCAGATAGGTCTTGGCAAAATGGGCGCCCATGTTGCTATCTAATGAGCAAAAGAAGAAAAATCAATTTTAGACGAGTATTGTGCTGAATGGGATGATTTATTGGGCAATCTCCTAACTGTCGATGAGACTTGGAGACTACTGTGAACCACACGAACCCGAAATTCAGCTTTCGAATGGCAGCTTCCTCGTCGGCCACCGCCAGAAATTGAGGGTATCAAAATTACATTCAAAAAGATCATGGCTACTGTGGCCTGAAATAAAGATGGGATCGTGCATATTGATTATCTCAAACTTGATAAATCTATTAACAAAACATACTACATGAACTCTGTTGATGTGGTCAATGCCAAGATTTCGGTTAGGAAACGTCGTAAAGTCAAATTTCTACAAGACTTGCATAGATCACTCAGCTGGTTTGAACTTTTCATTACATACCAACTATTGGAAGCAGTTCTTGCTATGAGTTGTGTGTACTTAGCAGCAAAAGAATGGAACCTATGTCGTTACTGAAATAAAGAACCAGCAATAACGGACCAAGTAAGAGAATTAATTTTGGATGAATGTCAATAGAAATGGAATGTCTATGAAATCGAAGCTTAGTGTACTAAGATATTAATGCCAAATATTGATTGGTGACGAGGTCTTAGGAACCTTTTCTAAGAGATTTGGAAAAGCTAAATATGTCAGAAGTATTTATTGTGGAATCCCTAATACACGAGAGCATTAGAGAGTTTTGAGGGGGGTCAATGAACTTGAAAAACAAATAATGTAAGAGAAGGAAAATGGTGGTTAGAGAAGAAAGATAGACTAGTGTAAGAAATGGTAGTTAGAAATCCTCGAATATTACAAGGGAATGGAGACTTAAGGAATTAGTAACAAGGAGAAACGACAGTCCATTACCCGAAATGATATGTTCCTGGAAGGAAGATGCCAGGTTGGCAAAAAAAATAAACGATTATAGCAACCAGCTTTGGTCTTCATAATTATTTGTATTAAGAACTATCATACCTTATGAGATCAGAGGTTGTGACAATAAGAGCTCTCAACTTCGTACGAACCAAACAGATGCCTACAACACGTTATCAAAACGCGTTTTCAGTTCAGATAGGTCTTGGCTAAGTGGGAGTCCAAGTTGCTGTCTAATGAGCAAAAGGAGGACAATCTGCTAGCTGTCGATGAGACTTGGAAACTACTACAAACCCGAAATTAAGCTTTCGGATGGTAGTTTCCTGATCAGCTACCGCCAGAAAAAGAAGAAACACAAGTTGGTGACTGTTTTGCCTCAAAAAATTAACCCGGAGTTTTTAGGGAATTTGACAAGTTCAAGTCACAATTGTCAGATGTAATTTTAAACAAGGGAAACCATCATTAATTTTTATATCAAAAAATAAAACCATTCATCCCTGCACACTGACTTGTCATTTAGCCTCAATTTATCACTGAAATAATCAATAAACGAAGCATTTAATTTAAAAAGCTTTTAATTTAAGTTGTATTTTAGTTTAAGCGACTAAGAAAATAAAAATAAATTCGTTCGAAGAAAAAAGAATCATAAACCAAAAAGCTTACGTCGATCATTTGTTTCTGCGTCATTTTTCATCCACCTTGTCCCTATCCAGTGCAATTCATTTTCGAAATTTCATTAAAAATAATCAAGCAGTCTACCAGACTTCAGTTTTGTGAAAATTACGTTGCACACAAAACTTCTTTGTAACTATTGCCTCTTTCGTAATCCATTTAACAGTTCTTTTCGCTGCTCTTGACTAATTATCAACACCTTTTATTCTTTGCGTTTTAGCATTGTTGGGGTAAATCCAAGGAAATGCTTTTCAAATCAAGAAGAAAGAATCAAAGCAATTGTTCTTTAAAAAAACCACAGATAAAAGGATCAGAAATTGAGTGACAACTACAAACAAGACATATTTCTCCTGCTAAATCTGGCCACTCTGCTATAAGCCGTTTGGGCTACAGCAGGATCTACAGACGTCTACTGGATTTGAAAACAAATATTAACTCGCCTTGTACTTTTTCGAATAAAATACAAATCAATGAAAACTTGATGCCTCTGTAAGTGAGAGTACGAATGATGTCATGAGAGGGGGGAAGATGCAATCATAAGACAGTTATCAACAACATAATGGAAAATTCATAGATGATAGAATTCAGTAGGTCGTGTATTGGAGACGAACTAAGATGAGCTGGAACACAAAGTTAGAGTTTTCAAAAACCACCGTGGCCTTCTGAACGTGCCAAATTCTATTTAGGAAAACCTGGACAGTCAAAGCATCACAAAGATGGAACCTGTATCTTCTACCTTACCTCTTAATAATTGGAGAGGTAATCGATTGAGTTAAACTGCAGTAATAAATCCCATAAAGTTACTTACAATCTAATAACTTCCGATACGATCAGAAACTGTACTTATCTCTCGGTACCCAGCGATAAGATTAATTTACCAGAGTACGATAGGAATATTAATCACCTTCACGGCCAAATCTGCTTGTAACATTAGACACATTCTAGGTGACAATAATATATGTACATATATTGTATATGCATGTACAGGGTGGGCAAATAAGCGAGGTAAGCGGCTGTATCTCAGAAACTAATGATCGTAGAGAGTTACGGTAAAAAATTGTATACCTAGGTAAAGTGAGCAAGGGAAAATGCTGGAAATTATTTTCAAGTTTCCAAGATAGCCGCCAGTGGGCGTTTTCACCATCTTGAATTACATAAAGTTACGTTTCTCGCGATTTTCTCCAATGAATATAACAAAAAAGTATTTGCGTTTTAATGTTAACTTAAAGTCAAACATTTTTTGTAAAAACAATTTTTCTGTATCTTTCGAAATAAAGTGGTGGGGAGTATTTGAATGTTGTCTTAAATAAATGCCTGTAACTTCGAAACGGCTTAATGTATTTGGATAAATTTGGTATCATTGAAAAGAGCATTTCTTGGGCTTTTAGGTTTCTCGTAATCATGACAGTTGTGACCTACGCGGCCGCCGATAGAGGGCGTTATTCGATATTATAACCAAAATATTGGATTTTCTCAAAAAATTTAAATGCAATGATATGACTTTTTTTAGACTAGAAAATAGACAAATGAGCAACCAATAAGTCTGCGTAAGCCGCATCTTAATATCTTTTTCCTAACTCAAATTATTTAAAAAAATACTAAACCAGGAAAATTCATATATCCTCATTTAAAAATGCATCGCTTGCTTTCGATAAGAAGGCAAGTAGTGGGCCATGGGAATAAAAGACAAACTCCTCTCTAAAATATTCATAAGAAATGTCAGTTTATTTAGTGCTGTGATTTTAAGTCGCATGTTTTCGTATTTGTAAGCGATTTTCCTTTTAAATAAAGTTGTGGTCCTGAAAAGGATCAATCAACATTTTTCCAGTCTTTCTTGAGTCGACAGAACTGCAGCCTCGATTTCTGCCGCTGATTGTTGACAAATTGAGTTTTGAATTCTGTTTTCCATATCCATTCGTGTTGTTGGTGGAGTTTGAAAAACAATATCTTTTAAGCGTCCCCACAAGTAAAAATCAAGACATGTCAAGTCGGGAGATCTTGCCGGCCAAGGAAATAGGCTTCCCGTTCTTATCCAGCGTTGTCGAAAGGTACCGTTAATATGGTCTCGGACATTAATTGAATAATGTGCCGGACAATCATCTAATTGCAGAAACATAGTTCTCCTAGTTGCGAGTGGCACAACTTCCAACAAAATTGGCAAGTCGTTGATCAAAAACTCTAAGAAGCGGTTACCAGTTGATCAAAAAAATAATGTCCAATAATTCTGTCCCCAATGATACCGCACCACACATTTAGACTCCAGCGTCCATGGTTGACGGTTGTTATGACGGTTTACTCTACCATCACTACTAAAGGTAGCCTCGTCGGTTATAGTCTAAAAAAAGTCATATCATCGCATTTAAATTTTTTGAGAAAATACAATATTTTGGTTATAATATCGAATAACGCCCTCTATCGGTGGCCGTGTAGGACACAACTGTCATGATTACGAGAAACTTAAAAGCCCAAGAAATGCTCTTTTCAATGATATCAAATTTATCCAAATCCATTAAGCCATTTCGAAAGGTACAGGCATTTATTTAAAACAACATTCAAATACCCCCCACCACTTTATTTCAAAAGCTAGAGAAAAATTGTTTTTACAAAAACTGTTTGACTTTAGGTTAACATTAAAACGCAAAACCTTTTTTGTTGTATTCATTGGAGAAAATCGCGAGAAATGTAACTTTATGTAATTCAAGATGGTGGAAATGCCCACTGGCGGCTATCTTGGAAACTTGAAAATAATTTCCAGCATTTTCCCTTGCTCACTTTACCTATAAAAATTTTTACCGTAACTCTCTACTATCATTAGTTTCGAGATACAGCCGCTTACCTCGCTTATTTGCCCACCCTGTACACAACAATATTGTTTTTACCGTAACTCTCTACTATCATTAGTTCCGAGATACAGCCGCTTACCTCGCTTATTTGCCCACCCTGTACACAACAATATTGTGCTTGTACTGAAGAAACTTAACATTGTATCAGGATAGATTTATGAATGTGGACCGAACGTTTGAGGATTCAATTTATCGATAGGAACAGGAAGTCAAAGCGGCAGAGAACGAATTCAATTGCTTCATGTCAGTAATCCTGCTCTCTACAAACAGATGAATATCAATTAGTTAGTCGGATGTTATTGACTAGAGTATCCAATACATTTGTTTGCTATCAACCTGTAGGTCAGCGAGTAATCGCACCTAAGCTCCAATTTAACGGATTGTAATTTTGCTTCTGTTGAGGTATCGATATAGGTTTCAATATTATTAAAACAGAGATTACTGATTTCTTTATTTACATGGAGTATTTACATTTATACCAGCTCCTCCACCAACAAATTTTAACATTGGAAACGTAACAGATCTAATCTAGCTTCCTCAAAATATTTTACATCGTTCTGTCTACCTCTCAAACGATACGACTATGTAGTAAAATCCTTTAGAAAGCTTTCAGTTAGTGCTTTTAATCCATCTTCGAAATAGCAGTTGGTAATACTACCTTGTATGAACACACTTGTATGAATTGTAAAGTCGAAATTCCCCAGTGTTGCTCCAGCGGGTCATTACTACCGCACGATAATAGCGGAGCATCTGTTACATACGAGTTTCCTCCTATATAACTTGTCGTTTTCGCTTCGCTGCGACTTTATAACGCTGGAAACATATGCTTTTAGAACGACCTTGATGGGTATTTACGTACGCAGGTACGTGGAAGATTGCGCATAATGACCTAAATATTAAAGCAACATATCGTATGCTGTAAAGTGCGTGAGAAGTTACCTCGTAAACGAAGCACGCAGGTAGGAAAATGGGAGATCTTTACAGGAAAAGGATTCCAGAAATCGCACGCCGACTAATTTCAACTTTACTCGATTCCACACCGGACATAAATTACGCCTTGTAATTACGACCAACTTCGGCTTTTAATGCGTTTAGTACTACGATCGTTGCGGTTAATTTGCTTTTTTGAAATAAATGAATGTTGTAGCTGCCTGTAATGTACGACCATGTAGAATGCTGTAAACTTCTAAGATTATAACTTTTGTCTTTTGATCATCTAGAGATGATATATTTAGTCTTTATCTTCTTTATTTTATATATAACAGCAGATATCGATCTAGCTTAGAAAATTCGTGGATTGTCAGCTCCGCTAGATGTGTCGATCTCTTAAGCAGTCTAATGGTGATTCCATATACAGATCACTTAGCGGAAGTAAGTCGAGCTAGAAAAGAGATAGATGTACGTTGGGGCGGTTGTAAAATATCTACGGAATCAACGCATTGGCAAGCCTACTATAGATCACTATAGATGTAGGCCCGTGGCAATAGTCCCCAATAATCCCCTCTCCCTCTAATCCTGCACTGAGTTGAGAGGCCGGCTGCAATGAAATTACCAAACCGACCGACCATGGAGTGTTTAACGCCATCTATGCGGATGACAACGCTACAATATCCACCTAGAAGAGTCTCGACATCATCGCAGCCCAGCTTGCTTACACAGGTGGATAGAATTGAGGGTTTCTTCAGCACATGCGATCTGACGATCAATCCGAGGAAAATGCAAGCTGTTGCGTTCAGTTGGCGAGGAGGACTGGAAGGAGAAGATCGCATCTGAGGATGATCCTCGACAGGAAGCTAACTTTCGTCGAGCATTTAGGTAGAATCAGGACCAGGGCCTTCGGTTGACTGCACCAGCTGGATTCTAATTGCGGGTGCAAAATCGTGTCCTGCGACTAGTATTCCATCTTCCTAAGCGCACCTCAAAATGGTCGTCCTCCGAGACTCCAATAACCTGAACGCGTTCTTTCAGATATTCATCAGCGAAGGAAATCCACCAAAAGTCTCCAAGAAGCTCATCAACACTTGCGGATTGTCAGAAGGATATCCCAAGAGGAAGTGAAACTGTAAGAAGAACAGTTCCTGAAGAGGATACCGAGAAATCAACGCAACGACGATGAAATTAGGTGAAACAATGGGAATCATCGTTATAGTGGCAAGATACAGTGCAACCTTGTCTTGTGCGATAACTGGTATCTAAGGTATTAAGTTTTATTAAGCGGACTTTTACAAAATCGCTACAACATAGTCCCATAATATGTACAACTTGGTACAACGAAGGTAAAGAGCTTTAAAGCCCTCAGAAAAAAATGTTCTGTCTTGGACTGAAAACCACTCATTCACCTCTGTTCTGTCAGTGTCTCATCATCTCTAAAGTGAATCCTACGAAAGTGTTCTTTGAGTTTGGTAAATACATGCAAGGCACTAGATAGAGGCCAAATCTACACAATAGAAAAGTTGGTGGAAAATTGCGACACCTTCTTTGAATTACGGTTCCTGTGAACTGGAGTGTTGTCCTTATGAAACTCATTTTTTCCTTGATGGAATTACGCATTAAAGCAGCAACGTGGTAAAAAGTTTATAAGGATAATTCCTTTAAGCAATAAATTTTTTTGCGGGCTTTTCGGTCCTTAAAAAAATTAATCGTTATTTTCAATATTTCATCAACATTCTTTGACTTCTTTAGGAAATTATTATTTCTAAAAGTATAAACAATCTATAAATTATACAACTCAAAAATGTAGAATAAAGAAGGGGGTGGGAAACCGTTGTGCCTCCATTCCATACTCTGCTTTTTTGATTTAGGATCATCAGTGGCAACTCATTCATCCACAGCAACAAATCTTGCTAGAAAGTGCTCAGGACCTTGATGTAAAATGGTTTCATAGTAATTTGCCAAAGTGATGTGACCATGTTATCGAGCAAATCAATGTTTTCTTTGCAAACAACAAATCTCTTATCCAATTCTTTACCACTTGATATGGTGGTGCCAATAAATAGATAGATAGATAGATAGATAATTACGTGGGATGGCTATGTGGCCTCTTGCTACTGCGACCTATAAGTCTATTGTAGCTCCTTATTATCTAGACCACCTGGCCTAGCTTAGTCTTTTTTATGAGGCTTTCGAAGCGTGCCGGGTTAGTCTTCATGTAGCTCGCCGCGTGTGGGTATGGTTCGCCAATGCACTCTAGCCTCAATCTGGCTAGTCCCTCGCATTGGCACAGGATGCGCTGCGAGGTCTCTTCATCTGTCTGACAGATTCTGCACATGGTGTCTTCCGCCAGACCAAGGTTGCTTATATGCTTGTTGAGTCTGTTATGTCCTGTTAAAAATCCTACAACTAGCCTGACCGTTCTCCTGCCTTTGTTCAGGAGGTCCTCGGTGTATTTAGGCATGTATTCTTTGATGAATTCTTTAGCCTACCGCTGTCCTGGGGAGCTTTTCCACCATTCGAGGGATTTACTTGCCGACCATTTCTCCATAGTTTTGGCTATCTTCCTTTTTGTGGTTCCACACGAGGGTATAGGTCCAATGAGTGGCCTAGATGTTCCTTCTTTGGCCAGGGCATCAGCCTTCTCATTTCCTTTAATACCTTCGTGCCCCGGTACCCAAGATAGGGTCACCTTGCTGTGCGCCCCTAGTTCATTTAGTGCGCATACGCACTCCCATATCAGCTTTGATGTGATCTTTGTTGCGGCAAGCGCTTTTATCACAGCTTGATTATCAGTGAAGATGGCTATGGGTTTTTGTTTTGTCCCTTGCCTTAATATTTCTCTGACACAGTGGTGAATCGCAACTGTTTCTGCTTCCGTTCTTGGTTTACGTCCGAGTATTCCGGCTCCTACACCTTGTTCCGTTTTCGAGCCGTCTGTATACCAGTGTAGAGAGGCTTTAACGGGAGAGCCACCTTTCCATTGCTCTCGTTCTGGTATTATGGTTTTATATTTTTTGTTGTAGTGCTGTATTTTGGAATCATTACGTCTGTGGGTAAACAGGTTACCTTCCCGGTTTTTAGTTCTTTAATCAACTTCTGATATATTCTTCCATATGTGTGTGTGATGGGTGTTTGATTTTGTATCAGCCTGTACGTGGCAGACCTTGCTACTCTTTGTATATGGATATGTAAAGGTGGTAGGTTTAATAAGACTTCCATAGCCGGGGTTGGAGTAGTTCTCATGGCCGCCGTGATGCACATGCATGCTAGCTTTTGTACATTATTTAGGAGCCTCGCTACTCCGGCCTGTTGGGTCTTCGGCCACCACACCACTGACCCGTATGTTATAATAGGTCTGATCACCCTTGTGTATAGCCATAAGATCATTTTTGTGTTTAATCCCCAGTTTTTTCCACACAATTTTCTGCATCTGCCAATGGCCATGGATGCCTTATTGCATGTCTTTTGTCTGTGTGTATTCCAGCTGAGTTTTTGATCAAAGGTAACCCTCAAGTATTTTGCTTCCTTGGCTATTGGGATTTCTATATCCCTTAGCCTTACCGGTTTAAGCTCCCTAAGGTCACTCTTTTTTGTGAATGCAACAATCTGTGTCTTCATGGCATTAATAGACAGCCTCTCTCGAATGCACCAATTGTTCACAATATTTAGGGCTGTTTGCATTCGTTCAGAAATCACTCCTGCAAATTTCCTCTTCACTACGATTGCGAGGTCGTCTGCATATCCCATGGTTGACAGTTCCTCTAGCAGCACATCAACTAGGTTTGCCCACAGTAGAGGCGACAGTACCCCTCCCTGTACCATTCTTGTAAGGTCGTCAACCTGTTCCAACAAAATATTTTTCATCAAGAAAAATTTATCGGAAAAAAAGAAATAATCCCACAAATCTGTACAGATTTCCTGTATTCCAGGATCTCGGAAAAACATAAAAGTTTATTCTAGAGACCCTGCAGGGCTTCCACAAGACAAAGGGTAATTACGATAGAAGCGGATTGATCTACACAACCCGAACACGGACCGGACTATTAGCCATCCCCCGGTTAAATTGTCCGAAACTAATTTCCCATCGCGAATATTTCATCGGCTATTCTCGTTATCTGGTGCGGTTAATTTCGTGTACACAAAACCGGAGCTTTCTCAGTAAATATCGGTACGAGACACGCTAAGCACGCTACTAAATCATTTAATACGGAATGTTAGGGGAGTATTAGGGTTGACTTAGAAAATGCTTTGTTATGGAATTTAATAAATACTCGAGATTTCTAACTGGTAATGTAAATATTATCCCGAGATTAAAATATATTACATTCCTTTGACAGGCACTGCTTCATTAATTCTGAATATAAGATGCTATCTTAGTTATTTAATTACCGCTTATATACTACCTACAGGGTATCTCACGACGAATTTTTATTCTTTAATGTTAAAATTCATTCCCCAATATTAATGCAATTAATACTCCTTCATTTAGACAGCATAGTTCAAATTCAGGTCATACTCCTCGCTCACGTCCATAGTTAGTCTTAATTTAGGTAGCGGCAATATTGAATGTCCAGGTCAAACTCGCACATAAACCGAATACCGAATAATATTAGATCAGAATGCATTCCCTAATTACTCACCCCCTTCTATTCTCGCCAATTATCAACGTGTCGAAGTCCACGCTCCCGAATTGCCAATGTACAATAATTACATCAAACGGAATTATTCCCTTCGCGAATCGCCGCCGTTTTCGATGGAAAGCAAACGGTTACCGAGAACAATGGGGAAAACCGAAGGAAAAGTACGGTATCTAAGCGAACTTTTCTACCCTAGCGAATACTGCGGCATGTAAATTGGGTCAGCATCCGTCGTTATTGTCTTCCCTCGAAAGTTTTCAGCTACCGATGAAGTTGTAAGCAAATAAATTAGGAGAAACGTATTTTGTATGCGAAGTTAATTAGCGTATTGACTTTGAGAATGCGTCGAAGTGGAAAAGAGAAACTTTCGCCGAAAGTAACACTAGGGTGGTAATGAGTTAATTAATATTTCAGAGTTGCGCGACGGCGGCACCGACTAAATATGGAATTTGTGGGTGTTTTTTTTCCCCGTTGCTTATCGTTTAGAAACTTCTTGAATATTCTGGTAGATATTCAGATGTTTAATAATGAAGTTTATGGAGCGTGCTGTGAAATTTAATCTTCAATGGTGAACGCTACATTGGCTAAAAATAGTGGAAGTAAAATATAAACAGAGGAACTACAAAATGCAAAAAAAAAACCTTTTATAATTAATTTCGGGACTCTCGTAGTAACTTCAGCTATACAAAAAATTAGTAGAAATTCTAGAAGCTAGGAAGACGAAATGGTGTAAGATTTTAGAAGCTTAAAAGGAGAAATTGGACAAAATTTTATAAACAGAAACTTCTAATTTCTATGGTAAATTACTGGAGTGAAACCACCAAAGCATCTACTTTATTTATGATGTTACGCGGCGACGCCTTTAAAGCCCTTTAATCCATATATTTAGCAGAAAAGCAAAGCTATGAAAAACTGAATTAAACTTGTACACAAGTGTTTTAGCCCTACTTCAAAAAGAGATGGAGATACTGATACCACATCTCATCCTCAAAGCTTGCAAGCATGATGGGTTCCAAAGGCAAAGGCAAAAGGTCAGGGTAAGAGATCTGATCAAACGCGAAAGTCATACAGACCGATAAGCCTGTCCTCCTTCTTACTCAAAACTCTTGAAAGGTTGGTGGACAGGCACATAAGAGACACCGTGTTGAGAGAACAGCCACTCAGTGACAGACAGTACGCCTACCAACCAGGAAAATCTACAGAGGCAGCTTTAGATGACCTCAACAGGCTAATTTCAAAATCTATACAAGACAAAGAGATAGCCTTAGCGACTTTCCTGGGTATAGAGGTGGCATTTTTACATCCACAATTGGCGAGGCTATCATCGAAGCAGAGGCGAGAGGGTAGAGTCTTATCTCCTCTTCTATGGGCCGCTGTCGTTGAGGACCTAATCCAAAAACTGACTAGAAAGGGCTTCTATTGCCTGGGATACGCTGACGACCTAACAATAGTCGTTAGAGGGCGATTTCCAAAAGTTCTGATGGAGCAGATGCAAAGAGCTCTAAACACGGTAGACAGCTGGTGTAAACAAGGGCGACTAGTAGTCAATGCTCAAAAAACACAAGTTGTCACACGTTTACAATAAAAAGATCGCTAGAGGGTCTGCAACCACTAGTAATAGGTGGGGAAAGAATACCACCGGTCAAAGAGACGAAATATCTGGGGGTATGGCTTGATCATAGGCTCACGTGGAATACGCACATCCAAAAAAACAACCAACAAAGCTACTATTGCCTTGGGCAGGTGCAGGAGGTTTATGTGGAAAAAACTGGGGTCCCAAAATGACTCTGTGGCTATATACCAGGGTAATCAGACCCATGATAGCATACGGAGCTATAGCATGGTGGCCAAAGGTGCGACAAGCGGGGGCGGCCAAAACGCAAAGACTAGCTTTTCTGTGCGCCACAGGGAAATGAGATCGACCCCTACAGCCGCAATGGAAGTTATTCTAAACCTGCCACCGCTACAAATCTTTATACAAGGAAGCGCTAGATCTGCAGCTTACAGACTCATGCACAATCAAGCACCGATAAGTAAATCGCACGGTGCCGAACATCAAAAACTACTGGATTAACTCAAGACGGCGCCCCTAACGGGGACGCCAAGCAACGCCATGGTTCAGAAATTTAACCTAGATAGAAAACATCAGGTTATAATACCAGATAAGAAGGACTGGGAATGTGGCCCACCAGTAAAAGCGGACTCAAGCTAGTACACCGACGGCTCTAAAAACGGACTACGGCGTAGGAGCTGGCATTGCATACGTATGTTCCTAATTTGAAAAACATTCCATAGAAATCCAAACATTAATTTTGATTCTAACGACTCAATAGCTGACCCTGAATTTCATCCATATGGCATTATTAATCCAGAAACTTATTCAGAACACGAGAATGACAGCGAAGACCATGATAATGATTAGGATGAAACATTAAATGCAGATTTATCAGATATGCTCATGAATTCAAGTGACAATGGACAAAATTTCAAATTTTAAAGGACTGGATTACTGAATTTTCTACCAATGGACTTGAATGGGTTTTTATAAGTTATGACGTATAAAATTGAACGAGTACGTACAGCACTAAGTGTTAGCGAACCTTATCTGCACCAAGGACTTATTTTTTTGATTGAGGCAACATTTTTTCCTATGATAAAGTTGAGAAATGCCACAAAATAAAAACCAAGAAATGCCTGTAATTGACCTGTGTTGTGTATAGTGCTCTGCAATGTGCTACGTCCGACCTTGCCCACTAGAGGGCATGAGGTTGGAATTAGTTCATTGCTATAAACTTATACCTAGCATTCGGAGTTGTGCTGACGAGACCTTAGAGATCGAAACCATGTGGTCCGCTTCTAATGTTTAATCAATTTTCGCTGTATTCGTTCCCAATATGAGCATTTTTTGATTTTTAATATATTTTCTAGATTTATCTAATTAATTTAAAGAACATCTAGAAAATGACACATTTGCATGTGGAATGTCTAGAACAAATAAAAAGTATTATCCAAAAGTAACTACTAACAAAATGATAGAACTATGAAAATTGATCATTCAAATTTTGGTCAAAATAAAGATAAATTTGCAACAATTTTCTGTCATGCACCAATCGCTAAATATGTATATCAGGTTTATACGAGCAACTAACAAGCTAACAAAATGATCAAAAGGAATTTTAAATGTAACTGAACAAGCATGACAAAACATCATATTTTCCATGCTAGCATTATGCGACAAGAGTTATTTGATCAAATCATGTCTTTCAAATTTAATGGCATATACAGCCATCGACAAAATTATTAGACATCCCTAAGAAATTTCTTTCGCCTCCTTATTTGCTCGTTCTATGTTTGTGTCTATTATGTATTACTACCCATGCTAATTACCCAGGACACTTAAAAGGTAGACCAGATAGAGATAGATAAAAAAACCACTGATAGAGAGGAGCGTTAGCTATGTCGACAAGCACTAATAACTCGTCGCCAAAGTTCTTAGAATTTATCTGAAGCGTTACAAAGCGCTCATAATGTTAATGTATCGAGAACAATTGGTGGACGATTAAGTAAAGTTGACTTAAAAATTCCAAGGCCGCGAAAAACACCTTACCTCTCCGAAGTAAAAAGAAAACGTTTATCTTGGGTTCCAACATATAAAAACTGGACATCAGAAGAGAGGGCGAAAGTTGTTTGGTCTAATAAAAGTAATATTCAAGTAAGTGAATTTTCTGAAAGCTCTAGAAATTGATTACACAATTACCTTAGAAAATTATGAATAGGGAATCTGATGTTTAATCGAAAGTGTCTCCAAATACTAATTCAATGCTGTTGTTTTGCTAAATCTTCTTTAGAAGTGGTCGTATTTACTTCATCATCACAAAAGCATTTTAATCATCAAACAACGGTAATTATTCTTGACATTAAACAGAATAAATATTAATTTTTATTAATTGTTAGGGTGAGTAATACAGAAACTAAACACATTGAATAGGTTATCTACGTACATATTTGTCCTCCTACTACATCACGTGTATGTGCGTGAATTTGTATCAATATGTTATTCTACATTACGCTCATATGTAATCACTGAAGTGCTACTATTTCAATTAGTAAATAAAGGTACAGTCCTGAGAATACATCTGTCGAGTTGTCGACATGAAGTTACTAACTGGTAATACGAAGGGAGCGTTTTTATTCGCGGAATTTCTTTTTTCTTTTTCAATTATTCTGCAAAATACATTTTTCCGAAACTTTATTTATACCCTCCTTGATTTCTTAATCATCGGCAGTAAATTTTTTACCTCGCAGCTCTTTTTTCATTTTCGGAAACAGGTAATAATCACTCGAGGCCAGGTCCGGGCTGTAGGGTGGGTGATTCACAATTTCGAAGCCCACCTTATGCAGCGCAGCTAACGCAACGCGGCTCTTGTGGACGGGCGCGTTGTCGTGCAAAAGCAGCACACCTTTCGTCAATTTTCCCCGTCTTTTCTCTTTAATGGCTTCTTTTAGTCGCTCTAATATTGAAGCGTAATATTCTCCGGTTATAGAAACACCTTTATCTTTATAATCAATTAACAATATTCCTTCCGACTCCCAAAATACCGTTGCCATGAGTTTACCAGCTGATTGTGACACTTTAAATTTCTTGGGAGGTGCTGTGCCCTTTTTATGCCACTGCATGGAGTCTTGTTTGGACTCAGGTTCATAATGATGAACCCAAGTTTCGTCTCCACTAACAATTCGACTCAATACACCATCCTTGTCTTCATTACAGAGGTCCAAAAATGCACGCGAACACTCTACGCGCTGTTGTTTTTGCGGTAGCGTGAGCATTCTCGGCACCCATCTTGCGCTGACCTTAGACATGCCGAGATGATCGTGTAGGATTTTAAAAATTGTTGTATCGGATACTCCAACCATTTCTGCGACTTGTTTCTTCTTTAGTCGAGCATCTTCGAGTACAATTTTTTCAACTTTTGGATAAGTGCTGGCGTGGTCACCTCAATGCTCCTACCCGGACTCGGGTCGTCTTCAAGGGATTCCCTTCCTTGTTTAAATAAACTATGCCACTTGCACACCATGGTTTTTCCTGGACAAGAGTCGCCGTAAATGACATCTCATTCGACTGATTTTCCTTGCCTGGGAACTTTATAACGGCACGATATTCGATTTTTTCCATATTTCACTTTTCACTCCTGATTATGTTACTTGTCTAATAACAATGAAACTTCGTATTTATACTAATTATGAGTCGCTGCACAGGCCACGTCCCCAATGCGCCTAATCACCCCCCTACAACCCGCTCATTCCGCGAATATAATCACATCAATGGCAAACAGAAAAGGTCCATCTGATTCGACTAGCACACCATCAACGGCGATTTTTGTTAAATGCGTGTGTGGGCATCATCAATAGTTTTATTTTTGGGACAATTTTGTTACCACATCACCTAAATGAACAAAATTATTTAGATTTTTTTTAATAACACTCTACCTAAATTACCGGAGATGTCGCCCTAAATATAAGGGTTGGGATGTAGTAGCATAACACTTCTCCAGTGCATTTTCTAAGTGTGTGTACATGAATTATTAAGTAATGTGTTCTAAAATCACTAGATCGGTCATAGAGGCTCAATATCCTCGTCTCTCTGTTCCTCTAACGTAAATCTACTTGATCTCTTTATATTTAGGGTAATTTAAAACAACGTATTCATTACAGCGAAATATTGAATATTGGAACGTATAATTGCTGAAACAAATCACATCTGGAGTGCCTCAAGGAACTAATTTAGGCCCTCTTTTATTTCTGTTATTTATCAACGATCCCATTTTAGAACTTGATTACTGGAAGCTGCTTTTAGCTGACGACTTCAAATTATATGCTACTATAGATTTGTCAATGGAAATATCAATAACTAAGGTAAGTCTACATATTGCTTATCTTTGTTTCAAAAAAACTAAGACGCGACATAACAAAAGCAACAAAAAACACTCGGATATTCTTCCTAAGAACTACTTCATAAATAACGGCACACCAAAATTAGTTAGAAAATCTCAAACAATACACTTAGGCGCTAATGGCACTTTTATTTTTACATTCATTTTAAACCAAATCTTTCAGAGATATTAATAAATTATGTTGTTTCCAAAGGACAAACACAGTCCTTGAGCACCTTATAAAAGGTCAAAGGAGGATATCCTAAAATAAAGGACCCTCCTTTGAGACAAAGGACAGTTGACAACCCTACTTTTAGGGTAAAATTTTAACAGTTTTATATAAATATAAAGATGAGAATGACTTCAAATCGATAGCAGCAATTTTTATCGATTAGAAAACATTTTCAATCGAATCTAATTCCATCAAAACGAAATTTTAGCATAGCACGATTAATTTTATCATTCGCATCAAATTGTCTGGAAATTGATGACTATGAAATGCTAAAAGCTCATCACAAGTTAATTTCGGATAAGTGTATTATGAAGGATTTGTCGTTAGGACAGTAAATGACAAACAACACTCACGCCCTCTCTCGATGACAAACGATAGATTAAGTACTCAATTACAGAAAGGGAAAACACATTCTGAATTGCTTTTAGTGGGAATTAAAACAATACCTTCTCGTTTTTTTTTAAATAAACAAATAAATTTAATATTAATGTATTGTATTTAACATGATTGATATGCCGACTAGAATCGTAAATATAGCTAGAGAAATGTATGTATATGTTGAAGGAAAGCATTCTAGACGAATTCAGACAGCCCTTATTCAATGAAAAAACAAATATCGGTTCGACAAACATTTTCAATAAAAAGTGATATATGAGGGGCTCGAGAAGAAAATATACATGGGAAAAACAAAACTGATCGCATATAAACATGATTTACATTTCTATCAACAATGGGATACAGAATAAATGTCTTTCGCATATGAGAAATGTATGTCGAGGATAGTCTTCTATTTCAAACCTGAAAAGTTTACGATCATATTTTACCTTCATCGAAACAACATACATACAACATTGCTTCATTATAAATGAAAAAAAATGATATTACTTGATAGTGTTAGGATTTGGTTCGGGAATAATATAATTCTGTAATAATATAGTTCTGAATCTAGCTATGTTGTGGTCCATGAGATCAGATCTTCCCATATACGAGGGAGCGTTTTTATATTCGCGGAATGGGGATTAGGGGTGGAAATAAAAAAACCAAATTATTTTTCTTTTTCAATATATTCACCTGCAAGACGGATACATTTTTCACATCTTTCAATTAATTTATTTATACCTTCATAAAAAAATGATTTCTCTTTATCTGCAAAATACGCCGAAACTGCCTCCTTGACTTCATCATCGGCAGTAAATTTTTTATCCCGCAGCTCTTTTTTCATTTTCGGAAACAGGTAATAATCACTCGGGGCCAGGTCTGGGCTGTAGGGTGGGTGATTCACAATTTCGAAGTCCACCTTATGCAGGGCAGCTAACGCAACGCGGCTCTTGTGGACGGGCGCGTTGTCGTGCAAAAGCAGCACACCTTTCGTCAATTTTCCCCGTCTTTTCTCTTTAATGGCTTCTTTTAGTCGCTCTAATATTGAAGCGAAATATTCTCCGGTTATAGAAACACCTTTATCTTTATAATCAATCAACAATATTCCTTCCGAGTCCCAAAATACCGTTGCCATGAGTTTCCCAGCTGATTGTGACACTTTAAATTTCTTGGGAGGTGCTGTGCCCTTTTTATGCCACTGCATGGAGTCTTGTTTGGACTCAGGTTCATAATGATGAACCCAAGTTTCGTCTCCAGTAACAATTCGACTCAATACACCATCCTTGTCTTCATTACAGAGGTCCAAAAATGCACACGAACACTCTACGCGCTGTTGTTTTTGCGGCGGCGTGAGCATTCTCGGCACCCATCTTGCGCTGACCTTAGACATGCCGAGATGATCGTGTAGGATTTTAAAAATTGTTGTATCGGATACTCCAACCATTTCTGCGAGTTGTTTCTTCTTTAATCGAGCATCTTCGAGTACAACTTTTTCAACTTTTTGGATAAGTGCTGGCGTGGTCACCTCAATGCTCCTGCCCGGCCTCAGGTTGTCTTCAAGGGATTCCCTTCGTTGTTTAAATAAACTATGCCACTTGTACACCATGGTTTTTCCTGGACAAGAGTCTCCGTAAACCAATGACATCTCATTTATTATGGTCGCGACTGATTTTCCTTGCCTGGTAAGGAACTTTATAACAGTCACGATATTCGATTTTTTCCATATTTCACTTTTCACTCCTGATTATGTTACTTGGTTGACGATAGCTCAAAGACTAACTGTCTAATAACAATGAAACTTCGTATTTATACTAATTATGAGTCGCTGCACAGGCCACGCCCACAATGCGCCTAATCACCCCCCTACAACCCACTCATTCCGCGAATATAAAAACGCTCCCTCGTATCAATTGGAAAAGCTGTATAATTTTCAACACTGACATCATATTTAGGATATACATATATGGATTTTTGCCCTGATAGAGACAGTCTTTGTTGAGTCTTAAACAAGAAGCTGTACGATTTCAGCGTCCAAACAATTTTCTAATATTTCCAAGTGGGTCAAAAAAGGATGGTCAAAAAATTTGTCATCAAGTCAGATAATGTTTTCAGGATGGGTCTTTTCAGCATTTTTTCTGGGTGATTCACACCTCAGTGTCTGTTGCTACAACTATTGTGAGAAACCAACTCGATTTTTGGAAGTAATTCATGGCCACTGAGATTATCTATGATCACCATATTTGTCTCCACAAACCTCATGATACCTTCCTTTTAATTTAAGAAAATGATATACCTTTCATTTTATATTATGATAATGCTAAGATTGCAGAAATTACATCTACTATCAAAAGCAATAGAAGAGAAAAGAGTATTAGAGACGGACTGGTTTGTGTCTTCTATTGAACAACAATCTATTTGGCAAACTGATACTTAATCTCTTTTAGTGCTTTTGCTAATAGATATGATTTCTGCAATTATACCACCATCACCTATTACAACAATTTGTTGATTTAACCAAAAAAAAACTCTCGAACTTTTTACATCTGCATGCAACTGCAGTACTCCTGCACAGTAGTAGAGCACACAGATGACTGAAAAAGAAATAAATTTTTTTGATTGTCTTCATTTTGGGGTGTTAGCCCAGTACGAGATTTTTTGTTCACTTTCCCACTGTTGAAGATGAGCTCTTATATCTGGAATTATTACCAATTACTAACAAATCTAACAACTGAAGCAATCAGCACTGAAATATGTATGTATATGGAGAGTAAGCTTAGTAAAATTGGCCGAAATAGTAAAAAAACATGGACACTTTTGAGAGATACCGGTCTGGTTACCAAACGTCTTAAAGAAATTCTGTTGCACTTGTTAAACGCTGGCATGATAAATCAGTATTTTATAGATTCTGTGCCCACTTTACATTTGGATGGGGTGGTGGAGCAGCTTAATGATTTACGCCCGATAAGTATACTTTCGGTATTATCAAAAATCCTTGAGGGTCAACTAAAGGACTATGCTACACAACTAGCCATTGTACCAGAGATGCAGTCAGGGTTCCGAAGGTCTCGCAGCTGTAACACGGCCTTGCTACATATAGTTGATGACGTGATAGGAAGCTTGGATAAAGGAAAACTAACATTACTCTGTTTGCAGTCATGATTTACTGTTCCAATATTGGACTGAGGAAGTTCTGAATAAAGAGCGAAATATTGAGTTTATGAAAGAAGGAGGGCTCACTATCGTTGTGGGAGAACGATTGGTGCCGGGGTTCAATTCTCTGGAGGGACGGTGACATTTTTTCAGAGAGTTTAATCCCGGATCGACTTGCCATTCGCTGTTGGGAGCAAAGTGATTAACAGCGCCGCATCATAAAAGGCGATATGGTGCTGTCACAAAGCCATTGAACACAACTTACACACACAAACTATACCGCGAGAGTTGCAGCGATAGTCAGACAAGCGATACAGCTTACGGAGTCACTGCAACTAAGCACCCACCACACATTAAAAAAAATATTGTATGGCTTTTGGTGAGACCACTAAATGGCTCTGATATATAAAGGAATTCGTTGGCTTTACACCCCCAATGTCCTGGTACCCTGGTAACAGTGTAACCGTGTTTCTTTGCTAGAGCATTGAGGGTGAGCTGACAGTCCCAGATTAGTTTAGGCTTAAAGGTATAGGCCCTTAAATCCTTCAGTGCTGGCTGGCTTGGTAACCAAAAGCTTGAATTTCGAGCTCACGTTTGAAACTGTTTCGGACCAGTCCCAATACCAGCGTACGGACGGCTCCTGTAATTTAAATCCGCTGAACTCCTATGTTTGTCGAGCTTGAAGTCACATAAAATTAAATATTAATTGGAAGAACAGTAACGGAGTGTATTGGTAACTGCAATAGTATTAACGCTTGATACTCCAAATAATCTTAGGCAAGATGAAAAAGCCCAATTATTGATAAAGTTCTTTGTTGAGGAAGTTTATATTCACGAACGAAAATTCGACATTGTCAATAAAGAACTTTATCGATAATTGGGCTTTTTCATCTTGCCTAAGATTATTAAATATTAAATACAACACCAACACATTTCAACAGCAAAGCTTCCATTCTCGAGGCTTCTATTATTATCATGTAGATAGTGCAGCTTTCTTGTTAAGATGAATCGATTTTGTGTTGAATGTTTGGTCTTTTTTGTGGTTGGAATAGTGCTCTCCATGTTGAATTGCTATTCCAAGAGGTGCAGTAAGAAACTTCGAAAAGTAATTGTTCCTTTTGACTTTTTATAAATTATAACTTTCCAGCTGATGAAATTATTGATATTTCAAAAGTTTCTTTATGTGTTAAAGTGATGCTCAAGTGGGTGTCATTTGCTGTCCTTATAATCTAGAGGAAATCACAAAGATTGCCATTTTTTGTGCTTAACAAATATTACACGGATTAGATCAAAATCAGAACATACACTGATGTGGCCGAACTTGGATGATATTAGATGAAGATAGCTCAGATTCTAATGGAAAAAGAAGGAAACAGATTTTGGTGACATAAGTTTTGAAGAAAGTTGTTTAAGGTTTAATTAGTTAATTCTTGATACGTGTTTTGAGAGTTTATGGTCCCTCATCATAAACCTTCTCTTAATCCAATAATACTTGAAATCACATTCCTCATTTATTGACTTAACAAGATTTTACAATTTCTCAATTTAGATGCCATTTTTCTGATGACATAACCTAACATAATGGCGTTTACTCATTTATTCCTTTAAAGTTAATTTAAAAGCTGTTCGTCTGCATAAAAGCTTTCAGTACCTGTGGCTCATTTTGCTAGTATAAAAGAAACATGAAAATTTTCAATTTATATTTAAAAAGCTTCAGTCAATGGTATATTTATAGTGATTTGTTGGTTATTCTTGGCCTGAAGCTTGGCTATACAAAATACTCTTTCGATGACGAAGAAAACTTTCTTTTCTATTGCTTAATCCGCTCTAAATTATTCCAAAGACGAAGCGTAATAAAGTTTGCAAGTGGCGAATTTGAAAATTAAATATTGAACGGCGACGACCACCAGAATAGTGTTGGTAGTTTGAAATTTTAATTTTCCATTCAAGTCATTACAGCATCTTGATGCATATTTTATGACTGTTTGAACAACGTAATTGTCGGGAAGTTCGGGTTAGTTTAGAGGCGCATGAGTGTTGTTACTTTGCAATTAGTTTGAGGGTAGTAAGTGCTTCCATAGGATCCCTAGTATAGGTGCAGCTTAATGGGACTACACCTTAACTATTAATACCGGCACAATATTGTCTTTCCGTGTCCCCTTAACGAAGCCGTATTTCACTCACTCTTCCTACTATTGTAAAAACATAAAAAGGTAGGTGCTTATGTAATTAAGGAACAATGAATGCTAATATTATTCATTATTAGAAAATTAAAATAACGGGGAAAACATCTATCTATGTAGGTACGAGTAAAACAAAATTAATCCATCTAGAATGATTTACGAGACAAAAACCACTCGATCCCATATATTACGAAGGCAATTGTTTTGTAAATATAAATCACCGCAAGTTAAATAAATATACCTCTAAATACTTCATACGATAAATCGGCTATAAAATTTTGCAAATAATGGCAGTAGGGTAGGAGATGCAACAATATCGCAATAAATCAAATAAAACGGAAACATACCGAATACACGTATTATTGGCACTTCTGCTGCTACTACAACCGCATCAATCATACGACAAATAAAACAATTTGTCAAAAATACAAGCTTAAAATTGGGTCCAGATGCGGATATATGTATGTATAAATATAGTAATGAATATAATACAATGTAATAAAAGGTTCATTTCAAAATGAATTGCAACATATTGAGTTTGTATTAGTCTACTGTTCAATCAATAAATACATAATGCCAGTAAGTAACAAACGGATCATATCAATCTGTCACAAACAATTGGAATTAAGTAATATGTTTGTCTAATGTTTCTAATTCTAATATTTAATGTTGTCTGTTAATACAACTAAAATATTATATTTGTCTTGTTGAAATGTTACTTTGTTCTACTAAAAACTTATCCGATATCGTCATCAAATTTTAGAGATGTAGCTTACTTTCTACATTCTCTAACATTAATGTTGATATTTTATATATGACCTGATCTAATATAAGTTTATAAATAAATAAATAAGTAGGTACTATATTTCATTAAAAAATCCTTGATATAAAACCAGTTAGGTATGTTTGGGTTTTATCAGTCACAAATATTTTTTAATTAGTAAACGCCAATATTCAAAGCTGGCGACCTATGGGCATTAATTATATTACAGCTAATATCCCGATAATCAATAAGATTGCAAACGTTTTAGAATTCTTAATAAAAGTGAGGTTATTGCCCTTTTTAGCAAATTCAGATACAGAGTTATTCGAATATACCTAGAAGAATAATAGATATAAATTAATTACGAGACCAAAGGAGGCTTGTCAGAGCATCAATATGCCTTTCGGAAGGGACGCACGACATTACAGGCTCTCGAAATAATTAAAGATATTAGTAAAAAACACAACAAGAAGTGGAATGTCTTGATAACACTAGACATCCAAAACGCTTTCAATACTGCCAGCTGGAAATTAATACTGGAGAAACTACAGAAGAGAAATGTATCCCCATACCTGGTTAATATTGTAGACGATTATTTGAACGAAAGAAGTATCCTTATAACGAAGAAAGATAGGCTGGAAATGGAAGCAGGGGTGCCACAAGGCTCAGTTCTAGGGCCGACCCTTTGGAATATTTTATATAACGATGTCCTAGAAATCACATTGGAAGGGCGAGCAAAAACCATTGCGTTCGCGGATGATTTGGCTTTAGTAGTGACGGCTGACAGTAAAACAGATTTAGTCAGAATCGCAAATGAAAATCTTAAACGCATCAGTAGATGGATGCAAGCTAATGAACTAAAGCTAGCATCGCAAAAAACCGAAGCGCTAATTATAACAGCTAGGAGGAAACGAGATGGCCTAAGCTTTAAGCTAAATAACGAAATAATTGTGCCGAAGAACAGCATTAAATATCTGGGGATCTTCTTTGATACAGCAGGGGGCTTTAGGAAGCACATTATAAAAATAGCAGAAAAGGCAGACGATAAGATAGCCAAACTTACGAGGCTAATGCCAAATATTGGAGGACCAACAAGCTCAAAGAGAGCGGTGCTGGCGGGAGTGGCCCACTCTATATTACTATACGGAGTACCAGTGTGGGAGAGTGCATTGAAAGTTAAAAGAAATCTTCTAGTTTTGCAAAAAGTGCAGCGTAGGCTATTAATCAGAGTTGCGGCGGCTTACAAGACCGCATCTACCATAGGGCTTCAGGTAATTACAGGAATCCCGCCAATAGATCTAATGGCTGAGGAGAGAAGGTACATTGACGAACAAAAGGGACAAATAACAGCTAAAGTGGCAAGAGAAAGGGCCTTGGATTTGTGGCAGGAAAGATGGCAAAGCAACACACTTAGTGGCCAGTGGACTAAGGAGCTGATACCAAACCTAATAACCTGAATACAATGCAAACACAAGAACGTGGATTATTATCTTACACAGGCCTTAACAGGACACGGGGTTTTCAGAGCTTTTGCAAAAAGAATAGGCAAAGTAGCAGGAGAGGAATGCGTATATTGTGGCCAAACAGATACGGCTGAACACACAATTTTTTACTGCGTTCGATGGGTGACGGTAAGACAAAGAGCCAACAGAAGGATCAAAAAAGATATTACCCCACAAAATTTGATAAGTACTATGATAAGATGCAAAGAACAGTGGGATGCCTTGCATGAAATGATAAAGGCTATAATGAAACAAAAAGAGCAGGAAGAAAGAGAAATACAAACCAAGCAGTAAACAGGTACAAAAGGTGAAATGAAACAACTAGTCGGCGATTTCATGATGTTGATGTCTCAGATAGATGGTTCCATGAAATGCGCCTGGACGATTAGGGTGGTTTTTTAGTAGGTAACCAGGAGGGAGTCCTACACTGCCATACGATAGACCGTAGAACGTATGGCGTCCATAAAGGATTTTTCCACCGGCAAAAAAAAAAAAAAAATAGATATAAATTAAGTTCTAACAGCAAATTAACTATAAACTAATAAATTTTTTGTGGTATAGTAAAATAATTCTAAAGTTATAAATAAAATTATTATACAAAATGGTGAAATTTACGAACCAGTTCTAAGTTAAATAATATTTAATACTTACAAATTGTAATGACCTCTCAAAATTAAACTGAACACACTAACAAACTTGAAAATAAGTGACTAATTGGTTTATCTCTTGGTTAAAATAAATTAATAAAATATTAAAATTAATACGAACATTACAAACACATTAAAACATTTGAGAACTTATGACATCTGGAAATAAAGTTGTGTGGTTAGCGAAATGTGAAGGAGAGGTGTCTTTATCAAACCATCTGACATGTTCTTTAATCCTAATATCGAAATTTCTAAACGTTCTTTTTAGTGGTTATTGGATCTAAAAAATTTAATTTGTTGCCTTTTTCAATTTTTAGAGTAAATTTAATAGAGATGTAAAGAGTTAAAGTAACATAAAAAGTAGTTAGATCATTAAGATTACCAGTCCAGACTATGAATACATCGTCAACATATCTTTTGTAAAATTTAATGAATTCAGAGAACGGGTTATTGTGGTAATATATAGGTAGACTCAAAAAAAAGATCATGAAGATATCAGCTAAGATAGGAGAAAGAGGAGAACCCATTGCTAAAAACCTTGTGGTAAATCATAACACAAGCCATCAAATTGGAAAAAACTTTGTGCAAGACAAACTTCTAGTAGTTTCAGTAATTCAGTGCTCTTTTGTTGTTCATAGTTAAGTTGAATGACCTCTTCTCTAGGAACATTAGTAAAAAGGTTTGATACATCAAGTGAAACAAGTAAATCGTTGAACACTAAACACTTTAACCCACTGAACACCAAACAAGTTTTAACTAAAACACCGACGCGTTTCAACAGCAATGCTGTCATTATCAAGGCGATAATAAAACTAAATTAAAACAAAATCTACAAAAACAGGTAACCTAAATGTTATGCACGGTCAATCCGATACGCATCATTAATTTCCGATTAACGAAAACAATGACGAATGCGGTATAGGGCCGTTGTCATAGTTCATTACACATGACTTATTTTTATATATTTCTAAACTTTCGAAAACATTTGGAAACTTACAATTGTTTATTTGTCTAATTAATTTAACATTCGTATGATCGATGTTGTGATCTGTTTCAAAAATGTGTTGGGCAACGCTCGATTTCTCAATTCTATTAAATCTAAGATGAGCCATATGCTCTTTGAATCTAGTTGAGACTGCTCTCCTGGTTTGCCCAATATATTTTTGATTACAATCTTTACAATTGATTTCGTCAATTCCTGACCTTTCTAAAGGTTGTATTTTATCTTTAGGGTTACCGATGAGACTTCGTAAACTAGTCCCAGAACTGTAAACTATTCTGAGATCTAGCTCTTTGAAGATTTTACTCAAACCTTTAGTGATAAAGGGAGCGTAAGGGAGGGTCACAACGGGTGAAGCTTTAACATCCTCTCGAAAAGTACTAAAAATAATGAAATGCAATTGCAATTGTAATGAAATTAGATCTTGCGTTCGAAGTTGCGCTGAAGAGACCTCATAGGTCGAATCCACGTGGTTTCCAACAATATATCATGAACGCCTATTATACAGCCGTGGCCATAAGTATTGAGCACCCTACAAATTTTGCATGTGTCCGATAACTATAGCAATAAATAAATCCTGCTGTTTATGAAGTATTTTGTCAGCCTCTAAAAAAGATTAAAAATGATGACTCACGTCAGAGCTACCCATAAAACATCTGTTGCAATAAAATTTGTTATTTTTTAATTTTTCTGTTTAATTCTCAGTTCACTGCTTTCGCTCGCTGTGGATACTGAAGGATATTGTTTCAATATGCCCAAAAAAAGCGAACTTAGTTTAGAAAACCGTGTGCAGATAAAACTTTTGCATGATCAAGGGAAGTAGCAGGTAGAAATTTCGAAAACTGTGAAATGTTGGCGCCGATCTGTTCAGTATGCTATTCAGCAATTCGCCATGACCGGCTCGCACGTTAATAGGTCCAGAACTGGACGCAAACGAATCACGACAGACCGTGAGGACCGTAAAATATTGAGAGAGTCGTTAAGAAATAGGAAGAAAACTTCATCACACCTCGCTACTGAGTTGTCACAAAGTTTTAATAACATAATATCTGCTCGGACCACCCGTAGACTGCTGCAGCATGCTGGTCTAAAAGGCTGTAAAGCCAGGAAGAAGCCATGGCTCTCCGAATAAAATAAAAAGGCACGGTATGAGTGGGCTAGAAAACACCAAAGTTTCACCAATAGAACATCTATGGGGTGTACTAAAGCTAAAAGTCAGGCGTCACATAATGAAGTCAAAAAACGAATTAAAGCATCGCTTGCGCCTAGAATGGAACCTGAAGATTGTAAGAAACTGGTGTGCGCTCTGCCCAAAAGAATTACTGCTGTAATTAATGTAAAGGATGGGCCAAGTAAACATTGATTTTTTCTTAATAATAAACATTATGAACGTGTGCAAGTTGTTTTAATTTATTTTAATTTAATATTCTTCAAAAAAACTACAAGTTAACCTGGGTGCTCAATACTTAAGTCCAAGGCTGTAGTTATTGTTTGTTTCTTGTTGATATTGTGTGTCCTAATAAAGCATTACAAAGATGAAGGAATCAAAATGAGCTAACTCAACGATACCATCGCTAATATTGTGCGGGTTCAGACATCTATATACATGTATAAACATGATTTACTCTAGAGTCTAGAGCACATTGATTAGAACAATGCCAGTTGTGAGATAATAGTGAACCAGTAAACATGTCATTGTGAGTACTTTGTTTGAATTATCGTGTATTGCATACTTAAAAATATATTTCTTGTAATGAATTGTTAGTTGCAAAATTCCTAGAGTTTGGTTAACCAACAACTTTTATCTCAAAGGCGAAATTTTATTCAATTAGTGTGAAATAAAATGGGGGACCAAACAAAGACCTGATTCCAAATATCTATTGTCTATTGTGTTCTAGGCTTCATAGTGCATGGAAAAATGGCACACGTCACATGCCATTTCCTATGCCCATGAATTAGAGGAAAGCCCTAAGCTCTTTACTGTTATTTGTACTTAACAGACATTGAAGGCAATACGTCAAAATCAAAGCATACAGGAATGGAATAAGACCAGTTCCGCACTGCAAAGTATTACCCGTACCAGAACCTATGTCACTAGATGAATAATTTTAGATTCTAATGGATGTACCTAAGGAAGTAAAAGAAATAGATTTTGGTGATTTAAAGTTATCCAAAATACAGTCGGAAATGTTTGGTTAGAAGAGAGTTAAAAATACAACAAAATGGCTTAGTGTTTTGTAACGATTTTTCTCCTCTTATGGAGACATTTGTGTTGAATATAAGCTAACAGAATATTGTTGATTCATTCTCTTAAAGTTAGTTTAAAAGCTGTTTTCTGCATAACGACAATAAATTGCAATACCTACGCAAATTTCTCGTTAAAATAATGATACCATGAGAGTACCTATACATATTTAGAAAGACTTCGTATTGTAAATAAATCATAATACTCCATTCGCTTTTTCATTTTCTGCACATTTAATATCAACAATACAATACTCTCAGCATCAATATATATACCTCCTTACACACCGATACACATCCTAAAAAAAGGGAACGAGTCGAATTCGTGAAAGGACTTTTATCGTACTGCCTTCTAACAGCCCGACCGAAACGTGCAATTCATAAAATGAAAAACGAAACGATGAGACAGGTTATTGCAGTGATTTCATCATCCTACAGCGTCGTCGTGACTTCAGCTTACATACGGTATCCTTTGTGAGGAACCGTGGTAATCGCCTGACGCAGCACAAAAGATAATGAAAGATATCTTTCCGTTTTGAAGTACACTTTACAAGAGAGCATATTGAAAATTGTCCGGGAGATCGTACAATAACCGAGAAGTTGGGAATCAAATTCACGTATTTCTTCGAAATTATTTCTAGGTAGGTACCTCTGATGAATATACTGACTCAATCATAACTTTAAAATGTAATAATTGTTAAATAGAAATAAACGTCCATAATTTTCACATATGAGTTATCACGCATAATTCTGCTACAAACTAATTTCGAATAGCCTATTCTATCTACATAATCGACAATGCGAGCAATTATAAAGGCAACGTAATATGTTGGTATTGTATGTTGTGTGTGTGTGTATATATATATATATATATATTTAGGTGTAATCACACAATACAGTTCTGAAGCACATTAATCACAAAGAGCATTAATTGCTAATGGCAAAATTTGTCTTCCACAGAGGCCAAGTCGAGACTTTGTATTGTAATATTAGAGTGTTAACTGAAAGAAATGTGAAGGCATTGTACTTAATTAACTCGAGTTGGTTTAAATTAATCAGGTTGACTGTGCATCGATAAAATAGTATTGCAGTAAAGCTCCCTTCAGTTAATTTCAAGCTATTTCAGTACTTTGATCAAAACAAGATAGCTAATACACCACCATTTAAACTTGTGAAATCCCTTTCTCTTTTCTACATAGAATCAAGACGTTCTAATTTAATAGTGTCGTCAACTAAACTGTTAATTACACTTTAAAAGTATTTGAAAAATAATAACACAAAACTTAATTTCACCACAGTTCGCCATTGAACCTGTATTGTACAACACCTGCGACAATGCACTAATTCCAACACCCCATTCTCTCTAGTAGACAAGGTTGGAAGTAGCACTGCCGAGTGGTGTCAAATAACCCAGGTCGGTACAGTAGATATCATTTTAGCTTGGACGATTCATGGATTGTCAGTCTCGCTAGATGTCTCGATCTGCTAAGCAAGTCTAATGGTGATTCCACATATAGCTTTTTATTCATTTAGAAGACAAATTGACAAGAAAAAGATTTATTGAAAACTGTGACAATATTTCCAACACTACTACACTATGTAGAAACAATCAAGTAAATTACCACATACAAAACATGTAAGTATTGACGAACAAATGATCCCATTTACTGGAACTTCTTCATTGAAATAATATGTTAAAAACAAACCAAATCCAGTAGAATTAAAAAATTTTGTACTCGCCACACATCAAGGGTTAGTGTTGGATTTTATATATCAAGACAACACAGGGCCTTCTGGCAAGCTAGAACCAGAACTTGGCAGCGAAAGAAATTCGCTTTCTTCTTGCTGTTTATGAAGCTCCAAAAAAAATAGATTGCATTGATAAATAGAGATATTTAACCTTTGTCAAAAATACACCAAACAAGAAACAAGTACAAATTGTCTTCGTCCAACATCGGCATCTGCTATTCAACACCTGTATCGAATATACTGTCAAGTTCAGACATGGCAAAGCAATCAACTGAATAGTGAAGACTGGGGTTGGAAATTAATAAATAATACTTTGGAACCGATGCAAACTTTACTCCCTCCCTACCCCCTCCCTCCCCGCTCCAATAAAACTTCTAATACTATTTTTTGCAATTGCAAGAAAGGTTGTACTGTACCAATGCCAAGGTCAGTCTTGCTTAAATGTCCAAATGAATACAACAGAGAAAGATTCATGTGATTTCGATCAAGAGACAACTGATTCATCTTCATTTGAACAATTTATGAATATCCAGCAAGAGGAAGAAGAAAAAGAAGAAGAAGAAGAAACCGAAGAGGACTGATGATTGTTGAAGTTGACTATGGAGAGTATGAACCACATTCAAATATTAAAAGAAATCAAAACGACAATTAAACTCAATAACCAATATCAATATTAATAATCTTCATGCAGTTAAATAAGTATTGTCCCTAAAAATTACGTCATAACGGTTCGTGGAATAGTCGAGTACACTACCTCACAGGTGGCGTGGAAACGTGTGCATATTATGTAGAACGTTACTCTTACAATTGCGATGTCTCAGGAACGGTAATACTTAGAAGAAAAAATCATAAGGACCATTTTTGTAGAGAATTTTAAGATCTACAACATTGGTCTGAAGTATTTTTTTTTATTTTAATTGTCTAAATTGACCGGACTATTGGCAACCTTTCTTCTATACTGACAGTTGTCACAGTTTGAATTACATTAAATTAAGCTCTTAACTAAGTTTTTCGTCACGTCTTTTCTCCAGTTCTTGAAGAGAATTGTTAGAACTTAACAAAAAAAATAAATACATCAGTTAATAAGATAATAATAATAATATATACTTTAAAAACGTTTATAAACACAACGTCGCATTATTTGAAACGATACTGCTGTCATATTGATTTTTCAATATTCACACTATCAAATTACAGAGGAACCCCGACAAGCAAACCAGAGGAAACCTCTTTTTCCCGCTCACGTTTTCATTATCTCCGGTAATAGTCTGTCAGGTCGGATTCTCTATTTTTTTTTCAACGACACTTAATGTATACGTGTTGATTTACCGTCTGTATATATTTACAAATGAAGGTGGGTGTGTGTTGCGGCCAGGTCCCCATTAGTAAAAGGAAATCGATTGCTAACCGGTGTATAAATAATGCAGACAGGTGGTGGTGGTAACGATGACGATGCTGGCCGTGTTGAGCTTCGAAGTTTCGATCGAAAGGTAGAATTTACTCAGGTGAAACAATACGAGGTGTTATTGAGGCGAGCAAGACAAACTTTAACCATCACGTAGCTCTGTCAGGATTTCGACTAGATTTTATACTTCTTGAAAAATGGTGCATCAGTTAATCAATAACAAACTGTAATTAGTAATATTGTTGCATATACATATACATATATTGCATAAAGGTCTAATAAAATAATTAGAAACTCCAACTTCTTCAATCTTAAGATGAAATTATTGACTTACTACGTTTTATAAGCAGTTCTAGGGTCTTTGTTTGTTAGAAGATAATCTTAGCAAATGTTCCAAAGCTTCTACTCCTATGTTTACATTTGAGCTGATAGAGAGAGGTAGATGACAGAAAGGTACATATCTTTAGTCTTTTATTAACATATTATCACGCTTATCATTTCTTGTTCTTAAGATAAAAATTATGTTGTAAAATTTTGACACCTAAATGACGTTTTGGAAAAGGAAAATTATGATTTCTGTCGACAAAGTGATAGAAAGTTAAAATGCAAATTAATTTGTAGCCGTGCGTTTCAACTTTCTATCACATTCTTAAAAGAAGTTAGAGTCCTTTTTCCAAAACGTCATTTAACTGTCAAAATTTTACAAAATAAGTTTTTTCTTGGAAAAAGAAAATGATAAGTATGATAGTGTCTTAAATAGTCCTTTATAGCATTCTCAATGCCGATAAAATAGGTCCACCTATCAAAACCAAACCTCAAACGAGATGGTGACTTGTGATGGAGCGGTAACGAAAGTCACAAAATTTTTATTTCCAAAACAATTTCCTACTGCAATTAACTTTTTGAAGAATACTTTACTATATCCTCTAGAAGCTTCTACACAAAGAGGTACTCATAATTAAACTCTCACAAAAATAAATGTCTTTTTCGTCGCTGATTTAACATTTGACATTTGAACTGTTGAATGTCATTTTTCGTTGTAGAAAATAGTTATTTACGAACTTAAATAGTCCTTTATAATCATTCTCAATTCGATAAAATGAGTGACCACCTTCAAAACCAAACCTCAAACGAGATGGTGACTTGTGATGGAGCGGTAACGAAAGTCACAAAAATTTTTATTTCTGAAGTTGCAAAACAATTTCCTACTGCAATTAACTTTTTGAAGAATATTCTTAAATACGTTATCCTTTATGACCATATATTATTCAAAGTTAGGGATTTATGATTTTAAAACTGTCACTGAATTAATCAAGTTCCAGTAAGTAACAACTTTAAAATCGTCGCTTTAAAGTGACATTTTACGACGCAAATCGAATCGTGAAATGACATTTTTGATAGGCGAGTACAAAATAGTTATTTACGAACCAAAAATCATATTTCGCGAATGAGTGACCAATACGAATTCGCGAAATGTTTCACTAAGTAATATTTTTTGTACGAGAACTATAATAATAATACAATTGTTAAATACGTTATCGTTTATGACCATATTATTAAGGTTAGGGATTTATGATTTTAAAATGTCACTAAATTAATCAAGTTCCAGTAAGTACCAACTTTACTTTTACGCACTCGTGTTTAAAGTGACTTTTTACGCACGCAAATCGAATCGTGAAATGACAGGTTTTGATAAGCGAGTACAAAAAATTATTGTTGGTTGTGTTATTATTACTCTAATATCGAATAAAACGATTTTAATAACTATACATATATGCTTTCTTGGAAGTTCTTCAAGAACGGACTATTCGTGAGACAACACTCAGATCCGACGCAGAAAATTCCGAGACTCATACTCATACAAACAAATCGTTTGAGGTACAGATATACCATATATAAAGGTGCAACCAGATAATATTGAACAACAGCGAACGAGTAACCAAAACATTTTGCACATGATAGTATATACAGGCACAGCGCTCGGCATGTTCCACCCTCTGTCACTACTTCGAAAAGACGCGCCCAAACCTTTGGAGACTGTTTAGATGGAGACTCTTCTGCGACAATTTGTTTACAAATAAATATCGTGATGAAACTTGAAAATGCTTTCAAACGCGACGAGCAAAAGGAGCAATATATACATTTTGGTTCGTGGTTTCACTTCTTGCAATTCTAATGGGTCCACTTCACACGCAGGAGCTTACTGTGAATCACATACTAGTCTACTACTAGTTACCAGGGGCTGTCCACAGAGGTCATGCTGCAGTCTTGGTTTTTGGAACATTCAATATAATTCGCTACTTAATCCAAGAATACCAAAACAATAGCATTTGCAGACGATGTAGTAAAACCTACAAAAAGAAAAACAGTGCTGGAAGTAGAAAGCAGGGTTAATATTGAACTCGATAAAGTAATGGAATGGGCAAATAACAACAAGATTAACTTTAATGAAACAAAATCTCAATTTATGCTAGCAACTAGGAAAAGGTCGTTACTGGGGAGGGAAAATTGTTGTATTGCTCAACAATGAAAAACTAAAACAAGTTCGCGTCATGAAATATTTGGGTATTCAAATAGATGACCAATTAAGATTCGATAAACACGTAAGCTATATTACAGAAAAATGCGGAAAAAATAGTTCATGGATTAGCAAGATCAGAAAAGATCTCTTGGGGATTGAGGGAAAGCGCATTGGACACAATTTACAAAGGGGCGATTCTATCAATACTGGCATATGGTGTGCCAGCCTGGGATAGATGCTCTCCATAGAAGATCGAACCAAATCAAAAAAAAAGTTTCAGAATAATATCGTATGATTCACCATGCGTTCTGACGGGTAATACGTCAATAATTATTATCAAATTGGAAAAATTAGCGAACATTTATAATACAATGAAGACAATTCCAACAGATGGAGGAGATGTAAATGAGTTCTTTATTTTGTTGGAGTCTATTCTGAGTGACATACCATTGGAAATTGGATATAAGATATTATTGAGTGGTGATTTTAACTTTGACCTTAAAAAGGAAGGCAGGTCTGTCTTAGACTTTTAGACCTGCTGAACATGTATAACTTAAAGCAAACAATATACAGTCCTGCCAGAATTACGCCAACAAGCGAGTCAATTATTGATAACATTTTCTCAAATGTAGATGTAGTAGATAGTACAGTGATAGCATCCGCTCTTTCTGGCCTCCATGCTCAAAAATTCAACAAATGCCCGGCTAGCAAACTTCTCGGTTTTTTCGAAATATCTCGGCAACTCTGATAGAGCCGAAATCTCTTCGGTACAAGACTCAGGACGCCGAGTACAATCTGTTCCACCCTTCAGAGTTTAGAAATTCGACAAATGCCCGGCTAGCAAATTTCTCGGTTTTTTCGAAATATCTCGGCAACTATGACAGATAGAGCCGAAATCTCTTCGGTACAAGACTCAGGACGCCGAGTACAATCTGTTCCACCCTTCAGAGTTTAGAAATTCGACAAATGCCCGGCTAGCAAATTTTGCGGTTTTTTCGAAATATCTTGGCAACTATGATAGATAGAGCCGAAATCTCTTCGGTACAAGACTCAGGACGCCGAGTACAATCTGTTCCACCCTTCAGAGTTTAAAAATTCAACAAATGCCCGGCTAGCAAATTTCTCGGTTTTTTCGAAATATCTCGGCAACTATGATAGATAGAGCCGAAATCTCTTCGGTACAAGACTCAGGACGCCGAGTACAATCTGTTCCACCCTTCAGAGTTTAAAAATTCAACAAATGCCCGGCTAGCAAATTTCTCGGTTTTTTCGAAATATCTCGGCAACTATGATAGATAGAGCCGAAATCTCTTCGGTACAAGACTCAGGACGCCGAGTACAATCTGTTCCACCCTTCAGAGTTTAAAAATTCAACAAATGCCCGGCTAGCAAATTTCTCGGTTTTTTCGAAATATCTCGGCAACTATGATAGATAGGGCCGAAATCTCTTCGGTACAAGACTCAGGACGCCGAGTACAATCTGTTCCACCCTTCAGAGTTTAAAAATTCAACAAATGCCCGGCTAGCAAATTTCTCGGTTTTTTCGAAATATCTCGGCAACTATGATAGATAGAGCCGAAATCTCTTCGGTACAAGACTCAGGACGCCGAGTACAATCTGTTCCACCCTTCAGAGTTTAAAAATTCAACAAATGCCCGGCTAGCAAATTTCTCGGTTTTTTCGAAATATCTCGGCAACTATGATAGATAGGGCCGAAATCTCTTCGGTACAAGACTCAGGACGCCGAGTACAATCTGTTCCACCCTTCAGAGTTTAAAAATTCAACAAATGCCCGGCTAGCAAATTTCTCGGTTTTTTCGAAATATCTCGGCAACTATGATAGATAGGGCCGAAATCTCTTCGGTACAAGACTCAGGACGCCGAGTACAATCTGTTCCACCCTTCAGAGTTTAAAAATTCAACAAATGCCCGGCTAGCAAATTTCTCGGTTTTTTCGAAATATCTCGGCAACTATGATAGATAGAGCCGAAATCTCTTCGGTACAAGACTCAGGACGCCGAGTACAATCTGTTCCACCCTTCAGAGTTTAAAAATTCAACAAATGCCCGGCTAGCAAATTTCTCGGTTTTTTCGAAATATCTCGGCAACTATGATAGATAGAGCCGAAATCTCTTCGGTACAAGACTCAGGACGCCGAGTACAATCTGTTCCACCCTTCAGAGTTTAAAAATTCAACAAATGCCCGGCTAGCAAATTTCTCGGTTTTTTCGAAATATCTCGGCAACTATGATAGATAGGGCCGAAATCTCTTCGGTACAAGACTCAGGACGCCGAGTACAATCTGTTCCACCCTTCAGAGTTTAAAAATTCAACAAATGCCCGGCTAGCAAATTTCTCGGTTTTTTCGAAATATCTCGGCAACTATGATAGATAGGGCCGAAATCTCTTCGGTACAAGACTCAGGACGCCGAGTACAATCTGTTCCACCCTTCAGAGTTTAAAAATTCAACAAATGCCCGGCTAGCAAATTTCTCGGTTTTTTCGAAATATCTCGGCAACTATGATAGATAGGGCCGAAATCTCTTCGGTACAAGACTCAGGACGCCGAGTACAATCTGTTCCACCCTTCAGAGTTTAAAAATTCAACAAATGCCCGGCTAGCAAATTTCTCGGTTTTTTCGAAATATCTCGGCAACTATGATAGATAGGGCCGAAATCTCTTCGGTACAAGACTCAGGACGCCGAGTACAATCTGTTCCACCCTTCAGAGTTTAAAAATTCAACAAATGCCCGGCTAGCAAATTTCTCGGTTTTTTCGAAATATCTCGGCAACTATGATAGATAGGGCCGAAATCTCTTCGGTACAAGACTCAGGACGCCGAGTACAATCTGTTCCACCCTTCAGAGTTTAAAAATTCAACAAATGCCCGGCTAGCAAATTTCTCGGTTTTTTCGAAATATCTCGGCAACTATGATAGATAGGGCCGAAATCTCTTCGGTACAAGACTCAGGACGCCGAGTACAATCTGTTCCACCCTTCAGAGTTTAAAAATTCAACAAATGCCCGGCTAGCAAATTTCTCGGTTTTTTCGAAATATCTCGGCAACTATGATAGATAGGGCCGAAATCTCTTCGGTACAACAAGACTCAGGACGCCGAGTACAATCTGTTCCACCCTTCAGAGTTTAAAAATTCAACAAATGCCCGGCTAGCAAATTTCTCGGTTTTTTCGAAATATCTCGGCAACTATGATAGATAGGGCCGAAATCTCTTCGGTACAAGACTCAGGACGCCGAGTACAATCTGTTCCACCCTTCAGAGTTTAAAAATTCAACAAATGCCCGGCTAGCAAATTTCTCGGTTTTTTCGAAATATCTCGGCAACTATGATAGATAGGGCCGAAATCTCTTCGGTACAAGACTCAGGACGCCGAGTACAATCTGTTCCACCCTTCAGAGTTTAAAAATTCAACAAATGCCCGGCTAGCAAATTTCTCGGTTTTTTCGAAATATCTCGGCAACTATGATAGATAGGGCCGAAATCTCTTCGGTACAAGACTCAGGACGCCGAGTACAATCTGTTCCACCCTTCAGAGTTTAAAAATTCAACAAATGCCCGGCTAGCAAATTTCTCGGTTTTTTCGAAATATCTCGGCAACTATGATAGATAGAGCCGAAATCTCTTCGGTACAAGACTCAGGACGCCGAGTACAATCTGTTCCACCCTTCAGAGTTTAAAAATTCAACAAATGCCCGGCTAGCAAATTTCTCGGTTTTTTCGAAATATCTCGGCAACTATGATAGATAGGGCCGAAATCTCTTCGGTACAAGACTCAGGACGCCGAGTACAATCTGTTCCACCCTTCAGAGTTTAAAAATTCAACAAATGCCCGGCTAGCAAATTTCTCGGTTTTTTCGAAATATCTCGGCAACTATGATAGATAGGGCCGAAATCTCTTCGGTACAAGACTCAGGACGCCGAGTACAATCTGTTCCACCCTTCAGAGTTTAAAAATTCAACAAATGCCCGGCTAGCAAATTTCTCGGTTTTTTCGAAATATCTCGGCAACTATGATAGATAGGGCCGAAATCTCTTCGGTACAAGACTCAGGACGCCGAGTACAATCTGTTCCACCCTTCAGAGTTTAAAAATTCAACAAATGCCCGGCTAGCAAATTTCTCGGTTTTTTCGAAATATCTCGGCAACTATGATAGATAGGGCCGAAATCTCTTCGGTACAAGACTCAGGACGCCGAGTACAATCTGTTCCACCCTTCAGAGTTTAAAAATTCAACAAATGCCCGGCTAGCAAATTTCTCGGTTTTTTCGAAATATCTCGGCAACTATGATAGATAGGGCCGAAATCTCTTCGGTACAAGACTCAGGACGCCGAGTACAATCTGTTCCACCCTTCAGAGTTTAAAAATTCAACAAATGCCCGGCTAGCAAATTTCTCGGTTTTTTCGAAATATCTCGGCAACTATGATAGATAGGGCCGAAATCTCTTCGGTACAAGACTCAGGACGCCGAGTACAATCTGTTCCACCCTTCAGAGTTTAAAAATTCAACAAATGCCCGGCTAGCAAATTTCTCGGTTTTTTCGAAATATCTCGGCAACTATGATAGATAGAGCCGAAATCTCTTCGGTACAAGACTCAGGACGCCGAGTACAATCTGTTCCACCCTTCAGAGTTTAAAAATTCAACAAATGCCCGGCTAGCAAATTTCTCGGTTTTTTCGAAATATCTCGGCAACTATGATAGATAGAGCCGAAATCTCTTCGGTACAAGACTCAGGACGCCGAGTACAATCTGTTCCACCCTTCAGAGTTTAAAAATTCAACAAATGCCCGGCTAGCAAATTTCTCGGTTTTTTCGAAATATCTCGGCAACTATGATAGATAGGGCCGAAATCTCTTCGGTACAAGACTCAGGACGCCGAGTACAATCTGTTCCACCCTTCAGAGTTTAAAAATTCAACAAATGCCCGGCTAGCAAATTTCTCGGTTTTTTCGAAATATCTCGGCAACTATGATAGATAGAGCCGAAATCTCTTCGGTACAAGACTCAGGACGCCGAGTACAATCTGTTCCACCCTTCAGAGTTTAAAAATTCAACAAATGCCCGGCTAGCAAATTTCTCGGTTTTTTCGAAATATCTCGGCAACTATGATAGATAGGGCCGAAATCTCTTCGGTACAAGACTCAGGACGCCGAGTACAATCTGTTCCACCCTTCAGAGTTTAAAAATTCAACAAATGCCCGGCTAGCAAATTTCTCGGTTTTTTCGAAATATCTCGGCAACTATGATAGATAGAGCCGAAATCTCTTCGGTACAAGACTCAGGACGCCGAGTACAATCTGTTCCACCCTTCAGAGTTTAAAAATTCAACAAATGCCCGGCTAGCAAATTTCTCGGTTTTTTCGAAATATCTCGGCAACTATGATAGATAGGGCCGAAATCTCTTCGGTACAAGACTCAGGACGCCGAGTACAATCTGTTCCACCCTTCAGAGTTTAAAAATTCAACAAATGCCCGGCTAGCAAATTTCTCGGTTTTTTCGAAATATCTCGGCAACTATGATAGATAGGGCCGAAATCTCTTCGGTACAAGACTCAGGACGCCGAGTACAATCTGTTCCACCCTTCAGAGTTTAAAAATTCAACAAATGCCCGGCTAGCAAATTTCTCGGTTTTTTCGAAATATCTCGGCAACTATGATAGATAGGGCCGAAATCTCTTCGGTACAAGACTCAGGACGCCGAGTACAATCTGTTCCACCCTTCAGAGTTTAAAAATTCAACAAATGCCCGGCTAGCAAATTTCTCGGTTTTTTCGAAATATCTCGGCAACTATGATAGATAGAGCCGAAATCTCTTCGGTACAAGACTCAGGACGCCGAGTACAATCTGTTCCACCCTTCAGAGTTTAAAAATTCAACAAATGCCCGGCTAGCAAATTTCTCGGTTTTTTCGAAATATCTCGGCAACTATGATAGATAGGGCCGAAATCTCTTCGGTACAAGACTCAGGACGCCGAGTACAATCTGTTCCACCCTTCAGAGTTTAAAAATTCAACAAATGCCCGGCTAGCAAATTTCTCGGTTTTTTCGAAATATCTCGGCAACTATGATAGATAGAGCCGAAATCTCTTCGGTACAAGACTCAGGACGCCGAGTACAATCTGTTCCACCCTTCAGAGTTTAAAAATTCAACAAATGCCCGGCTAGCAAATTTCTCGGTTTTTTCGAAATATCTCGGCAACTATGATAGATAGAGCCGAAATCTCTTCGGTACAAGACTCAGGACGCCGAGTACAATCTGTTCCACCCTTCAGAGTTTAAAAATTCAACAAATGCCCGGCTAGCAAATTTCTCGGTTTTTTCGAAATATCTCGGCAACTATGATAGATAGAGCCGAAATCTCTTCGGTACAAGACTCAGGACGCCGAGTACAATCTGTTCCACCCTTCAGAGTTTAAAAATTCAACAAATGCCCGGCTAGCAAATTTCTCGGTTTTTTCGAAATATCTCGGCAACTATGATAGATAGGGCCGAAATCTCTTCGGTACAAGACTCAGGACGCCGAGTACAATCTGTTCCACCCTTCAGAGTTTAAAAATTCAACAAATGCCCGGCTAGCAAATTTCTCGGTTTTTTCGAAATATCTCGGCAACTATGATAGATAGAGCCGAAATCTCTTCGGTACAAGACTCAGGACGCCGAGTACAATCTGTTCCACCCTTCAGAGTTTAAAAATTCAACAAATGCCCGGCTAGCAAATTTCTCGGTTTTTTCGAAATATCTCGGCAACTATGATAGATAGAGCCGAAATCTCTTCGGTACAAGACTCAGGACGCCGAGTACAATCTGTTCCACCCTTCAGAGTTTAAAAATTCAACAAATGCCCGGCTAGCAAATTTCTCGGTTTTTTCGAAATATCTCGGCAACTATGATAGATAGGGCCGAAATCTCTTCGGTACAAGACTCAGGACGCCGAGTACAATCTGTTCCACCCTTCAGAGTTTAAAAATTCAACAAATGCCCGGCTAGCAAATTTCTCGGTTTTTTCGAAATATCTCGGCAACTATGATAGATAGAGCCGAAATCTCTTCGGTACAAGACTCAGGACGCCGAGTACAATCTGTTCCACCCTTCAGAGTTTAAAAATTCAACAAATGCCCGGCTAGCAAATTTCTCGGTTTTTTCGAAATATCTCGGCAACTATGATAGATAGAGCCGAAATCTCTTCGGTACAAGACTCAGGACGCCGAGTACAATCTGTTCCACCCTTCAGAGTTTAAAAATTCAACAAATGCCCGGCTAGCAAATTTCTCGGTTTTTTCGAAATATCTCGGCAACTATGATAGATAGGGCCGAAATCTCTTCGGTACAAGACTCAGGACGCCGAGTACAATCTGTTCCACCCTTCAGAGTTTAAAAATTCAACAAATGCCCGGCTAGCAAATTTCTCGGTTTTTTCGAAATATCTCGGCAACTATGATAGATAGGGCCGAAATCTCTTCGGTACAAGACTCAGGACGCCGAGTACAATCTGTTCCACCCTTCAGAGTTTAAAAATTCAACAAATGCCCGGCTAGCAAATTTCTCGGTTTTTTCGAAATATCTCGGCAACTATGATAGATAGGGCCGAAATCTCTTCGGTACAAGACTCAGGACGCCGAGTACAATCTGTTCCACCCTTCAGAGTTTAAAAATTCAACAAATGCCCGGCTAGCAAATTTCTCGGTTTTTTCGAAATATCTCGGCAACTATGATAGATAGGGCCGAAATCTCTTCGGTACAAGACTCAGGACGCCGAGTACAATCTGTTCCACCCTTCAGAGTTTAAAAATTCAACAAATGCCCGGCTAGCAAATTTCTCGGTTTTTTCGAAATATCTCGGCAACTATGATAGATAGGGCCGAAATCTCTTCGGTACAAGACTCAGGACGCCGAGTACAATCTGTTCCACCCTTCAGAGTTTAAAAATTCAACAAATGCCCGGCTAGCAAATTTCTCGGTTTTTTCGAAATATCTCGGCAACTATGATAGATAGGGCCGAAATCTCTTCGGTACAAGACTCAGGACGCCGAGTACAATCTGTTCCACCCTTCAGAGTTTAAAAATTCAACAAATGCCCGGCTAGCAAATTTCTCGGTTTTTTCGAAATATCTCGGCAACTATGATAGATAGGGCCGAAATCTCTTCGGTACAAGACTCAGGACGCCGAGTACAATCTGTTCCACCCTTCAGAGTTTAAAAATTCAACAAATGCCCGGCTAGCAAATTTCTCGGTTTTTTCGAAATATCTCGGCAACTATGATAGATAGAGCCGAAATCTCTTCGGTACAAGACTCAGGACGCCGAGTACAATCTGTTCCACCCTTCAGAGTTTAAAAATTCAACAAATGCCCGGCTAGCAAATTTCTCGGTTTTTTCGAAATATCTCGGCAACTATGATAGATAGGGCCGAAATCTCTTCGGTACAAGACTCAGGACGCCGAGTACAATCTGTTCCACCCTTCAGAGTTTAAAAATTCAACAAATGCCCGGCTAGCAAATTTCTCGGTTTTTTCGAAATATCTCGGCAACTATGATAGATAGAGCCGAAATCTCTTCGGTACAAGACTCAGGACGCCGAGTACAATCTGTTCCACCCTTCAGAGTTTAAAAATTCAACAAATGCCCGGCTAGCAAATTTCTCGGTTTTTTCGAAATATCTCGGCAACTATGATAGATAGGGCCGAAATCTCTTCGGTACAAGACTCAGGACGCCGAGTACAATCTGTTCCACCCTTCAGAGTTTAAAAATTCAACAAATGCCCGGCTAGCAAATTTCTCGGTTTTTTCGAAATATCTCGGCAACTATGATAGATAGGGCCGAAATCTCTTCGGTACAAGACTCAGGACGCCGAGTACAATCTGTTCCACCCTTCAGAGTTTAAAAATTCAACAAATGCCCGGCTAGCAAATTTCTCGGTTTTTTCGAAATATCTCGGCAACTATGATAGATAGGGCCGAAATCTCTTCGGTACAAGACTCAGGACGCCGAGTACAATCTGTTCCACCCTTCAGAGTTTAAAAATTCAACAAATGCCCGGCTAGCAAATTTCTCGGTTTTTTCGAAATATCTCGGCAACTATGATAGATAGGGCCGAAATCTCTTCGGTACAAGACTCAGGACGCCGAGTACAATCTGTTCCACCCTTCAGAGTTTAAAAATTCAACAAATGCCCGGCTAGCAAATTTCTCGGTTTTTTCGAAATATCTCGGCAACTATGATAGATAGAGCCGAAATCTCTTCGGTACAAGACTCAGGACGCCGAGTACAATCTGTTCCACCCTTCAGAGTTTAAAAATTCAACAAATGCCCGGCTAGCAAATTTCTCGGTTTTTTCGAAATATCTCGGCAACTATGATAGATAGAGCCGAAATCTCTTCGGTACAAGACTCAGGACGCCGAGTACAATCTGTTCCACCCTTCAGAGTTTAAAAATTCAACAAATGCCCGGCTAGCAAATTTCTCGGTTTTTTCGAAATATCTCGGCAACTATGATAGATAGAGCCGAAATCTCTTCGGTACAAGACTCAGGACGCCGAGTACAATCTGTTCCACCCTTCAGAGTTTAAAAATTCAACAAATGCCCGGCTAGCAAATTTCTCGGTTTTTTCGAAATATCTCGGCAACTATGATAGATAGGGCCGAAATCTCTTCGGTACAAGACTCAGGACGCCGAGTACAATCTGTTCCACCCTTCAGAGTTTAAAAATTCAACAAATGCCCGGCTAGCAAATTTCTCGGTTTTTTCGAAATATCTCGGCAACTATGATAGATAGAGCCGAAATCTCTTCGGTACAAGACTCAGGACGCCGAGTACAATCTGTTCCACCCTTCAGAGTTTAAAAATTCAACAAATGCCCGGCTAGCAAATTTCTCGGTTTTTTTCGAAATATCTCGGCAACTATGATAGATAGAGCCGAAATCTCTTCGGTACAAGACTCAGGACGCCGAGTACAATCTGTTCCACCCTTCAGAGTTTAAAAATTCAACAAATGCCCGGCTAGCAAATTTCTCGGTTTTTTCGAAATATCTCGGCAACTATGATAGATAGAGCCGAAATCTCTTCGGTACAAGACTCAGGACGCCGAGTACAATCTGTTCCACCCTTCAGAGTTTAAAAATTCAACAAATGCCCGGCTAGCAAATTTCTCGGTTTTTTCGAAATATCTCGGCAACTATGATAGATAGAGCCGAAATCTCTTCGGTACAAGACTCAGGACGCCGAGTACAATCTGTTCCACCCTTCAGAGTTTAAAAATTCAACAAATGCCCGGCTAGCAAATTTCTCGGTTTTTTCGAAATATCTCGGCAACTATGATAGATAGGGCCGAAATCTCTTCGGTACAAGACTCAGGACGCCGAGTACAATCTGTTCCACCCTTCAGAGTTTAAAAATTCAACAAATGCCCGGCTAGCAAATTTCTCGGTTTTTTCGAAATATCTCGGCAACTATGATAGATAGGGCCGAAATCTCTACTATGATAGATAGAGCCGAAATCTCTTCGGTACAAGACTCAGGACGCCGAGTACAATCTGTTCCACCCTTCAGAGTTTAAAAATTCAACAAATGCCCGGCTAGCAAATTTCTCGGTTTTTTCGAAATATCTCGGCAACTATGATAGATAGAGCCGAAATCTCTTCGGTACAAGACTCAGGACGCCGAGTACAATCTGTTCCACCCTTCAGAGTTTAAAAATTCAACAAATGCCCGGCTAGCAAATTTCTCGGTTTTTTCGAAATATCTCGGCAACTATGATAGATAGGGCCGAAATCTCTTCGGTACAAGACTCAGGACGCCGAGTACAATCTGTTCCACCCTTCAGAGTTTAAAAATTCAACAAATGCCCGGCTAGCAAATTTCTCGGTTTTTTTCGAAATATCTCGGCAACTATGATAGATAGGGCCGAAATCTCTTCGGTACAAGACTCAGGACGCCGAGTACAATCTGTTCCACCCTTCAGAGTTTAAAATTCAACAAATGCCCGGCTAGCAAATTTCTCGGTTTTTTTTCTGAAATATCTCGGCAACTATGATAGATAGAGCCGAAATCTCTTCGGTACAAGACTCAGGACGCCGAGTACAATCTGTTCCACCCTTCAGAGTTTAAAAATTCAACAAATGCCCGGCTAGCAAATTTCTCGGTTTTTTCGAAATATCTCGGCAACTATGATAGATAGGGCCGAAATCTCTTCGGTACAAGACTCAGGACGCCGAGTACAATCTGTTCCACCCTTCAGAGTTTAAAAATTCAACAAATGCCCGGCTAGCAAATTTCTCGGTTTTTTTCGAAATATCTCGGCAACTATGATAGATAGGGCCGAAATCTCTTCGGTACAAGACTCAGGACGCCGAGTACAATCTGTTCCACCCTTCAGAGTTTAAAAATTCAACAAATGCCCGGCTAGCAAATTTCTCGGTTTTTTCGAAATATCTCGGCAACTATGATAGATAGGGCCGAAATCTCTTCGGTACAAGACTCAGGACGCCGAGTACAATCTGTTCCACCCTTCAGAGTTTAAAAATTCAACAAATGCCCGGCTAGCAAATTTCTCGGTTTTTTCGAAATATCTCGGCAACTATGATAGATAGAGCCGAAATCTCTTCGGTACAAGACTCAGGACGCCGAGTACAATCTGTTCCACCCTTCAGAGTTTAAAAATTCAACAAATGCCCGGCTAGCAAATTTCTCGGTTTTTTCGAAATATCTCGGCAACTATGATAGATAGGGCCGAAATCTCTTCGGTACAAGACTCAGGACGCCGAGTACAATCTGTTCCACCCTTCAGAGTTTAAAAATTCAACAAATGCCCGGCTAGCAAATTTCTCGGTTTTTTTTCGAAATATCTCGGCAACTATGATAGATAGAGCCGAAATCTCTTCGGTACAAGACTCAGGACGCCGAGTACAATCTGTTCCACCCTTCAGAGTTTAAAAATTCAACAAATGCCCGGCTAGCAAATTTCTCGGTTTTTTCGAAATATCTCGGCAACTATGATAGATAGAGCCGAAATCTCTTCGGTACAAGACTCAGGACGCCGAGTACAATCTGTTCCACCCTTCAGAGTTTAAAAATTCAACAAATGCCCGGCTAGCAAATTTCTCGGTTTTTTTCGAAATATCTCGGCAACTATGATAGATAGAGCCGAAATCTCTTCGGTACAAGACTCAGGACGCCGAGTACAATCTGTTCCACCCTTCAGAGTTTAAAAATTCAACAAATGCCCGGCTAGCAAATTTCTCGGTTTTTTTCGAAATATCTCGGCAACTATGATAGATAGAGCCGAAATCTCTTCGGTACAAGACTCAGGACGCCGAGTACAATCTGTTCCACCCTTCAGAGTTTAAAAATTCAACAAATGCCCGGCTAGCAAATTTCTCGGTTTTTTCGAAATATCTCGGCAACTATGATAGATAGAGCCGAAATCTCTTCGGTACAAGACTCAGGACGCCGAGTACAATCTGTTCCACCCTTCAGAGTTTAAAAATTCAACAAATGCCCGGCTAGCAAATTTCTCGGTTTTTTCGAAATATCTCGGCAACTATGATAGATAGGGCCGAAATCTCTTCGGTACAAGACTCAGGACGCCGAGTACAATCTGTTCCACCCTTCAGAGTTTAAAAATTCAACAAATGCCCGGCTAGCAAATTTCTCGGTTTTTTCGAAATATCTCGGCAACTATGATAGATAGAGCCGAAATCTCTTCGGTACAAGACTCAGGACGCCGAGTACAATCTGTTCCACCCTTCAGAGTTTAAAAATTCAACAAATGCCCGGCTAGCAAATTTCTCGGTTTTTTCGAAATATCTCGGCAACTATGATAGATAGGGCCGAAATCTCTTCGGTACAAGACTCAGGACGCCGAGTACAATCTGTTCCACCCTTCAGAGTTTAAAAATTCAACAAATGCCCGGCTAGCAAATTTCTCGGTTTTTTCGAAATATCTCGGCAACTATGATAGATAGAGCCGAAATCTCTTCGGTACAAGACTCAGGACGCCGAGTACAATCTGTTCCACCCTTCAGAGTTTAAAATTCAACAAATGCCCGGCTAGCAAATTTCTCGGTTTTTTCGAAATATCTCGGCAACTATGATAGATAGAGCCGAAATCTCTTCGGTACAAGACTCAGGACGCCGAGTACAATCTGTTCCACCCTTCAGAGTTTAAAAATTCAACAAATGCCCGGCTAGCAAATTTCTCGGTTTTTTCGAAATATCTCGGCAACTATGATAGATAGGGCCGAAATCTCTTCGGTACAAGACTCAGGACGCCGAGTACAATCTGTTCCACCCTTCAGAGTTTAAAAATTCAACAAATGCCCGGCTAGCAAATTTCTCGGTTTTTTCTGAAATATCTCGGCAACTATGATAGATAGGGCCGAAATCTCTTCGGTACAAGACTCAGGACGCCGAGTACAATCTGTTCCACCCTTCAGAGTTTAAAAATTCAACAAATGCCCGGCTAGCAAATTTCTCGGTTTTTTCGAAATATCTCGGCAACTATGATAGATAGGGCCGAAATCTCTTCGGTACAAGACTCAGGACGCCGAGTACAATCTGTTCCACCCTTCAGAGTTTAAAAATTCAACAAATGCCCGGCTAGCAAATTTCTCGGTTTTTTCGAAATATCTCGGCAACTATGATAGATAGGGCCGAAATCTCTTCGGTACAAGACTCAGGACGCCGAGTACAATCTGTTCCACCCCTTCAGAGTTTAAAAATTCAACAAATGCCCGGCTAGCAAATTTCTCTTTTTCGGAAATATCTCGGCAACTATGATAGATAGAGCCGAAATCTCTTCGGTACAAGACTCAGGACGCCGAGTACAATCTGTTCCACCCTTCAGAGTTTAAAAATTCAACAAATGCCCGGCTAGCAAATTTCTCGGTTTTTTTTTCGAAATATCTCGGCAACTATGACAGATAGAGCCGAAATCTCTTCGGTACAAGACTCAGGACGCCGAGTACAATCTGTTCCACCCTTCAGAGTTTAAAAATTCAACAAATGCCCGGCTAGCAAATTTCTCGGTTTTTTTCGAAATATCTCGGCAACTATGATAGATAGAGCCGAAATCTCTTCGGTACAAGACTCAGGACGCCGAGTACAATCTGTTCCACCCTTCAGAGTTTAAAAATTCAACAAATGCCCGGCTAGCAAATTTCTCGGTTTTTTCGAAATATCTCGGCAACTATGATAGATAGAGCCGAAATCTCTCGGTACAAGACTCAGGACGCCGAGTACAATCTGTTCCACCCTTCAGAGTTTAAAAATTCAACAAATGCCCGGCTAGCAAATTTCTCGGTTTTTTCGAAATATCTCGGCAACTATGATAGATAGAGCCGAAATCTCTTCGGTACAAGACTCAGGACGCCGAGTACAATCTGTTCCACCCTTCAGAGTTTAAAAATTCAACAAATGCCCGGCTAGCAAATTTCTCGGTTTTTTCGAAATATCTCGGCAACTATGATAGATAGGGCCGAAATCTCTTCGGTACAAGACTCAGGACGCCGAGTACAATCTGTTCCACCCTTCAGAGTTTAAAAATTCAACAAATGCCCGGCTAGCAAATTTCTCCGGTTTTTTCGAAATATCTCGGCAACTATGATAGATAGGGCCGAAATCTCTTCGGTACAAGACTCAGGACGCCGAGTACAATCTGTTCCACCCTTCAGAGTTTAAAAATTCAACAAATGCCCGGCTAGCAAATTTCTCGGTTTTTTCGAAATATCTCGGCAACTATGATAGATAGGGCCGAAATCTCTTCGGTACAAGACTCAGGACGCCGAGTACAATCTGTTCCACCCTTCAGAGTTTAAAAAATTCAACAAATGCCCGGCTAGCAAATTTCTCGGTTTTTTCGGAAATATCTCGGCAACTATGACAGATAGGGCCGAAATCTCTTCGGTACAAGACTCAGGACGCCGAGTACAATCTGTTCCACCCTTCAGAGTTTAAAATTCAACAAATGCCCGGCTAGCAAATTTCTCGGTTTTTTCGAAATATCTCGGCAACTATGATAGATAGGGCCGAAATCTCTTTCGGTACAAGACTCAGACGCCGAGTACAATCTGTTCCACCCTTCAGAGTTTAAAAATTCAACAAATGCCCGGCTAGCAAATTTCTTGGTTTTTTCGAAATATCTCGGCAACTATGATAGATAGAGCCGAAATCTCTTCGGTACAAGACTCAGGACGCCGAGTACAATCTGTTCCACCCTTCAGAGTTTAAAAATTCAACAAATGCCCGGCTAGCAAATTTCTCGGTTTTTTCGGAAATATCTCGGCAACTATGATAGATAGAGCCGAAATCTCTTCGGTACAAGACTCAGGACGCCGAGTACAATCTGTTCCACCCTTCAGAGTTTAAAAAATTCAACAAATGCCCGGCTAGCAAATTTCTCGGTTTTTTTTCGAAATATCTCGGCAACTATGATAGATAGAGGCCGAAATCTCTTCGGTACAAGACTCAGGACGCCGAGTACAATCTGTTCCACCCTTCAGAGTTTAAAAATTCAACAAATGCCCGGCTAGCAAATTTCTCGGTTTTTTCGAAATATCTCGGCAACTATGATAGATAGGGCCGAAATCTCTTCGGTACAAGACTCAGGACGCCGAGTACAATCTGTTCCACCCTTCAGAGTTTAAAAATTCAACAAATGCCCGGCTAGCAAATTTCTCGGTTTTTTCGAAATATCTCGGCAACTATGATAGATAGGGGCCGAAATCTCTTCGGTACAAGACTCAGGACGCCGAGTACAATCTGTTCCACCCTTCAGAGTTTAAAAATTCAACAAATGCCCGGCTAGCAAATTTCTCGGTTTTTCTGAAATATCTCGGCAACTATGATAGATAGAGCCGAAATCTCTTCGGTACAAGACTCAGGACGCCGAGTACAATCTGTTCCACCCTTCAGAGTTTAAAAATTCAACAAATGCCCGGCTAGCAAATTTCTCGGTTTTTTCGAAATATCTCGGCAACTATGACAGATAGAGCCGAAATCTCTTCGGTACAAGACTCAGGACGCCGAGTACAATCTGTTCCACCCTTCAGAGTTTAAAAATTCAACAAATGCCCGGCTAGCAAATTTCTCGGTTTTTTCGAAATATCTCGGCAACTATGATAGATAGGGCCGAAATCTCTTCGGTACAAGACTCAGGACGCCGAGTACAATCTGTTCCACCCTTCAGAGTTTAAAAAATTCAACAAATGCCCGGCTAGCAAATTTCTCGGTTTTTCGAAATATCTCGGCAACTATGATAGATAGGGCCGAAATCTCTTCGGTACAAGACTCAGGACGCCGAGTACAATCTGTTCCACCCTTCAGAGTTTAAAAATTCAACAAATGCCCGGCTAGCAAATTTCTCGGTTTTTTCGAAATATCTCGGCAACTATGATAGATAGGGCCGAAATCTCGTCGGTACAAGACTCAGGACGCCGAGTACAATCTGTTCCACCCTTCAGAGTTTAAAAATTCAACAAATGCCCGGCTAGCAAATTTCTCGGTTTTTTCGAAATATCTCGGCAACTATGATAGATAGGGCCGAAATCTCTTCGGTACAAGACTCAGGACGCCGAGTACAATCTGTTCCACCCTTCAGAGTTTAAAAATTCAACAAATGCCCGGCTAGCAAATTTCTCGGTTTTTTCGAAATATCTCGGCAACTATGATAGATAGGGCCGAAATCTCTTCGGTACAAGACTCAGGACGCCGAGTACAATCTGTTCCACCTTCAGAGTTTAAAAATTCAACAAATGCCCGGCTAGCAAATTTCTCGGTTTTTTCGAAATATCTCGGCAACTATGATAGATAGGGCCGAAATCTCTTCGGTACAAGACTCAGGACGCCGAGTACAATCTGTTCCACCCTTCAGAGTTTAAAAATTCAACAAATGCCCGGCTAGCAAATTTCTCGGTTTTTTCGGAAATATCTCGGCAACTATGATAGATAGAGCCGAAATCTCTTCGGTACAAGACTCAGGACGCCGAGTACAATCTGTTCCACCCTTCAGAGTTTAAAAATTCAACAAATGCCCGGCTAGCAAATTTCTCGGTTTTTTCGAAATATCTCGGCAACTATGATAGATAGGGCCGAAATCTCTTCGGTACAAGACTCAGGACGCCGAGTACAATCTGTTCCACCCTTCAGAGTTTAAAAAATTTAACAAATGCCCGGCTAGCAAATTTCTCGGTTTTTTCGAAATATCTCGGCAACTATGATAGATAGGGCCGAAATCTCTTCGGTACAAGACTCAGGACGCCGAGTACAATCTGTTCCACCTTCAGAGTTTAAAAATTCAACAAATGCCCGGCTAGCAAATTTCTCGGTTTTTTCGAAATATCTCGGCAACTATGATAGATAGGGCCGAAATCTCTTCGGTACAAGACTCAGGACGCCGAGTACAATCTGTTCCACCCTTCCAGAGTTTAAAAATTCAACAAATGCCCGGCTAGCAAATTTCTCGGTTTTTTTCGAAATATCTCGGCAACTATGATAAATAGGGCCGAAATCTCTTCGGTACAAGACTCAGGACGCCGAGTACAATCTGTTCCACCCATCAGAGTTTAAAAATTCAACAAATGCCCGGCTAGCAAATTTCTCGGTTTTTTCGAAATATCTCGGCAACTATGATAGATAGGCCGAAATCTCTTCGGTACAAGACTCAGGACGCCGAGTACAATCTGTTCCACCCCTTCAGAGTTTAAAAATTCAACAAATGCCCGGCTAGCAAATTTCTCGGTTTTTTCGAAATATCTCGGCAACTATGATAGATAGAGCCGAAATCTCTTCGGTACAAGACTCAGGACGCCGAGTACAATCTGTTCCACCCTTCAGAGTTTAAAAATTCAACAAATGCCCGGCTAGCAAATTTCTCGGTTTTTTCGAAATATCTCGGCAACTATGATAGATAGAGCCGAAATCTCTTCGGTACAAGACTCAGGACGCCGAGTACAATCTGTTCCACCCTTCAGAGTTTAAAAATTCAACAAATGCCCGGCTAGCAAATTTCTCGGTTTTTTCGAAATATCTCGGCAACTATGATAGATAGAGCCGAAATCTCTTCGGTACAAGACTCAGGGACGCCGAGTACAATCTGTTCCACCCTTCAGAGTTTAAAAATTTAACAAATGCCCGGCTAGCAAATTTCTCGGTTTTTTCGAAATATCTCGGCAACTATGATAGATAGGGCCGAAATCTCTTCGGTACAAGACTCAGGACGCCGAGTACAATCTGTTCCACCCATCAGAGTTTAAAAATTCAACAAATGCCCGGCTAGCAAATTTCTCGGTTTTTTCGAAATATCTCGGCAACTATGATAGATAGGGCCGAAATCTCTTCGGTACAAGACTCAGGACGCCGAGTACAATCTGTTCCACCCTTCAGAGTTTAAAAATTCAACAAATGCCCGGCTAGCAAATTTCTCGGTTTTTTCGAAATATCTCGGCAACTATGATAGATAGGGCCGAAATCTCTTCGGTACAAGACTCAGGACGCCGAGTACAATCTGTTCCACCCTTCAGAGTTTAGAAAATTCAACAAATGCCCGGCTAGCAAATTTCTCGGTTTTTTCGAAATATCTCGGCAACTATGATAGATAGGGCCGAAATCTCTTCGGTACAAGACTCAGGACGCCGAGTACAATCTGTTCCACCCTTCAGAGTTTAAAAATTCAACAAATGCCCGGCTAGCAAATTTCTCGGTTTTTTCGAAATATCTCGGCAACTATGATAGATAGAGCCGAAATCTCTTCGGTACAAGACTCAGGACGCCGAGTACAATCTGTTCCACCCATCAGAGTTTAAAAAATTCAACAAATGCCCGGCTAGCAAATTTCTCGGTTTTTTTCGAAATATCTCGGCAACTATGATAGATAGAGCCGAAATCTCTTCGGTACAAGACTCAGGACGCCGAGTACAATCTGTTCCACCCTTCAGAGTTTAAAAATTCAACAAATGCCCGGCTAGCAAATTTCTCGGTTTTTTCGAAATATCTCGGCAACTATGATAGATAGAGCCGAAATCTCTTCGGTACAAGACTCAGGACGCCGAGTACAATCTGTTCCACCCTTCAGAGTTTAAAAATTCAACAAATGCCCGGCTAGCAAATTTCTCGGTTTTTTCGAAATATCTCGGCAACTATGATAGATAGGGCCGAAATCTCTTCGGTACAAGACTCAGGACGCCGAGTACAATCTGTTCCACCCTTCAGAGTTTAAAAATTCAACAAATGCCCGGCTAGCAAATTTCTCTGTTTTTTCGAAATATCTCGGCAACTATGATAGATAGAGCCGAAATCTCTTCGGTACAAGACTCAGGACGCCGAGTACAATCTGTTCCACCCTTCAGAGTTTAAAAATTCAACAAATGCCCGGCTAGCAAATTTCTCGGTTTTTTCGAAATATCTCGGCAACTATGACAGATAGGGCCGAAATCTCTTCGGTACAAGACTCAGGACGCCGAGTACAATCTGTTCCACCCTTCAGAGTTTAAAAATTCAACAAATGCCCGGCTAGCAAATTTCTCGGTTTTTTCGAAATATCTCGGCAACTATGATAGATAGAGCCGAAATCTCTTTCGGTACAAGACTCAGGACGCCGAGTACAATCTGTTCCACCCTTCAGAGTTTAAAAATTCAACAAATGCCCGGCTAGCAAATTTCTCGGTTTTTTCGAAATATCTCGGCAACTATGATAGATAGAGCCGAAATCTCTTCGGTACAAGACTCAGGACGCCGAGTACAATCTGTTCCACCCTTCAGAGTTTAAAAATTCAACAAATGCCCGGCTAGCAAATTTCTCGGTTTTTTCGAAATATCTCGGCAACTATGATAGATAGAGCCGAAATCTCTTCGGTACAAGACTCAGGACGCCGAGTACAATCTGTTCCACCTTCAGAGTTTAAAAATTCAACAAATGCCCGGCTAGCAAATTTCTCGGTTTTTTCGAAATATCTCGGCAACTATGATAGATAGGGCCGAAATCTCTTCGGTACAAGACTCAGGACGCCGAGTACAATCTGTTCCACCCTTCAGAGTTTAAAAATTCAACAAATGCCCGGCTAGCAAATTTCTCGGTTTTTTCGAAATATCTCGGCAACTATGATAGATAGAGCCGAAATCTCTTCGGTACAAGACTCAGGACGCCGAGTACAATCTGTTCCACCCTTCAGAGTTTAAAAATTCAACAAATGCCCGGCTAGCAAATTTCTCGGTTTTTTCGAAATATCTCGGCAACTATGATAGATAGAGCCGAAATCTCTTCGGTACAAGACTCAGGACGCCGAGTACAATCTGTTCCACCCTTCAGAGTTTAAAAATTCAACAAATGCCCGGCTAGCAAATTTCTCGGTTTTTTCGAAATATCTCGGCAACTATGATAGATAGGGCCGAAATCTCTTCGGTACAAGACTCAGGACGCCGAGTACAATCTGTTCCACCCATCAGAGTTTAAAAATTCAACAAATGCCCGGCTAGCAAATTTCTCGGTTTTTCGAAATATCTCGGCAACTATGATAGATAGGGCCGAAATCTCTTCGGTACAAGACTCAGGACGCCGAGTACAATCTGTTCCACCCATCAGAGTTTAAAAATTCAACAAATGCCCGGCTAGCAAATTTCTCGGTTTTTTCGAAATATCTCGGCAACTATGATAGATAGAGCCGAAATCTCTTCGGTACAAGACTCAGGACGCCGAGTACAATCTGTTCCACCCATCAGAGTTTAAAAATTCAACAAATGCCCGGCTAGCAAATTTCTCGGTTTTTTCGAAATATCTCGGCAACTATGATAGATAGGGCCGAAATCTCTTCGGTACAAGACTCAGGACGCCGAGTACAATCTGTTCCACCCTTCAGAGTTTAAAAATTCAACAAATGCCCGGCTAGCAAATTTCTCGGTTTTTTCGAAATATCTCGGCAACTATGATAGATAGAGCCGAAATCTCTTCGGTACAAGACTCAGGACGCCGAGTACAATCTGTTCCACCCTTCAGAGTTTAAAAATTCAACAAATGCCCGGCTAGCAAATTTCTCGGTTTTTTCGAAATATCTCGGCAACTATGACAGATAGAGCCGAAATCTCTTCGGTACAAGACTCAGGACGCCGAGTACAATCTGTTCCACCCTTCAGAGTTTAAAAATTCAACAAATGCCCGGCTAGCAAATTTCTCGGTTTTTTTCGAAATATCTCGGCAACTATGATAGATAGGCCGAAATCTCTTCGGTACAAGACTCAGGACGCCGAGTACAATCTGTTCCACCCTTCAGAGTTTAAAAATTCAACAAATGCCCGGCTAGCAAATTTCTCGGTTTTTTCGAAATATCTCGGCAACTATGATAGATAGGGCCGAAATCTCTTCGGTACAAGACTCAGGACGCCGAGTACAATCTGTTCCACCCTTCAGAGTTTAAAAATTCAACAAATGCCCGGCTAGCAAATTTCTCGGTTTTTTCGAAATATCTCGGCAACTATGATAGATAGGGCCGAAATCTCTTCGGTACAAGACTCAGGACGCCGAGTACAATCTGTTCCACCCTTCAGAGTTTAAAAATTCAACAAATGCCCGGCTAGCAAATTTCTCGGTTTTTTCGAAATATCTCGGCAACTATGATAGATAGAGCCGAAATCTCTTCGGTACAAGACTCAGGACGCCGAGTACAATCTGTTCCACCCTTCAGAGTTTAAAAATTCAACAAATGCCCGGCTAGCAAATTTCTCGTTTTTTTCGAAATATCTCGGCAACTATGATAGATAGAGCCGAAATCTCTTCGGTACAAGACTCAGGACGCCGAGTACAATCTGTTCCACCCTTCAGAGTTTAAAAATTCAACAAATGCCCGGCTAGCAAATTTCTCGGTTTTTTCGAAATATCTCGGCAACTATGATAGATAGGGCCGAAATCTCTTCGGTACAAGACTCAGGACGCCGAGTACAATCTGTTCCACCCTTCAGAGTTTAAAAATTCAACAAATGCCCGGCTAGCAAATTTCTCGGTTTTTTCGAAATATCTCGGCAACTATGATAGATAGAGCCGAAATCTCTTCGGTACAAGACTCAGGACGCCGAGTACAATCTGTTCCACCCTTCAGAGTTTAAAAATTCAACAAATGCCCGGCTAGCAAATTTCTCGGTTTTTTCGAAATATCTCGGCAACTATGATAGATAGGGCCGAAATCTCTTCGGTACAAGACTCAGGACGCCGAGTACAATCTGTTCCACCCTTCAGAGTTTAAAAATTCAACAAATGCCCGGCTAGCAAATTTCTCGGTTTTTTCGAAATATCTCGGCAACTATGATAGATAGGGCCGAAATCTCTTCGGTACAAGACTCAGGACGCCGAGTACAATCTGTTCCACCCTTCAGAGTTTAAAAATTCAACAAATGCCCGGCTAGCAAATTTCTCGGTTTTTTTTCGAAATATCTCGGCAACTATGATAGATAGGGCCGAAATCTCTTCGGTACAAGACTCAGGACGCCGAGTACAATCTGTTCCACCCTTCAGAGTTTAAAAATTCAACAAATGCCCGGCTAGCAAATTTCTCGGTTTTTTCGAAATATCTCGGCAACTATGATAGATAGAGCCGAAATCTCTTCGGTACAAGACTCAGGACGCCGAGTACAATCTGTTCCACCCTTCAGAGTTTAAAAATTCAACAAATGCCCGGCTAGCAAATTTCTCGGTTTTTTCGAAATATCTCGGCAACTATGACAGATAGAGCCGAAATCTCTTCGGTACAAGACTCAGGACGCCGAGTACAATCTGTTCCACCCATCAGAGTTTAAAAATTCAACAAATGCCCGGCTAGCAAATTTCTCGGTTTTTTTCGAAATATCTCGGCAACTATGATAGATAGGGCCGAAATCTCTTCGGTACAAGACTCAGGACGCCGAGTACAATCTGTTCCACCCATCAGAGTTTAAAAATTCAACAAATGCCCGGCTAGCAAATTTCTCGGTTTTTTCGAAATATCTCGGCAACTATGATAGATAGGGCCGAAATCTCTTCGGTACAAGACTCAGGACGCCGAGTACAATCTGTTCCACCCTTCAGAGTTTAAAATTCAACAAATGCCCGGCTAGCAAATTTCTCGGTTTTTTCGAAATATCTCGGCAACTATGATAGATAGAGCCGAAATCTCTTCGGTACAAGACTCAGGACGCCGAGTACAATCTGTTCCACCCTTCAGAGTTTAAAAATTCAACAAATGCCCGGCTAGCAAATTTCTCGGTTTTTTTCGAAATATCTCGGCAACTATGATAGATAGGGCCGAAATCTCTTCGGTACAAGACTCAGGACGCCGAGTACAATCTGTTCCACCCTTCAGAGTTTAAAAATTCAACAAATGCCCGGCTAGCAAATTTCTCGGTTTTTCGAAATATCTCGGCAACTATGATAGATAGGGCCGAAATCTCTTCGGTACAAGACTCAGGACGCCGAGTACAATCTGTTCCACCCTTCAGAGTTTAAAAATTCAACAAATGCCCGGCTAGCAAATTTCTCGGTTTTTTCGAAATATCTCGGCAACTATGATAGATAGGGCCGAAATCTCTTCGGTACAAGACTCAGGACGCCGAGTACAATCTGTTCCACCCTTCAGAGTTTAAAAATTCAACAAATGCCCGGCTAGCAAATTTCTCGGTTTTTTCGAAATATCTCGGCAACTATGACAGATAGGGCCGAAATCTCTTCGGTACAAGACTCAGGACGCCGAGTACAATCTGTTCCACCCTTCAGAGTTTAAAAATTCAACAAATGCCCGGCTAGCAAATTTCTCGGTTTTTCGAAATATCTCGGCAACTATGATAGATAGAGCCGAAATCTCTTCGGTACAAGACTCAGGACGCCGAGTACAATCTGTTCCACCCTTCAGAGTTTAAAAATTCAACAAATGCCCGGCTAGCAAATTTCTCGGTTTTTTCGAAATATCTCGGCAACTATGATAGATAGAGCCGAAATCTCTTCGGTACAAGACTCAGGACGCCGAGTACAATCTGTTCCACCCTTCAGAGTTTAAAAATTCAACAAATGCCCGGCTAGCAAATTTCTCGGTTTTTTCGAAATATCTCGGCAACTATGATAGATAGAGCCGAAATCTCTTCGGTACAAGACTCAGGACGCCGAGTACAATCTGTTCCACCCTTCAGAGTTTAAAAATTCAACAAATGCCCGGCTAGCAAATTTCTCGGTTTTTTCGAAATATCTCGGCAACTATGATAGATAGGGCCGAAATCTCTTCGGTACAAGACTCAGGACGCCGAGTACAATCTGTTCCACCCTTCAGAGTTTAAAAATTCAACAAATGCCCGGCTAGCAAATTTCTCGGTTTTTTCGAAATATCTCGGCAACTATGATAGATAGAGCCGAAATCTCTTCGGTACAAGACTCAGGACGCCGAGTACAATCTGTTCCACCCTTCAGAGTTTAAAAATTCAACAAATGCCCGGCTAGCAAATTTCTCGGTTTTTTCGAAATATCTCGGCAACTATGATAGATAGAGCCGAAATCTCTTCGGTACAAGACTCAGGACGCCGAGTACAATCTGTTCCACCCTTCAGAGTTTAAAAATTCAACAAATGCCCGGCTAGCAAATTTCTCGGTTTTTTCGAAATATCTCGGCAACTATGATAGATAGAGCCGAAATCTCTTCGGTACAAGACTCAGGACGCCGAGTACAATCTGTTCCACCCTTCAGAGTTTAAAAATTCAACAAATGCCCGGCTAGCAAATTTCTCGGTTTTTTCGAAATATCTCGGCAACTATGATAGATAGAGCCGAAATCTCTTCGGTACAAGACTCAGGACGCCGAGTACAATCTGTTCCACCCTTCAGAGTTTAAAAATTCAACAAATGCCCGGCTAGCAAATTTCTCGGTTTTTTCGAAATATCTCGGCAACTATGATAGATAGAGCCGAAATCTCTTCGGTACAAGACTCAGGACGCCGAGTACAATCTGTTCCACCCTTCAGAGTTTAAAAATTCAACAAATGCCCGGCTAGCAAATTTCTCGGTTTTTTCGAAATATCTCGGCAACTATGATAGATAGGGCCGAAATCTCTTCGGTACAAGACTCAGGACGCCGAGTACAATCTGTTCCACCCTTCAGAGTTTAAAAATTCAACAAATGCCCGGCTAGCAAATTTCTCGGTTTTTTCGAAATATCTCGGCAACTATGATAGATAGGGCCGAAATCTCTTCGGTACAAGACTCAGGACGCCGAGTACAATCTGTTCCACCCTTCAGAGTTTAAAAATTCAACAAATGCCCGGCTAGCAAATTTCTCGGTTTTTTTCGAAATATCTCGGCAACTATGATAGATAGGGCCGAAATCTCTTCGGTACAAGACTCAGGACGCCGAGTACAATCTGTTCCACCCTTCAGAGTTTAAAAATTCAACAAATGCCCGGCTAGCAAATTTCTCGGTTTTTTCGAAATATCTCGGCAACTATGATAGATAGGGCCGAAATCTCTTCGGTACAAGACTCAGGACGCCGAGTACAATCTGTTCCACCCTTCAGAGTTTAAAAATTCAACAAATGCCCGGCTAGCAAATTTCTCGGTTTTTTCGAAATATCTCGGCAACTATGATAGATAGGGCCGAAATCTCTTCGGTACAAGACTCAGGACGCCGAGTACAATCTGTTCCACCCTTCAGAGTTTAAAAATTCAACAAATGCCCGGCTAGCAAATTTCTCGGTTTTTTCGAAATATCTCGGCAACTATGATAGATAGGGCCGAAATCTCTTCGGTACAAGACTCAGGACGCCGAGTACAATCTGTTCCACCCTTCAGAGTTTAAAAATTCAACAAATGCCCGGCTAGCAAATTTCTCGGTTTTTTCGAAATATCTCGGCAACTATGATAGATAGGGCCGAAATCTCTTCGGTACAAGACTCAGGACGCCGAGTACAATCTGTTCCACCCTTCAGAGTTTAAAAATTCAACAAATGCCCGGCTAGCAAATTTCTCGGTTTTTTCGAAATATCTCGGCAACTATGATAGATAGAGCCGAAATCTCTTCGGTACAAGACTCAGGACGCCGAGTACAATCTGTTCCACCCTTCAGAGTTTAAAAATTCAACAAATGCCCGGCTAGCAAATTTCTCGGTTTTTTCGAAATATCTCGGCAACTATGATAGATAGGGCCGAAATCTCTTCGGTACAAGACTCAGGACGCCGAGTACAATCTGTTCCACCCTTCAGAGTTTAAAAATTCAACAAATGCCCGGCTAGCAAATTTCTCGGTTTTTTCGAAATATCTCGGCAACTATGATAGATAGGGCCGAAATCTCTTCGGTACAAGACTCAGGACGCCGAGTACAATCTGTTCCACCCTTCAGAGTTTAAAAATTCAACAAATGCCCGGCTAGCAAATTTCTCGGTTTTTTCGAAATATCTCGGCAACTATGATAGATAGAGCCGAAATCTCTTCGGTACAAGACTCAGGACGCCGAGTACAATCTGTTCCACCCTTCAGAGTTTAAAAATTCAACAAATGCCCGGCTAGCAAATTTCTCGGTTTTTTCGAAATATCTCGGCAACTATGATAGATAGAGCCGAAATCTCTTCGGTACAAGACTCAGGACGCCGAGTACAATCTGTTCCACCCTTCAGAGTTTAAAAATTCAACAAATGCCCGGCTAGCAAATTTCTCGGTTTTTTCGAAATATCTCGGCAACTATGATAGATAGAGCCGAAATCTCTTCGGTACAAGACTCAGGACGCCGAGTACAATCTGTTCCACCCTTCAGAGTTTAAAAATTCAACAAATGCCCGGCTAGCAAATTTCTCGGTTTTTTCGAAATATCTCGGCAACTATGATAGATAGAGCCGAAATCTCTTCGGTACAAGACTCAGGACGCCGAGTACAATCTGTTCCACCCTTCAGAGTTTAAAAATTCAACAAATGCCCGGCTAGCAAATTTCTCGGTTTTTTCGAAATATCTCGGCAACTATGATAGATAGGGCCGAAATCTCTTCGGTACAAGACTCAGGACGCCGAGTACAATCTGTTCCACCCTTCAGAGTTTAAAAATTCAACAAATGCCCGGCTAGCAAATTTCTCGGTTTTTTCGAAATATCTCGGCAACTATGATAGATAGAGCCGAAATCTCTTCGGTACAAGACTCAGGACGCCGAGTACAATCTGTTCCACCCTTCAGAGTTTAAAAATTCAACAAATGCCCGGCTAGCAAATTTCTCGGTTTTTTCGAAATATCTCGGCAACTATGATAGATAGAGCCGAAATCTCTTCGGTACAAGACTCAGGACGCCGAGTACAATCTGTTCCACCCTTCAGAGTTTAAAAATTCAACAAATGCCCGGCTAGCAAATTTCTCGGTTTTTTCGAAATATCTCGGCAACTATGATAGATAGGGCCGAAATCTCTTCGGTACAAGACTCAGGACGCCGAGTACAATCTGTTCCACCCTTCAGAGTTTAAAAATTCAACAAATGCCCGGCTAGCAAATTTCTCGGTTTTTTCGAAATATCTCGGCAACTATGATAGATAGAGCCGAAATCTCTTCGGTACAAGACTCAGGACGCCGAGTACAATCTGTTCCACCCTTCAGAGTTTAAAAATTCAACAAATGCCCGGCTAGCAAATTTCTCGGTTTTTTCGAAATATCTCGGCAACTATGATAGATAGGGCCGAAATCTCTTCGGTACAAGACTCAGGACGCCGAGTACAATCTGTTCCACCCTTCAGAGTTTAAAAATTCAACAAATGCCCGGCTAGCAAATTTCTCGGTTTTTTCGAAATATCTCGGCAACTATGATAGATAGGGCCGAAATCTCTTCGGTACAAGACTCAGGACGCCGAGTACAATCTGTTCCACCCTTCAGAGTTTAAAAATTCAACAAATGCCCGGCTAGCAAATTTCTCGGTTTTTTCGAAATATCTCGGCAACTATGATAGATAGGGCCGAAATCTCTTCGGTACAAGACTCAGGACGCCGAGTACAATCTGTTCCACCCTTCAGAGTTTAAAAATTCAACAAATGCCCGGCTAGCAAATTTCTCGGTTTTTTCGAAATATCTCGGCAACTATGATAGATAGGGCCGAAATCTCTTCGGTACAAGACTCAGGACGCCGAGTACAATCTGTTCCACCCTTCAGAGTTTAAAAATTCAACAAATGCCCGGCTAGCAAATTTCTCGGTTTTTTCGAAATATCTCGGCAACTATGATAGATAGGGCCGAAATCTCTTCGGTACAAGACTCAGGACGCCGAGTACAATCTGTTCCACCCTTCAGAGTTTAAAAATTCAACAAATGCCCGGCTAGCAAATTTCTCGGTTTTTTCGAAATATCTCGGCAACTATGATAGATAGGGCCGAAATCTCTTCGGTACAAGACTCAGGACGCCGAGTACAATCTGTTCCACCCTTCAGAGTTTAAAAATTCAACAAATGCCCGGCTAGCAAATTTCTCGGTTTTTTCGAAATATCTCGGCAACTATGATAGATAGGGCCGAAATCTCTTCGGTACAAGACTCAGGACGCCGAGTACAATCTGTTCCACCCTTCAGAGTTTAAAAATTCAACAAATGCCCGGCTAGCAAATTTCTCGGTTTTTTCGAAATATCTCGGCAACTATGATAGATAGAGCCGAAATCTCTTCGGTACAAGACTCAGGACGCCGAGTACAATCTGTTCCACCCTTCAGAGTTTAAAAATTCAACAAATGCCCGGCTAGCAAATTTCTCGGTTTTTTCGAAATATCTCGGCAACTATGATAGATAGAGCCGAAATCTCTTCGGTACAAGACTCAGGACGCCGAGTACAATCTGTTCCACCCTTCAGAGTTTAAAAATTCAACAAATGCCCGGCTAGCAAATTTCTCGGTTTTTTCGAAATATCTCGGCAACTATGATAGATAGAGCCGAAATCTCTTCGGTACAAGACTCAGGACGCCGAGTACAATCTGTTCCACCCTTCAGAGTTTAAAAATTCAACAAATGCCCGGCTAGCAAATTTCTCGGTTTTTTCGAAATATCTCGGCAACTATGATAGATAGAGCCGAAATCTCTTCGGTACAAGACTCAGGACGCCGAGTACAATCTGTTCCACCCTTCAGAGTTTAAAAATTCAACAAATGCCCGGCTAGCAAATTTCTCGGTTTTTTCGAAATATCTCGGCAACTATGATAGATAGAGCCGAAATCTCTTCGGTACAAGACTCAGGACGCCGAGTACAATCTGTTCCACCCTTCAGAGTTTAAAAATTCAACAAATGCCCGGCTAGCAAATTTCTCGGTTTTTTCGAAATATCTCGGCAACTATGATAGATAGAGCCGAAATCTCTTCGGTACAAGACTCAGGACGCCGAGTACAATCTGTTCCACCCTTCAGAGTTTAAAAATTCAACAAATGCCCGGCTAGCAAATTTCTCGGTTTTTTCGAAATATCTCGGCAACTATGATAGATAGAGCCGAAATCTCTTCGGTACAAGACTCAGGACGCCGAGTACAATCTGTTCCACCCTTCAGAGTTTAAAAATTCAACAAATGCCCGGCTAGCAAATTTCTCGGTTTTTTCGAAATATCTCGGCAACTATGATAGATAGAGCCGAAATCTCTTCGGTACAAGACTCAGGACGCCGAGTACAATCTGTTCCACCCTTCAGAGTTTAAAAATTCAACAAATGCCCGGCTAGCAAATTTCTCGGTTTTTTCGAAATATCTCGGCAACTATGATAGATAGGGCCGAAATCTCTTCGGTACAAGACTCAGGACGCCGAGTACAATCTGTTCCACCCTTCAGAGTTTAAAAATTCAACAAATGCCCGGCTAGCAAATTTCTCGGTTTTTTCGAAATATCTCGGCAACTATGATAGATAGAGCCGAAATCTCTTCGGTACAAGACTCAGGACGCCGAGTACAATCTGTTCCACCCTTCAGAGTTTAAAAATTCAACAAATGCCCGGCTAGCAAATTTCTCGGTTTTTTCGAAATATCTCGGCAACTATGATAGATAGAGCCGAAATCTCTTCGGTACAAGACTCAGGACGCCGAGTACAATCTGTTCCACCCTTCAGAGTTTAAAAATTCAACAAATGCCCGGCTAGCAAATTTCTCGGTTTTTTTCGAAATATCTCGGCAACTATGATAGATAGGGCCGAAATCTCTTCGGTACAAGACTCAGGACGCCGAGTACAATCTGTTCCACCCTTCAGAGTTTAAAAATTCAACAAATGCCCGGCTAGCAAATTTCTCGGTTTTTTCGAAATATCTCGGCAACTATGATAGATAGAGCCGAAATCTCTTCAGTACAAGACTCAGGACGCCGAGTACAATCTGTTCCACCCTCCAGAGTTTAAAAATTCAACAAATGCCCGGCTAGCAAATTTCTCTGTTTTTTCGAAATATCTCGGCAACTATGATAGATAGAGCCGAAATCTCTTCGGTACAAGACTCAGGACGCCGAGTACAATCTGTTCCACCCTTCAGAGTTTAAAAATTCAACAAATGCCCGGCTAGCAAATTTCTCGGTTTTTTCGAAATATCTCGGCAACTATGATAGATAGAGCCGAAATCTCTTCAGTACAAGACTCAGGACGCCGAGTACAATCTGTTCCACCCTTCAGAGTTTAAAAATTCAACAAATGCCCGGCTAGCAAATTTCTCGGTTTTTTCGAAATATCTCGGCAACTATGATAGATAGAGCCGAAATCTCTTCGGTACAAGACTCAGGACGCCGAGTACAATCTGTTCCACCCTTCAGAGTTTAAAAATTCAACAAATGCCCGGCTAGCAAATTTCTCGGTTTTTTCGAAATATCTCGGCAACTATGATAGATAGAGCCGAAATCTCTTCGGTACAAGACTCAGGACGCCGAGTACAATCTGTTCCACCCTTCAGAGTTTAAAAATTCAACAAATGCCCGGCTAGCAAATTTCTCGGTTTTTTCGAAATATCTCGGCAACTATGATAGATAGAGCCGAAATCTCTTCGGTACAAGACTCAGGACGCCGAGTACAATCTGTTCCACCCTTCAGAGTTTAAAAATTCAACAAATGCCCGGCTAGCAAATTTCTCGGTTTTTTCGAAATATCTCGGCAACTATGATAGATAGAGCCGAAATCTCTTCGGTACAAGACTCAGGACGCCGAGTACAATCTGTTCCACCCTTCAGAGTTTAAAAATTCAACAAATGCCCGGCTAGCAAATTTCTCGGTTTTTTCGAAATATCTCGGCAACTATGATAGATAGGGCCGAAATCTCTTCGGTACAAGACTCAGGACGCCGAGTACAATCTGTTCCACCCTTCAGAGTTTAAAAATTCAACAAATGCCCGGCTAGCAAATTTCTCGGTTTTTTCGAAATATCTCGGCAACTATGATAGATAGAGCCGAAATCTCTTCGGTACAAGACTCAGGACGCCGAGTACAATCTGTTCCACCCTTCAGAGTTTAAAAATTCAACAAATGCCCGGCTAGCAAATTTCTCGGTTTTTTCGAAATATCTCGGCAACTATGATAGATAGAGCCGAAATCTCTTCGGTACAAGACTCAGGACGCCGAGTACAATCTGTTCCACCCTTCAGAGTTTAAAAATTCAACAAATGCCCGGCTAGCAAATTTCTCTGTTTTTTCGAAATATCTCGGCAACTATGATAGATAGAGCCGAAATCTCTTCGGTACAAGACTCAGGACGCCGAGTACAATCTGTTCCACCCTTCAGAGTTTAAAAATTCAACAAATGCCCGGCTAGCAAATTTCTCGGTTTTTTCGAAATATCTCGGCAACTATGATAGATAGAGCCGAAATCTCTTCGGTACAAGACTCAGGACGCCGAGTACAATCTGTTCCACCCTCAGAGTTTAAAAATTCAACAAATGCCCGGCTAGCAAATTTCTCGGTTTTTTCGAAATATCTCGGCAACTATGATAGATAGAGCCGAAATCTCTTCGGTACAAGACTCAGGACGCCGAGTACAATCTGTTCCACCCTTCAGAGTTTAAAAATTCAACAAATGCCCGGCTAGCAAATTTCTCTGTTTTTTCGAAATATCTCGGCAACTATGATAGATAGAGTCGAAATCTCTTCAGTACAAGACTCAGGACGCCGAGTACAATCTGTTCCACCCTCCAGAGTTTAAAAATTCAACAAATGCCCGGCTAGCAAATTTCTCGGTTTTTTCGAAATATCTCGGCAACTATGATAGATAGAGCCGAAATCTCTTCGGTACAAGACTCAGGACGCCGAGTACAATCTGTTCCACCCTTCAGAGTTTAAAAATTCAACAAATGCCCGGCTAGCAAATTTCTCGGTTTTTTCGAAATATCTCGGCAACTATGATAGATAGAGCCGAAATCTCTTCGGTACAAGACTCAGGACGCCGAGTACAATCTGTTCCACCCTTCAGAGTTTAAAAATTCAACAAATGCCCGGCTAGCAAATTTCTCGGTTTTTTCGAAATATCTCGGCAACTATGATAGATAGAGCCGAAATCTCTTCGGTACAAGACTCAGGACGCCGAGTACAATCTGTTCCACCCTTCAGAGTTTAAAAATTCAACAAATGCCCGGCTAGCAAATTTCTCGGTTTTTTCGAAATATCTCGGCAACTATGATAGATAGAGCCGAAATCTCTTCGGTACAAGACTCAGGACGCCGAGTACAATCTGTTCCACCCTTCAGAGTTTAAAAATTCAACAAATGCCCGGCTAGCAAATTTCTCGGTTTTTTCGAAATATCTCGGCAACTATGATAGATAGAGCCGAAATCTCTTCGGTACAAGACTCAGGACGCCGAGTACAATCTGTTCCACCCTTCAGAGTTTAAAAATTCGACAAATGCCCGGCTAGCAAATTTCTCGGTTTTTTCGAAATATCTCGGCAACTATGATAGATAGAGCCGAAATCTCTTCGGTACAAGACTCGGGACGCCGAGTACAATCTGTTCCACCCTTCAGAGTTTAGAAATTCGACAAATGCCCGGCTAGCAAATTTCTCGGTTCAATATTAATGAAAAGCAAAGGACAGATTATCAAAAATTCAAAGTGGAAACATTTACCCTGAAAGAACTTACAGCCATACGGGAGGATTTGAACCAAGTGGACTGGACGCTGGTTACATCCATATGTGAAGTAAATGATTGCTATAATAAATTTAGCGAAATAATTATAGCAATGGAAAGACATATCAGAAAGAGGATGATAAATATGGCAACTGAACTTATTGAAAGCTTTTGATAATGTTGAACATAAAATCCTGGAAAGGATTGGATTTCGTGGGATTCCACTAAAATGGATTGAGTCATACCTCTCCAAAAGAAATCAGTGCGTAATGTTGTATGATGAATATGGCAAAGAATGTAATTCTGGTTGGGAAGAAGTTCGTGTTGGTGTACTCCAAGGATCTGTCCTGGGACCTCTGTTGTTCATTTTATATGATAATGAGCTTCCAGACATTATGCATGACTTAACAGTCCTATATGCAGACGACACCTCAACAGTGGTGTGCGAACAGGACACTGAGGCTGCACTGCTTAGATTGCGATCGAACCTGGAAAAACTGGACATGTGGTTTGCTGAACGAAATTTAGAATTGAACATAGAAAAAAAATAAAGTAATGATGTTCTCTACTGAGGATAGTCATGACGTGAACTACAAAATCATATTCCTTGCGAAATTAAAGCATTCAGCTAGCAATATACTATACCATACTATTCTTTAATAACTTGCATACCATGATAAAAGCGCTTGCAGGCACAACTAAGTCTGTCGTCTCCATTGTTGGAGTATAAATTTAGGTAGGTATTTTAGATTGATATATTAATTTACTATTCCTAACAAAATAAAGTGGCGATGCAGGGAACACAGCAAATAGAACGAAGATTTCGAATAAACCAAAGTTTTGCTCGTTGTATTTGTTATTGCGCGCTCGGCTTATTCTGTTCGATCGGACAAAATGTTCAAATGTGGACCCACCTTAAGATGACGGTAATCTGGAATTTAATATATTTCACAAACTCCTACTTCTATAGCTACTGGTATAGCTATCGATCATGCCACCACACAAAACACAAAGTAGTCACATTTAATGTAGGACTTTCTGGACATGCTAGTGGCTGTTTAGAAAAACTTAGAGGATCAAATTAAAAATGATACATATGACTTTAGTATTCTGGGCGAAAATTGTAATTGCTCGTCTGTCTAGGAGTCACAAGAACGATACGCACCTATCCTGTCCTAAAGATAGCAAACATTTACAAGTGCAGTTCGGATATTATTTTCCCATATTTTCCTAAGACACACTTGGTATAACAATAGTAAAGAGCTTTAACATCCTTAGAGAAACAAAATGTTTAGTTTTGGGCTGAAAATCACTCGTTTACGTTTATCGTCAATGGCTCATCGAAAGTGAATCCCAAGAAGGTGTTCTTTGAGTTTAGCGAATACATAGAAGTCAAATCTGCCAAATCTGTAAAATAATGCATTATGAATTGCGGCCATTGATTGAAACACAGCTTCTGTGAGCAGTGGAATTGTCCTTATAAAAGAGCACACCACCTCTCCTAGTTTTCTCCTCCTTTTTACTCTGATGGAATCACACAGCCCAGCTTCAAAACTAGTCCCTCAATATCTTCGTCTTTATTGCTAACTATTGAAAAAAAAAATCGAAATGAGTAGACAGAACACTCTATCAACAAGGGTGAGTGTTGAAAGGTTCAACAATCGTTGTAGAACTCCCAGATCATATTCTGCGTCCACAGTTTGACCTTCTGGAATGAATTCACTGTGAACAATTCAGCATTATCTTGATTGTGCTCTTTTGAAAACGCAATTTTTCTCTTTCGACTCTTCTGGTGACTTCCATGTCGCATTCTGACGTTTTGTATTTGTCTCCTATTGAAAACACTATGTTTCATAACCAGTTACAATAGCTGACATGCTTGTTGGATTCCTTCTGGGGACATATTTAATCGGTCTTTGTGATCCTGAACTATCCAATCCTTTTGGTTATCTGTCAGAGTGTGTGGCACGAACTGCGTACAAACCTTTTGCTTGTCCAAATCTTCGGTCATGCTAATATTGTTGGAATCGCCTTACAAACCAGTGTAACCAGTTGGAGGAACGCTGATGAGACCGAAAAGGTAGAAACCACCTGGTCTGTGTCTAATGCTTGATCTTTTTCTTTGCACTCGTTTGCAGGGTGCGTAGTTTAATATTTCCAATCAATTCAATTTTAATATAAACGTTTAAACACTTCATAAACGGTTAGAAATAATGTATTCACTTTTTTTATGAATTAAGGCTTACGTATACGAACAATTCACTTGCAATTACTACAAACTGCGTCCAATTACATAATACATTTTGATGGTATCTTCCCATGTTATTTATTAATCCCAAAAGCACTATACATTCAATCATTATGCGGTAATGAGCCATATCCAGCCATAACCAAGCCAATCAAGTACCTCATTTATATTATTTGCGTATGAGAATTATTTGAATAGCGTAGCTTAAAAAGAAATTGCCTCAATTATACCATACCGTCATTTATATTAATTAACGCAATATGTATTCTACCTTAAGTTGAAGTTTCATTCTAATTAAAATAAATTACTGTTACATTTTTGTTTTATTTCGTAAAAAAAGACTAAGTATATACTTGCTACATCACAAATATAACATTACTCTGACTTCTCCGATAATGGATTACGAACACAAGTTATTACTTTCGCAATATTCCCGATTACCAAACGACGTAAGCCATCCGCTAATCTATCATCGCGATTTCGAATATGTAGAGCAGATTTCGATCGTTCGCGCGCCGGCCGTGTAAATCCGTATCATTTATAATCGGAAGCATTTCGAACGCAAACATCGCGAAGTACCAAACGGCGAAAATGATAAATTATCGACGACGCACGTACGATGAAAATCGAAAAGTTGAACTGTTCCAATTGTATCGCCCCAATCGCTCAATCCGTCAAATTTTCCCCGGCCGTGATCAATCACCCGTGCGAAATCTTAATATATACGATTCGCATCCGACCGGAAGGAAATGAGCAGCCGTGTGCAATTCGTACAGACCGTTACATATTTATGAGAAGAGACGGGTAGAAAATTCTACTAAAAACAGAAAGGAACTTATATATATGGTACAACTTCAGTTTTCGAAATATAATATATTTTCAAACCTGTACTTTTCGTCGGTCGTTCGTTCTGTGCTGCCATCATGTGTATGATGATGGAAACTAATTCTGAAGAGCAGACGCCAACTTTTTAGTGCATTGAGTAGTAAGTGTAGAGAAAAGAAATAAGAGTTTTAATTTTTATTACAGAATACAAAACACGATGATCGCGCACCAGTAGTATCTGCAAGAACTAATGCAATTTTCGCGAATATTATCTCGATTTCGTGAGTAAGCCTTTATTTTAATTTTTACTAATTTCAATCAGAAATGGAATATATTTACTTGCTGCAGTTCTGCTGGGTGCCAGGATTCGTTGTGAAGATAAAAATCACCATTTTCGACATTTATTGTCAAAACTACAAGAAAAAATTGAACAAGCACGTTGAAGATGCATTTTCTGGAATTGCTTGAGAAGTTTGGAACGTAATCAATATCTCAGGATCGGGAATATTTAATTATTAGAAAAAGAAGAAACAAAAAGTGGATTATAGGATATTATAAAAACAGTATGACTTTGTAAAAACAACAGTTTACGATTTTCGGATTAAGCAAAAGCAAAACAAAAGCACGAAGCCGCATTAGTCCTTAGTCTAGAATAGAAAGAATTTTAAACGCGATTTCTTTCGGCATATTAACAATGAATTATTTGAGAATTTACTAAAGATCAAGAAACTAAATTCTTTTGTAATAAGTTGAAAAAGTTGTAGGCTATGTTGATTTGGTGGTTCACTTCACTACAGGACGTTTCCCATCGCCATTTTTCTATCCTACATAATTTTATAACTATGTTACCTGTTTTTTAACGATCAACCAATGTTTTGAAAGTTATTACGATGACGTATTGATGTGTTGATATTTTATCAGTATTGGTATAAGGTTCAAGTCTAGTTAATATAGTGGAACTTGAAAATGGTGAAACATTTGGCCACTATTGTTTTGACAATCTTCCCATTTAGTAAGCTATAAAATATTGGTATATTATTTAGTTTAACAACTTGTCCAATATTGCAAAATTTGGCATTGCATAATATTGGGGCAATGTTGATATAATAATATTAAAAGTTGTCGGAGTAGACTCTGTGTGAGTTCATATTATAAAGGTAGTATGCAATAAAAGGTCCAAAATTCTCACAAATATGTATTTAACTAGCGACCGGTTTCGTGGTTCACCACATCATCAGGCCAACACTAAAAAGCCCCCATAACAATAAGATCATTAAACAAAAATAAATAACAACAAGACAATAGATAATTGGTACAAAAAAAATTATTAAATTAAAAAAAAATTTTTTTTTCTGAAGTCGAGAACTTAAGAACCATCAAGATTCATAGACTTAATCGTAAAATAAGATCTCTCAATTCCAAATATTCAAATACACACGGTCAACTTGTTATCCCTACTACCAATGTAAACAATAATCATTTTTACCCTCCTACTAAAAACTTTTCTAATACTTCCTTTACTGTTGAAGAACTTAATGTCTTGAATTCAGGTCTAAATTTTAATATATCTACTAACCGTAATCAGTATGATAAAGATTTGGAAATTCTAGCTGTTACAGCTGAAACATTAGTTCAAAATTCTGTAATAGAATCTAAAGAAGCAGTTAGGAATGACCTAAAACATTTATTTAAGTCTGAAATAAAGAAGTTAAATACTACTAAAAATAATAAACAATTTGCTCTTGGCCATTTTAACAATAAAATCATTTCTAACATTAAGTCTAAAGTTAGAGAGAATAGTTTGGTCATCACCAAAGCTGATAAGGGTAACTGCACAGTTATTTTGGATCGTTCGGATTATAATACTAAAATCTTAGCTTTTATTACAGAAAACCACGCACAAAAAATAAAAATTTCCATAAACAGTTTCATTAATAGAGTAAAAAGAACTCTTACCAATTGTTCCCTATTGATTGACGAACATACCAAGAAATATCTTTCTCCTGATTTTACTTTATGCCCGAGACTTTATGAGCTCTTAAAAATCCATAAGTCTCGTGACTTTCAGTTGATGCCACTTAGACCTGTTGTTGCGTTTACTAATTCACCTACATATAATCTTTGCATATGGATCAACAGTAAACTTATAGATCTCTACCAAGATAAATTTGTTTTTACGGTTAAGAACAGTTTACAATTTGCTAATAAAATTAAAGACATAAATATTGCCACTACTGATTACCTTATATCTTTAGATGTCAAAAATCTATTTAGTAATATACCTGCATCAGATCTTATCGAGTTAATACGGGATAGATTGGCTTCTACTTCACATAGCCCTCAATATATTACCGAATTTCTTGAGTTATTAAAAATCTGTATCGATCAGAACTTTTTTCAATTTAATAATGAAATTTATAGTGTGCCTATAGGCCTCCCTATGGGTTCACCTTTATCACCAGTTCATGCAGATATCTTCATGGATAATTTGGAGAGAAATTATATAACTGATAATAATTGTTTTAAGTCACATTAAATTTTATTCTAGATATGTGGACGACATCAATTGAATCCTTTTCTAGATTTGGTCAATTCTATTCATACTTCGATAGCGTTCTCTTTGGATGTTCAGTCACAGTCCTGTATTAACTACCTCGACTTAACGGTATATAGATTAAACAACCGTATTAATTTCGAAATTTTTAGAAAACCTACTCATCAGGTAAATCCATCGACAATTTATCTAATCATCCTATAACACAGAAGCTATCTTCTTTTTACTGCTATTTACATAGATTGTGTAATATGCCTTTATCTAAACCATCGTTTAATAAGGAGGTATCCACTATTAAATTAATTGCTACTAGAAACGGCTACTCTCCTAACATTGTCGATAAACTGTTGTCTAATATTTACAAGAAAAAAAACCAAGTAGATGTATACCTTGATCCACGTCTTTTGCCAGAACAAACTTTGGCTCCGGACCAGAACAAATTTTACGTCTCTATTCCATACATAGGTAAATTTTCTTATCGCATAGCCAATATTTTCAATAGATTTTATAACGTATCATTCAAAACTTTACATCCACTTAAAAATTATTTCGTCAATAACAAAGATCAGGTAAATTGTATGAAAAATTTGAGATACGTTTAAAAGAACACCGACGCTGCCTTCTACCTGATTCATCGGGTTTTTCTCACTTTGCTAAACACATTATAGATTTTGACCATAACTTTGAACCGGGTTTGAATTTTAAAATATTACATTACTGTAGTAGGGGTCCTTTTCTCAATAATTTGGAGAGTCTAGAGATTTTACGACATCAAATTATAGATGGTGCCAAATCGATTAATTCTCAGATTACTTTTGAATCGCCACCAACTTTACAAGTTTTGTTTGACGGGATGCCTTGAGTCTATTTATTTTATTTTATCTTAAATTATTGTTTAATACTTCATCTTTAACGTATAGATGTCACCTTCACTTTTTTAAAGTTAATATAATATGTATTTAATATATGATGTTAATTGTCAAGAGCCTTACATTCTAATCTTTTTAAACATTTGGACAACTCTTAATTATAATAGTGAGTACAATTTCAATTTTGAATAATTTTCCATTACTTTTTATTGAATTTGGTCATTTTTTATCTTATATTTTCTAGCCATACTGCTAGCATTACACATATATTAATCTTCACTAACAGGATTTTACCGCAATTGTCGTATTTTGTAAATTATTATTATTTTTTTTTTAATAAATAATTTTTTTTTGTACCAATTATCTATTGTCTTGTTGTTGATTAATTTTTGTTTAATTGTCTTATTGTTATGGGGGCTTTTTAGTGTTGGCCTGATGATGTGGTGAACCACGAAACCGGTCGCTAGTTAAATACATATTTGTGAGAATTTTGGACCTTTTATTGCATACTACCTTAATAATATTAAAGTCGGTTACACATAATACAAAAAATATTGTCTCTAAATTGGTAAAATAAATTTAATATTGCCCCATTATACTTATTTGTGCCCAATATTGTTCTCCCTGGGACAATTTTAAACGATTGTAGTCAATAACGTGTCAAATTATTGGTAGGGTACTGAAATGTTGCGTTTGGAGAATACCATGGTTTGCAAATAAATATGTACAGGAAACCAGCTTTCATGTTAGACCAAGAAAGATGATCTACTACTTATGTAGTTGAAATAGCAAATCTTTTTTATGACTTAACTCCAACAGAATTGTCTACAGATAGAGAGGCAAATAAAATCATTCATGGTTTTAGTCAAGAAGCAAAAATTACTGGACTTCACTCGGCAACTTTCTTTCCAATCTTCAAATTGTCCAAAACGGCAAAAAACAGGCAGGATTTATTATATTGTGTAAAAGGATGAAAACGCGACAGTCATATGTGCAGCTCTGCCAAAAGAAGGGCGCTATGGATCCATCTACTCGCTCTCAAAAAATGGATAGAGTAATGAAGAGCTCTCCTATGAATGGACTCAACACTTTAAGATATTTTTGAGACCAATAAAAGATGCTTTCACTAATGGACAAACATAATACTAGAATGATGTGCAGTCTTGAAAACTGCAGGAATTTTGCCTTCCAACGGTGATAACTTTAATCTACTTTAGACATCAGATTTTGAACAAAGTTCTATTGAAGTAGCTGGAGAAAAAGGTGAAACAAACAAAGGACTAGCAAGACTAACAACAAAAAGCTGTAGAATAGAATTTCAAACTGATGAAAACAAACATCAAAGTCACAAAGTTTTTAAATATTGATTAGCACTCAAGTGAAGGTGAAACTTCAGAAGCCAGACAGAAGAAGTGAAGAGGAGAAGAAAACGCAATAAAATAAAATAAGGAATAGGAAAGTTGTGGTTCCAAATACAAGATTAAAAAAATAATAATAAAAGACAAAGACAGATAAGACAAGATAGAAGAAAAACACGAAGCAATAGATAAGAATACTTTGTGTAATGATAATGAAGATGAAAACGAAGAGCTGAATTCGAAAGAGAATTGTACAGTAACCATTACGATATGTGGCAAAAAATGTTTAGTACAAAACAGAGAAAAACTGTATTGTCGACAAAATAGTGCTTTATAAAGCTCGTTATTGAAGATACTATTGTTGACAAGAAACAAATTTATTATTGTTGTAAGTTTTCATTGTACTACTGAAGTTAGTTAATAATTTCCATAATATTTATTTACCGCAAATTCCGTGTTTTTCCTTCTGCTTTCTATCTTACAAAATTGCACGATTCGATGATTTAGAAAACGTTTTGTTTTCTTTGGCTTCGTCACAGCGTTCGTCTGGAGATTTATTATGTTTGTGCTATATAAGCAGAAACCCAGTTCTTATGCATTGTTTGCTACAACTACTGAGTTCACCTTCCGCTCGCTTCCACTCCCCCATATCCGCATCCTCACGTCTCCGTTTCCCATCCGGGCATCCAGACTTTACTGCCTCTTCTCGTCTTATATTTTAGTTTTGCGAGTGAGCAGAACCGGAGCAACAACGGCGTAAAGAGGGTCGTTTCCACGGAACGGACAAGCGAGACGTGCTATTAGGGAACGATTTATTTGGTAGAATAGTTGTGCGGATCCGCCGGAGTTAACCGGAGTTTTGACGGTCCGGGGAGTTTAGAATCCCGGGCTCCTGGATTTTTAAGTTCAGGACTTAAAGTTGTATGTGTTGCGGACTTTGAAGGTCCGGTCGTACGGAATCGATGAGATTAAACTGTGACAAAACGAGCGAAAAATAGCCGACGATGTCGATTCCCGCGTGACTCTGCTCTATACGAAGTTTAGTTCATGTCGATATCTTTTTCTTCTCTCATACCTATCTAGACCGGATGTTACACGCCAGAAGTGGAAACTTCCACTTCTTTTTATCTTATTGGTCAATTTGAATAAAAGTTTAATAAAGTATGGGCGACCCTTTTATCTACACTTTTTATATTTCTTTTAATACTTTTTAGTAACTGCGAAATGAATAAAGAAATTAAGCGTGGAAATCAGATTTTCAGATATAAGAACTAAAATGGAAATAAATTAATTTACGATAAGTTTTATAGGCGATAACTGTCCACTGATTGTGAGTCACAACGCTGATAACTTACACTAACCAGCGACATAAATTGTGGTAATAATTTTTAACGATAGAGATAGGGAGATAAAAAGAAATATAATCGTTTAGAAACACAAGGAACAAACTTAAATAAAAAATGTTTGTTTTATGATTAATGAAATTCTTTAAGAAGATGATGAGGACGAATAGGTTTGTTAATAAGTTGGAACACTACTTCATTTATCTACTTCTATCTGAAAATATTTTTAAAGTAGGTTTCCCAGTCGTGGAGCTCCTGAAAAAACGTCGTCTATTGATTTATGAAAATTAATTAGTTAGACCAATATTTATGTATATCTTGTATACAATCTGTTTCAAATGCGATGAGACTGGTTCTATCAAACGTACGAAATGCTAAAAAAGATTCACGGCGATGACCTTGTGACGACGATTACCGAGCAGTGACGCCAAAAACCACTACCAATGAAGAAACCATCAAAAAAGTCAAAGAAATTCATCGAAGCCACCGCTGTGTGTTTGCAAGACTCATCAAAGAGGAAACTGGGATACCGAAAAGCACAGTCTATCGAAATTTGATCGAAGATTTGAGCAAACAGAAGGTCTGTTTGCGCTTCCTGCCACACACTCTGAGAGACGACCAAAAAGATTGGAGAGTTCTGCATTGGAAAGACATGTTAAAAATGTCCCAAAGGAATCCGACAAGATGTCAGCCATTGTAACTGATGATGAAACGTGGTGTTTTCAATACGAGCCAAAAATAAAACAACAGAATACGGCGTGGAAGTCACCAGAAGAGCCAAAAGCGAAAAAATTACACTTTCAGAAGGGTAAAATCAAGACAATCCTGACCGTTCTCTTCGATTCAAACGGTGAATTTACGGTGAATTTGTCCCAGATGGTGAGACGGTGAACGCAGAATATAATCTGGGAGTTCTATTACGATTCGTTTTTGTTACACGACAATGCACCATCGCAAAAAGTCATCATGATACGTGAATTCCTGACCAATTCCTGCCCTCCCCAATCGTACAAGCTGTAAACTCCAAAGACCACAGCAAACAACTGACGGAAAACATTGCCAAATGGTCCAAAGGCTTTTACGTAAAACATAGATCCAGCGAGATATGGGTCTACTTCATTCCAAGAGAAGATGGAGAGAAATACATCCAAGAACTGACAGGAAAGTGTGATTTCCACACTTTCACTAACAGAGGAGAAAAGTCCAGAGCTTTCATAGCCAGAGGGTTTGCCTCAGACGAAGACCCAGCTGAATTCCCTACACACAGTAATTCTCAACGTCAAAATAAGCTGGGAGTGGTATCGCCCCAAAAGAACGGGAACACAGTGCTGCCGTTGCCAGAAATGGTGCCACATAGCAGCAAATTGCCATTCCATCCAATACAAGTGCGTAAAATGCGCCCAAGACCACCCCACGTACACCTGCGAGAAACCAAAAACCGTCCCGTCAAAATGCGCTAATTGGGAGGCAGCCATCCGGCGAGCAGCGCGTTTTGTCAGTTGTACAAGAACTACGCAGCAGCCATTGAATCTAGGAAGAAAAGACCTGGAACAACCGGAAGAACAGCAGCTCCATTGCGAGCAGAAACTCAAATATCCCCCTCTCCTCCTCCCGACCCAATAAACGCCAATCAATCATCACCCAAACCATAACTATCCAACGAGTTCACCGCCGTTTGAGACGACCTGATATCAACTCTGGAGATGTTCACAAAAATCAATATCAGAATGATATGCCAGCAACTAAAAATATTCTTCGCCAAAATCAACGCATCAAACAACCCATTTTACCACCTGGAATCTGTAGCAGCCTACGAAGAAGCAATGATAGAAGCAAAACGCCATAGTACACTCCAAACCAACCAAAACCCAGAGCTGTAGACTACCTACACCAAAGAATTTCCATTGCCCGGCTCCTCGGCATCAACCGGAACTAAAAAGAAAATCCACGACAACCAACCACGCACACTCAGTGCAGCTGACGAACATAAGCAGAATAATACCTAGGACAATCAATGAAGCCACAAATGACTGGGACAAATACGAACCATACGAATACCAGATCGTTCCACGCCGCGATAAAATGCTACACTTGAACGATCCCCTTCCTGAGATGTATAGCAAACTGAGAGTATTGAACATCAGATACATCAACAGACCCACCGCCCACATTGCTTACAAAAATAACTCGGACCAAATCGCTGAGTTACTATACTACCTGCGCTGCAAGCCCAAGAGGCAAGGAACCCTCTCCCCTCCCTCCCTCTCCCCAGTGAATATTTCATCAAGCCGGCATGCTGCAAGAGATAGCAGATAGACTACAATCAACCCATCCCAATCGAAGCCATAGAATATGACAGTCTCCATCGTGTTGTGTAGTGACGTGAAGTGAATTGTCCACCCACATCCACCACCTGGATATGACCACGTGGGTCATATCATCCTCCCCTCCCTACATCCACCACCTGGATATGACCCCGCATGAAGTATTGGGCATAAGGAAGCTGTCGACACGATGGGTGCCGCGTTTGCTCACTCCGGTCAACAAGCGCAACCGTGAGACCACTTCAGAGCAGTGTTTGACGTGACCATCGACGAAACATGGATACACTGGTACACACCAGAAACCAAGGAACAATCGAAGCAGTGGACTTTACCCGGCGAACGTGCTCCGAAGAAGGCGAAAACTATCCTATCGGCCAAAAAGGTGATGGCCACCGTTTTCTGGGATTCAAAAGGTGTGATCTACATCGACTTCCTGGAGAAGGGCAAAACGGTCACAGTGGTCTATTATGCTGAATTACACAGGTTTACAAAAAGATTTTTGTTGAAAGATGTTTTAAATTCAACAACTACTTTTATACAATTTCGGGGCCCTGATTATCTTCTTCTTCTTTTATCTTTATTTTCAGGTGTCTGTTGCTTCCGGTTCTTCTTTTTCCACTCTTTTCTGTCCCTCGCCATTGTTTTCATTTCTTCTAAGTTGTTTCCCTTTCTTTCCTCCAGTTCTCTTATCTGATCAACCCATCGTCTCCTAGGTCTTCCTGTTCTTCTGTTTGTTGAGTAACCGGTCTCTATTATTTTTTTCGTGATTCTATGTGTCTTCATCCTTACTACATGTCCGTACCAGTACAGTTGTTTTTTTCTAATTTTCCTCGCTATTGGCTCTTGGTTTGTTATTTTCCCGATGTCCTCGTTCTTGATCCTATTCCATTTTGTTTTTTTCCGCTATTCTTCTTAGATGTTTCATCTCCATTGCATTTATTCTGGACTCATCTTTCTTCCTCAATGTCCAGTTTTCACATGCATATGTTATTATAGGCAATGTTATTGTATTGTAAATTTTGCATTTTTGTCTGCATATCAATATCCTTGTGTCCGAGGATTGTCTTATTTAATGAGTAGTATATTCTTGTCGATTTTTTTGTCTGTGTGTCTTGTTGTTGACACATCTCCCATATCCATTTTTTTCCTTCCTGTCCTATCCATTTGATCATTTCAGGTAATATACCATCCTCTCCACCCGCTTTCCCGACCTTGATTTTTTGTATAGCTTCATCGACTTCTTCTTCTGTTATTTCTTGTTGTTGGTCTAGTCCTTCTGTATTTATCTCTTCTTCTACGTGTATTCTGTTAAATTTATCTTGATAGTATTCTTTTCATATGGCTTTCTTTACTAGATTTCTCTTCCTATTGTAATCTTCTCTATCCTCTATTGTTTTTGTTTGTATATACTTTTTCCAAGCAGTCTTTTTCTGTTTTGCCATATTCTTTATTTTATCGCTCCACGAATTCGTTCTCTTTATATGTTTATTAAACTTTCGTAAGTAAATCAGGAATATTACTACAATATACTAAAGTTCCATCTGAACTGAAATAAGGGCTCAAGTCTTTTTCTCGATTTCTATAGAAATTGGTTGATGTTCCAGGAGCCAATAAATTTTTCTCACGAGGTCTGGATGCCAACAATATTAATGCATCTTTAGGAAGATGTAAATCTCTTATTAAATCACTCAGTTCATTTTGAGTAAACAGTTCTGGTTTAATACGTTCTTCTGGATTAAAGTCAACGTCTTTCAAATCATATAGATCCTCATTAGAGTCAGATGAAATTATTGCTTCAATTTCTTGGGGTGGAACAGGTACTGGTACGTCAGGTTCGTGCGGCACAGGTCTGATAGCAGAACTGACGTTGGGATATACGATTTAGAAAATGGCTTAGACGTTTAGCCGCAGGCGCCTAGGCGTTAGCCCATATCCTGCAATTTTCAGGTACCACACCGCACATAACAAGTTACGAGCCTTGAAACTGTCACCCACTATCTCACCGCCCGCACAAGACCGACACCTCGCGGAGAAGACCGGCGAGCCGGAGAGCTCCTCTCCCCCGTCCTACCCAGGTTAGACAAGTTTCCTTGTCAACGTTGGACGGGTCACCGCTGCAGACGCTTTAGCGAACTCCTACCTCACATCTAACCCCACGGGGCCTAGGCCTCCTTGCGGATGGCAACTATCGGCCAAGCGTGGGAAACGGAATCTGGCCGTGAGGTACAACCAGCCCGCCCGTGAATTAAGCCTGAACTACGGGGACGGCCGGGCCAAAGCCCTACCCCTACAGTGAAACCGTAGGGTGCCAGAGTCACCGAGTTGTTTTAGGATGAAACCAAAGGTTTCCCCGACTTTTGTCCTCCCCTACTATCTTCGCCAAATTCTCTCGCCACGCCCGTTTCCCTGAGTGTGGCCACCAAGGATGGGGTAGTGCAGCTGCAGGGTTCTCTAGGTAAGCGCCGTAGGGTGCCTCACTTACCCACCGTATATTCCGACGGTTAGCGGCCGGACACCGGAGCGTATGCCCATGCCTACGCCCAAGCATCCTCCCCTATATACGAAGTCTACTTCCGCCACGCCCATTGCCCTGAAACTATGAAATCAGGGATTGGGTAGTGCAGCCGCAGAGTTGTAAGGGTCGACGCTATAGGGTGAACGCCGACCCGGTGACGTTGGGATATGTTATATTTTTCTTATTCTTGGTGTTAAAGCCTTTTATATTGCAAGAACAAAAATAACAATCATCACTATGGACTTTTGGTTCACGTTATATCATGAGTATTCCGAAACTTAATAATTTTGTTCTACGTTTTGTCCAGTTTCGCAAAGCTTCTACGCAAATCCTGCATACATCGTGATGCCCACGATTTATCTTGGTCGGTTGCAATTAGAATACGTGTCGGTTTCCAAAACAAAGCTTAGAATTTATACAGAATTTTATTTAACTTTGCATGCTTAAATATTACCCACAATATTAAAGTCATGATTCATTGTATTCATATCATATTTCAGAGTAAAATTTTCAAAAATATTAATAAAAGTTTTAACAAGACTAGACACCATCTATAAGCATCATAATTCCCTCGACATCTAATTCTCTTTTTAGTTTCATTTTCTTGTATTAACTTTTAAAACTCAAAGTTATCTCTCGCACTGCGACAAGATGATGAATCATTTAGGATTTAAAATCCATGCTCAGAGATTTGCCTTGCTCACGCTCCTGTACCGGCAGACACAACAAGTAATAAGTTAAGGGGATCACGTTCGCGTCTCCCTCTGTAAAGTAAATTCCTTGCTTGCAGTAACTAATATGGTATTCTTTTTCAACGTTCGTCTTGCGAGAGAATCTCCAAAGATTTCCGCGCATACATCCTTTTGAAGACTGTTTGAGTTTCCACCAACTATCGATCGCATGAATCCTTGATTTGTTCCCTTTTTGAATGTTACGAAGCCATTGTTGTAATTACTACAGTACACAAGTAGATTCTACAAAGGAAAGCACGTAATTTGAATTTCAAGCGTAAAATAAACTATTTAATGGAAAACCGTTGTAAACAAAATTTATTATTAACGTCATTTTATGCATTTTATTTGTGTAGTAGCGTGAGGAACTTCAGTTATGTATTACTGTTAGGCGATCCATGACGTGTCCATACATTTCAAAGCGATTGTCACAGCTGAGCTGGAGAAGTACTATGAACACGCATACCTACTCAATAAAATGAAAAATGTATTAGTTCAAAGGAACTATGTAGCGAGTCGTGTGTGCATATATGTATATACAGTAAAAATAGAAAAATGTTTTCCCTTTATCATTACTTTGAAAGGAAAGCAAATAAAATAAACTGTATAAAAGCCCCTTGGTATCATTTACTATAAATATACCCTCTACTGTTTATTACCGTTTTTAAGGTACGATATAGTAAACAATATGAGAATATGCGATGGTGGTACAAAATTTCATCCTTTTCCTCGAAGAATCGTACCGTTTGGAGGCCCAAAAAGGCTCTAAAACGAAAACCAACAGCGTCAAACCATTTCAGGATCAGAATTGCGGTGAAAATGCTGAGATAATGGCCGACTACCTTCAGTGGGTCCATGAAACGGCCACAAACGACAGCTCCGATGACGTACTTGAGGAGCTTGTTGAGGCTTGTATGGCTGAGCTGCGAGATATGGAAGATAAGGACATTCTTCTTACCAACTCCAAAAACATTAATAGTCTAATCAAGCTTGCTAAACATTGGAAATCCTCAGGCTTTGATTCAATTGATGATGATTGAGTATGTCAGCCTTCAACTTGGTTGTTTTGCAAAGTTTGTTGAGGCTGTCATTCTGAGACGCCTAAAAGAACACCTTTCTGTACATCAAATTGTACAGGATTAACAGTTCGGATTTCCTGAAAGGCTCAGTACAGACTTCCAACTATTTCGTTTGACCGAATCAATCCCCAATGCCTTTGAAAATAAGGATTCACTTGGTGTGGCTTTTCCTCAATATTGCTTGAGCCTTGGATACCGTGTGGCACAGCATTTGTCCTGACATTATGGTATGATCAACTGCAGATTCTGAATTCATAAATGAAGTCATCACATTTGACAAAATGTGAAATTTTAAACAAAGCACGAATCCACCATTACATCGCCTATGCTTATGATTTCTATTATTTTAGATATTAAAGGTATCGTGGTGATTAAGTTGGTACTTCAGAGCTACTACATAGTATAAATTATAAATATATTACATTGAGACTATTACCAAATTACGAGGGAGAGAGAGATGGTGGAGAAGACAATAAAAAATATTATATTTAGGTATTCTGCACCAGTACCTTGCAGCAATTATGCACGATAAAGGCAAAAATTAGAAGACTTGCTGAAGAGACTTGATGACTAGCAAATCATGTTAGCCCATCTCAACATCGATTTGTTAAGATGAGGTGTTGACTAATTTGGGATATCTTTTGCAGTATAGTTCTAGGGCATTTAAGAAATAACTTATTTCATTGTTTCAGTCGTGTTTAATAAATTGAAAATCTTATGATCCAATGGATTATTCTCTGAGAAAAAAAAAACCATTACATCGGGATTTCCGTAAGATCCCAATTCGGGACCTTTAGTATTTCTACGTTTTGCCAATGATATTCTTGAGATATGTGTGAAATCCTGCCGCTAGATGACGATGTAAATTTTTTTCTCTTCTCTTTTACTCTTTAGTAACTTTAAAATCTGACAGCATGAACAGCAAAAAGTTAACTAAAAATTTATGTACTTCTTCTTCTTCTCGTACCACTGCACTTTCACCCAGGCTTGATCTTGGAAGACTGCACTCACTCGGTCGTCCATAAGGGTTGGATCGATGGGTTGTTAGATCTGAGCAGCTGTTGCTTCTCCGTGAGGTGGTTGTCAGGAAGCCTATGCCAATCCTAATCCTAGTCGACATGACTTGATCTCTTGAATAACGTCGCTGGTATTGTAGATTTGTTTAACCTCGGTATTTGTTCTTCTTCGGTATTGATTAGTATTCGGATCGTGAAATGGGGGCTGAGGATGTTTCTCTCGAAATATCGGAGCTTGTCCCATGTCTAGCATCCATACGGAAGCATTAGTCTGATCACTGATTTCTGTATCATACTTTTCCTCCTCTCCAATATTGTTGTCGTTTACGATGATGACGCCCGGTGTTTCCAACAAGGTCAATGTCATCGGCATGTGGTAGCAGTAGTTTGAGTCCACTTGTCAGGAGTTCGGTTCTAATTCATATTCTTCTTACTATCCCTTCCATGATTATGCTGAAGAGAAGGCACGACAGTACGTTTCCCTGTCTTAAGGTCTATCCAGACACATCAGTGCTGCGTCCGTTCAGTATCAGTGTCAGTGAAAAATAAAATATCGTTGCGTTTGCTTCAACCAGACTTGTTCACACACGTCCGACACAGTGACGTGATTAAGTAGATAGTATTTTTCACTGACACTGATACTGAACGGACACAGCACTGATGTGTCTGGGTAGACCTTTAATCCACTTTCTATTTCAAACGATTCTGCGAATTGGTTGTCTACAAATGATTATACCATCAAAGAACTATGTACCTTTAAGACAAAATAAGAACTAAAGTATCTGCACCAAAAAGTAGATGGCGCAAAATATTATAACACCAAATAAAAGAAAGTTAACAATTACGTAATTTAATAATTAGAATGGTTCAAATTGAAGTTTTAGTTAAAATAACAACAGAGATATGCCTGCCTAAATATTAGTGTTATGTTTTTGCAATTAAACTTTAAAGTAAAAAGCCCAGTTCACTCTGAAATTTAGTTTTGTAAAGAATACAAAAAAATAAACTTACACAGTCGATGTCAGAAGTGTCATCCACCAAGGATTTTATAACTTTTTAAACAGTTTGCATGTAGATAAACTCAGGTGACAGTTAGGAAATCGATCTGTTGCATATTTCATGATAAGAAAAACGATACGAGGCGTAACAGGGACAGGTGTATTCGGTGGAACTGGCATTTCCAATCGTCATATTGCCTCGGCAGTGCTGTCGGAAAGAAGATCGTGTATAAAATATGTAAATGCGATTTACGTAAGTAGTGCCACACGTGTGTGCGGGAAAACAAGTTGTCAGTTTGTACGGTAAGTTTTCGTGGAAAACGCTTTTGTTTGGAACAGAACGGTTTTTAAGTTGACTTGATGTTTGCTTTGTGTACATTTAGTATGAGAAAAGATGATACTAACATGATATGTCTTTCTTAACGGAAAACAAAAAAAACAAGCATTGTGAATTCTATTTATTATACAGGGTGGTGCTGATAAAATTTTGTATAGATTCTATGTTTGTGCAACACAAAACTTTTCAATTCTATTGTACGAGGAACAAGCTACAATTGTTGAGAATAGAAAGATTGATACAAGTTTCTTCTGACTGGAACTTTTTTCCACTAAAATTCTAAGACGTTTTGCTTCTTGTAAATCTATCAGATGGTGGATTACACAACCGAGTTACAACCTTTTTCAAATGTAAATGTTCGTGCAATATTGATCTCACTTGCGAGGATCCAATCTTCAGATTGGACTCTATCATTACATAGGTAATGCGGTTGTCCTCTTCCAGCATCCAGGACCAAAAGATTCCCTGATATCACGTGAGTTTTTAAGGTATGGAAGACTGTAAAATTATCGTTTTCTTCAACAACTTCTTCTAAAAACCTCTCATCTTGGTCTGGTAGGTAATATCATCCGAATTACCCACGAAAGCTTCATTGCCAAAGTCTTTCTCTAAAATCAGGTCTCTAGTGATTGAAGTAGATCATTTGGCGAACAAGACTTTTTCACAACTTCCTAACGTAGTCTTGGCGTGTATTTGGCCATATTCTTTTTTGGCAAAACTGTTGTTGTATGCATAAGTGTTATATAAATGCATGATAGCGATTAGAATGGCTATGTCACCCTCAACACAGTTTGATCTTTGAGCACGCGAAGGCATTTACTTTTATGTGCAAATTACCTCATTATTTTGGAACTTGGTCATGGTTAAAAAAAGTTTTGACGCGTTGCAACGTTAATTTTGTGTAGGAATGTATAACTTGTAATAAATTTGTTATAAACGACTTTTCTCAGATATTCTACGACTATGATCAGGTGTTGAACGGCTTTGATCAGGTATTGAATCATCAAATTTGATCAGGTATTTTTCACAACGGCAAAAACATGAACGGTGCCAAAACAAACTGACACAGATTGCAGAAGAACTCAAGAAGTAATCGGAGTCAAAAGATATTGAGGAGTAGAAGCAAAAAATTTATTGCAAACTTTTACTCCTGAAGTATATTACGATATTTTTGTGACGGCAACTGGACGTTAGATTTTATTAAAAATATCCAAACGATTTGAACAATTTATGATCAAAGGAGGATTTTAGAATCCAAATTGTAAAGGAAATGACATCATGTTGCAATTGATGTCGATGATGAATTGGTTTTTGGTAGTTACAAAGCTGTGATCAAAAAATGTTTAGACAAATTGGAATTAGAATTTCATCAACGCAACGGTTTGGAAAATCAACAAATTCAATTATTGAAGACTAGAGTTGTGTAAAATCCACGAACAATGTAGATCAATCGACTACAAAAGATTCGGAGACATCTCTCACCATTCCGATAGCCAAGTTGGAAAAAGTTAGCAGAAATATTTGCTTTCTTATGTCCTTTTATGGGTTGCCCAATTTTAGAATGTATATCGATGAACGACAAAGCAAATTACAATAATGGCACAAATTATTCAAAGTAAGACCTTTTTTAAAGATTGTAGTACAAAAATTTAATAAAATACCGATGACTGAAAAACCTTTCCAAGGACGGCATGGATTGGAACAATATCTAAAGTCCAAACCCAAGATATGGCGGGTTTAAAGCTTTTGTTGAACATGACTCAAAAGGAATAGTATATAATTAGGAAATGTGGCAAGATTGTATTGAAGTTGGTATTAAAAAAACATTGCAAAGTATTAGCACAATTCGGGTTAATCGGATTCAAAAATGTAACTTTCCAAATGATATAGAGTTGAACAAAAAAAGGCCAAAACAGTTCTGAAGAACAAAGAACGGCAGTAGGAATCAACCTTACCTGTACAAAATGATATGACAACAAAGTGGTACACAAACGTGGTCGACCAAGTCAAAGCAATGTAGAGCAAGGTTTGGAAGCTAAAACTAAGAAAAGTAAAACGATTCAGGTCCTGACACAAGATATTTGGAAAGACCAGATAGATTACTGTCCAAATCATACAGAAACAATCAGTAAATACAAAAATTCAAGATATTCTGGTTTAATACAAATCATCTGAATTAGCTGCAAAATACACTTCTTGTTTTGTTTTTTCCTTGTACTAAAAAATATTACAAAAGATGTACGTACCTGGCGATTCAGTAAGGGCGGGGATCGGCTGTATCTCGGAAAGTATTTGTCCTAGGTTCTGCGGGAAAAAATTTTGATAGTAAAAGTGGCCAAGAGAAATTTCTGGAAATTATTTTCAAGTTCCAGGTTTTACCGCTAGGAGGCGTAACTACTATGTTCATATCTAAAATTCCTATTATTTCAGAAAATTGCAGAATAAGCTATAATTTTGATATCATCAATTGAAATCCCATTCAATACCAGATAATTTTCTTTAGTGACATTTTTTCGTATCTGTCATAATAAGAGAGAGGGAAGACCATCTACTTGTCAATGTTTAAAGTTTAATGTTTCCGTTACTATTCAACCTATCCGAATAATCTTGGACTCGCTTGAAAGGGAATTGCGTGGACTTTAAACAGCGTTTATACGCTATATCCATTAGTTTCAAACTGATAAACTAGAGGTCGCTTTCTGGAGCGGTAACTTATTTTTACGATTTTCTAAAAAAATTAAATGGAACGATACTATTGCGTTAATAGGTTCGTAAGCGGATTTAAATTACACATATTTTACTGAAAACTGCATCTCGATATCTCTATTTGTTCCCAAGTTATCGCAAAAAAAAAACTAGCAAGTATGAAGGTACAAACGAGTCAGGCAATAATAAGTTGGCTTTGGAAAACATTGCATATCTCTAATGAGAGTATTCTAACATCAAATTACTTATTATTTCTTCAGTTGATGTTGGTTTTAACTATTCAAAATGCTTATTACGAATGTTGAGGCCGTGGATATGATAGCGGTACATAATAACTGATGATTTCGCAGCTGGCCTTGCAAGTAGGCGACTGATTGTTTCCATTTCTTGTTGATTTCTGTCATTTGCATATGTCAAAGTTGATCGGCAGTTAATTAAGTAATTTTTAATAAAAATGATTGCGAATGTCGTAATTGCCGAGAGAGAATATGCAGTTAGATATCCAGCAATACGTCATCATTCATGAATGGGCTTTCAATTGATGATATCAAAATTATAGCTTATTCTGCGATTTTCTGAAATACTAGGAATTTTAGATTTGAACATAGCAGTTACGCCTCCTAGCGGTAAAATCTGGAACTTGAAAATAATTTCCAGAAATTTCTCTTGGCCACTTTTACTATCAAATTTTTTTTCCGTAGAACCTAGGACAAATACTTTCCGAGATACAGCCGGTCGCCACCCTTACTGAATCACCCGGACAATGATGTGCTTTAGTACTGACTCAAAATGCCATAAAACTTTATAAATATACATACCAATAAATGCTTTACTACATTTTTTGCTTGAATGGAAGGTTTTTTGATTCTGAAAATAAAAAGTTGTACAGCATATCCAATTCTGCCTACTAACACAGCACACCAAGACTTGCTTTTTTATAAAATATAGTTTCAATTTGAATCCTGCCATGAAGATTATCACTAGCTTAAAGGAAAATTGTTTCCTTTGAATATTTTTTGTAAATAAGCTGTTTTTTTATAAACCTAGCTTAAGATTCTTAAATACTAAATAGAAAACTAAGACAGTAGGTAGTCCAGTCTTCATTGTTCAGCCTTTTCATCTTCTTTTTACCTTTCTTAATTTTTTATTCCATTAACCGTAATGTATAAATCTGCATACCTGTACGAAGCATCTCTAATCCTATGGCACTTTAAAAGGTAAAAATCTTTGTTGACGAGTTACCATCAACTCTTTATAAACTATAACATATTTCGATAAAACCAAAAATGTTTTCCTGCATGCATCTTTAGATACTTAAGAGACACAGTAAGTTATAATATTATCTACAAAATAGGACAGGAATTGAGTGTCTACAGTGTTGCAGATTTTGCTAGCGATGGACGTCCTACAACAGCAATTCCTGGCAGGTTTATTGGGGGAGCAATAACAACAATAGCAACAAGTGGAGAAACAAAGACCATTCGGTTGACACTATTGCTATCTGAACTTAACTTACTGTTATGTTATTTCGTTAATTTCCAACAAAATTCGTTAGAATATTATGTTAAGCATTGTAAATTTAGGAAATATTTTGTCAAAATTACACGTACGACGCACACTCATGTTACCGCGGTTTTTGAAAATAATAATAAAATTTGAGAAGGGGGTCAAGAAAAAACAAGGAAAAGGTGAACAATTGGTCTTTTTTTTGAAAGATGGAAAAGAAGGAAAAGTCAGACGAAAAGATAAGTTCTTTTTTAAAGTAGAAAAACATTTTAAAAATAGAAAGTCAAATTTGAAAAAGAACATTGGAAATTAGTTTGAAAAGAGGAAAAGAAGAAAAGAAATTAGAGAGACAGGTGAAGGAAAAGTTTGAAGATTCAAAAGATTTGAAAAGATTGAAAAGTGAAAAGAGGAAAAGAAGAAAAATTCAAAGGACCAGAAGACCAGAAGTCGGGAAGAAGTTACTATTTTTATTTTTAATATTATACATACTAAGGTAAGAGAGGGTGGATCTAAATTAATTGTAAAGTGCTTAATATAAAAATTATTTGAATTATTTTGTTTTGATTTTGACATAACATTACCTTTTTATGCCATTTCCAAAATGAGCTATGTGGTTTATTAATAACTACATCCTGCATACAGGCTACGAGGTTAGCTACGTTGATCATGGTGTAGTCTCTCGCTTTAGTAGTGGTGTAATAGTTCTATGGAGTTGTTCAATAAAAGAAAAATCCTAAAATAGAACCTTGCAGTACCCCATATTTAATATCGTGCGATTTCGATGCAATTCTACCATTTTGTTTGTGTCTAAGATCAGATATTTCTGAACATGGAGTTCATAATTTTTTCAAACACTTTGGAGATATTTATTTATAACTGTGTAACTCTCGTGAGTAGGCGGTGTACTATGCAGAGCGGATTCTAATACACAAAACAAAAAATCACCATTTGAAGGACGATGGATTAATAACAATTGCTGTAGACGTACTTAATTATATAGCTACACATTCCGAAACCTATTCCTGCCAAAATTTGAAAGGCCCAGACGTTTGTTAACTGTTTTTGCGAGAGTTTTATGTTTTGGTTTGTTTTTGCAACCGTCTCCGAAGGATTTCACCTGCAATTAGTCGAGACATCTATTCCTGAAATCTTGAAACAAGTAAGTCGTCCTTCTATAGTGCCTCCTTCGAGTCATTTGTGTTGTTGCCCCTACTTAATTAATGAATTTACCTTAATTAAAGTTTGTACAGGTATAGCCGTATGTGGTTTTTCTTTCTTCGCTACCGAAAGGGATCAAAGCTGGAACGTTAGGGTGGAAACGCAGGTTTGCAGGTTTCCATTGTATGTTTGTGTTATGTAATTTACTATATTAAGTTTTTCACCTACCTATTTAAGTACCTAATCCAAAACGCAGCATTTGCGAAATATTATTTTTCCTTAACGATGAAATAATTGCTCGAGAAAGAGAGATAAATAACAAGCACTCGTAAATTTTCACGAGATATCTTTGTCTGAAGACAACAAAGTAACGCCGAACACAGCTTGAACTGAATTAAATAAAAGAGTGTCTAAAAAAAGAACAAGCAACGATAAAATGTTATTCTGAAAACAATTTTCGAGAGACGGGTACTCGTACTGCAAACTTTATTAATACGATCCCATTTTTATTTTTATACTTACTTATATTGCATACCTTTCGCAGCTTTTTTACAGAGAATTTTCCACTAACTTCGTCGACAATTTTTAATTACTTCCAAACCCTCGTTCAACTTCAAAACTGGTTAATTTTTCCTTCCGTCCGTAAAATTTAATATCCCTTTATTTGTTTAGTAGTCTGTTGGATTACGTACCGGGTTTTTAACTTGGTTTTGAGCTCGCTAGTTAAATCTAGTTTCTAGGAATTTTTAATATTTGAATATGTGTTGCACACGTTCACATTTTCAAACATAATCTTCTAAATCTTTGGATACCTTCGTTAAACTATCCTATCCAATTTCATTACACAAGACGACATATTACCGGAGCTAAATCATTCCTATTTAGAAGCGGCGAACTAATCCCAATTCTCATCAGACGAGAGCGAATACGAAACTAGGCGAAAGTCTGTTACAGTTCACAAAACCGTCCCATAAAAACAAGCCCGCCTAATTGATAATTCCCCGTTTAAAATTTCCAATTTCACGCACATGGTAGCGTAGCACTCTCGACGTAATTACCTCTATTGCTCCGAGATAACAGGATGACAATTAACGTCTCCCTACGTTTACTCAGATGGACGGACCCGTGTTTTCCTCGCTTTATCACTTATCTATTGACCGCAAGGTTCAACATTGTAAGGGCTCCGTATTTGTGTTAGCTATGTATGTATATACAGCAACGATATTCATCTTTGCTTGGTTGTATTTGCGTGCGGGAAGTTGATTTTCCTGCACTAGTGCGAGAAGTAAAATTTTTATTTTGAAATTTCAAAATTTAGAGAAAACGTCATTAATTGGCGCAAATGTTATCGACTGCTTTCAAAGTTGTGTCTAAAATTATAAGAATTCTCCACAGAAACTTCTACTTGTAAATCAATTAAAAATGTCAACTTGGAGTCTTATACTTTCTAATTAATTGAGGACGCCTCCTAAAGAAACCTCCAATTATATAAAACGCTGGTGGCGTTGTTAACTTCTGAAGATAATATCATTTTAGAACAAATTTACTTTGCCAAATTTTTAAGTAAAAAGAGAATATTGATTTTCTTCGGCCTCTTTAATAATATATAAGATTTAATCTGGACCTGTACAAAAGTTTGCACTGATTGATTACTAGACCTGGTAAGTATTCGAAAACTACCTAGTTAGTGATTTTTTTTGTAGAAAATTTCATGCTCTAAGAAGAACGTTAATGAACAAAATATCATGAAAAACGCAGGGTCCTTTCGTCTACTGAAGTTTAACAAGGCAAGATATCAAAAAATTTGGATCATCATAGCCTTTACTGTCGAGTTTCAGTTTTTAGTTTTGGTTTTTTCAACATTTTATAGGTATTTGCCAACATGGACAAATTAGCAAGAAGTACCAGCGAACAGCCATTCATTGGTCCAGAACCTACGTGTGGGAGTTCTTATGGCAGCATCAAAGCCAGCCTTTGACAGATCTGAACTCGCTGCCAGGCATTGCTTCTACTGGAATGCACTTGGTAGCATGAAACACTATAAAACTCTGAGGCTGCGCCTAAATGGGAAAAGACTTCGACTCTCTTTATGAACAGAGACACGCTGAATAAACCATTGCATGCATCGCATGGGCATAGTGAATTCTTGTAGTTCTTGTTCTTTCTGCTCCTTGCTGACTGCCCAATGGCGAACAGGGAGAGGCGAACATACTTAGATGATCCCAGAGCAAGTCAATTAAATGCTGACCAGGTTGCAGACCTGTTTGTTCGGGTGCAATCTGGTTGAGAGGTCGGTCCAAAGAACAATTTGGAGTTAAATTTGATTGGCTGTTGTTGAATTTAGATAGATAAATAGATAATTCACGGAGTGACTAAGTAGGCTCTTGCCACTGCGAGCTATGGGTCTATTGTCTGTTATGTCCTGTTAGTAGACGTACCACCAACCTGAAAGTTCTCCTGCCTTTGCTCAAAAGGTCATCAGTGTATTTAAGCATGTATTCTTGCTGAATGATGCTGATGAAGTCCTTAGCCTGGCTCTGTCGTGGGGAGCTTTTCCACAATTCAGCGAATTTATCCACCGACCATATCTCCATGGTTTTGGCTATTTTCCTTTTCATGATTCCACACGATGGTATAGGTGCACTGAGTGGTCTGGACGCTCCTCCTTTGGCCAGGGCATCTGCTTTCTCATTTCCTTTATCTTCGTGTCTTGTTGTTGACTTTATAAGATTTTTTATTTTTAAGGATGTTTTAGACTGGGGCTATCGAAACCCGTCGTTTTCAGAAACCGGTTATCCGTCCAGCACACTACCCAGTTCCGGATTACCCGAGTACCCGGTTGCACCATAGATCCGGTTTCCGGTACCTGGTTCTACTCGATTTCGGGTAATATCCGGTTTCAGGTAATACCCGGTTTCGATTAATATCCGATTTCGGTTGTCCGGATTTCGAGCATCCGCTTTTGAATTTGTTGTTACGGAGTTAAGTAACAATGTAACAATAATGGGTAATTGGTATTTAAGTAAGACCGGGTATTACCCAAAACCGGGCAGAACCGTTGTTAACAATATCGAGTACCCGGGGACTTTAGACTTTAGATTTTTACAAATTTGATTGGTACGTTGGGTAAATGGGTTGTACCAGACAGCCACTGGTTGATAATACCATAACAGGACGACATTTTCAAGAAATTAAACAGAGGCTGCATTTAAACAAATCTAATATTGATAAAACTGACAAGATATTCTAGAAGCGGCAATATTTTGAGCTACTCTGCACATTTTTTTAATGCAAGCCATTACATGGTTATGAATGGTGTTTGTACACGTAATAGGGACACACAACTTTCAATCATATTGTGGTAAGGAGCAAAACAGCAAAAGTGAATATCAATATGTTTTAATAAAATGAAATATTGGTAATAAAGTGAGATGACACCAACTCGTCTGTTGAAAAACGTTTTGTACAGAACCCAGGAACGCCCATTACGATACCTACTGCAAAGTCATACAAAGATATAATACTCATATAGAAAGTGTCTCAATCAGCAGGTATCTGTCTACAGAATTACGAATAAGACCCAAGAAGGTGTAGCAGCCCTTAACGCTTAACGTTGCAGTAGTAAACAGTTAATCCAAATTAGTAATCCAGAACAAACTGTTGCTTTGTTTGGTCAAAAACGCCAGACAAAGAAAAACTAGAAACTTTTAATTCAAACCAATCAGGTACGTCTTTCAATGATAGAACAAAACTGGCAGGCACTAAGTCAGGTCAGAAAACGAGATTTGAATGCGGATATTCAACTGTAGGTGGCGCAAAAGAAATGTCATAATTTGAATTGGTTGACATTTTTGCAGATGGCGCCATATATGATGTAGATAATAGACAACAACCTCCAGAACATGGAATTATTGTTACTGCTTTGACAAATTTTCAGTCTATTGTTTTAACGCAAAGAGAATTTCGTCGTCGTATTCCATGTACTCGAACAATCAAGCGTTTGGCTCAGCACTTTCGTGCAATCTGAGTCTACTACTGATGTCGCAAGAAATGGCCGGCCTCGTAGTGATCGTTCGAACGAGAACATCGCTGCTGTTGCCGACAATGTTAGAGAGAATTCACAAACGTTAACAAAACGACAATGCACACAATTGTCACAGCAAATTTTGGTGAAAAATTTGAAAATGTTCCCCTACAAAGTGCAACCTGTTCAAGAATTGTTGCCTTATTGCCATACTCTGTTGAACTTGGTGCAAGATGAGGATGATTTCGTATCAAAAGTCATAATGAGAGACGAAGCCCATTTCTACCTAAGTGGTTGTGTTAACAAGCAAAGTTAGAAGAGCCATTGCGTCCCCTCAAAGAGATTGTTTGGTGCAGCATTTGCAGTGAGAAAGAGATTGGCCCTTACTTTTGTGAAGACGCCGATGGCACCACCGTAACCGTAACTGTTTTTTTTTGCCGTAAGTTGCTGCATTAGGTCTCGATCATTGTTGATTTCAACAGGTCGGAGCAACCGCTCACACAGCTCGAGCAACTATGGAGATTTTGAACCACCAATTTCCCGGTCCAGTGATCTTCCGTTTTGGAGATTTGAACTGCAACATTGCTAACATTGAAGAAGAAATCGCCAATTTGACATTACTTTTGCGCTACCTTGTATATAACAGTGATGGGAGGACTGGCTTTTTTAAAGATTATCGAATTGAATAATCGAAATATTGTTGTCAAAGCTTAAACGTGGTCTTCACTGATGGTGGGAGACGACCTCATCATTCAAAAAAATTACGATTCTTGATTTAGATTCGGTTTTATCACAAAAAAAGGAATTGGGGAGTAGAAGCAAGATTTGAGTCACCATATTCTATAAGCTACATGTGCACATGTGGATAAAGTTTATTATTGTTTTATATAAATTTAAAACAGCAGTTTGAGAAGGGTTGCCATGTTACTCAATCGAAAGTAAGCTATACCATTTTCAGAGATACGACGGACCTTTCGCCCGGCTTTGACCGTATTATAAATACATTAAATGAATAGAAAGCTGTCGAACCCCCAGGTCTCTATTAAACTTATGTGCTCTTGACAATGATAAAGGTACGCGAACGAATACCATAGGTATACTACTAAAGCAACACACCTTTGAAGACAAAATTGTTTAGAACTCTCCTATATTCACGTGTATCCTTTTATAATCATGGATATGTAAGAGATTTATGAATGGTTTTAATGAATACACAATTTTAAAGTTAATCCCCATTTTGCTAATTGAAACACCTGAAACTTAGTATAATAACCAATAAACTAAATGAACGGGAGACCCTGTTTTCCGGGTTCTATTCACGAGATCGTAATTGTATATTGCTATTCCACCATAATACGTAATAAACTTCGTCAGAATGGAAAATCACCCGGATATTATCCGGCTAACTATATCTATCTATCGGTGATGATACAGAATAGGAAACTGTAGCTCTAAAATTACGTTCTAGTAAAGAAATTTAGAGATACGCCTCGAGCTATTTCGATTTTGCACTTTGAGGAAACGTATTAGATTATGGTCATGACACAAAGCAAACACGTAAATTTATTATCGGTAAGTTGATAGTCCAATATCCGTCTACGCTATCGATTCAATTTAGTAGCGTTCCTTCCTTTTCATGTAATAAACGTATTATTTTTGCCCGATGAAACGAAAAAAAAGGGATGGTTTTCCTGCTGCCGATAAGTCGTGACCGAGTTTGAAAATTAAGAAGACATCATATATCGAGACGAAACTTTCCAACCGCCACGTTTTTATGGTTGCCGGAGGGTTACTTCGAACTTTTTTTTTTTTTTTAGAAGGTCACATCCATACGCGGTGGTGGCAAACCCTGCAACTCGAAAGCTGGGAAACATGTTTCTCTTAATTCGTTTTATTAGTCACGTTCCGTTTCTGAACTCGACTACTTTTCGGGATCCATTTGCGGACTTGCTGTTTCCTTTAGTTTCGTTACTCTTGCTCTCGGTGGACTTACGTGACGTGTATTTAGTTTATTTTATGAAAAGGATGATACCTCTCCTGTCTTGAAATCTTATACGGATAGCCTTACGTTCTAAATTTGAGTAGCACTATCGTGATCAAATCGTTTAGTTGAAATGGTGGTCTTTTTACGATGCTAAAAAGAAGGAGATGCACTGGCAAGATTCCAGAACAACTTCTAGAAGATTTTTCAAATATTTATATGTCGTTGTTTATGTCAAAGTAACACTTTCATTTTATCAAGCATGGGTATGTGAAGTAACGATTTTGAAAGACATTTTCTCAAAACTTTTATTAATTAACAATGATTTGTGGTACGGTTATATATCTTCAAATTCCTTATACATACAGGGTGGGGCATTAGTGCGAGGAAGTCCAATTACTCCTGTATTATAAAAGAAATATATTAATAATAATAAAGGTAAGACCTAGAAGAATCGTAAGCTGTAAAAGTAAGTTTAGTCTGTCATTTAGGCTGTCATTATTTGACACCCTGTATAGTTAAAAATATTTTTAGTTTATAGCTCTCCACGCGCTTCAACTTTTAATAACATTTTCTCATTTCTCTTATAATAAGGAACCACAACTGCCTCAGTCGATTTGGAGGGATAGTGGAAATAATTAACGATAGATTTTTACCAATTGCAGGCGCCAGGGACAGTGTCTTCAAAGTTTGTATTGTGTAAACTCACTCAGAAGCTGAACTCAGTTAGCTGAATGTAGTCTAATCACGAATGCTTTGAAATATACGGTCAAACTTTCTAAGCTTGCATACCAACCTACAGCAAGAGTTCTATAGTCTTTGAATTCTTGATTTATCATGAAAAAATAATCCTGAACTCTCTCTTAGTCTCCAATGCTTTTTTCCAAGCGCATGGAAATCACTCCTCTTTCATAGGTTATAAGATCTGTTGTCCTTAAGAATTTCCACCCGACTAGCGTTTTACCGCTTTCCAAAAAAAGAGCATTATGCACCATCAACTAAGAATTTTTGCTCGCTAACTCAATTATGCCTCACTGCCAGTACGATTTAAAGTTTACCATAGCCCTGCCATATTCTTCTCATTTCTAAGGCTGAACTTTGTGTTCTTGGGCCTTTCTATCTCTGCTGTAGGCCTCTCATGCCTACGATGGTTGGTGAGTGTGGTGGATCTACTGCACTGAATTGCTGGTAGCATTCTCCAGGCTTCTCCATTTCGCTGTTATGTGAGGCGTGCAGGTGCAGTCTTGAGATAAGACTTAGCACGAGTTTTTGTCGGTGTCTAAGGTGGGGGTGGGCAGGATTTTTTTTCGTACCAGCACCCGAAACTTGGGAGTAACTGCAGATAGATCTTTTTATTGGATCCGGACGGGTTGGTCCAAGTTTAGGATAGTGTGTGCAGCCCTTGTAGTTTGCTAGATGTTCTCCAATTCACACACTTTGCTGTATCGGCTTTGGGGCGTTGGCACTCTCTAAGCTGGCGAACTTCCGCACAAACAACACATCGCCGAAGAGCGGTGCAGCTGAACTAAACCTGGCCAAACTTCTGGCACCTATAGACAGCTTTGCTATTAGCGTTTCGACTTACATCTCTCTAAATGGCGCTGGTGGCCCTCTTGAGCTGCTAGAAGGCCCCCGAGGAGAAGGCTCCCCTACGTCCTCGAGGAGAAGGCCCCCTGATGACGTAACCAACTAAAATCAACTTAAACCAGCTCAACACCAATTAAACCCAGGTCAAAGCCAACTGAAAGCAGCTTACCTAGTTTTGGAAACAGCCTACCTGGTTTTGAGCTGGGTTTAATTGATTTTGAGCTGGTTTTAGTTGATTTTAATTGATTTTAGTGGGTTACGTCATCAGGGGTCTTCTCCCCAGGGGTCTAGGGAGCTTTCTCTTCGGAGGCCTAGGAAGGCCTTCTCGGAGGGCCATAAGCGCCATATAGCATCTAAAGGAGGCCACCAGCGCCATCTCGCGGGTAATGGCATTATACAGCCCGGTCCCAGCTGCCAGGAATGAGTCATCGGGGGGTCGTATACAATGCCTGGCTTATTACAAGGTGTCCATGTCGAGTGAATGCGGCCATACGCCTATAGCCTTACTACTGACAAGACCTCACAAAGATTGTATATGACTTTTTCATTTTTTCAACGCCCCATCACTCCCTGAGGAGCCAAACCGTGCTTGGCTTCAGTTATTTAAGTTAATATATTACAAAGGACTACGTTTCTCAGAAAGTAACTGGTAAGTCTGGTAGGGTATCCTGGCAGTAAGCCGAAATATTTCTTATTTTCGCAGTTTTTTAGATTAACACTACGTCAATTTTCTCCAATCAATAGAATTATTTCACTTCTGAACTCTGTTTTAATGGGAATAGATCTGTTCTATGATCAGGATTTAAAACGGAAATCGTTGGTTTTGTTCTTGGGCTCCGCAACTGGTTATTGCATTTTGATGGTGGGCAGTTGTGGGGCAATGGCTTGAGCTTTAGTATGTAGGTACACACTAGGTAGACACCTGTAGCTGTATTTTTTTTGCTACGCTTGAAATACATTCAGTTTATATCGCAATAAATAAATAAATAAATAAGTAAGAGAAGTTTTGTGAAGGCTCAGAGGTCATCTTCCCTGATTGGATATATTCTGATCCCATCGGGCATATTCTGAGCTTTTCGGCGGAGTTCAGGACAGACTCTTGAACATGTAGTTTTGTCCCTAAGGACGACAGGAGCGATTTTTTCCTTTTTTGATATCAGAATTGTCTTAAACGTTGTTTATTTGATTGCTGGTCACGTTTGAGTTCTTGTGGCTCAGGAGATGAAGTTTCTCAAGCTCTTGGCGCAGATTTCTTGGAAGTAACGCTCTGCAAAAGCAGAGAATCGTTTCTATCTAGGTCTTTCGCTCTTAGTGTACTTATTATTTTCTTGAGGAGTTGAACATCTACCAGAATCTCTTATCGAGAGTGAAGTGGCAGAATTCTTTCAAGTTGGTATTACTCAAGTTAACACACAGAAGAGACAGAGTACATAAATGTATATGCAATAAATGATAAGACGACAAAGAGCTAAATTTCTGAAGTACTTTAAAAAGGATTATTCAAAATAAATACATCCTCTTCTAAATACACGAGGGTGTCTTCCCCTGCGCTAAAAATAATGTCAAACTTGCTCTCGTAAAAGGTTCAATACATAAATTAACCCTAACTGAGGTCAGAATGTGAGGTCTCAGAAATTACAGACCCTAGACCGTCGACCCTCCAGAATAATCAGAAATGTGTCACTTTGCAAGATTACACAGCTAAAACTAAATTATTACGTAGTTGACAAATAGTATTTACATATGAAAGTGAAATTTAAATAACAAGAATAATCTTTATATAACTGAATTCGAAATATAAATCAAGTAAATGTTGACATTACATTTCTCTCTACGAATAAAGAGGAAAAAGAACACGACAAGGCACTCCCCATCGCTGCGTCTTGATTTTTCTAAATTTAACAGCAGGGATATTTTTAATATTCCTCAGCAAATAGCCTAGGGAGACGTAATGGAGATGGTAAGATTATAATCATATTTTATATTAGTTGCGCTAGACGAGGCGAACAATTCTCGCATGCCGCAAAATATAATAGATTACCTTCTCGTACTTGTAGTACTCTACTGAGAATTTACGACTCGCCAATCCTACAGATTACACTTATTACAACTAGAATTTCTTACAGGTAAATTCACAATCTTAAGTTTTATATACAGGGTGAGGCATTAGTGCGTCAAAGCTCAATATATCCCTTATTATTGAAGATATCAAAAAACTTTGTGCACAAAAATCATAGACAGTCTTAAGCTACACATTTTAAAATTAATTTCATATATACAGGATGTTTCATATCACTAGGGTGAAGCAAACATATATTTTCTTAAATGGAACACACTATATATTATTTCAAATTTGGATTAAGCCCATCTTCTTCGTTTTTTCAATATAAGGTTTCATTGAGTTATAGCGAGTATTTCAGAAGTTATGGTCAATTTTGTGTGAAAATCGTTATGTATTTAACGCCCTGTGTATTCCATACGAAACAGCTTGAAATTATTTTTTTACTGGAATAGCTTTTTCATACTGTTACACTTTTATAACGAAGTGGTGTTTTCTCAATATTACGAAAACTGTGTACAGGGCGATTCAAAACACAAATGCATTATTTTCTAATTTTTTTTAATGGAACACCCTGTATTTTATATTAAGAAAGGGGAGAATACTTGATATACTTTCATTTTCATTAACTATTCCCTATATCTAAAATTGTTAGTTTCTGAGATATTTAATGATTTTTAAAGAAATGTGAGCATTTTGGCAATAATTGGAATATGATACATTAGCCATGAAAAAGTGACATTAGAAAAGTCTGGATCATATTATTTATCAGTTAATCAACTAGTTTTATTTGTTAGCAAAAAATCGACTCAGACTGCACACTCGCATTAAATTACATCTAACACAAAAACTAAAACTTAAATTTCACTTTTGCTTTCAAAATCTTTAAGTTCAGGATCTTAGCTTTAAAATGAGTGAATATTCTTTTAACTTACGCTTCTTATACACTTACACTACCCTACAATTTGTTGAGATCGATAATCACAAGATTTTGTACAAGTTGACATCATTGTTCTTTGCAAGCCAGTAGGTCGTTTAAAAGGCTTTCTACCTTACCAACCCGTATTAGTTGGCTGTCAAACGTCAACCGGTATACATTTTCGTCAGCTACATTTAGGAATATTAGCTGCTAATGGATACTACAGCCGAAGTTGCGGCTCAAGCGGTTGCATTATTGCAACAAGGCCATAATCAACGGGAAGTCACTCGTGTGCTGCACATGAGTCAGTCTACCGTGTCAAGAGTTTACCGAAGATGAGAAGCTAGGTAGCTTTCATCGAAGAAGAGGTTCCGGCAAACAGCGGTGCACAGTAGTGAGAGATGATCGTTTCATTGTCCAGAGCTCTTTAAGAAATAGGACTCTCACCGGTGTACAAATTCAACGGGAGCTCAGAGAAACGCGGGGAGTGGCTGTTAGTCGGTGGACAGTCAGAAGACGACTCAAGGCAGCTAACCTTAGTCGAAAAAGGCCAGCTACGGGTCCAAAATTAACCCCAGCCCATCGAGCAGCTCGTCTACGTTTCGCAAGAGAGCATGTTGATTGGACAAACGAGCAATGGCGCTCTGTACTGTTCTCGGATGAAAGCAGAGTGTGTTTGCACGGCAGTGACAGAAGAACAAAAGTATACAGAAGGCCTGGAGAAAGATTCGCACAATGCTGCATAACAGAAAAGGTGGCTTTTGGCGGAGGTTCCTGTATGGCATTTCTATGGACGCAAAAACCGAGCTGGTTTTTATTGAAACCGGCGGCCGAGCAGTAGGTTTGACTGCGAACCGATACATCCAAGAAATTCTAGAGAACCATGTCGTTCCTTACGTTGGTTTTATCGGGGAAACCTTCATTCTCATACAAGATAATGGCCATCCACACAGTGCAGTTTCCGTAAGGCATTACTTGCAAGAACTTGAAATACGAGTTATGGACTGGCCGGCGCGCAGCCCGGACTTGAATCCTATTGAACACCTGTGGGATGAACTCAAAAGGAAAATTCGGGCTAGATATCCTGCACCAATTACGAAAGCTGAACGTCAAGCAGCACTTACCGAAAAGTGGGATGCTATCCCGCAAGACAGCGCGATTAAACTTATTCATTCCATGAACAACCGTTTACAAGCGGTAATTAGGGCTAGGGGCGGTAACACTAAATATTGATAATTGTTTTTGAAAATTTAAATAAAAATGTACTTGATATTACCTAGTCTATTCTTTTAAGTTTTTCGCGTCTGTTTTGAAGTTTTAGCATCCTAAAATATAACTTTATTTTTTCAAAGAAAAAGAAATGTAACTTAAAAGAATGTGCACTCATTCTTATGTTAAGATCCTGAACTTAAAGGTTTGAAAAGCAAAACTGGAATTCATGTTATATTTTTTGTGCCAGGGACATTTTACTGCGAGAGTGCGGTCTGAGTCGATTTTTTGCTCCCGAGTGTAGTTTGTTAGATTTTGCAAATTTAATTACTCTAATGAATTTTTCTGTTGAGGAATTGATAGACATGATATGGGTACTAGGAGAGTGCATGAAAAATTGTCTACTTGCTAAACGAATTTACCAGGAGAGATATCCTGCCCGACGACAACCTGAAACAATAACGCTGGAAAGGTTAATGGATCGCTTTACTCGGACAAGTTCTGTAATATATGAAAAACATGAAAGAGCGAAAACTGTTCATACCGAGGAAAAAAATTCAATGTGGTTCTTGCAGTTACCGACAATCTACATATTAGTACCAGAGAAATCTTGCTGCAACAAGATATTAGTCCAAAGGCTGTCCGAAGAATACTCTGTAAAAATAAATTACATCCATATCGTATGCGATTGCATCAAGAGTTACTCGACGATGACGTGGCCCGTAGAGTTGCTTTTTGCGAATGGGCTCAACAACAAATCCGCAACCAAAGAGATTTCTTTAATTTTGTTCCTTTTGGAGATGAAACTACATTTCATAAAAATGGAAATGTAAATCGCCATAATTTTCATTATTATGCTACAAGTAATCCCTATTTTGTAGGAAATTATAGTCAAAATAGATGGTCTTTGAATGTATGGGGTGGAATAATTGGAGACTACGTAATTGGACCACATTTTTTCACAGGCCGAGTGAATGGTCAGGTTTATTTAGACTTCTTAGAAAACCATTTACCATTATTGCTGGAAAATGTTCCCATCAATATTCGTCAAAATATGTGGTATTTACATGACGGGGCTCCGGTACATCACACTAGACCGATTCATAATTATTTAAATACACATTTTCCTGCAAGGCGGATAGGAAGAGGAGGACCAACTACATGGCCAGCCCGATCCCCAGAGCTAACTAAAATTGACTTTTTCATGTGGGGTTATGTAAAAGATTGTGTGTATAAAACACCGGCAACTACGCAAGATGATATGAAGAATAGAATAAGACAAGCGTTCCATAGCATTAATATAGAAATGTTAAGAAATGTAAGGCTGCAATGTTGTATTGATGTTTTTGGAGGACATTTTGAGCATTTATTGTGAACCTTGTTGTATTTAAACTTTGGCTAAAATGGTAAAATATTAATTATCGGTATAAGTTTTTTATTTTGTAGCTAAATTTAATAAGATTATTTTAATGAATGATTTAGCATTTTTCTAATGTCACTTTTTCATGGCTAATGTATTATATTCCAATTATTGCCAAAATGCTCACATTTTTTTAAAAATCATTAAATATCTCAGAAACTAACCATTTAAATATAGGGAATGGTTAATGAAAATGAAAGTATATCAAGTATTCTTCCCTTTCTTAATATAAAATACAGGGTGTTCCATTAAAAAAAAATTAGAAAATAATGCATTTGTGTTTTGAATCGCCCTGTACACAGTTTTCGTAATATTGGGAAAACACCACTTCGTTATAAAAGTGTAACAGTATAAAAAAGTTATTCCAGTAAAAAAATAATTTCAAGCTGTTTCGTATGGAATACACAGGACGTTAAATACATAACGATTTTCACACAAAATTGACTTCTGAAATACTCGGTAAAACTCAATGAAACCTTATATTGAAAGAACGAGGAAGATGGGCTTAATCCAAATTTGAAATAATATATAGTGTGTTCCATTTAAGAAAATATATGTTTGGTTCACCCTAGTGATATGAAACACCCTGTATATACAATCGGGTCCGCTTATAACGATGGCGCTGGTGCCAAAAAAATTGTCCGCTATATGAAAACGCTCGCTATAAGCGATTCTTAGCAGGTTTGTAACTACATAGTTATTTGATATAGAAAGTATATTTGTTTAGTATAATATGTATAAACAAGATACAAATTCTTAATATGGAAGTATACAATGTAATGTTCATTTTAAATAGTCTGTGATCTTTTTTTGAGTTGCACTTTTCTTCAATTCCTTTTTGTACAAAATCAAACTGTTGCTTCAATGTGCTTTGGAAATCATTGAATTCCAAATAAGTGGATACGGTTTTTATTGCACTAAGTACTTGTTGAGCTGTTGGTGGTTCAGAGATGCTTTCTGGCTCTTCCTCTTCTTCTTCTGATTCCGACTTTTCATTAAATTGCGTTTTTGTAACTGCTGCTGCAATTTCAATTTCTGATGGGTACTCGCAAGTTACCAAATAATCGTCGACTTCTTGAAATGCATTAATTATGTCAGCGTTTAAAGACCCTTTCACAAGATCATTTGTGATAGCCCAGTCATTTAAACTAAGGGAGACTTCTTCATCTACAGCTTCTGGATCTTTATGCTTTAATATCCACTGAGCCAAAGGTATCTCATCATCATCATCAAATTCCGAATAAAATCCGGCGTGTTTATAACAATTAACAATAGTTTTTTGTGAAACACGATTCCCTGCTGTGTTTATAGCTAATATACCATCCAACAAAGTAAAGTTAAAATCCTTACCTTCATCCAAACAAGAAATCATCCTGCATAAAACCATTTTCTTATAATGTTGTTTGAGACAGGCGATAATACCTTGATCCATGGGTTGTAGGGCTGCTGTTGTGTTGGGTGGAAGAAAAACTAACTTTATAGCACGTAGGTTTTCAATTGCAGGATGGGCTGGACAATTGTCAATCATTAACACTATGTTTCTGGTCTGTTTTTGTAGTTCATAATCCCAGTTTCTTATTTCCTTTTCGAAAATCTCTGATGTTACCCATGCTTTTTTATTAGCGGTGTAATTAACCGGTAACACTTTGCAAGTCCTAAAACAACGAGGTGCTTTAGATTTTTCAATGACCAGCAACTTTCTCTTTTCGGTTTCCGTCATGTTGGCACAGACAAAAACGGTGATTCTTTCTTTGCTTTTTTTTGCCTCCTTGACACTTTTCTTTTTGGAACTTCAGTGTTTGGTTTGGGACAATTTTATAAAAGAGACCAGTTTCATCCCCGTTAAAAATATCGCTGTCGGAATAACCTTTCCTTATTGTGGGCCAAACATTGTCTAACCAGTCCTTTGTTGTTTCAGCAGAAACACTTGCGCCTTCTCCATGGATTTTACTAGATGAAATATGGTACCTCTTCTTAAAACGGTCTATCCAGCTTTTTGAACAAGATGCTTCATTATTGGGGAACATTATTTTGGAAAATTCTTCTGCTTTTTCCTGTAGTATTGGTCCACTTATTGGCACATTTTGAGTCCTTTTTTGCTTAAACCACTGCAATAATGCTTGATCAACTTCCTTGTTAACTGGTTTTCGAATTCGTTTTAACTTAGAAATATTCGAATTTAATGTCCCTTTAATTTTATTCCTGTTTTTCCAAATTGTGGAAACAGTCGAAGTTGACAAGCTATACTTTCTACATATGTTAGCATTAGATGTTCCACTGTTGATGTCATCGATAATTTTAATTTTTTGTTCTAATGTAAGGGATTTTCTATTTCTCGGCATGACGATAATGTTACTAGTAACAAGCTATAAAAACTACTGAATAAAAATTCCAGTAGACGAGTTATGACAAGTTTGTTTACATCGGGCCTGCATTAACAGCCGAAGAATGTGTCGAGTCCTCGTTATAATCACAGCGGCAAACAGAAAATTTGCTTGTACTAAAAGAAGTGCTCGTTATATCCGAGCTCGTTGTATCCGAACTCAAATTGTATTAAGTTTAAGGAACAATTTTCCGTAACACTGAAAATCACTTGTTAAAACCGGACGTTCGTTATAAGTTGTACTCGTTATAAGCGGACCCGACTGTATGAAATTAATTTTAAAATGTGTAGCTTAAGACTGTCTATGATTCTTGTAAACAAAGTTTTTTGATATCTTCAATAATAAGGGATACATTGAGCTTTGACGCACTACTGCCTCACCCTGCATGTACAGAATGTCGCATTTTGGACACTTTGCCAGGGTATCTCAGTTATTAATAACAATAGAGAGTTGCGGTTTTCGTAATACTGTTCTACTTTTTTGTGAAACGAAAGATGCCGCAAACAGAATTTTGCTATCCCCCTTAGTTTTTGAGATATAGGGTGAAATTGAAAATTTTCAATTTACAAACATCTCTCGTATCTCAGTTGCCATGGAAATTAGTGAAAAAGTAAAAATGGAATATCAACCAGTTTTTTACGAAGAATCCAGTGGCGTAGTTAGTCTTCTTCTAAGTTCAATAATTTTCAAGTTATGGACCATACTTATGATTATTTAAATGGAACACCCTGTATATTATTTTTTATTTCGATTAAGTATAATTTGGGGATGTCAAAAATATATACTTGTGTATATTTATTTACAAAAATAAGTTAAGAATTTGATGTTTTTATATTGCTGTATTTGTAACTGTAATAGCTAACAATAACAAGTATAAACAATTCGTAAACTACAAAGACAAGGGTTTAAATTAGGTGCTGGAAATGAGCTCCATTTTGACGAATGCAGTTCTGGCATATTTTAGGCATTCTTTTAATTGCATTTAAAATAGTGATGGGCTTTCTGTGTAGAGCTTGATAGGCCAAAGCAATTTCCTCACGAAGTTCCGCTACGGAATTATGGCATACCTTATATACATACTTCATTTTTCATGAAACTTCACAAAAAGAAATCTAATATGGAAAGATCGGAAGATCGTGGAAGCCATCTCACAGGTCCGTTCGTACCTATCCATCTTTGGGGAAAGTTATTTTCAAGAAATGGCCTTAATAAGCCAGCATTGTGGATGGGAGCTCCGTCTTGTTGGAGATAAATTGAATTATAATGGGCCAATGGAACATTTTCCAGCAATTCGGGTATAACTTCCTCAAGAATCTCTAGATACCTACCTGCTGTGAGCCTCCCCTTCATACATTCTATACACTATGCGTCCACCCAAAATAAAACATGATACACCAACACCGAAGCGTCCTTGTTGTGCCCTTTCAAATATCAAGTGATGATTTTCTATTGACCAGTGCCTCGTATTGTGACGATTAAAAATTCCAGCACTTGAGAAATAACATTCGTCAGACCAGATGACGAACCTTCCAAAAGATTCATTGGTTCGGATTTGTTGCAGATACCATTGACAGAACATTACTCGACGCTTGGCATCTCCGGGGTGCAAATGTTGAACTACTTTAAATTTCTATGGATGATATTTAAATTTTCTTAAATTTCTTTGCGCGTCAGATTTTGTTACACCAACCTCTTCTTGAATTTTTCTACGAGAAGTCGAATTCGTGGCTTCTGCGTAAGATAACACATCTATTGCTTTATTTTCCTTGCCTTGCTTGATATATGTCTTGGGACGCGGCTGTATAAAACAACCATGTTGAACTAGATTTTTTTTCAAACGAGCGAAAATGTCTAGAAAAGGCTGCCTTCTCTCAGGATATCTAATATAAACAAACACGATCCTTAAATATGAGAATGAGAAATTACGCTAATACTAGCACTTTAAATATTTTACCTAATGGAGTATAACTCCGAAGCGTCTTGGAGATTTTCGTCGCATTATATAAAACATTTAGGCATATCGTATTTTTCATAGTTTTCATAAACGGCCATTGTGGATAAACAAACAAAAAATACTACGATAAAAATATCTACGTAACAAGAGTAATTCGCAACAAGAAATCTGTCAAAGTTTGAACATTCGCTTGTTTGCTTAGTAACGCGGCAATGGCCTACTGTTCACAAACGCACATGTGTTAAATTTGTTAAAATATCAAATTCTTAACTTGTTTGTGTAAATAAATATACATAACTATATATTTTTGACATCCCCAAATTATGCTTAATCGAAATAAAAAATAATATACAGGGTGTTTCATTTAAATAATCATAAGTATGGTCCATAACTTGAAAATTATTAGACTTAGAAAAAGACTAACTACGCCACTGGATTCTTCGTAAAAAACTGGTTGATATTCCATTTTTACTGTTCCACTAACTTCCATAGCAACTGAGATACAAGAGATGTTTGTGAATTGAAAATTTTCAATTTCACCCTATATCTCAAAAACTAAGGGGGATAGCAAAATTCTGTTTGCGGCATCTTTCGTTTCACAAAAAAGTAGGACAGTATCACGAAAACCGCAACCCTCTATTGTTATTAATAATTGAGATACCCTGGCAAAGTGCCCAAAATGGGACACCCTGTACATACATACATACTTCATATTGATGCTAAGAAAAGATGCATCGTTTATTTTAAACTTATTTCGGAATTGGGGATTCAATGTTTGACGTTGAATGTGTGTTACATTTCCGCATCATCTCGATCATTGATTTATCACTCGCTAAACTAGTTTACACATCCAATCGTATAGTTTTACTGCCGCTGAAACAGTTAAACTGCATGTATGTATATGTAGTTGCTAGTTTGAAGTTTGTTAAAGCGAAAGTTTCCGTTCGAAATTGAATTCGTCGAGTTCTAAAGCTACTAGTACGACATGTCATTCCTAACATAAGTTATAAACTGTTAACGCTACCTTTTGAAATCAATTTACATTCAACTACGACTACACATGAATGAATTAATTCTACTGCTTTTATTAAGTTTAAAATATGTGGAAATTAATATAAGTTAAGAGATCGTTTGCAAGCTGCTCATTGAACTCTGATAATACTGGTCTTTCTTCTCATTGTCTCAATAACAGACACTCAATGGACTTTGATAACACCTCTATAATTGCTAATGAGTCTAACTATAGGAAACGTATGTTCCTAGAAATGTATTTGAGGAATTAATTTTCAGCAAGCTGGAAATCATTTTAAAACTTCTATTTGGTCCTAAATGTGTGTAATTTGAGTTTGCACCATCTCAGGTGGTGACCTTAACGTGTAGTAGCCGAAAAACCGCCAAATTTTTGCACCACGTGGAATAAAAGTTGTAGAATATAACTGCCTTAGTTTTTTAATTCAGTCACTTTTGAAACACTAAATTTTGCATCAATTTAAATTTCTACCTTTGTTCTTTCTTTGTTTTTCGCATTCCTGTTTCATCAAGGAATGCGAAAAACAAAGAAATCTGTGTTCTACGATTTATTCTCACCAGTGTCTGATCCACCAAACCTTGCATATTGTGCCATTGTAATTGATGGTGGTTTCCTTTTACATCGAGTGGTTTGGCAATCCAAGGAAAAATTTTCAACAATTCTCTTAAAATATGTGGACTACGTTAAGAAATACTACAATCCTGCCAGTACAACCATCGTTTTTTATGGCTATCCTGATGCGGCATCAGTAAAGAGTACCAAATCAGCTGAGCGGCTTCGCCGTAAAAGCAAGTACTCTTCTGAAAAAGTAGTGTTCACTGAAACGATGAACCATGCCGAAAGAACAATTTCTCTCCAACGACAATAACAAAGAACGGCTGATTTCTATGCTGCGTGAGAAATTGGTACAGAATGGGTATAAAGTAAGACAAAGTGTTGAGGATGCTGATTCAGTTGACAGATTACTTTGCGACGGTCTTCATAATCGGGGAGGACACCGATTTATTCATTCTATTAACCGCCAAAGCACCAAATTCATCCACCATTTACGTTATGAAACCTGGAAAGAGAACCTCTCAGAGCACCTTATTCTACTCTCCCAAATACTTCAACTTCTCGTCCGTTGTCAAACAGAATATTTTGTTCCTACATGCAACCAGTGGATGTGATACAACCTCTGCATTCTATCGCCAAGGGAAGTTGAAGTATGTCAAGCTTCTTCAAAAAAACACGACATTACAAGAGACTGTCAAGGTTTTCCGTCATGGAGATGCCAATCCTGAGGTTCTCATTTCAGCAGGTCAACGGTTCTTGGCAGCCCTCTATTCACCTCAGACAGATGAGACCTCCTTGGACCAAATCCGCTACGAGCCATTTTCAAGATCACTAACGCTTCTCTACCTCCAACGAATGCAGCCGCCGCCCAATATATTCCGCGGGTGTACCTTCAAATCTAGGGGTGGTATGATAGACCAAAGGATCCTCTGAGGTCGGACCTTGGCCTTCTCCCCATCATAAACACTAGGAATCCAGCACCAGTTGAAATTCTCAACATTGTTTCCTGCAAGTGTACAAAGGAGTGTATAGGGAAGTGCAGCTGTCGAAAAGTAGACATAAAATGTTCAAAAATATGCCTCAACTGCAACGGCCAGTCATGCTCGAATTCAGCATTCTTCGAGGATGAGTCTGTGACTTGATATACAACCGCGCCGACCGATCTTATCAGATGAAGGACCATCAACATCTAAGAAAATGCGTACATGAATGCTGCATGCCTAGCGATTTATATCATCTTTATATTCAAATTTTCATCAATAAACTTTAATTGTTTTTGTTAGTTCATTGCACCTAAACTAGCTGTGATTAATTTAGTTATTAAGAATTTAATAGTAATAATAACACACTTACTACAACTTTGATAAACTTAATATTGATTTTTTATTTGTACTACCTACTCGAATTTCTACTCAGGTTATGTATATTCCTTTAACATTGCACGACAATAAGAAGTGCTGTTTTGCTGCAAAATGTTGATATTTTTTGCCTTACATGACATAAAATTACTGAAAACGTCAAAAAAAACGATTTCGAGCTTTAAATGAATGTATTTAAAAACTAAGATATCTATGCAACGTGAAATTTTATTCCCTACAACTTTTATTCCACGTGTTTTTTCAATAGTAGTATCACTCTATTATCTATGGTAGAAGCTGTTTTCGAAATATGTGGTCTTGGAAAGCCGCTGAATGTAAGGTTGCGCCAAAATACGAAATTTTTTTTCGTTTTTAACATTTGATTTTGGCTAAACCACTAAACCGAATTTGATTTTTTAAATGTCAGTCGACGCAGAATTTAGTCCTCTCTATTTTTAAATAGAATGACATTTTCCGTCCGGCGCACCGTTTTCCAGCTACAAGCAAGAAAATAAAAAAGGTGCAAAAATTTGGTGATTTTTCGGCTACTAAAAGTTAAGCTCACCACCTGGGATGGTGCAGACTCAGATTACACTCATTTAGGACCAAATAGAGGTCTTAAAACGATTTCCAGCTTGCTGGAAATTAATTCCTCAAAATGGATTTTTTAGACTTAATTTTATTGGCCTACTAATAATACGATGAATTTTAGAACTGATTTGGATAACCTCAGTGAGATTTATATTTTATTATTTAGCATCAACAAAAAGGCTCTACATGTCAATCATCCCGAACCCACTGATCTCAATTACACTATTATAGTTATAGATTCAGATTAATTTTTGAATTTTCCGCTTAATTCCCAACCGGTTTTATTTACCGATATATCTAATAACATTTCAATTTTGACAAATCCATTTTTTGGTGTGACTATTCAAGTTTTGTAATGTTCTGAATTAAGGATTACATTGTTTTAGTGCTAGCTTCTTACTCTATAGCAAGTTTTTTCTAACTATTACTGTTCTTGTTTCCTTACATATTGTCTTGTTGTTGAAAGCTTAAGGTCAAGATTAATGAGTCTTATTTCTCTCGAAGAATTTACCGTTGGCTGCTAACCCCATTAATTAGGATTATCTTAATTTTGCGTTTAGTTATTGCTCCTAATTGTATAACAGAAGAATGAATTTAAATTCGGCTTCAACATTTTGCTGTCTGAACACAAAATACTCCCGAAGGGAACTCGGACAAAATGCCTATTGTGCCTATGCTGTGTTAGCTCTTTCGACCTGGTGATACTCAAACAAAAATGTCCGTTATGATTCCTGTGAGTAACCTCAACCTCAACCGCCTCTCCCAGTGTAGGTGCCACTGCAGATCTTCCTTTTTGCAAATAGTACTACAACGATTTTGTGTATATTGACGTTCGAGGCCTCATGCAGGTATCACAACCATATTTGATTCAAGACAGACTGCATACAGGTTGATACTAGACCGTCATGTTTGCCCCTTACAATGATTGGTATATCATCGGCCTATTCGTGTACATCAAAGCCTACTAAGGATTTTGCCTACAATAAAGGCGAGAACACCCCACACTGGTGGGTGGTTTCATAGTTACTATTTTTGCAATAGTGTCTCCTATGTTTGCTTTTGAGCATCGATTCGATCCATGATCCATTTGACAATGCCAAGCTCAATACCCTCTACTATGTCAATAAATGCACACAGAGCAATTTCCTGTCCAGAAATGCCCTTTCAATTTTATTGATCAGATAGTATACAGCAGTTTCCATGGAATTTCCTGCTTGATAAACAAACTATTCGCAATGAAGTATAGACACATCAAAAAAAAATCGTAATTAGAGTAGGCTATGTGAATGGATTGTTACTTTAGCCACTTTCACATAATGACATTTATTCCTTGACATTTAATTTGAGGTTATAAATTTGGTTACAATAAAATGTCAAATAATAAATGTCATTATGTGGTGGTGGCTAAAGCAACGATCAAAAGCATTTTCATAGCCTACACCAATTATGTTTTTTTTCGATGGCACGTTAGTTTTTCTAATAGAGTTCCACTTCGAATATGCAATTCTATTCATCTCTTCATTGATTTCAGTAAACAATTACCTCAAGCTAGTAGGACGATAGGATTTTGACCCTGCGGCAGGTCGTTTCCTAGTCTTAGGTATGAACACCACCCTAACTTGCGCCCAAAGTTGAGAAATATAAGTTAGGTAGAAGCTAGCTTTAAATACTTTGAGCACAACTGTTGGAATTTGCCCCAAGACCCCTTGTATTTAGTAGTATTAGAAATATTCCGTCTCTTCATGATGATTTGAAAGGTTAAAATGAATTAATAGCTCATCGTGTTTTGTTGGAACTGAATATCTAACTAGACATCCCATCAGTACCTTTCTATTCCAATGTTCTTGACCAATCTCAGTCCCAAGGGCTTTGATCAGTTTGTTAAGTGTTAAGATCGCCTGTTCTAGATGTCTTGATCAACTTTGCCCGTCTTTTTGGGATGGTATCTTAGAGAGCAGTGGCCAGTCAGAAGACCCGTAAGAGTCCTTAATTTTTTCCTGGTGAGATCAAGTCGTTTTTTATTGCTTTTTGGCAAGAAATTAATAAATTTCTTCCTTAATAACTTCCTTCTTGAGCTGCCTTTTGGGAACGCTAAAGCAGGATTCCGGTCCAATGAAATGCATGTCAGCGTCTTGCTTTGCAATTTCATCCGCCATATTATTTCGTTTGGTATTGGTGTGCCCTGGTGCCCACGTCAGGGATACCCTATTTGTTGTGGCTAATTGCTTAAAACGGCTTGACTATCGGTGCATATACAGGGTGAGGCATTAGTGCGTCAAAGCTCAATATATCCATTAATGTTAAAGATATCACAAAACGATATGTACAAAAATCATAAACAGTCTTAAGTTACATATTTTAAAATTAATGATGATGATTAATGATCAATGATTTTCAGACAAAATTGACCATAACTTCTGAAATACTCGGTATATCTTAATGAAAGCTTATATCGAAGGCATGAGGAAGATACGGTTAATCTGAATTTGAAAATGTATGTTTGGTTCACCATGGCAATATGAGACACTCTGTATATATGAAAATAATTTTAAAATATGTAGCTTAAGACTGTCTATGATTCTTGAACATCACATATTGTGATATTTTTAATATTAATGGATATAGTGAGCTTTGACGCACTAATGCCTCACCCTGTATATGGGTTTGCGCCTTCCAGGTTCTTGTTTAGGTTTCCCCGGACGCAAAAGTGTATGGCGTGTATTTCCATCTGGAAAATAGTTGAGGATGATCCTAGGGCTCTAAAGGGTTTGGTCTTAAGACCATGAAGCCCAATCCCAACCCCTTGGATTCATCTGTGTACCAGCCATCCGATCCATATCCGAATATAGGTTCACCAATGCTCCAGTCCTCGCGGTTCGGAAGTAGCGCCCTGAATGGTGTAATTGGATATTCATAGAGTCAGTTGGCTTGATTAGGGCATGTACCTTTTGACGGAAATTGCCTAGGATTACGACTCCTAATTGTCAAGGCCATTTCACAACTACATCACAGAAGCTTAAAAAAAGTCGATCCTGTCAGGATTAGGTGTCTTCAATACCCTCCTCGCATAACAAAGACCGGCTTAACAGATTTATTACACCTTAGATGTCTAATCAAATGGTATAATATTTTTACCTTCATCACCAAATAGAAAAAAAGCAGTTTTATCGAATATGAAGGCTACAAAAGCTGTCACTGATAGAACAAACACTGGAGTTATTATTTAATTATAATTAATTAATTTAATTAGTGAAAGGAAGACGGTTGTTATATTAAGCAAGTTCTAGCTCGCTTTCGCCGTGAAATAACAGGTAAAACAAAATTCAATCTACATCAACGAATACAATACGGATATTTTGACGTATTTCATTCGTACGTATGCTAGCTAGGCAAATTCTCCAGACACATTTGTTTCAATTAGTCAGGAGGGATCACAGAAACCAATTAGTATGTGACAGAAATCTAATTTACAATGTTTGTATATAGGAGAGTGTAATTATTTACCCGACAACATAGCTTTAAACGGCGAAATCTTCAACCCACGCGATGTATAAATAAATAAACTCTTGCATACATATATGATATGTACATATCTTTAATTAATTCTGATACAGCCAAATATATCTGAGGTAATGCGATCTGGGTGTTTCAATTTGACTGCAGGACTGATAACGAGTAACGATTTGGTTGCTCAATATAGTAATTCGACTTCTCCTCATCGGGAATTCACGTCGTAACCTGAATATCTGCTTAGTAGGTAACGTGTAAATAAAAACCGTCGGTACCGTTGGAAATCAATCTTTATGAAAGCGCCAGCTCATCAAGTCGAGTATGATTCATTTATCATTTTTCCTCGCCTCGTTCTGATCGCGACGAACTTGATATATTACGTGGTGTAGTGTTTCGATGAACGTGTGTGTGTGTGTGCACCAGTGTTGTAATTAATTTATCACCGAAGCTCGAGGAAGCTTTCGGCAGAAATCTATTTTCAATACAATATTGGTAAAAGAGATATACGCTGCTTTATATAAAGCTAAACTGTCAACGGCAGTGTATTTCTCTTCATTAATATGTGCAGCGCGAGAACGCCAAAATTGGATTTATAAAGATAGATTCGATATCTTTCGTTGTGACGCAAGTCTCTTCCTTGTATACCTATGCAGATATTTTTCTTTTTGTTTTATAAATAAAAATGATACTTTTTAACGCGTTGCTCATTTCGCGCCGCTATGCTTAATATGTAAAGGGTCGATGTTGGCAGCAGCCTGTGCCGGCCAAGTTGTTTTCGTGGTGTCTGTCAAACCTATCGTTTACTATTCACTCACTATTCAAATCACCATGACAAGTTACATGATTTAGCAGCACGTCCAAACAATAAAACTCTATTATCAAAATGACTGTTTGTTAGTTGCGCCCATTCTACGTCAGATACGTCAATATCAGCTCATGCATCAAAAGCAAATGATTTAAATTTTGTTTTAAAGGCAGCAGCTTCATCACCATCTAGGGCTACTAAAATGAGAGGTGTTTTAATCTCCAATGACAAGAAACCATTATTAGTTTTGATAGAAAACAATTTAACAAAGCAACAGTATATAAACATTAGGGATATGAGCAAGTCACGAAACTGTGATATTTATCCACATTACCAAGAAATCCAAGAATGCAAACTACAATGCCGGCCTGAGGAGCTGTCGGTAACAGAATCATCAGCACAAACTCCTCTGCAGAGCTTGGTTAACCATGCAGCAAAAAGAATTTTATCATACCAAGAAGAAGTTTTGATGCAAATATCTGACCTGAATGAAGTCGCATTGGTTTTTAGTTATGGCTTTGACGGTTCCACAGAACAAAGCTTATTTAAACAAATATTTTGCAGCAATGCCCCAGAAAGTTTAGATAACTCTAGATTAACCGTACACCTCAATCTGTTCGTTTTTGCCGGCCACTTAAAATTGAATTTATAAAAGAAACCAAGGGACATATTTTGAAAGAAAAAAAGAATCTGGATGAGCAAATAAGAAATCTTGAGCCCTTAGAATATTTTTTGATTAATGGTAGAAAGATATCAGTAAAGTATGAACTAATTATGACGTTCACTGATGGCGAAGTTTTGAACCTGTTTACGGAAACACAGTCTTCTCAGTCGTGCCCAATATGCGGTGGAAATCCGAAGCAGTTTTTATCAATACATAATTAAAGCTCAATGGAGTTTCAGCCAAAATTAAATTCATTAAAGTATGTCATGTATAGACTTAATATTAAAAAAAAACGGCAAGTTCGAAGTGCTGAGGACAAAGTACTAATACCACAAAGAAAATGTGAGATTCAACAACAATTGTGGCAGAAAATGGGTTTTTATGCCCATAAGCCGAAAAGTAACTGGAGTGGCTCAACGAACGATGGCAATACGGCACTAAGAGCATTTTCAAATCCGAAATTATTTGCGTCTATAACAAACGTTAACATCGAGTTTTTAAAACACTTGCAAGTCATACTAATTGCTATTTCTTGCAATTTTGAGCTAAGTATCGAAAACTTCAAGAGTTTTTGCTATGCAACCACTCTAGACAACATAATATATCTGATGTTTTTAATAGAGCCATGGATTCTTGTGATCCATTCTTGTCAAGTATTTGTCTAAAGAACCGCTTTTCGGCAAAGAAAAGTTTGCATCTCCCAAGGGAAGTGATTTCTCTTTTAAAGATTCCTAATATCCCTGAGTGTCAATTGCCGACTTCGCCAAGTAGTATCATAAATGAAGATTTATCTGATTTCGAAGAGGAGCAGGAAGTTGTGTCTGATTTAGTGCGGTGCCGGTGGTGTCATTGGTCGACACTATTTTGTAAACGACGTTGGTGAGGCTATCACTGTCAATGGCAAGCATTACAGATCGATGATAACCGATTTCTTTTGTCCATAATTGAACGCTATGGACGTGACGATAATCTGTATTGCTTAGTAGGAAATGAAACTTTTAATTATCACTGTTCTCGAAACACGTGTCCCGAGTAATCAATCAAAGTTGTGACGTTTGGTGATACCGATGTTATAGACGATATCTAATGTTAAGTTTCATCAGACGCAAGAATATTTATACTATGAATCATGCTCATCATCTTCTTCGGTGCCATTTTACTCCGGCAATGACGGGTGCTATATTTGATTGCATTTTTATGTACAGTTATGGCTCAATGCCTTAGTATTTACCATATCCAACAACTCATTCTTGCGATTACATGATCAAGCTTAATTTCCCTTTCCTCAATGCCCTTTATATACATTAATGAAAGGTACAGGTCGACCAGAATCTCGTGGTAGTTGCGCTTCAGTCAGGGAAGTTGGGTAAAAGTATGACATTGCAGCACTCAACTGTGATTTGCACACTGATGTAAGAGGCTTATGTGTTGGTGGTGTATTAGCTGAGAGGGCTTGTTATATTGTTACATTAACAATAGATCACTACCACGGCTTTCTACTCGACCTGTAACTCATTGTTTTCTCACTTCTCATATACCCTATAGACATTTTATTGGATTTGTATTTAATTATATGCTTCTAGGTTCTTTGTTTACATTGTTCATAATTCACTTTAGGTAGTTGCATTTTAATATGTTTCAAACAAACAATGACAAGATATTGACCAAATAAATTAAACTGTATACTTACCTGATGTCTAAAATTTGTTTTACACATAACATTCTATTAGTTTACTCAGAAATACGCAAAAAATCCAACTTTTTAAAATTCTCAGGAAAATAAATTAATCTAACACCAATACGGAGAGAGCGTTGTAAATATAAATAAGTGTAATTAACTAATTCCATTTCATCCGCGTGGAAAACACTCACTAGAGACAGATACCATCACAACGTAAGAAAAAAAAACGACAGTCTTATCGTCTATCACCGACACTAATTGTTTCCCAGATAATTCTAATGTGATTTTATGATTAATTAGCTTTCCCGTCTCGAAATGTAATTTTTAGAGTGCCGAGTAAATTTCATGCACGACGCAATCGAAGCAGTCGGCCGAACGGAAGGGAAGAAAAACGGGAAAATCATCGTACCCGGGCGGGGTGGAGGAAGGGGGAAAAACGGAAAGGGTATAAGGGAAAACGTGACAGGAACGGGCGACACTCAGGTTTGATAGGATGAAGTGTAGTAGGCGAAGCAGAAGGAAATTGGTGGCGAGGGTATCGGAGCGTGTTAACATTGCAATAATGAGATCATCCACTTACCGGTAACTAAGTTGGCGTGATGAAACTGGCACACGGCGTCCGCTTCATACCATGAGATGCGATCTCTGAAGTAGCGGTAGAAGACGGGGAATCCCTCTTCAGGCAGTACCCAGGTATTACTGATGTTCACCTGGAATGATTTTTCTTCTTATTAACGTCGCACACGTTTACTGACAACCCTAGATAGATAATAAACTTCCGGTGTTTACATTCTTATTTTGTTTGAAGATTAACGTAATCTTGTAAGGAGGAAACGAGTAGAGCAGAGGACGGCTGGTATCTAATTTATTTTTTTTCTTTGTTTGTCTCAATTTCCAAGTTTATTTGTTCTGGAAATTGGGCGTGCCTAAAATAACAAACCGGTATTATCTCTTGCTTCTAGCTATGAGTAGTGTACCTTTGATTAACTTAAATCAATTATAGTCGATGTTATTAATTGAAGAAATTAATTGAAAGTTAATTCAATTCAGGCAATATAATGGTGTGACCAACTCAAAATAATATTGTTAATATTTTAATGGAAACGTGTTTTAAAGTTGTTAATGACACGGCTGCACAACAAAAATATATTTTTTGGAGTTTTTAGTTTTTGGGGCTGCTGAATCCGAATCCGGGGTCAAAAAAACTCCCAACATTTCGGGGTTTCGGCAAAACCTGAAAAACTCTCTAATCTAAGCTATTTAACACTGTATCGCTTTGACTGAAGCCTTAAACTAAAAACCCAATTAGTTAAAGCCTATAACCTCATAAATCCGTAACTCTATTAACCAATATCCATAAAAAAAAAACCATGGAGCCCATGACGTCTTAACCCCTCAACCTAATAACTTTGAAAAACTCTGGAATCTAAGTACTTAAGCACTGAAACTTTTTGATTTAACCTGTTAACCAAAAAACCCATCAGTTCAAGCTCATAACACCAATAACCTCATAAAATAAAGATGGGGCCGTCGACCTCGCTTTAGCGTCCAACAGAAATCCGCCATCATATTTTCATCCCATCTTCCTTGATATCAATTTTCCATGACTTTTATATCTTGGTGAAAGCGTTCGCCCTGCTTCTTTACCCACCATTATTTGACAAATGAAATTGCTGAAAAAAGCTAACTTGCACCTTATCTCCAGCAAGGAAATTCTAAGCGGATCACAGTTAAAGATGCTCAATAATATAATATGCATGAAGAGAAGTCCGCGCAGAAGTTGAAAAAGTGTAGTGCTAGCTTCCTAAAATCTTCAACCATTTTGGCAACAATCTTTTTATACTTTGGACTTTTATTACCCAAAAAAATTGGTGCCACATCTTTAAAACCAAGCTAGGCTGCCTTCTCAAGTCGATCCATCGAATATTCCTTCTTTTAATTTAGCATCAGAGAGCGTCGAGAATTTCGATTGGAGATATTAAAAACATAGTTCTAATTTATCCAAGGTTTTAACGGATTGTTTCATGAGACCATGCAACGAATGAGCGAATGAGAATTTTTGATGAATCCACAAGAGATTCATTGATGACCTTATTAGAACCTGGAATTAGCAATGTTAAATAGGTCAGATTATGGTTTTTTTTTGAAGTTATGCCAAAACCCTGACGAAAGATGATCCCTGCGTCATGAATTACATTTGTATGAATCAAATCAATACTTCGGCGTCATGTTAAATACTGTAAATATCAAAATGAATATGGCAGCTATCACATTTTTCATTTTTGGGTTAAGTATGTAGGGATTTATTGACAGGCCCTAAACATGTAAATCAAGCTCTTGCAATTGTACCTACCGTAATGTTCTACTATGTATTGCCATTATAGTTAAAAAATAAATGACTAATATAATAAATGAAAAATTGTTAAACGAATACGTATTTGCAAGGACGAAATCAATGACAGTTCCATCAAATGTCTATGGAGATGCATTGTCAAATGTATGTCAAATTTTTAAGTAAAGAAGCGGAGAAGCTTAAGCGCAGACAACGAACTAATCTCGTCTTTGTCTTATTCAAGTGAATTGCACGAACCGTACGTCTGTGCTAGGCAAAGTTTCGAAATACAAACTGTCATCCAGGCTGTCCTTGTCAAACAAATACATATTCGGATATGAAAATTATTCTTTGAATGTCGTTGATTGAGTTTGTGATTACAACTATATACAGGGTTTCCACGGCCAAGTGGGGCGTAGGGAGAATACATATAAAATCGGTTTTCGGTGAATGAACCTCTCCACAATCATAGTACAAAGAGAGTCATTTTAATAAAGCCAAAAAATTATTATTTTTAAATCTATTGTTAGTGAATTCCTAATAAGGCTTTTAACACGTGAGTGGCGTAATGGTTCACGCGACGGCTTAATAACGCAAATGCACGGATTGTTTAGGGTTCGAATCCCGGCAGATTAGTTTTATTTTTTATTTTTATCTTCAATAATAATGCTACAAATTCAATAACACTACAAAAATCAGAGATTTTGAAGACTATGAAATCGATTTTTTGAGGAAAGGTAAATAATGAATAATTTTTACAACAAAAATGATCACGTGCTATTATATTATTAGATTTTTAATTGTTACTAACGACGAATCATTTGTCAAAATAAACAACAACACTTAATCAAGATTAAAAAAAAATAAAAAATAAAATTCATTTCTCGGATTCGAACCCCAAACAATATGTGCCTTACGTTATTAAGGCGTCGCGTGAACGTCTGCGCCACGGCCGCTTGCACTAATTTACGTGTTAAAAGCCTTATTAAGAATTCACGTACAATAGCTTTAAAAATAATAATTTTTTTGGCTTTATTAAAATGACTTTCTTTGTACTATGATTGTGGAAATGTTCATTGTTAACCCAGTTTTCATATTCGGCACTTAAATTTGGATGAAGTAGTATTAGGGAGATAATATTCACCGAAAACCGATTTTATATGTATTCTCCCTATGTCCCACTCGGCCGTGGAAACCCTGTACATATATGTATTGTGTGAACCTACTGGATTGATTCTAGGTTCTTACTAACGTTTTTGTGTTTCTTTAGACTAGCTTCAATCGGTTTGTCAACATTGGTTCTAATCGACTTGTCATTAAATAGTATTTGTTTGTGACAGGCAATACGCCAACGCAAATTAAAGAAGGGGAGCGGGGGAGGGGGCTAAATCAGAATTTTGGCGCTGCTTAATTGTTATAGATAAAACTTGGATACACCATTATACGCCCGAAACAAAAATACAATCAAAACAGTGCAGTGAGAAGAGGGAATGGACCCAAAAAAAAAAAAAAGCAGAAACTGTTTATTCTGCTAGAAAAATATTGGCGATTGTTTTTTGTGATAGTCATGGAGATATCTTAATCGATTATCTTCAAACTGGAAAAAAACCATTACAGGAGTATATTACGCAGGATTATTTGAAAAGCTAAAGACCGGAATTGCTGAAAAACGGTCACATTTGTCTCACACCTCAGCACTTGCCACGTCGAAAATCCACGAATTACGGTTTGAACTGGCTAACCACCCTCCTTACTCGCCAGATCTAACCCCAAGTGACTTATTTTTAGTCTCTAATCTAAAAATTGCGTTCGAAGGACAGATATTTTTGCCCAAACGAGGAGGTCATCACTTTCGTAAACAGTGAGGAGAGGAGAAAGATGTCGAGTACTATGTGACCGGATTGAAGAGATGGGTGCATCGCTGGGAGAAGAATGTAGAAGAATAAAAATACATTTTAGGATAAAATGTCTTCTGTTTTTGTTAGATTGGAAACTTGCTAAAATTATAAATTATTTTCCTCATAAGCTTTGTAATTGCATTGTTACTAGCATGAATAAATCGATATGGCCATGAAACTATTATTACAAGTTTGGCTTAAATCTTTCATTATTATTTTTATGATCAATTAAGTATTTTGTGAGGTGCATTACGACTGTCATCTATAAGGGCTTAAATTGAATAATGGTTTTGTGTTAGTTTGGTTTTGTCTTTTTTTTCACAGTACCAGTGACAATAATTCTCCATTTGCAGGTGATGCCATCATAACTGAGATGCTTATTATAAATCAATCAATTAATCTTCTATAACTTTGGGGTTTCCAGGACAGGTCAGAAAGTGTTCTTTAAAGGAAATCCCCATTCTACAGATTTTAAAATACCAGCTACTGACTTAGTTTCTTCCATGGAGAATATGAATGGAATGGTAAATCAGTCATCTGGGGGTCATGACCTTGAGCATTACTTTTACAACCTACCGACACCGTCTTTGTTGTGAGTTCTCCATCATGTTTGTGGATTACCTCAGGGTCACTATACACACAACGAAGATCATTATGAAATTGTTAGAAAAGAAACTTAACAAGCAGGTCCATTCCTATTTACATGTCTCTCAAAAAAAAAAAAACTGAATAAAAAGGAGTTTATTTCAAAATATGCAAATTAAGTTAGTGTTCAAAAATTGTGGATTGAGCAATTAATCAATACTTTAATAATTAAAAACTTAATATTTGGTGAAACCCTCTTAAGCTAAATAAATCAAATCTTTCGTAAAAAAATCCATTGTTCCATTAACGATATTGTCGTTGCTGATTTTCTTTTTTTTCCCCACGCCCGTCGTAAGAACCAAATTAAGTTGACCCCCATTTAGTTCTTTTTTCCGCGCTGCATAAAGCTCAAAGCTAAAATAACAACGTCCATGCAATCTAGAACGTAATTAGTTTAAAACGCTGAATTTAGTATCCATAAATTTTCTAACTTAATTGATCCTCCAATTTGCATAGAGTACGTTACCATAATATGCTCGTCCGAGCAGAGTACATCCGGGCGAAAAGAGGTCATTGTTGAAGAAATTTGAAAGTCTATTCGCATTTTCGGGATAAATTAGTGCTTGGTTAAGAGAGCCAAAGCGAATTCCCTTAAAAGCTTAATTTATTTGAAAGGTATCATCGGTCTTATCTCAGATGGATGATATTTAAACTTGCCGTCGAAAGATATCGAATAACATTTCGGTATATTCAAGAGTTATCTCTTAGAAAGCTGCTGCAATAATATATTAGCGGCATTTATTACTACAGTCGTAATAACCAAATAACTTCCTCCGCGAAGTGCTCGTAAGAAACAAGTAGGCCGGAATTAAAGTTAATAGTTCTTTTATTAGTCCCATCATGGAACATTACCTCGCCAAGAAAGTACTTATTAGATAATACTCTCTAACTCTTAATACGTTTACCGTAAATGGTAGCGCGTCTTAGCTTCTTAGCGCTCAGAAATAGCGCCAAGATATATTATTAGATGACGGTAAAACTATAATTAAATTTTATACAATTTGAGCGCCTTCAGCGTGCTACAACTTAATACAACTTGATAAAGCTCCGAATCTTTCCTAATCGATGTGTGTGTCCTACCGGCGAATAATTCCGACTTAATTAAATCCGAACGTTATTGGAACTCCATCGATTTCGGTCGAATTGGTTTTCGCTATCTTTGACGCGTTTTCTGCAAGAATAACTTCCGAAAGTTTTCTAATGGATGTCAACTGTTTTGATAACGGTTGCTCGAATGTGACAGTATCAGCTGTTCGACAACAAACAAGTATATATACAGGGTGTAAAAAAATTACACCGACAAACTTTGATGGAAAACTGATAACGTTAAAACAAACAGTTTTTATATTTTTTTTTTAAATGTCATAATTGATCTATTGGAATCAGTATGTGCGTCATTCTTTCGAAGTGTAAACAAGATATTTTTGAGCTCTGACTATGTCAACTTTCGTGCCTACAAAACCCCATTCGCAGGAAGCTTTCCTTTTTTGTTTTCAACTGAAGCCGTGTGAGGCTTATGGAAAACATTCTCCGTCACTTTCCACTTATGAATTTTGATTTAGACGGTTCAAAAGTGGTGATTTTGATACAAGCGACAAAGAGCGTGAGGGAAGGCCAACAATGTTTGAAGACGCTGAATTGGAGGTTTTATTGGACGAAGACTCAAAAATACCTTGCTGAGTCTTTGGGAGTGACTCGACAAATTATTTTACTGCGTCTAAAGAACATGGGTATGATCCTGAAAATAGTAAATTGGGTTTTATATGAATTGAAACCAAGAGACATCGAAACGCGATTTTCAATGCCTGAAATGCTGCTTCAACGGTTCAAAGGAAAGTCGTCTCCACCGTATCGTTACTGAAGACAAAATATCGATCTATTGTAACAACACTAAACGCAGGAAATCATAAACGAGATATGGTAGAAAAGTAATGAGACTGACAACACTGCAAGTGATCTGGCAACGCTCAGTGCCAGTTTCAACTCGTTCCGTTAACGACGTGATTTTTGTGACTGCTATTAGCGAAGTTGTGTTTTGTTGTATTAAAACATGCCTCCTATGGAAAACATTCTTTATCCCGAGCTCAAATTTTTCGCTGGAACAAATCATTTTTGGAAGGCAGAGAACACATTGAAGATGAAAACCGTTCAGGGAGGCCTTCAACTTCTAAAACCGATGAAAACATTGAACGTGTCAACACTCTAGTGAGATCAGACCGTCGTTTAACATTAAGAATGTTGAGTGAACGACTAAATTTGAACAGATTTACTATTCATCAAATTTTGACTGAACATTTGCCAAAATTGTGCCGAAAAACTCACAATTGAGCACAAGGACATTCGCAAAAACCAGTGCCTTGATCTTCTTGACAGAATCGCTAATGAGCAAGATTTCTTTAGTCGTGTGATCACAGGTGATGAAGACCAAAAGGTAAAGTCAAGAGTGGCACACTGTAAACTCTCCTCGACCAAAGAAAGCTTGAATGAGCAAACCGAAGATAAAATCAATGCTGATTGTTTTTTTTTTTTACAAAACGGGAATCGTCTACAAAGAATTTGTTCCTCCATGACAAACTGTCAACCAAGTTTTTTTATAAACACGTCCTTGAAAGGCTCAGAAAAAGACATTGCAGACAAATGGATGCTCCATCATGACAACGCCCCATATCACACTGCCCTCTCCATAACAGAATTTTCACCTCAAAAGGCAGCTCCCCTATTCACCTGACCTCAGTCGCTCTGACTTTTTCCTTTCTCCTAAACTGAAAAATGTCTTTAAAGGATGTCATTTCGGGACTTAAATAAAAAATCAGTCTCATTACTTTTCTACCACACCTCGCACGAGGCCCGACCAACTCAGCACATCGACTCCAAAACCGAATATCGATTGATAGAAGGTGATCCTGTATATTTGGAGAGATCAGAAGGGTGTCGTATATTATAAGCTGCTAAAACCGGGTAAAACTCATCAACAATGAACAGTGAACCAAAAACGGCCGGAATGGGCGACCAGACACGAGTCATTGATCTTGCATCATACCAAGTCTTACCCCACCCATCGTATAGCAAAAAAATTCGAGTTAAGAGCTCAAGTTAATAAAATTCAATAAACATGTTGATCATAGAAGGGAACAACTCACAACCTATTACACTCCTGTACAGAATGGTAGAAGTGACCGTGAAATTAAGACTTTGGAAGATTGATGTTGTTTACTTAGAATTTGCCACTGGAGTGTCCAAATCTTTGATTTGTGAATGATATCGAATATCAATTTTGCAAATCAAACCAGTAGCACACATGGAAATCAAACTGTTGCTGCATAATTATTTGTCTGGTCGTCTGCAAGCAGTTAAAATAGACAATCACATTTCCGAATTTAAGCCGATCAGCACGGGTGTCCCTCAGGGTTCCATTCTGAGTCCTCTTTTATTTTCGGTTTACATTTCAAACTTATTCTCTTGCCTTCTACATTGCCAACACCATTGTTATGCTGATGATGCGCAAATTTACATTTCTTGCCCACCAGATGAGGTACCCTTCGCAACTGCGTTGTTGAACGAGCTCAAACCTTAACCTAGACGATATCCGAATTCAGATTAATAATGTGCGCATTCTCATCGTGGAGACTGTCAGGAATCTTGGTCTGCATATGGACAAATCGCTGCGTTTTACTCATCATATTTCTAAGTGCATACAACGTGCTTATGTGGCTTTAAAGATGATCTATCCACATAGGCGCGTTTTAAATCAACGAATTAACCCCCATTTATGCGATTCTCTCGTTTTGTCCCAAATGAATTATTGCGATGTGATATATGACCAACGCATTGATGTTGCTACTAAGATACGCATTCAGCGCTTGCAGAATTCCTGTCTTCGATTAATTTTTGGTATTAGGAAATTTGACAGAATAAGTCATAAACTTAACGACGTTAATTGGTTCAATATGGAGAACCGTAGGTTTCTGCATAGCGCATGTTTATTTCATAAAATTGTACTGTATAAAACACCTACTTATCTTTATGATAAGATTATGTTTCGTACCGATGTACACCATCTGAATCTGAGGTACAGGGGCCTTCTAACTCCGCCTATTCACAAACTTTCCACTTTTAAAAGGTCATTCTCATATGTTATTAGCAAATTGTATAACTCTATTCCACCTAGTTTAAAATCCCTGTCACCTCTGTCATTTAAAGTATCTCTTCGCAGACATTTACTGCAATTGAGTCCTTGACGGTTTGACTGCTCATGTGCGTGCGCATATTGCTTTCTTTTTCCCTTGTTCATTTTAAGACTATGATATACCATAATTTTGTGTAAATCTATGCCTCCGTGGTTTGATGATGTTGTGGCTCGCATTGACATATTCCTTTTCTTTTGTGGTTGTTTCTTTTTGTTTTTTTTCTCGTATTTATTGTGTTGTACTTTTTCTTGTTTTCTTTTTCTCTTCCTCCTTAGTGGTTAAGTTGATCAGCATTGCTGGACTTCGCCCTTTGATGTACGTATGACAGAATTGCGTCTTATATTTATATATTTTTTTATATAGATTGTTATATTGTTTTGTTGTGTACATCAATAAAGTTTATTATTATTATTAAATCTTCATTCATTCCAGCTATTTCAGATGACAATTTAGGGGTTGCAAAAATTCGTCTAGCTGTATTGCCATTATTTGTTGTACCAAATTCTTGTTCACGAATATCAGCAATAAGTCCCATTTTTTTGATGGTCGATCGCAGTAAACAGATTCAGGAAAAATATTTTTTTCTTGTGGCCAAACATTATATTTTTTCATAAAAACACTTGATGTTCTATTGGACGATTTCCAATATTGAAAATATCTTGGAAAAAAACATGTGTTCAAGCCAATACAAAATATTGTCGATTTGTCATCATTCTTTATAGCGACTTCATGTAATCCGAATCGTCTTAAATTGTGACATGTTTTGCTAGCAGCTATTGCCATACCAATATCTGCCAAACGGATCAATAGCCGCGGTGGTTAGACGGCTGACTATCGTTGTGACTTTTTTCTCGGAGAATTGGATTCCGATCTACCTACCATTCGCTGCTGGGAGCGAAGTGATTAACAGCGCGGCATTATAAAAGGCTGTCACAAGAAGTCACTACAACTTTACACCCACTACACACATAAAAAAGGGCCGATTGTGGCCACTGTGGCCACTTATGGCTTCTAGGTATTGTTTTAGACTACTCACTCCATTGAATTTTGACGAAGCCTCATCAATAATGTGAAAAGTACTGTCGCTTTCTGCTTGGAAGAATGTGTGCGTCGAACACAATAGCACTTCACATCCATGCAATAAACTTTGTGAGTTTCATCTGGTTTTTGTTGAGAATTGAAGTATAATTTGAAAGATATGAAATTGAGTCTGTTCCTGGAAAATGTTTGTTTGATTATTTTGTTCCAGAGTGAAGTATTTGAGACCAGCACAATTACATTATGTGCTGGTCTCTTCTTATTGTAAGTCAATAAAATACAATCAAATAAAGAGACGCTTAGGCAATAGTTTGAGGAAAACATCAAGCTCAGAGAATGATGCATCGATTTGTGCAAAAATCGCGTAAAGCTTTCCAGTTGGAATACGTAGCCAAAATTCTGATCTACGAAATCGTCCCACGTCGCATCCATTATGTTACAACTTTTCAAAAAAGACTATTGCAACAAAAACACAATCTTTTACAACCACTCTAATGTCAGAGCGCACAGAATAATTTGCATAAAGTTTCAACTCAAAGTTGAGTTTCAACTGATCGGGTGCCAAGTGAGGTTTTCTTTTATATGTTCTGAATAAGCAAATATTGGCAGCTAATTTTGTTGAATTTACAAAGCCAGACAGCTAATCTACGCATAAATGAGGTAATTACCGTGTAGGGTTGTTTAGAACTAAACTTAATCCTCTATTTAAGGCAATTTTTTATAATCCGATTACCTGTTACAAACAATTAATTTTCTTGCACCGGGTAAACATTATCCAATAATAAGTAATCCGACTTTATAATACATTTAGCAATGTATAATAATATTTTAATGACATCAATAAATAAGCGCATTTGCTTGTGGTACAATCTTTTTAATTACACCGTAATTTCTATACGCAGAAATGTCTCAATTTTACTGAACTTTGAAAACAAATATAGAGAAACTGTAAATCAGATGCATATTATTTACATCACTAAATAGAGCAACTATTCAAAATTAAACTACTGCAATTTTAACTTTGTATGACGGAGTTTTTTTTTTTAATCCTAGACTATTGCAAAAAAAAAAAAAATCAAATTATTTCGGATTGTAAAACAGTCTTCTTAATGAATATTAATTTGAGCACATTTAATAATAAATCTAGACATAATAATCCGAATACGAAAACAACCTTAATCGAAAAATACACTTTAGCTGCCGGAATTCCATTCGACATACATAGGCAGAGCTTAAAAAAAAAATTGTAAGATATTTGTTTTTGCTTCCCTGCTTGGTTATATAGGATAACACACAAGAATTTCGAACAAAACGAGCGAAGTTTTTGCGATACCCTTTTTGTTCGACCCGTTATACTTTGCCCATATCGACGTCGTTGTAAGGCAGCTCCGAGGCATTTTTTTTTCTCCTCGTACACCATCAGTTATGATATTGTCACGCACGGATTTTTTGTTGCGTTCGCGAGCCTTTCAATGAAGAAAGTTTTCTGTGTATTACGCTAGTAGCGATATGTTATACTAGCGGGAGCCGCTTAATAATCGTAAATGACGAAATGGAGCTTTCGTATCTTTTATTCTATGTAAATATATATTTTATTTAAAAAAAATTGGGGTAATAGTTTTATTATTGTACTATTTTTATAGCTTGTAATTAAAATTAAAAATACAAACACAACAAAGAAAGAAATCAAATCTTCCCCGTTGGCCCACACCCTTTTTCACATTCTTCAAACAACTCACGAACAAAAAAAACAATATCGCAATTCCCTCCTGACGATGAATAGACGATGCGCATTCCGAACCCTTTTTGTTCGAAATCGCACGTGTTAGCCCAAAAATTTTTCCCATTGTTTCCTTTCTGTTTCGCTCCGATACTCGTCAAAGATTTACAGCCATGAAAGACCAATAGAAGAGACAAAGCGTCAAGGAAGAATCCGCATCAAAAACTTTTAACATAAGTCACCTGATAACTTTTTCCCTCGAGCTGTGAGGGTGTTCGCTAAGCTGCACAAAAAAAAAGTCCGAAGGAAACAATGAATGATAAATGAAACCGGAAGAGGAAAGACCTGTATCTCACTGAAATAAATACTATCAAGATTATTACGGATTAGCAAGCTCTGTAAAAAAGAGCAAAAATAAAAGAAAAATCTCGTTTTATAAAGTCCTTCTTGCATTATAATCATAATAGAAACTATATAACAACTATGTACATACATAAATAAAAAAAATTTCAAAATAATTGCGACCAAGTTTAATATTTTTAACTTACCGCTCTAGCTGACACGTCGGTAAAGATCGTGGCCGCAACTACAAACAACAAAGCTACACGAGCTTCCATGTTTCACGATTGATATCGCGCGCTCAACTGAAAGCTTCGAAAGCTCGCTTAATAAGCGAATGCCGCATAAATCCGCGCAAGTTCGTACCGAGTCCTACTACAGGTGGCGCTGCAATATCAAGGCAGGATGCATATCGATAAAAAAGCAAATTAGACGTTAGCAACACCTCCGGAAGGTTTCTGTACGCAAGTGCAGGGATGTTTCGCTAGAGTGGGAATAAGGTTTGCTTCGTATAAATTACAGATTTCTATCGTTGAAATATTGATAAAGGAAACCGTATTTATTTAATTAAAATCATATCATTGCCTATATAACTATATCACTATACAGGCTGTTACAAATTCGCAGGTCACCATTGGGATCTCGAAAACCGAAAAACCGCAAAACACACTTGTCTTTTTTCTTCTGTTCTGAAGTTATTATTGCGGGGATGAAAACTAGATTCATACATTCTACAGGCACTTTTTTGAACTCTTTACGAAGGTGTTATTAGATTTTGCTTAAAGCGTTTCGTCTCGCTTTGACCACCATCAACTTCATTTTTTCTTATGGCCGCCATATTAGATCTTGGCATCATTAAATAGATCACGTATCCTCATTAAAGAAAGTTAAATGGCTATAAATGCAGAAAATGTTAAAAATAACAGTACTAAGAAAAATATGGTGTGCTGTGACCACAAAAATTAAACGTTTTGACATATCTCCGCATAGTTTAGTTTATTTACTGTTTAATCCTACTGAAAATCGTTTTACTTATTACAATGTATTTTTCCGATGAAGAAAAACGCGACATGTTAAAGTGTTATTATGCTAATTACAGCAATTCAGTAATAGCGAGCGCAATTTACTTTCAACAATATCCAGAAAGACAACAACCACATAGAACATTCTTTAGTAAATTAGAAACATTTCTCTTTATGGATCTTTTCGTAAAATTCGAAAGAAGTATGGAGATCGCTCTAATAATAATGAGAATGAACAAATTTTAGAAGAGGTAATTAATAGTTTTTATTTTTTTAATACATAATATTATCTTAACTGTTAGTTAAGCGTTAAAAGCGTATAGTTTAAATAAAAGTCCAGTTAAGAGCTGTTTTAACAGTTTCAATTTTCTTTTATAATTTCTTCTTTTAGATTAACAATAACTTTTCAATTCTACCCGACAAGTTGCAAACACTATCAATGCCGCGCATCATGTTAAAATTTGGAGACTCTTGAGAAAGAACAATTACAAATGCTACAAAATACACGTTTCGCACGCTTTATTTCCTGGGGATACCGAAAGACGTTTAGAATGGTGTCATTGGCTTAGCAATAGAGACGGCAATTTTTTAAATAACATTGCCCCGCACATTGGGAGTACTATAAACAATTGCGTAACTTGACTAATACTACTATTAAATTAGAGAAGAAAGCCTATTTCGAATTTTAGCATTTACAACATCTGGGACTGTCACGGGGGAAGAAGGTTGATATTCCTGATTCCTTACGGGATGCTGATGGGATTAACGACTATTTCGTCAATTCTATTCCAAAAGTATGTGCTCTACTGACTACAATTAACTCGCCTCTTCATTGTTCGTCAATATTTTCCTTTGCTACGGTGGACATTCCGGTGGTTGCGAGCATGATGGATGGCATTAATTGGACAGGATGGTCTTGGTATTCTCATGATAAGAATGTGTTGTCCGTATATATTACCTTTCCTTATCAATATCATAAATTCATGTATCACTGAATGTAAATTTCCCAGTAAATGGAAACACGCATCGATTATTCCCTTGCCGAAAACTAGTCACCCTAAAGAATTCAAAGATCTGAGGCCAATAAGTGTTCTGCCAGCTATTTCCAAGATCTTAGAAAAAATAATGTTCACCCAGATAACTGATTTTGTTCACAAAAATTCTTTGCTTCCATCCGTACAGTCTGGTTTCAGGACTGGACATGGTTGTGAAACCGCTCTTCTGAAGGTGACGGACGACATTATCACATCCACAGATAGAGGATTGGTGACGGTCCTGACCTTGTTAGACTTTACTAAAGCATTCGACACTGTTCACCATGACGGTCTGGTCGGGACTCTGCGTGCAGCAGGGTTCTCCGCCGATTCTTTCGAATTTATTGGTAGCTTTCTTCATGATCGTAAGCAGAGTGTTAGCCTGGACAATGTTGTTTCTGCTCCAATGTATCTTAGCCAGGGTGTACCACAGGGTTCAATATTTAGTCCCTTGCTGTTTTCTCTCTACACCCGAAATATACCTGAATGCATTGAAAACTCATCTATGCACATGTATGCAGACAACATTCAAATCCTTCAAACCTTAGGATTGGTTCAGCGCGGTAGCTGATTTTAATTCCGATTTGGACTCGATACTTAAGCTATCTAAGCAGCTTAATTTAAACGTAAATCCTTCTAAATCTCAGGTAATTCTATTCGGTAACACCAAAATCTGTATGGAGTTGCGCGGAGTGCTGGTTGTGAGGGTGGATGCCCATTGTGGACAGTGTCAAGAACTTGGGACTTATATTGGATAACACTTTCAGATTCCGAGAACAGATTAGCAAATGTATTAAAAACTCTTATCTAACGATGAAAACTCTTTACCCCCATAGATCCACATTAAGTGCTCGCATCAAAACCCGACTTTGTGAATCGCTCATTCTTTCGAGGTTTGCTTACTGCTCAGTTGTTTATGATCCGGCCATCGATGTGAATACACAATACCGAATTCAAAAGGTTCAGAATTCCTGCCTTCGCTATATCTTTGGCATTAGGAAATTCGATCATGTGTCACATAAACTGAAGGATTGCGGATGGTTGAACATGCGACACAGGCGTGAACTTCAAGCTTTGTGTCTATTTCACAGGATCATGGTTGCAAGGACACCTCCTTAATTGTACGATAAAATTACATTTCGCACGGAAATTAACTGTCGTTTAAAATATGTTGATTTTTCCTACAATTTGTTGACGCCCCGAAAAATTAGATTTAACAAAATCCAAAGCAACCTCCTCCCCCTCCCGCACTATATCTTAATAACTTTTCAAAAGATCTCGCGACAAACATATTCAAAAGCTCGCAAATATTCCAAGAAAAGACCAACCACCGTTATCCAAATCTTGAACCAATCTAGAGTGAAGTTCACTAATTGCTGTATCAACGCCTTTACCAGTAACATAACCATGGTGATGGGGTGACAGTAGCTTATACTGAGAGAGATCTATAAGAGAGAAATGTGACAGAAATCCTTTGTTCTTGCACAATATTTTGTTCACGGATAAATCATTCCCAACAAAATAAGAAGAAAGCTGAACGTCTGGATAAGCATTCTAGGTGATCACACAATAACACCTTTTTTTCTTAAATAGTAATTTAAACAGTGAAAGATACCTGTGACTTCTCCAAAATGACGTTATTCCTGTATGTAACATAATAACTGATAATTTAAATGATGTTAAGTTATAGCAAGATAAGTATCCGGCTCATAACGCAAGAAGAGTTCATGACTTTCTTAATATTAATTTCTCCCATCATGTCTGTGGCTAACTAGATCCCCCGACTTAGCGCCCAATAACTTCTTCCTTTGGGGTTATTTAAAGAAAATCATCTATGGACATCAGTACTAAAGGTCTCACACATTGAATGAGCTGTGCATCAAAATTGAGTGGGCATGCAATAATATTCCGGCTCCAATACTATATAGCGAATTTATGCAGAGAGTTTTGTGACAGGCTAGATCACTGCAGCATTGAAGTATCGTTGAGCCTGTTCTTCTACAAAAAAAATCATTTATTTTATTTTTAGAATTGAAGTTAAAAATTTTTAACGGTCCCCTTATTTGATAACATTAAACTAAGTTTTCACTTAAAGGATGAATAGGTAGAAAAACTTCATCGAGGCATAGTACCTATTCAACCTTTCAAAATTCTGGTAAGTCCATAGGTAGATGGGATGAGGTTATAGCGGATGCGTAGCGGAGTATGTTAGAGCAACAAGACGGTTAATCGCGCAACTGGTGAAACACCAGCCAAAATGATTTTTTTTAATTATCTACTAATAAGTAACTGAGCAGAATCAGATATAGTTTTAAATATCCTGCTTCTCCCACTTCTTTTACACTTATAATTTTTTATTTCTCCTATCTATTTATCTATTTTCATTGACACTCACGTCAAAAATAGTAACGACAGTCCTGCAATTTTCCTTCACACTTTATTCAGGCTTAGGACTGACAGTCTAATGGTTGGTTCAGTCAGCTTTCCTTAGTCCTAACTTACTATTAGTCTTAACCTTAAAAAGTTCAGCCATATGCAATTAATGTTTGTGTTCATATGTTCAATTCCCCAACTTAGTAGGTATTAGTCTTAAAGATCCTGACCTTGAAAGTTCGTAATATTGAACTTTTAGGACTAAGATTAAGACCAAACTACGGCGTACTTCAGCTTTGTTATTGCTTTTATTGGCGTTATTGGTTTTTGTTGAGAAATGGTGTAATGCATTCCTTAAATATCAAATAGCTTTTTGTCTACTGTGGGAAGTAAAATACGTTCTATATTGATGTTTAACGGCTAATAATTATCCACTTGGAAATTCCGAATGTTAACTTTATTACAAGAAAAAAGTGTTTAGAAATTTGTAGAAAGCGAAATTGAAGAGATAGATTACGAAGATGAGGCAATGAAAACGGAAGCTAAGAAATGTGATAATAGCTGCAAGTTTTATATTATACAATGCTTAGATGACATAGAATTAATTCGAGATAAAGAAATGGCATATAGCATGTGGAAAAGCCTGGAAGAGAGATATGAGAAAAGAAATGTCACTGCACAAATGTTATTAAGGAAGAAATTAATGAGCATGAAATTAAAAGAAGCAAAAAATCTAGAAGTATTTTTAACTGAATTTGATGAGGTAACAAGACCGTTGACAGGTGCAAAACTAAAAAGGAAGATATAGTATGTAGCTTATTATTTGCGTTGCCACCATCATTTGAGACAATCACATAGAGAATATGCCACAGGAAGAGATAACGTTAGATGTTGTGAAAGCCAAATTAAGAAGTGAAGTGACAAATTGTTAGATACCTTATAGTTGTTAATTGTTGTAGAAATATATTATTTTATATTATTATATGTAATATATCATTGGATATGTATTAAAGCGATTAATAGATTTAAGGAAGGCATTAATTGTAGAACATCCAAGCATTTGTCCTGGCAGAAGGACAGCTGTACACGGCGTTTGGGTCTGCTGGAAGGACCACTTCATATCTAAAATTACACATTTTTAGGGCCTGCGGAAGGACAAACTGTCCTGCCGGCAAGCCCTTGGACATTCTATCATTAAGAGAGGGTGTTGAGAAATGGTGTAATGCTAGTCTATTTTTATAGTTTTTATTTGTATCATATATATGCGCAAAGTTCCTCACTAGTTCGATTCATCATCCATCATCAAATTTCTCACTCATTTTTATCGCTTTTCCTATATCTACCTAAATATTTCAAACTAATGTCACAGGTAAATACCATCGAACGAAATAAATATTTTTATTGGTTATGTATTTGTTGTTTATCGCTTGTTGTCATGGCTACGCGTAATTTTTGTATGAACGATACCTATTTTCTTGGGACTAATACTAATACCGAGTTTTAAGACTAATACTAAATTAAGACTAAGGAGAGCTGACTGAACCAACCATAAATCACTGGCGTGTTTAAAAATTGCAGTGACCTCCACTGTGTTTGCTTTGTTTGTTAGTTAGTAAAAAAAAATGGTACCTAAATAGAACACATACCTCTTTTGATTGGCGCTTTATCGACACTCACTCACTCACTAGGACACAACTCGAATTCGAGTCGTTTTATTACAATAAAAAAATTATTGTAATAAATAATAATAATCTTGTTTAGTTGTTTTAAAGGAGTGTAACCGGCGCAATCGCTAACCAGAGCAAGTGACTCCTCTGAACCGCTCCTAAAAAGGTAACTCTAATTAGAGTCGCCTTATGAAAACAGAACATTTTAAAGATTTAACCTTTTAGCAGTTAACATATTTACAACGAACCAATGTTATACAGATAATAACCAATAGTACAGTTATATAATTTATTAATTTCGACAATAGAATTTTAATTTAACCGACGTTGCAACAATGCGACAACTTAAATTTAAGTCGTCTGCATCGCATTACAGATTTAGATGATTACATTAACAACTGCAATGTAATCAATATCAGACAATTCAAATTTGAATCGTCAAATAAAATAAAATAATAATTAACATTTTTAACACAATCAAAATAACAGTTAGATCATTACCAGAGGTGATAACTCAAAATGGAGTCATCCACCTAACATTTAAAGTTATTTCGTCATTGTCGGTTCTAAAAGAGAAAAGTTGACAATTTACCTCCTTGGTGGTCTTTTTAAAATTAAACCAGTATAATCACTTTAACACTACATAATATCATATACATCAGCATCGGTAGAGAGACATGATTTATAAAAAGACAACTCAAACATTTTTAACACAATCAAAATAACAGTTAGATCATTACCAGAGGTGATAACTCAAAATGGAGTCATCCACCTAACACTTAAAGTTATTTCGTTGATAGCTGGAAGACAATCAATATAAGAGACAACTCAAATTTGAGCCGTCACTAAAACGTTGTCGTTTGTAAAAGAGAAAAGTTGAAAATTTACCTCCTCTTGGTGGTCTTATTAAAATCAACACTACATAAGATCATATACATACATATGCACATCAGCATCGGTTAGAGAGACATGATTTATCAAAAGACAACTCAAACTTGAGTCGTCAATTTAAATCAAAATGTCCCGTTGAAGATGATGTGTCCAATTATGCTAAACAAATCATGGGACAGATCAAGAATCGTTTTACAGTACAACAAATGAGAATAGACAATTGCAAATCACATTTTCATTTAACACAAGCAATCAATGGATGACGACTCAAATTTGAGTCGTCACCAAAACGTTGTTGATTCTGAAAGAAAGAAAATTACCTACCTTACCTACCACTCGAACAATATCACATCTGCACTGTGTTAAGAAACAATCCAAATTTGAATCGTCTCAATCAAACTTATAAACGGATATACTCGTACATAACTCAAATTTGAATTATGAATTTCGCTGAAAACGCTTTTGAAATTGCTACATTTTACAAGGAACATGACGAGCTCAAAATTGCCTTTAGGTATTAAACTGATCATCAAAAATTAGCGTTACTTCTAAGCTGCTAAAGGGAATCCTTCAAGGTTCTTCATGGCAGGCTATTTATCCCAAAATTGATTAACAATTAGTGAACCCCATTACGAATTAATTTGCTTCTAATTTGCTACAACCACATCTCTTTCTTCATTCTTCCATATCATATATGTACACACATTCGTAATAAGCTATCACTCGGCGTTCATATTGAGTAGATCCTACTGTTAAATGAGAAAACAAAGATGACAAATCTGACAGGCCTAAAAACAAAAATGATAGAATAGATGGTATTTCGGCTAACTTCGTTGCAACAAAGCTAAAACTGAGTGAACCTAAATAAACCATCAACAATAAGAACGGTTCCAATATGAATGCTTTTTCTTGGCATTCTACGGCCATTAATTAATCCGAAGAAGATATAACTCAGATTGAAATTGGCCTTTCGAGACCCTCAGGGACGCCAGCCACTCTAATCGTTTGATAGACCCCCAGGGGGTATGTCAGTGTCAGGGGAACTATGCCATTAGAGCACCCACCCAAACAAAGTTCGAGCGTCAAACAAAAAGAGAGAATCTAACGAACGCAAGAGCTGTACGGGTACAACTGGCACTAAGGTACATCTTTTGCTGCGTCGAAGCAAAATTTGACTTGACTGCAATTAGCGTTCATATTTGGTAGTTCCTATTGTTACACTGCAGCCAACATCTTTTGGGAATTCATATACCATCTCTAATATCAAGTGCAAAGATTCAAGCAACACATCAATTCAATAGCCATCTCCAGTCGCTATTTCACGATAAACAATTCTCAACATTTTAGAAAATGACAAATTCAGTTCACAAGTAGAAGTGCAAGTACAACATGAAAACGTAATAATAAGCAATATACAATCTCGCGAGTACTATACTGTAGTTTTTTGGTGATAAGCAAGCTGCGCATACCTCGCTCGATGATAACTCTATCGCAATGACAGAGTTGTCCGCCCAAATTTCAGTTGGTCGGACGAAACAGATGATCTCCGATGTTATGACAGCATGATTTTGCGTGCAGTTGGGGGGAGAGGGGGTTAGTTAACGCGTTTATTAATGGCGATACGATGGGCGATACCACAACTGCACTCACACTGTCGCCTTTGGTATCTTCAGTTATAACCGATTTAAACCGTTCAAGTGTCAGTTGGACTGACCAAACAGATGATCTCCGATGTTATGACAGCATGATTTTGCGTGCAGTGGGGGGAGGAGGGTTAGTTAACGCGTTTATTAATGGCGATACGATGGGCGATAACGCAACTGCACTCACACTGTCGCCTTTGGTATCTTCAACTATAACAGATTTAAACCGTTCAAGTGTCAGTTGGACTGACCAAACAGATGATCTCCGATGTTATGACAGCATGATTTTGCGTGCAGTGGAGGGGGGGGAGGGGGGGTTAGTTAACGCGATTATTAATGGCGATACGATGGGCGATACCACAACTGCACTCACACTGTCGCCTTTGGTATCTTCAATTATAACAGATTTAAACTGTTCAAGTGTCAGTTGGACTGACCAAAGAGATGATCTCCGCTGTTATGACAGCATGATTTTGCGTGCAGTTGGGGGGAGAGGGGGTTAGTTAACGCGTTTATTAATGGCGATACGATGGGCGATACCACAACTGCACTCACACTGTCGCCTTTGGTATCTTCAATTATAACAGATTTAAACTGTTCAAGTGTTAGTTGGACTGACCAAACAGATGATCTCCGATGTTATGACAGCATGATTTTGCGTGCAGTGGGGGGAGGGGGGTTAGTTAACGCGTTTATTAATGGCGATACGATGGGCGATACCACAACTGCACTCACACTGTCGCCTTTGGTATCTTCAACTATAAACATATCCAAACCGTTTGTATTCATATTGCATGTACTTCTTGTTAGTTATCATTTTGATGTTGAACTAGTTGCTTACGTGAAAAAGCGTACACTTCTTTCGTTCTTTCGAATCACATATATTTACATTCGTACTAGTATTGCTTCACATACTGGGTACAAAGGTAAAAACAATATGAACACGTAATAATTAGGAATAAATACTTTAGTTACTAGTATAGTTTGCTGCTAAACAGGCTGCGTACACGTTAATCGATGCTGACTCTATCGCAATGATAGAGTTGTCCGCCCAAGTGTCAGTTGGACGGACCAAACAAATGATCTTCGATGTTATGACAGCATGATTTTGCGTGCAGTTGGGTTCATTAACACGTTTATTAATGAGGATACGATGGTAGAGTTAGGTGCGCAGCTTTGTACTGGAACTGGTAGAAATGTTGACGGCTATATAATAATGCAGCAAATCATTAAAGACCTACAACTGCACTCACACTGTCGCCTTTGGTATCCTCAATTATAACATCATGTCTAAACCGTTTATGTTCATATAGTATGTACCCTTGTACTAGGTGAAAAAGGACTTTTTGGAACAAGAAACTAGTCAGTGAAACTAACTCAGGAAATATTAAATTCAATTTAGCAAAAGGACTGTATTCATATAATCGGAAAATTGCCTGAAACAGGAGGCTACAAAAGGGACAAATGAACTCAAAGAACCTGTAAGATGCAAACTGCAATTCAAGTACTTGGGAATTGATATAACAAGCTCTGGGAATATAGATAACATTTCTCAGGCTGCTCAAGAGACATCGTATAGAGAAATAAATACCTGAAAATGGAATGGAAATCGCTAATAAGATACCTCCAAGACACAGCAAATGATGCGCGAACAGTTGAAATGAAAATGATAAGAAGCATTCATGGAAAGACCCTGATTGACAGAATCAGAAGCGAAGACCTACGACAGCAAAGCAAAATACAAGACAAGCAAAATAAATAACCGTGTTGGAAAAAGGAATCTAGATCCGAAGAGGTATGGAAAGGAAACAGACAATACCCTGTAGCTATTGTACCATATGTAGCAATTAAGAAGAATGAGAGTATATTGATAGTTATGTAAAATTAATCCATATAAACAGTACCACAGTTTAACCTTGAGGCATTCTTAAGCAGCAATATAGATATTAAACATTTCTAATATTATTGACGACTTCTGTTTTGTTGAAAACAAGATATGAATTTGTTCCTTGCTTCATGTATGCATTTCTAAATAAACACGGAAAAGGTAACACAAAAACCCCTCACCGAAACTTGGTGGGTGATAAGATAGCTAAACTGCTGGCAGATTATAATTGAATGTTTTAAAAATCACAACATTTATATAAGAATTGCAAAATGATCAAAAATCGTTATCAAAGCTTCATTAATTTAAAAAAACTTTTGAATTGAACTGAATTGAATTAATTTTGTATTTAAAACATCGCGAAAAATTTGTCAAATATACTTAGGATGTTAAAATATAGTAAGCCGCAAAAATCATGCCATAAAATTGAGCTCCTACCTTAATGCAGAAATCTTAGAAGTTGGTTACCGTTCTCACAATTAGTTTTCAGAGAGAATGACCTCTTCCTGACCTCAGCAGTTCCTTTGACATTCTTAATTCAAATTGCGCCAATCGATACGAATAGAAAATACAAAAGTATGAAGCAACTAATCACTAACCTGGGTTCAAGTGTTCTGGAACTGTAATTTAAAAAAAAGCATTAATATATGAAAGCTGTCCCAAAAAGTCTTTGCAATTTTTTACCTTGAACATATATTTATCCTAGCCGACGCCTTTCGAAGAGAACGACAGCATTTCCCAGCAATATTAGACGAGTATTGCGACACTAGAAGAGAAAAGGAATTTTTAGATTTCAGCTTGTTTTTCAATTAGCACCAGATTGTTACAAACAGTAAACCGAAATGAACGTCGATTTTGCGAACAAAATCTTTTTCGGAGATGAGCCCCATTTTCACCTCGATGGCTTCGTTAATCGAGAAAACTGCCTCATTTTAGCATCCAAAACGCATCACTGCCATGCAAAGCCATGGCGGTCATTTACCAGATACTTTGTTTCAGACAATTCCCAAATGCATACATTATAAATCAATAAATATTTCAACTCTTTGCTACAGAAAACCATGTTTTATTTAAGGTTAATAATAATAATTAAGTAATTCTGTTTGAAATAAAGACGTTGATAACCAAATCTAAAATTATTTTAAAATTAGAGGACGCAGCACAAAATTTTTTTATGGTGAAAGGACCACGACCATTAAAAGTAAACAATACAAACACAATTTCAACAAGTTTAAATTCGCAAAATGTAACTAGTGTAACCAACTGATTTAATTAAAATTTAAGCGAAAAAAAATAGAGAAATTACTTACCGAATTAAACACCTTCCTCGTTATGGACCACCCATTTCCACTCCACACAAATTTTACCGAAAAAAAAAATTAAATTAGTATTAGTTCAACAAAAATTTACACTTTCACGATAATATAAAAGAATTAATTAATTAATACCGAAAGGCACTCAAAATTTAACATGAAATAAACGCAGATATATTTTACAGTAACAACAATGTTGATCATTGCACACCCCGAAACAAACTGTCCTCTAAATAAGATTGAACTAAGGAAATAAGGTACGTATGGATGACGAGTCACCAAAAAAACAAGCAGTTAATAGCTTTTTTTTGCGATGCACTCGTACTTGATTTAACGTAAATAACATTAAATAAAATATAAAGTTAGAAATATATTTTATCGTTATATCATACCACGCCTAATATTAACGATTATTACGCGAAAACTATAATAATTAAGAGTAATTTTGCCGCGCGATTTCTTTAAGGAAACTGTCATGCAACGTTTTAATATCTGGAGATGTCGAAAAAAAGGAAATACGTCGTGGAAATTAGATCTAATTATCTCTAGTTTTGCAAACGCGGCTTCAACACATAAAATAGATTTTGTTGTATCTTCCAATGACGAGGATATTATTAATTTGTTTTTTGATCATATTGAAGGACCGTTGAAGGAGGTCAAAACTTGTTCGAAATCGCCTAAATTACTTATTACGCTTTTTTTAATACAGTTTCGCTTAAGGAAAATATGGGGTGTATTTTAGTAAATATTAGAGGAATGAAGTAAATATAAAATAGCTTTCTTGTTAATGTTTGAATTTAAATTTGAAAATATCTAAAATTGGCACCAACAATAACTATTTATTTAAATATAGGTACAATAGATTTGTTACCATCCGGTAACATATGAAGAAAAAAACGAAAAATTCCTATACCATAAGCACTTGTTAGAGGCATTTTTTTGGTTCTTTATACTGCGTTTCTCGACGTTTTCTTCAAATCCAGTTTAATTGAATTGGATCAACAAAGGTACTGAAAAACGCAAACATATGGTTCACGGTTCAAATTCAGCTAAACTATTACTTAAAACCCAGATCGAAAATCCGGGCATTAAAACTCAACATCCGTGCTTAGGAAATCTAATTTATTTGCAGTTGGCAGTAAATTACAGTGTGACAAAGTACAACTAAAATGTAGCTAGACTCATAGCTAATATGTGCAATGACCCCTTTAACCATAGAAAAGTAATACAATGCGAGCATTTTCAAGTAAAGTGCCATGGTAGCATAAAAATCCCTAGTTCACTTTGATTTTCACATTCTACAGTTAGCTACATTGAATAAATTCATTTTGCTATTATAGACACATCAAAAAAATCGTAATTAGAGTAGGCTATGTGAATGGATTGTTACTTTAGCCACTTTCACATAATGACATTTATTCCTTGACATTTAATTTGAGGTTTTAAATTTGGTTACAATAAAATGTCAAATAATAAATGTTATTATGTGGTAGTGGCTAAAGCAACGATCAAAAGCATTTTCATAGCCTACACCAATTATGTTTTTTTTCGATGGCACGTTATTTATTTATTGTACATATTTATTGCCATCTACATAGTGTCCAACTCGAAGTGCACCGGGTTGGCAACACAAAAATCGCTGCTTCGATAAAAAATAGTTTAGTTTTATTTTTATATGTTGGACAGATTTAAGTTAACCCCTCCTACTGCTGTCAGTTTTCACTGTCATTATTGTATTAACGTTTTTGTTAATCATTCTATTAGCTTTTGCGTTTATTTAGAAAATTTAATGATGATCAGTATTTGGGTTTTCTGAAAGAAAATTATCAATTCAGTGATAGAATGGTATACAATATATGAAATTTAATTATAAAGGTTATAAATACAAACTATTCTAACATAATCTTGACATAAGATATCACTTTTGACAAGTAAACATAATAAGAATGAAGTTACTTAATCAAGGCAGGCAATGTTACAGTCTCACCAAATTAAACCTGGCGTTGCCAACCTGGTGCACTTGACCTTGGACACGTTGCATTTCTATGTACCATGCTTTCAAAAGCTTTCCTGATTAGAGATGGCCATGATTTTTTTCTATGATTGGTAGCAGTGCTACAGTGTGTCACTTTGACAGTTCGTTGGTTCGTATGTCACCGCGATGTATAAAACTCTCTTTACTTTAGGAAAAAATGTTTATTATACAAGTTAAATTAAAAAGTTATAATACTACTAAGGATGATGCTGAAAGTGTTGTCCATTATTTTGAAGACAGAGACGAACTCTACGCTTCATACTCTCAAAACCGTTTACAAGGTGTTGTGGGGCTAGATCAGCACAGCAATCCGTAATAGCATTGCGAAGTTCTGCGATTGTATGATGTCTAGTCTTGAAAATGGTATTCTTCAAATATGGAAAGATAAAATAATCTAAAATTGTCAGGTCGGGTGATCTTGCTGGAAAATTAATAATTCTGTCATCGAAAAATTGTGCCAAGAAAGGAATTGTGTATCGAGGTCTGTGTGCCGATCCATTGTCACATTCTCATATTTTGTTTATTTAAATAACCAGAAAGATGGAACTAAGCCTCATCGGTAAAAAAGCATTTGTCGAAAACGTTGTCATTATCTACGTTATCTATAAACGGGTCGATGGCCGCAGTGGTTAGGCGGCTGACTATTGTTGTGAGAGGACGATAGGCGCCGGGGTTCAATTCTCTGGAGGGACGGTGACATTTTTTCAGAGAGTTTAATCCCGGATCGACTTGCCATTCGCTGTTGGGAGCAAAGTGATTAACAGCGCGGCATCATAAAAGGCGATATGATGCTGTCACAAAGCCATTTAAACACAATTTACACACACCAAACTACACCGCTAAAGTTGCAGTGATAGCCAGACAAGCGATACAGTTTACGGAGTCACTGCAACTAAGCACCCACCACATTAAAAAAAAATCTAAGAACCACTGACAATACTGCATTCTTGTACCAAAATCTACCTGGGTAAGTTCATGAATTGCTTGAATCTTATATGGATACAGTTTTAAATCTTTTTTTTAATGGTGTGCCATCTTCCAACTGACAACTGAATTTGTTGAGACAGTTTTGGAATAGACTTTTTAGGTGAGTTGTCCATTCTTTGTCGAATATCCTCTATGCAAGCTGCCGTTCGCTTTTTAGGTGGTCCGCCACCAGGTTTAGGAGTTACTGCAGCTGTTTCCTGAAATTTATCAATGCAAGCATGAACATGCCAGCAGCTGTGCATACGTAATCGGTAGATTAGGAAACCGTTTTCGAAAATCCTGCAAACACTGGTTAAGTATCGACCAGTTCTAAAATAACTTTCAATTATAAACTTTTCGTGTTGTCACTCTAACATTTTAATAAAAGAATAAACAATCAAATGGAAATTTTCTTAATTTCTTCTTCTTCTTCTTCTTTGGTTGGCACCGTGATCTTCATTTGATCCGCTCAGCCATCTACAACCCTTGGAGATTGAGCAACAAAGCTCGCCTGGAACACGTCCATATCTCCATTTCTACAATGTATCTAAACGCACATTATATAGAGCAAAATTTGGAAGATAGATCATATTCTGATTCCATTTGAATTGATAAATTTGTATAGAAGTCGTGAAATTATTACGTCTTCAGTGGCTAGCAAGCTGCTAATATTGTATGGTGGACGTTGTCCAAGTTTCCTCAGCTCAGTCTGCAACTCCGCTGCTTGGGCCTCCCTTATCGTACACCCAAAGAATATATGATTCACCTCTTCCTCCTCTCCACATGCACAATTTGGCGAATCTACAATCTTCAACCTGTATAAATGCACATTCAAGTGATTATGATGAAATCTCAAACGGCAAATAGTTGTTATGTATTTTCTTCTATAATACCTATTTTTTGAAAACCAAGGCTTGACCATTTGACCACTTGTAGCCGATTTATATCGTAAACCTTTCTCCACATTCCTTAATTCCTCTTCCCATCTGTGCTGTATATTACTCTTCGCCTAATATCTCCTAGCGCTCCTACTACTGCCAATCTATCCGCAGTTTCATTTCCGGGGATACCTCGATGTCCTGGAACCCATAGTACCACGACTCGATCAGTTTTATTATGCTCCAGTATCAACTTTTCTTAATTTAAATTTGTCACTGACAATTGACAAAATTTGTGTATAGTAAAAACTGTGTTCTCAATCTTAGAAAGAAAAATAATTAAAAAACCGCCTACTCTAATCAGGAAAGTTTTTTAAAGCACGGTATATCTATCGTCTTTATAAAGACATTACTTAATTCTGGTATTCATTTTTTGGTGAGTAGCTATAGTGTTTCCAACTCAAAATTTTGAGTGACTCGTCCTTCACTTGAATTTGTTCACCCTGTATCTAGAACCTAGGGTTAACGTACAGTGCGATGAGCTCTAGACGCCCTCAGCTGATCGCTGGGAACACTGAAGAATTGGTAACACTTGCTCCTTGCGTTAAAATGACAGTTGTGTATGAACAACTGTCATTTTGCCGTTATAGGTTATGTTGAAATATATTCACGTATTAATATAATGTGATGACCTGTATGTACTTATCTTTCGATTCCAATGGCCATGCCTATCAACAAAAATATATTATTAGTATTTTAACACATATTAAATGTCAATTTCTTCCATTGAAGAAGTCTTACTAACGAAAACATAACATTATATGTTTTGGAATTAATTGGTGTTTTATTGACCTACAAGTGGATATACTTCAAGAATTGAAAGATATTCACGTATGTAAACAAAAACAAGAAGCGATGGGGTTGCCAATAGTAGAAATGTAAAATGTTCTACTCTGTTATAAAATTTTATCAATAAAGGTCGTCTTGAGTTGATCGCATTGTATATAAAACAAACTGTGCACTAATACTGTTTAAAATATGAGTTGTTTTTTGTAGTTACAAAATATAAATGCATTTTAATATATCATTTACATTCTACGTGTTTAATTCCTCGAAAACGGAACCTTACGTGTTTTCTTAGAATTAAGAAACATAAATTTATAATTTGAAACGAAATTTTTATTTACATTTGATTGTTAATTGAACAATGCTTTACATAAAGCAACAAAAAAGCTGAAACTATAGGAACATTCTTATAATAACTAAATATTTGTCCAGAAAATAACGAAAAATTAAATCTGGTTTCTACCGATAGGCAAACGTCACATAAATAAAATTTTGAACATAAATTTATGCCATTAAAAGAAACGTTGAAAGTTATATATGACCTCCGACGATCCCTCAGAGGTTCTGGTAAAATCATTTCAATTGTTTCTTCGGTTACAGTGTCTACATCAGGTTGCTCTTGTCAAAAAAAATGATTACTGTCACAATTATATTTTAAACATTTTACCAGGTAGGTACCTACTCATCATTAGTTGTCTTTTCTTCAACTTGTCCTATATAATAATTAAAAACTTTCCTTGGGCAATATTTCAGCAAAACCCAAGAATTAGCTTCTTAAGTGGAGAATTACTGATGCTTTCTTCATCCAATGCATTGCTTTCACCAAGAAAATCTATGCCATCATCTGTGTCTTGACACATTTCTTCCATTTCACAATAATCCTCACTTTCGCTACTGCTGATTTCTTTGTTTTCATCTTTTTCTTGCAACTTTTTTCTCTCTTCGTTGATTCTGCTTCTGCCACTCTTTCGGAAGCCTCTGTTATTACCTCTGCCCCTGGCGCAACGCGCCTTTTGTTTTGTGGACCACTGGTTGCATGCTGTTTGATAGTGTCAAACATAAGAGGCGATACTTAATTGGTCCATCTTCTAACAAATTCGAGTTTTCATTTTCAGTCACATCTATGCCTGCAAGTGCTGCAGTAGTGCGAGTAGCATTTTTAGCGCATTGCCATCGTCTCCAGGCATCAGGGTGGCATTTGTCTTGCGATATAACATCATCATTAAAAGGGTACACACCTGCTTAACCCCGCTAAAGCCGCTTTGAATTATTTCCGGTTTTAATTCCAGCCATACGTTCTTGCACAATCTCGAAAAACTTATTTTTGGGAAGTTTTAATCCAGCATTTTGTCTCTGCCAAGCTACCAGTTTTGAATCCCAATTAGTTTTAAACACTACAAGATCTAGACACCTTTCCCTCCGACTACTTTCGTTTTCGAGGGATTCATGGAGAGGCTGGTTTCATCTAAGTTCCATATTTGGGCGAGCAAGGTGTGATGTTATAAGTCGTCTAAGGTTGATTTCAATAAATTGAAATAATTCCCAATGACAAAAAATGGATTGGTCATTTTCTTGCGAGGAAACTCCACAGCTTGGGGAGTTTTTGTAGATAGGTTATGGCGTACTTTGAAGGCTGTAAACCAGTCAGAACCTGGAATATTGTTTTTGAAGGGGTTTCTAATTTATTTTCACAAACTGGGATCCCAAATGAAAAACTTACTTGCGCGAAAGACCAAATCCCATCGCTCTAATGTTCGGAGACCATCGGGTAACAATGCCTCTTGTTCCAGTGGTATGGCCAGACTTCTACCCAATGACAGACTTTTACATAGAAGCACTACTAGAACTACTAGAAGACATTATGGTTTCTTGTGTTCTACGCAATTGCAACAGTAGAAACAGCGTTGACGAGAAGAATTCGTCTAAAATAACATTTCACAGGTCAGTGTATGACACAAAAACAATGTGCAGGGCCGTAATTGAAAAATTCCAATTGGTGCCCCTGTAGGTATGTAGGTACAGAAATAAACTACTACATATTGAGTGTTTATATTAGCCCTTTTCCTTTGCTAAAAAAGTGTAGCACGGTGCAGCATTGAACTACACTTTACACCAGATTTTCGTTCCTTTGCACGGTATAAACAAAACCAGTGCTGCACCAGGATTGTTTATTTGCACCAGCGTAATAGCTGGTGTAAATTACACTATTTTAAATGTCAAGCATATGTCAAAGTGTTTATTGAAGGTACTTTTATCCATGCCGTTTACTTTATACTACGAATGTTATTTATTGGACTTTGTGCAGTATAATTGATAAAGTAACGTTAATTATTTATGAAACGCATGCAAAGGAGAGGCAAAAAGAGGTTATGTATTAATAAATATAAAGTAAAAAATTGTTTTTACATATCTTTAAGTTAAATTACAGACGCCATTATTATTGCAATTTTTTATAGTTCAAATGCAATTTTCTTTAAAAAATGCCATCGAATAAGGTTATTAATATTATTAGGAATACCTAAAGTACGATTTGTAAATAAATTAGTGAAAAATATCTTTGACGTTTAGTCCAAATTGAGGCATTTTCATGCTTTTAATGTAGATATAATTTATAATAATTGGAATTTACAGTTCTTTTAATAAATATATGCAAAGAGACTGCCAAAGGAGTTTATCTTAACTAAATTTATTTAACGCTGCAAGTCGTAGTAAGTAGAAAGAGAATAATATTGCTAGTCTGTAGCAACAATATACATTATATAATGTAGATCTGGAGGTCACTTATATAAAGGATTATATAGTTACTAACCACATAATGCCTGAATTCAGAAAGTGCTATTCGGTTTTTGTCAAGTCAGATTATGATGAGTTGATGGTTGAGGTTATGTTATAAATTCATCTACACTCAATTCGTTCTTTTGTATTTTTGCCTTCGTTGCAGCCCAGCAAACAAAATTCAAATTTCGCGCAATTATTTTTAGTAACTTCAACGCTGAAACATGAAATGACCTATAAATTTGTTTCAGATTAATAGTTCTTTTTATACGATTATGTTGTAGTTACTAAAAATAATTGCGCGAAATTTGAATTTTGTTTGCTGGGAGCACTGTAAAGGTTGTAGTGTAAATTACACTACATTGAAAAGCAAAGGAAAAGGCCTATTGTCAAATTATGACATTTATGGGGCTTGGCCCTAAAAGGTGTGGGATGACATAATTCATTTTAACGAAAACCATCTGTTAAGTGGAGGCTTAAAATTATACTTTTAATTTTCGGTAGTCCGGACCTGGTGAGGCAGCCATATTGGTGCTCCACTTAGCCCAGCCCACTGCGCCATTTTGAACGTACAGTAAATATGCTTCATAGCGTCTCCTTAGTATACTAGCTCAATGGTCTTTTCCCATATCCGATCTTACCCCGACGTACCTTAGCTTGTTTGCAATTTCGATATATATTGCTTTTTCAGTTATTGCTTGCCATGAAAATATATCTGACGTGACAATCTCTGAAGTAATTTTCGATTACAAACTTTTTGCGTTGTAATTCCAACATGTTGGATAAATAATCAAATCTAAGCTTCTCTAATTTAGGTTTATCACTGACAGCTGTCATAATTTGAAGTACTATTTAAAACAAAAGCAGTGTCGTAAATCTTGCTAAAAAAAATACTTTAAAACTTGATATTGACATGCCTGATCTTTAAATTTAAATGTGTCCAAAATTTGACAGGGTAAAAATCATTAGATAGTATGGATTCACTTAAGTAATTCTAACCTAAAAATGTTTCACGGTTGCCAGACTAAGGGTGCATTCCGAAATCTGCTGAGAGTACTGACAGTACTGAATTAGCGTTCCGTAATCGGTTTATGCATGCTGAGGAAACTATACAAAGCGCCATGTCAGTAAAGAGTGACGTCACAAGTTACTGCTGAAACTGCTGTTGGTTATGAGGGGTGCATTCCGAAATCTGCTGAAATAGCTGTTACTGCTTTACTGAGATCGCAGAGCACAGATCGTTCCGTAATAGTTCAGTAAGATAATTGAGCATATGCCGTCACGCAATTTCGGAACGATTTCAGCCATTCACTATAGTTCGGTTGATGTATCAGTGCTTGACAGCATATAAACTCTACTACAATACACAGTCAACAGCGTACACATTACACATGGCACACCCAGTTCAACCAATATCAAAATATGAAGAATCTAATTAGATAATTGGATGTTTTCTTTCAAATAGTTGCCAACCCGTTTATATGTGACCTTGACTTCACCTCATAACCAACAGCAGTTTCAGCAGTAACTTGTGACGTCACTCTTTACTGACATGGCGCTTTGTATAGTTTCCTCAGCATGCATAATCTGATTACGGAACGCTAATTCAGTACTGTCAGTACTCTCAGCAGATTTCGGAATTCACCCAGGTAAAGTCAAGGTCACATATAAACGGACTGGCAACTATTTAAAAGAAACCATCCTATTATCTAATTAGATTCTTCATATTTTGATATTGGTTGAATTGGGTGTGCCCTGTGTAATGTGTACGCTGTTGACTGTGTATTGTAGTAGAGTTTATATGCTGTCAAGCACTGATACATCAACCGAACTATGTATAGTGAATGGCTGAAATCGTTCCAAAATTGTGTGACGGCATATGCTCAATTACCTTACTGAACTATTACGGAAGGATCTCTGCTCTGCGATCTCAGTAAAGCAGTAACAGCTATTTCAGCAGATTTCGGAATGCACCCTAAATATTTACTTCAAACACTCGGTAGCTAGCAGTGTAGCTAACCTACCCAACTGTCCCCAATCGTTCGTAATAAAATATTCCCATGGTCTTTGACTAGTGACGTAAAAATGGCGCGTTCATTTTTCTGTTTGAATTGTGAAACATTTTAATCGAACAGTTTTGTGAAACTAAAAACAATTATCAACATTAATCAAAGTTATTTGAAATATTTATCTAATATTTTATCTAAAACTGTAATAACGATAATATATAATAAATAAAATCAATATAAATAAATAACTAATGTATGTAATTACTTCAAAGCAACAACAAAGCAATTATGTCTGACATTAAGCATTATGCGTGGCAGACAATAACCAAAAACCATACATCAACTCGACAACTAACACCAAAAAACGTTTAACATTTCATGAATATTTGATATGAAACTTCATCCAAGCAATTACCATATTACACAAAATTATCAATGTCTAAAGTTGCGTACAATTAAGCTTAAATAAACTTTCAGCTTTTCGTCCAAAAACAACAATTACTTAATAAGTTTCGTAATAATGAGCAAATATATTTTTAAAATATACTTACGAAGCAATGTCTAATTTTATTAAGTTATAAAAATTTATTTTATAGCAAGACTTGTACTGAAAATATTTATAACTGCATTTAATTTACTCAAAATATAATAAAAAGACTTTTTAAAGTTTATTAGGCTTCAAGATTCATAGCGCAGACGTATAAAAACATCAAAGCTCTCAGGTAAAAAGCTGACAATCCTAAATTGATGTTTAGATAGAGAAGGAAAGCACAGATGCGCAAAGCGATAGCAGTACGGGCCAGCTTTATAAGGTGGTTAGAGATGTGATTAAATTCGGTACACCTATTCAACATTCATTCCCGAATCGAACCCCGTATACATATGTACTAATAAACAATAAACCATCCACATTTAAAGGACAAGTTTTAAGAAAGCAATCGATAGTCGCATTCGCTCATAAAATTTCAATAAAAGCACGCGCTTTTCACCGTACCCAGCTCTAAACTAACGCTATTGGTTAAAAGCTCGCCAGTTTGCCGCAAGATTCAGTTTGACGAAAGTTGTGCCGGCGGTTGGAGATGGCCCGCGTTAAAGAACCACCCGAAAGGAGTGAAGAGGTTTTACGGAAAACTTAAGAGAAAACCATGAGTTACAAGGTATTGGATGAGCTTTAAAATTTGTTTATATCGCAATTGATAATTTATTGAGAATAAAAAGTTACTGTTTTAATAAATAAATTATGAAGTGTGATAATTGAATGTTTAAAATTTCTTCTACTATTTTAAATTTATTTACTATTTACTAATCTTACAACCTAAATACAATCTTTGCAAATTATTAATTTATACATTTATAACTTTCACTTTTATCAAAAGTTGTTCTACAACATAACATTATAAAGCAACATGAATGTGTTGTTATATAAATTGTAAGCCATATACAATCTATAGGATCACTAGATTTCCATCTAACATTTACTGTAGATTTACAAAAATTATTTCCAAAATTTTTAACATATTGAATATTTAAGAACAGTTGTTTTAATCCAATGTTTTAATCAAATTTATATTTTATCACGTCTATTGTTCACGTATTATTATTCAACATGCTCTCCTCTCAATTGAATACATTTAGTACAAAGAATCTGCAACGCTTTTAGACCTTTCAAAAACAAATTTTTATCTTGCTCTGCAAATCAGGCCACTACAGCTTCTATCACCTCTTCATTATAAGAAAATGTACAACCTTTTAAACTTGTTTTCAATTGAGGAAAGGCATGATAGTAGGACGGAGCCAGATCTGGCGAATAAGGGGGGTGTTCGAGTAATTCGAATCCTAAATCACTGGACAAATAAAACACCTTCAGACAACTTCCGCATCTTCTCTCTATAGTTTTTTTCTCCTAGACTGGTCAGTAACGTCGAATAATAATTCCCACTTATTGTTCTACCCTCATCTAGAAAATCAATCATGCTTACTCTGTGCCAATTCCAAAAACCTGACGGAAGAACTTTACCAGCAGATTTTTGAAAACGAAACTTCTTAGACTTTGCAAAACTAGAGTGCCTCCATTTCATCGATTGTTGCTTTGTTTCTGAGACGTAGCAATGTACCCAAGTTTCATACATAGTAAGAATACGCATTTTCAAAGCGAGCACAAGTCGAATGTGATGCTTTCACTTTCACCATTCAGACATGTGGAGATCCATTTTGCAGAAACTTTTCTCATATCCAAATCGACATGAACTATATGATAGATACGTTTATATGAAATATTCAGTGACTTAGATATTCGTTTTACTCCAATTAGACGATCTTCGACAAAATGATATCCATTTTCGGGGACGGAGAGAGAAACTGGGTTTCTTGATCGATGTTCATTTTCAATGGAAATTTGACCCCTTTTGAAGCTTGCAATTCCATTTTTCATGGTCGCATACGAAGGATATATTATGTATAATATATATTAAATATATGTATATATATTTGAAAAATAGAATCACAAAAATCCGAATTTTCTCCAAGCAGATTTAAAAATACTTAAAAATAACCTCATACAAAATAATTGTCCAGTACCTTTCATTCTTTATTCAATCCCCGCTCAAACTCCTCTGCAAAACGAAAATATCTCAAACCCAGACATCATTTCAACACTTAGTTTCAAATCCCTTCCATACATTTTTCCATTAACGGCCAAAATCAATAAACTATTTCACAACTATGACAACTTAAAAATAGTATTCACAGCTGCAATACCCACAAAAAAATCTCTTTACTCCTCTTAAAAGTCCCATAAAATTGACACACAATAGTAATGTCGTTTATTTGATTGGGCATACCATTTGTAATTACGTGTACGTAGGACAGACAAAATAACGCTTACAGGACAGAATTACTCAGCATAAATCAGACGTGAACATCAACCCCAAAGCTTGTGGCTGAAAATTTCAAAGCCTTCGTTATGAATTGCGACCATTGAGACATAGCTCCTGTGTGGGCAAAATGTTTATAAGGATAATTCCTTCGGCATCCCAAAAAACTATAGCCATGATCTTTCCTGCAGATGCTGTTGCACAAAACTTTCGAGGAGGTGGCGAACTCTTGTGCCTGCATTCCATGCTCTACTTTTTTGATTCAGGATCATAATGGTGAACCCAGATTTCATCCACAGTAACGAATCTTGCTATGAAGTGCTCAAGATCTCGCTTAATGATGGCCAAATTTGTATCTGAGATGATCTGTCGAATATGTTTTTGATCTAACTTCAATATTTTTGGTAACCATCGTGCAGCCAGCTTTTCGAAACCTAATTCTTGAGGTAAAATGATTTCTCATCTACCTATTGAAAAGCCACAAGTCTGAGCTATGCATTTCACAATGATTCATCTATCTTTCAGGACCATGTCATAGACTACATCAATGTTTTCTTTGTAACTTTCTGGCAAGTTTAAAATACCTTGCCTAATTCTTCACCACCTGATGTGAAGGTGCAAATTGCCGCTCTGTTTGAGCAACACTTTGTAACAATTTCATCGCATATACCCCGTATATATAATATTTATGTTCTGTTTAGTCTACGTATGTTCGGAGAATATTTCGTGAAGGTACCGCTAATGACTTCTTAACATTCCCCCATTAACAAAACTTTAGACGTCTAGCCCAGAACCAATCAAATTATACACCTAAATTTCAAATCCACCTTATTAATATTTACAACAAACTTCGCTAACTACTAAGCACACGAGAGATGAGATTACTGATTGTTAGTAAGTTAAACTTGAATATTTACAATTAACTTCGTTATAAACGACCTTGCGTTTAGAGATAACCTACCGGTTACTTTTCTGATCTATTTCCAGAACACAAAATACAGATCTGTCGCGTTGGATGCAGTTCAATTAGGGGTAAAATGCTCAGCAGCACGTGCACCATCATCATCAATATCAGAAACGCCTTTATCAGATAAAGTAGTAGCCTGCTATTTTTAGATATGTATGCAGAAGTAGTGGAATAAAATTGGTATACGATGAACGCGTGTTTTCCATTTTCATTCGAAATGAAAACGGTCATGTCACGGTGTTCGTGTTCAAATAGGCGTGTCTTTGGCATGTTCGTTTCAATAAAGATATCAAGTAGTATGTTAACTGTAAGAGATGTGCTTATGAAATGATTGTAATTGAGTTAACCATACAATGAATTGAAATTGAGACATTAGAAATTTATTGTTTAGATGCACTATTATAGTATACTGATTGAATGCCCAGTAGTGACAGTAGTTTCCCTTGTTTAAAATGATATAGGGCAATTGTGACTTGAACATGTTAAATCCCCTAAAAATCCTAGTTTTGACTTTACGACGCTTCCTAGCCGGAATCTTGGCATTGCTCACATTAAGAAGGTTGATGTAGTATATTTTGTTGATAGATTTACCCAATTTGAGATACTCATCTTTTTGCATGTCATTTTGCCACGTTCGACTTCTGATGGTGGCTGATCTGGAAGCTGCCATTCGGAAGTTGAATTTCGGATTTGTGGTGGTTTCATCAACAGTCCGCAGATTGTCCAACCCTTTTTTTCTTTTGCTCATTAGACAGCGACTTTGGGCACCAACTCTGGCAAGACTTTTCTGAACTGAATTTTAATAGTGTGTTGTAGGCATCCTTTTGTCTTGTGTTCAGCAGAAAGTAGGGTCAGTGATGTTTTAGGATTCCTCACCAGACAGGCGGTGATAGCTTTTAACAATCCTGGATTAACCGGATTTGGATGTCATCATTCTTTCGTCTGCGTGGAGGTTTCTGTACCACCTTATTTGAAATAATATGATACCATTTGGAGATAGTGTTGCGATGTCGGCATTCACTGATATATACAGCATTCAGTTTGCGTGTTGTTTCTACTAAGTTGTCGTCCAGTTTAACGCAGAACAGAATTTTTTCGGAACTGTTTTTGTTTTTACTTTCCCAGCCGAAAAAAACAGGTTTTGCTTTATTTGGAGACGATTCCTCCTTTGCAGTTCACTGTTTTGACTGCATTTTATTGTGTGTGCATCCAAGTTTCATCTACAGTAATTAATCAGCGCCAGCAGAGCGTTAGTACTGTTCACTGAAACACATTTTTGATCTAACTAGAGCAAGCGTGGCACCCAACGCGCGGATAGCTATCTTATGCCTAAGATCCGGCGCAAATTGAACCCAGCCCATGCACAGTCCACGCATATCCCATGCTTGGCCGAGACGCAGCCCAAACACATGTTTTTTTTTTAAGTAATTCATATTGAACACAGCACAGACGCAAACTAGTTTCATGATGGCTGCTGAAACCAAAAGCCATATTTTCCGTTTTCCACAAAATGGCAACACATCTGCAACAACTTGTAGATTTAGAAATTGAATCTGAGGAGGACGAAAGATGTATGTTACTGCATTTACTCAGCAGGAAAAGAAAAAGGTGTACAACGAATGCCTATTCACGAAAACGTATTTTTCGTGGAGAGTTTAAGTTATCCAGTGAAGTTCCAGATAATATATTTAAAGAGTAGTTTCGATTAAATAGGAAACAGTTTAGAGAGGTTCATGAATTAATTAAGTAGGATATCGCTGGTCAAGCATGCGATGCCCAGAAGCCTATCGAAAGTGAAGATAAACTAACAGCATGTCTCAGATAAAGGTAATATTGTAGACGATGGAGGAAATAATTCAGGGTACTCTTGAGTAATGTTAGAACAGAATGTACTATTAAGAAGAGCGGCTCATGAATGAGGATGTTGAATTTTCTTCAGTAGATTCTGATCAACTTCAGTTTCATCCTCAGCTATATTTTCGGCATCAGAAATGGCTTGAAATAATTTTCTTTTTACTTATTTTTGGTATTTTACTGGAAGATCTTTAGTTGAATGGAACATAGACAAAAAAACTGATATAAGGTGTCATTCTGTAAGTCTTCCTGTTCTCGTTTTTCTGTTTTTGACGCATCTAATCCCTCTGTTGAGTTCTCTGAGTTTCTTCAAGGGGTGATATGAGATTTCTAACAGTTGTTCTGGTTTTCATAAATAATGTAAGATATTCCATTTGTTGTTGATACGTCTATAGCCTGACATTTGTTGACTGTTGCCTACTCTTTGTTTGTTGTTTTCTTAGAGCTTCTCGATGACGTTCTCTTAGCTTTCACCATTGTTCCTTACGAGCTTTCGCTGTAATAAAAAAAATGATATACAAAGATTCATACTTTTTTAGGTATTTGGTCACCGGTGACAAATTTAAAACTATAGCCATGAGGTACAGAATGGGGGAGAGAATATAACCAATCAAACATAAACAAGCCCTACGGTGACATCTACAACCTATTTATATGGTTGAACCAACAGTGGAAACGTGGGAAGCTATTGCCAAGGACTATGAAGAAAATGGCAATTTTATAACTGTTTGGATGCTGTTGATGACAAACACATTGCCAACATATTTTTATAATGATAAGCAGTATTTCTCCATAATTTTGATGGAGACTGTAGACGCAAATTACCCTTTTACAACTGTAAATGTGGGTTCACTGGGTAGGGTTAGCGATGGAAATATTTTTTCCAACTCTTCATTAGGAAAAATGCTAAATAATGGTTCCCTGCAATTTCCTGAACCACAAACCACTACCTGGGCAAAATACAGAAACACCATACGTTTTCATCGAAGATGAAGCATTTCAAACGAAGGATCTGTTAATTAGCAACATACCGTAGTAGAAAGGAGACACTTTCGAACAAAACAAAATACAAATAAAAAATGTAACACTTTTAACACAATGGAAGTGTTAAAAGTTTAATTTGCGTTGACCTATCGCTTTTCAAAAGCAAATAGTATTAGAATGCTGTCTTACTGTTGTCCTTTTCTGATTCCTTATATTACATACATTTTTAATTTTTGTATTTCTAACAGTGTTTTTCCTGAAGCGTGGAAGTTGGCAAGAGTTGTCCCAATCCCGAAGAATTCTGAACCACTAGACTGTACTGACTTGCGACCAATTAGTATTCTACCTGTGCTGTTGGGGGTGCTGGAGAGGGCACTGGCGGATCAGCTACGTGAGCATCTTGACAACTACTATATACTTCCTTCAATACAATCTGGCTTTAGGTCAGGCTATAGTTGTGCGACTGCATTGGCTTCGTTTTACTTGACTTCTCTATGGCCTTCGACACTATCAGCCATAGCCTCCTGTTAGCAATATTACATTATATAGGTCTGGATGGTGCTGCTGTAGACTTTTTGTATAATTATTTACATAATAGAACGCAGAGTGTTGTAGTTGACAATGATGCTTCTGATCCCACTGTTCTAAGATCTGGTGTTCCTCAGGGCTCTACGTTGGGGCCTCTTTTATTCACAATGTATACATCTCAAATGTTGGATTTTAAAAATTTTACTGCCACTTTTCATCTATATGCTGACGATACTCAGCTATATTGTTCTTTTTGTCCAAAGGATTTGGACAGAGCTGTTGCATTAATAAATAGTGATTTGCAAAGTTTTTATGATATTTCTAAAAAGCATGGTCTTCTTCTTAATGAAGAAAAGTCTTGCTTCATAGTTTTCGGGGGCACTAGAAATAAACAGAATCTAAGTGCAAGGATTACCTTACAAATTAATAATTCAGCTATAGAAAGGCGCGTATGCGTTAGGGACCTTGGTCTAATCATTGATGAAGGGTGGTTTCGCCAAAATACCAACAATAACATTAGGAAAGCCTATTTAAATTTAAGAATGCTTTTCCCGCATCGGCATATTCTTGAGTTAAGTGTTAAGAAAAAGTTGTGCGATATGTTGGTTTTATCTCACTTTAGTTACTGTGACCTTGTATATGGCTCTTGTTTGGACAGCATCGATGTCAAACGAATTCAAGTGACTCAAAATTCATTTATGCGCTACATTTTTGGCATAAAAAGAAGGAACAGAATCTCTCACAAGCTTACTGAGCTTGGATGGTTAAACATGGCTGGGCGTAGAAAATTCCATTTTGCTTGTTTTGCTTTTAGATTAATAAATTGTAATACTCCATCATATTTATTGAATAAGATTAGGTACAGGACGGATATTCATAATATAAATATCCGTAGAAAGATTTAATTGACATTCCACGCCATCGCACGCAACAATTTAAAAGGAGCTTCAGTTATTGTATAGAACATATTATTAATAATTTACCTGTTTCACTGGACTGCCAATCATATGGTGTTTTTAAACGAAGATTAACGGAGACTCTTCTGAATGAGCAATCTAAACCTAATTAACTTTACCTTGTGTTGTTCAATATGTCACACATTCAATGAGTAGTGTATTCTACTTGCAATCGGCTTAAGTTAGATATATATATTTTCCTTTTAATTTGTGGCTCACCCGTAAAACCAGGACGCTTGTTGCAAACTGAGGGTGTTGCCTTTTGCTCATACTTCATTATAGTATTATATCTTTTTGGTATTTATGTTTACTACATGTTAGTTTCATTATGTGCAATAAACGTATTATTATTATTATTACAAATATTTAATAACGACTCGATACTCGAAATTTTGGCGAGTACCTGTCAATAGATGCGCAACCATATTATTATGCTTTTATTGACGAGTAATATGCTAATTTTAGTTAAAGATAATGGTCCTGATAATATCCAGGTTCATAAAAACGTACACTTGACACGACTTGGTCTTCGAATGGTTTTATTAAACGACAATATGCTGTCTTTGTCAGTCTATCCCCTCCACATTTAACGTGACCGTTTCTTCGGTAAGGTCACGTTAAATGCGGAGGGGATGGACTGACAAAGACAACACACTGTCGCTGAATAAAATCGTTCAAAGACAAAACCATCCTGTGAGTTCATGAAAATATTGTCAAAACCGTGTGATGAAAATAATGTAGGTCATTATTTTCATACTTTATAATTGTATGTAATGTTGTCTATTCCTTTCAATATCTGTGTTTCAAAGACACATCACATCTTAAATCTATCTAAACATTATCTAAAAATTCAAAATGATGCGTCCCATGAGATAAACCTCATCTTAACCTCATACAGTTAGTATTATCGTTACGTGCCCATCTTGTACCGTGAAGATAAGCAGATAAAATATTTGTTTTACTTCACATAAGATGGTTATTTGTATTTCCAATGATTGATTATCATTGAGTAAACAATATTACGTAAGAATTCAATAAATTTAAATTTTCCCTTTGACAAGTGGAATTACACGAGCACGAATGTCGTTTACAAGCCACGTTTATGATGATCATTATATTTTATTTATAGTTAGAGAGCTTACGTAGACGCATAATTTTATTTCTGCGTTTGTGTCAAGCGATATTGTTTCAAATATTATTTGAAAACGCAGAGCGAATTTAATCATAAATATGTACAGAACCGCACAGAAATAGTATCTCCGTTTATGTTAATTTTATCATACAAAAAGAGATGTTAATTTTGTCCATCAGTGTATTGTTTTATAGTAGTTTATATATGTGTAAAATGGAATCTTTCCAACATTTAATATTAACAGTAAAAACTCATTTATTTGATAAAATTCTCACCGCTACATTTAAACAGTATTTCCTAGATTGTTAGTTGGCAATTCGAATCAATTTAGTAGCGCCAGAATATAAACAATTCCACTCCCTATTTGAAGATAACGACACAAATATTAGTCTGTCTACATTTCCCCTATATTCTGTGCTATTCAAATGTTAACAATAATATATTTCCGTACTGTTTAGTAGGCAACAATCTGAAAGCGTTATCACATTATGAGTTAGCTATCAAATTCTTCTTATTTTAAACGTTATCGAGCAGGACACGTGATTCTTGTTGCTCCTTCTGATTATTCACTTTGCTAACAAATATATTCTGCGATAAAACAAATTGTGTACGCATTTCAAAATGTTTTAAAATCAATGCAATACAGTACAAGTATAATTTATTAATGATAATGAATAGAAATTGTTAATGAAATGATTATTAACCATCATTTCCTTTTTTTTTTAAAAAAGTTCAGTTATAAATGGAATGACCTGATTGTATTAAGACCATGAACTATCGACAGAAAAGAGCTTATTCATACATATATATTTAAAGATAGTCAACAATAACATCTACATATGTAGTTTATTTAAAAAATGTGTATCATGATGCTTATTCCTTTAAATCAATGTTGACACTTCCTATCCTAGCTCCTATCATTTTTTTTAATTTCCAGTTGAAAAATGTTTGATACTAAATTAAATTTCATTTTAATATGAAACATGTGGCTTGTAAACTGTTCTACACCAATATGTATTCTTGTCTACTTTCAAAACCTTGAGGATATTAATATTTTTAAAGCACACTTCAGATAGCAATCATCGTACTTTTGCGCAGTATTCTTCCTATCGATAAACGATCCTTTTAATTATTATACATTTTCTCGATATACATACAATACAAAAAAATATATTTACACGCTTGAATTTATCAATTAACACGTTCACTGAAGTACCAGGACCATTACATACGAGGGCAGTTCAGATATTATTGTTCCTGGTGGTGGAAATTCCTCTAAGACGTTGAGACCACTTGGTATAACGATTGTAAAGACCGTAACCACCCTCAGAAAAAAATGTTGTTGTGGCATCTTCCTCGGAAATGCTGTTGTACGAAACTTTCGATGGGGTGACGAACCCTTGTGCCTCCATTTCATGTTGTGCCTTTTTAATTCAGAATCATAGCGATGAACCCAACATTTATTCACATTAACGAAGCTTGCTAAGAAGTGTTCAGGATCTCGCTTGATGATTGCCAAGCTTCTCTCTGAAATGGACTGTAAAATGCGGTTTTGCTTTGGCGTTAATATTTTCGATACCCATGGTACAGCCACCTTTTCGAGACCTAAAGGGGGCCTGCAGACGATACGATCTTGTAGTACGACAAATCGTACATTCGTTCTCATCGATTATTTCGTTCTGCTTAATTCTTTATGTAAAATGGTTTCTACAATACCAATTGAAAAACCATAAGTCTGAGCTATGAATTTCTGATTCGTGCTCCAATGTTTTCTTTGCAAATAACAGTTTTCGGCCATCAAACACCAATTCTTCACCAGGTGATATGAAGATGCAAATTCGCACCCAGTACTTGTACCATATCCATACGAATGATAAACCTTTTTTGCAGAGACTTTTGACTTATCGCAATTACCATCATGACTTACCATCAAGATCACCAAAAGCAAGACTTCTACTTCCAACAAAAAGAATTTGAAAAAAAGTTATTTTCTGTCATCACTTGTATGAACCATGATATGATTTCTACTCGTTCTCACAATAACAATGACGAACAAGAACATTTGCAGAAGGTTATTATGAAACTGTGTGAAGGGACAATTTCTATTTTGACACTTTGACATTTTACTATCTAAACGTTGATCACTAAACGAACGAAATTATTGGTCTACAGAATCAAAATAGCATCAAAATAATATACTGGAAAGACAAAAGGTAAGATCTGTTAAGAGAAGTGCAACAGATGAAGACAGTACAAAGTCTAGACTGACGCTGGGCTATAAAGGACTTGATTATAGGATCCAAATCTCTGCCCATACTGTTCAGACTTTGAAGAAACATTTTGCACAGCTCTTATAACCACAATATTACACTATTGGCATTTGGACAAAAAAAACGTCCTGTCTGGTGTTCCTTAAGGTCTTATTCTTGAACCACCCCTTATGATAATAGATCCTAAAATCAGGCAAAAATTATAATCTCCATAGTTATGCTCCTAGTACTCAGTTAACTTAATTGATTTATTATTGTTCATTCATCATACAAAGTTCACAGTACGAACAGTATTTAATAAAGTCGTCAAGTTGATAAGATACTGGTTCCTTCAGAATCTGAAAATCCAGCAGATATAGGTATTTTGTGAGGTGTAGAGCTGTCATGTGGAAAGTACCAGTGGATCTAGAGCCAATAGTTTCCAATGTTCTCCTTTCTTTTTTCATTTTCCCATTCAGTTGTTGTATATTATCTAAGGTGATAGTTCTTTTGAGTCATATTTTTGTCGAAAATATGGTATTAATATCTGTCGAAACCATTATATAAATATCGAAAATATCAAAGCCAGTTAGATTTACTGATACTAAAGGGTGGTCCAACCATAATGCAGGATGTTAATTGTAAATAAAACAAAACGTTTTCAGAGAATTGTCTTAATATTTAATATTATGATAGAAGGATCTATGACAATTATGTGTGAAACAAAATATCTGCCAAATGCTCGCCACAGCTTCGATGGCATAACTGTATACGATGGTCCATATTTTTACTCTCAGACATAATTGAGGTTCAATGTCGTTAATGTGGCCAGAAATTGAGGATATGGACCTGGACGATATGTGGTACCAACAGGACATTAACGACATTGAACCTCAATTATGTCTGAGACTCAGTGAAAATATGAACCATCGGATACAGGTATGCCACCGAAGCCGTTGCGAGTATTTGGCAGATATTTTGTTTCACACATAATTGTCATAGATCCTTCTATCATAATAAAAATATTTAGATAATTCTCTGAAAACTTTTTATTTTATTTACAGTTAACATCGTGTATTATGGTTGGACCAGCCTTTATAATAGGCACTAGCAGGACCATTTTCGTCCTGTTCGTCATATTCGTGCTTAGCTTTATACACTAGAAAGGGTGGCAATAACTATCTATTTCAATTATTCTTCTATAACTTTGGGTTTCCTAGGATATTTTATATCAAACACGTTGCTAAATTCTTGTGCCACGTTAGAAAGTGCTTGACCTAACCACCGCCTGGCATGCTGCTTCGAAAATTTGTTAAAAGAGAGCTCCATTCCATAGATTTTCAAATACTACCTACCAATTGAGTTTCTTCCTTAGAAGAAATGATTAGACGCTGTGGATGTAGTAAAGTACCTTTGATTCTGTACTGGAGGGTTGATTGAGAAATATTGCACAATTCTGCAGATCGTCATATCATTCTCTTTTTTTCGATGTAATGTTATAGGAACGAATTGACATGGGAAATCAAAGAAACCCTTTAGATCTTAGATATGAAGGACTTAAACGTAACACTTATGTGGGGTTTTGTGCACATGGACATCAGAAGCAACGAGGAGGCCAATCAGTTCGCTAAACAAAGCATTAGAGCTAACAGAAAGCACATGAGACTAATGTAAGAGGTTACTTCTACCTTATGCAGATGACAGTTTTGATACCAGTCGAATATAACTAAATGATTAAAGTATTGTCTATTGCAGTTCTATGCTGACGACACTCAACTTTTTTTTTAATGTTTTTTGTTTGATTCTGTAAAATTGTGAAATCGTTTGTTTTTAAATATTCTGTTTGATTAGAGTTTGACAGCTGTCAAAAAGTAAAACCGGTAGAGAATTTTTTCAAATTTGACAAAATTAATTTTTAAATCTTTAAAATGTTTTTTTGGATTCTGTAAAATTGTGAAATCGTTTGTTTTTAAATCGCTGTCAAAATTTTTTCAAATTTGACAGTTGCACACCTGACAGCTCTAGAATTATAAATTAAGTTGCAACTATAAATTAATTTTTTAAATCTTTAAAATGTTTTTTTGGATTCTGTAAAATTGTGAAATCGTTTGTTTTTAAATCTTCTGTATGATTAGGTGTGACAACTGTCGAAAAGTAAAATCGGTAGAAAATTTTTTCAAATTTGACAGTTGCAGCTGTCAAAATACACCTGACAGCTAAAGAATTTTAAATTAATTTTTAAAATGTTTTTTTTTGATTCTGTAAAATTGTGAAATCGTTTGTTTTTAAATCTTCTGTATGATCAGGGTGTGACAGCTGTCAAAAAGTAAAAACGGTAGAGAATTTGTTCCAAATTTGACAGTTGCAACTATCAAAATACACTTGACCCCTCTAGAATTATAAATTAATTTTTAAAATCTTTAAAATGTTGTTTTGAATTCTGTAAAATTGTGAAATCGTTTGTTTTTAAATCTTCTGTATGATTAGGTGTGACAGCTGTCAAAAAGTAAAAACGGTAGAGAATTTTTTTTGACAGTTGCAACTATCAAAATACACTTGACCCCTCTAGAATTATAAATTAATTTTTAAAATCAAATTTGACAAAATTAATTTTTAAAATCTTTAAAATGTTTTTTTGGATTCTGTAAAATTGTAGAATCGTTTGTTTTTAAATCTTCTGTATGATTAGGATGTGACAGCTGTCAAAAAGTAAAAACGGTAGAGATTTTTTTTCAAATTTGACGGTTGCAGCTACCAAAATACACCTGACAGCACTAGAATTGTAAATTAATTTTTAAAATCTTTAAAATGTTTTTTTGGATTCTGTAAAATTGTGAAATCTTTTATTTTTAAATCTTCTGTATGATTAGGGTGTGACAGCTGTCAAAAAGTAAAAACGGTAGAGAATTTTTTTTGAAATTTGACAAAATTAAAATTAATTTTTAAAATCTTTAAAATGTTTTTTGGGATTCTGTAAATTTGTGAAATCGTTTGTTTTTAAATCTTCTGTATGATTAGGATGTGATAGCTGTCAAAAAGTAAAAACGGTAGAGATTTTTTTTCAAATTTGACGGTTGCAGCTACCAAAATACACCTGACAGCACTAGAATTGTAAATTAATTTTTTTAATCTTTAAAATGTTTTTTTGGATTCTGTAAAATTGTGAAATCGTTTGTTTTTAAATCTTCTGTATGATTAGAGTGTGACAGCTGTGAAAAAGTAAAAACGATAAAGAATTTTTTTCAAATTTGACAGTTTCAACTGTCAAAACACATTTGACAGCTCTAGAATTATAAATTAATTTTTAAAATCTTTAAAATATTTTTTTGGATTCTGTAAAAATGTGAAATCGTTTGTTTTTAAATCGTCTGTATGAGTAGGGTGTGACAGCGATCAAAAACTAAAAACGGTAAAGAATTTTTTTTCAAATTTGACAGTTGCAGTTGTCAAAATACACCTGACAGCTCTAGAATTGTAAATTAATTTTTAAAATCTTTAAAATGTTTTTTTGGATTCTGTAAAATTGTGAAATCATTTGTCTTTTAAATATTCTGTTTGATTAGAGTTTGACAGCTGTCAAAAAGTAAAAACGGTAGAGAATTTTTTCAAATTTGACAATCGCAGCTGTCAAAATACACCTGACAGCTCTAGAATTATAAATTAATTTTTTAAATCTTTAAAATGCTTTTGGATTCTGTAAAATTGTGAAATCGTTTGTTTTTAAATCTTCTGTATGATCAGGGCGTGACAGCTGTCAAAAGGTAAAAACAGTAGAGAAGTTTTTTCAAATTTGACGGTTGCAGCTGTCAAAATACACCTGACTAGCTCTAATGTAGAAAAGCACACTATTATCCTTTTCCTTTCAGAGCTACTACTAATATTAATTATACCCTCCAATCGCTTGTCATAGAATCTGCATATCACTCTCTCTTTATTAACCACAAGAAATCATCAGCGGTGTTAGTTTTTGGGGATACCAAACAAAGAGATTTAGTCTAGTCCCAGATCTTTACTAACAATATACTCCTTCCCCATTCTGATTGCTCTAGAAATTGTGGGCTATCTATTTTGTATAACTTGTTTACTGTATTTAATTTAATAATAATAATAATAGTAATAAACCTAATTGAATTACAAACAAATCATTATAACAAAGCATCAATATCTTCGAAATATTCTTAATCTATACAATGTTAAACAAAATTTTGAAGAACACATCATGATTATTTACGAAGAAATACGCTAATCACAATCATAACAACGCTCAATGTAATAAAAGTGCAGTATTGACTCATTATCATGCATAGATAACAACACCAATCATAAGCGTAGAAAATGTTTGTGTTTTTTTTTTTTTTACTTTACAGATGATGATAACAATGATTACGGAGGAGGTGGGGTTTTCAATTTTCCGTCGGCCGTATACTACGACCACAAAATAATAAGATCATCGGGATGCTGCCAGCAGTATCAAAGCCGCCTGCGAACGAAACGCGTGTTATACGACGCGCGCGTGCCATTCTCACGTGTTCGGTGTTGTTATTATTGTTGTTGTGAAGTGTCAACCATCGGGCGTGTAGGAGAATGACCCACGAACATGCTCACGTCAAGAACGCCGCCGCCACTGACGAGGAAGAGGACTCCAGTCCGCCACCACCGGATGGTGGATGGGGTTGGGTTGTCGTCTTCGCATCGTTTATGATACACATTGTCAGTAAGTGACGTTTTATGTGTCAAACTTTCGTCTCGATACAATTTTTCTCTCTATATACATGAGCTTCATCTTTTTACATTTTTTTTTTATACGAAAAAGATTCAGAAATTTCATTTCTTTTACTTACCTTGTTTATCATTTTTATTATAGTCATATTGTTCTTATGTCTGCAACAATTTTATGAATTAAAAATGAACATAAGTAAATGAAAAAACTTATTTGACGTATAATCTGACATTTAATTGACGTATGTTAAATTGGTGTATTTTAAACTTAAAAAATGCTCATCTGGTGTTTTATTATTTTCCTCAATTGGCAATATTCTTCAAATATGATGGCATATTATTTACTAATACAATCAATTTATAATAGGACAAAGATTTCTTCTCTGAAATGCTGAAATCTTGAGTTAAATTTAACAAATGTTTAATTTTAGTGTACTGATCTAGGCCATAGAACAATTATACTTAAAAATCGCAACTTTGCATTACAAACAGCTTCAACGTTTATTGAAAAATATTCCTTACGATTTCTAAATAATTCTGCATTATTCCTACTACCCGGAGACTTTAAACGAACATGGGTACAATCTAATAGCACCAATTACATTGGGAAATAAATTAATTTCATAACATTCTCTTTTAATGGTATTTATGGTTTGCTCTTGGGGCATATTTATAAACATAGATTTCAATCTCGCTATGTGGCTGGTCACTTTCTTTAAAATTCTACAAACAGAGGCCTTACTTATATTAACATGGTCCCCCAAACCAGTTTGAAAAGTACCCGTTCTGGAACGGCTGACAAGTAGAATTTCCTAATCTCTAATTTCAAAGTGCTAAAATTTAGTAGGTACCTTTGTTAAAATTTAATATTCCTTTATGAAACCAACTCTCTTCTTAATTGAATACATTTATTACAACGAATCTGCAACGCCTCCAGACCTTTCAAAAATAAATTTTTATCTTGCTCTGCAAACCATGTCTCCACAGTTTCTATCACCTCTTCGTTGGAAGAAAATTTGCGACCTTTTAAATTTTTTTTTTGAGTTGAGGAGAAACTTGATTGTCCAGAAAAATCAATCATGATAATCCCAAAAAAACTGAAACAAGAACTTTACCAGCAGATTTTCGAACACGAAACTTCTTGGAGAACCAGAGTGTCTCCATTCCATCGTTGGTTGCTTTGTTTCTGGGTCGTAGAAATGTACCCAACTTTCATCTATAGTAACAATACGGTTTAAAAAATCTGGATCATTTTCGAACCGAGCACGCTTCTGATCAACATTCAGACATTTGGGAATCCATTTTGCAGACATTTTTCTCATGTCCAAATCGACGTGAGCTATATAATGGACGCATTCATATGCCTCAGATATTCGTTTTAGCTCAATTCGACGATCTGACAAAATCATGTTATGAAGTGCATCAACATTTTCGAAGACGGACACAGTAACTGGCCAGTATACGAAGGACGTTGATTTACGTCATTTTTCGTTGCTATGGTATCGCAATATTTTCTTTACCCACTGAACCGATTTAGGCTAACTAGATATCAATACACCCTCGTAATAAGATCGTATTATAAGGAGAGCTTATCGGAAAATAAGGATACTAATCTTGTTATCTCGATGACCCAGATATTGAATCGTATATTAATAAGTGAAACTAATTCGGAGCATTTTTTTGTTACCAAAAAGCTGAGGAGCGTTAATAGATACACAATCCTGCACTAGTTTTATGAATAATAGTGAAATTATGTTTATACAAGGTCAGGAAAATGTGTGCAATCACCAGGTTTCGGGCAAAATTGTGGGTTCTATTAAAAAATAACCTTAATAAAAGTTTTTGTAGTATTTTCATTCTACTCTATCGCATACTTTGATTTTCTACAACTTTCACTTGTTTTGAGATATGACGTCATCGGTCGTTTTTTTAAATAGATCAACTCGAAGAGTTAGATGATCGAATTAGGATGGCTTTGCAAGAGTTAAGACAAAACATAATTCAGAAGTCATTAAGGTCCTTCGTTCGTTCAAACATGTCAAAGTATACAAGCTGATCTATTTAAAAAAACTACCGATGACGTCATATCTCGAAACAAGTGAAAGTTGTAGAAAATCAAAGTATGCGATAGAGTAGAATGAAAATACTACAAATACTTTTATTAAGGATATTTTTTAATAGAACCTATAATTTTACCAGAAATCTGGTGTTCCCACACATTTGTCTGACCCTGTAGAATATTAACGTCTACTATATTAGTTGGTGTCAATCAATTGCAATTAAAATAAAATTATTAAATTAATTTAAAATGTCGAATTTAAACGCATGAAAATTTGAACCAATTCATTATATCCAATGTTCAATTCGTTTTCTGTTTTGACCATTAATGATGCGTCAAAAAGGTCTTTATAAATTGAAGACCACGGATTGCTATAGCCAAAATTTGACAATTTAACCTAACTTATTTTAAGCAGTCGACAGACGCAACGATGTGTTGGAAATTGGAAATAATCTACAGTTCCATAAGTAGTATCATCAAAGAAGAAGAAAGCAGTAATCATTGCGATAATGCTGTTGTTAGACGATATTGCGGGAAAGAAACAAAACAGCAGGACACGACTTATAATTGTTGAAATCACCTGGGAAGCGTGTTCAACGAAAATAGATCAAGTATTTGAAGTAGATCACCTAGTTTCGACCTTCCTGGTCTCCTCAGTGCTCCTCCGAATGCAAGACCTAATTTCATCGTTCGTTGGAGTTCGTTTTCCGATCTCCTCTTCAGATGGGCTCCTCTTCTTCCAGCTTTACTTCCTCTTGGGATATCCTTCTGACAGTCTTCGAGTATTGATGGATCGGCTTCTGGGAGTCTTCTGGTAGATCTCATTTGCTGATGAATATTTGAAATCAAAGAAACAGTCGCGTCATGTTAGCCACTGTCTTCCATCCTGCCCTATTGATTTTTCCGCAATGGCCCTACTCGTCAAGATGTTGCTTACGAGTGCCTTATTCTCGACAAATCCTCGGTTAAGCTTCCTCAGAAACTCTAAATCTATTAAGTCTGGGAGGACGACGAGCGAGATACGTTTAGCGATGCAAAATACCATGAGATCCCTTAAAAATTCAATTCAAAAATGGTCATGATAAATATTTACATTTGGTAGCACTGATTTGAAACTGCTATTCTTTGGGTGTACGATGAGAGAAGCCCAAGCAGCGGAGTTGCAGACTGAATTGAGGAAACTTGGACAACGTCAATTCAAATGGAATCAGAATATGACAGGGCAAAATCGAATCTCTATTCCAAGTTCTGCTCTATATAATGTGCATTTAGACACATTGTAAAAATGGAGATATGGCCATGTTTCAGGCGAGCTTTGTTGCTCACTCTCCAAAGGTTGTAAATGGCTGAGTGGATCAACTGAAGATCATGGTGCCAATCAAAGTAGAAGAAGAAGAAGAAGTCTCTGGACTGAATTAACATTTGACAAAGAATGACATTTATAAATTATACTATCATTAATTTAATCCTTAAAAATCAATGCTGTCAAATGATACAAATCGCAGATGTGGAGGATGTGGGATTGAATCGCCATCGCCCAGGCTGGACTGTCGTAGGTTGGACTAATTCCAATTCAATGCCCTCTAGTGGGCAAAATCGGAAGTACCTCATCTCAAGGCACTACACAACACAGATCTGTACTGCAGATCTTTGGTTTTTATATTGTGGCATTTCTACGTTTTCAATACATCTTTACTAATTGTCTCAAATGAGAAATTGAAATATGCTTTCAATCTTACTATACAGCGTGTCCAAAATTAACGGTTTACCATTGCTAACTTTCTTATTATTGCAGTTATGAATTCAGTTATACTATATAGCAAGGTAGTTGAATTTTTTATTCTAAGATGGTGAAAGCAGAAAATCAATTGAATAATATTAAAGTTTCCGGAAAGAAATAAAACAATATTTTGAACAAAAAACGTTCCTCTTAACAGTTTAGACTCTACCAAGAATGAACCTTTCAATCTCACAATTGTCAATGTAGATCAGACGTGTTCAACCCGCGGCCCGCGGGCCCAGGGAGCCTACGAATGCGGCCCAATACAAGATTGTAAACTCACCTTCATTATGAGCTTTTTTCCATAATTATCAGAGTATTTATTATCCGTAATTCGCACTATAATTACAAACAGATCCACAAGAGAAAAGAAAAAAAACTTAAAATTTACAAATAAGATAAAGACGGAATTATCCGACTATAAAAAGAATTCTGTTGAAGCTCTTTCTTGTAGGCAAATATTTATGTTAAGAAGTAACTAATTCAACTTGTTTCTGCACTGTATTTTTTATTAAAAACTTTAAAAAAGAATTGGCACCTTTTTATAATTTATTAGTAACTCAAAAATGCCACAAAACGGTATAGCATGAAGTGTATTTTGCATTAGACATGCGCAATCTCGCTATTTCCAAGCGATAAAATAACAGAACTAAAAAAAGGCCTGGCTTCTCAACAAACTTTTTTTAATAAAGTTACAACTCAAACGGACTCACTTGTAAAAGCTAGTTACGTGATAGCAAATTTAATCGCAAAAAAATCAAAAGCATTTAGTGACGGTGAGTTTATTAAGCATTATATGGAGAGTGCAGATATAATTTGCCCTGATAAAAAAGGTGATATTTCCAAAATCACCTTATCTCACCAGACTATAGCTCGGCGAGTTGATGAAATTGGAAGATCTATTGAAAAACGCTTGGAGAATAAAGCTGCTAATTTTAAATTTTATTCTTTGACGATAGATGAAAGCACTGATGCTACAGATACAGCCCAACTTGCCATCTTTAATAGAGGTACTGATGATGAATATAATCTTACCGAAGAAATGGCTGCTTTAGTGCCATTAAAAGACACAACTAGGTCAAGAGATTTATACGAAGCAGTCAAAGATACGTTAAAACGATTTTCTTTGTCCATTGCGAACATATCTGGTATAGTTATTGATGGTGCCCCGGCAATGGTAGGTAAAAAAAAATGACTTGTAAAATTAATAGAAGACAATGCTATTGCAAATTGTCATCAAAACTGCGAATTTCATAAGATCCAGAGGATTGAATCATCGTCAGTTTCAGGAATTCCTAAAAACTATGGATGTTGAATGTGGTGATATTGTGTACTTTTCGGAAGTAAGATTGTTAAGTCGAGGCAAAATGTTGAAAAGGTTTTATGAATTGCGACATGAAATCAAGTCGTTTATGATATCAAAAACAAAATCTGTCGTCTTCAAGATGAAAACCAACTTATCCATACAATGTTTCAAACTGTAACAGCGTTTCAAATGAAACTGAAATTATGGCAAATTCAAATTAAAGCAAACAACTATATGCATTTCGATACATTAGCTAAACATGGTCCTGTGAACTGCGAAAAATATGCAACCCTGCTTTCCGATTGGATATAGGAATTTGGTTCACAATCACGCTTTATTCATGTCATCGCTTTTTGGCAGCACTATTTGCGAGCAACTATTTTCACGAATGAAGCATACTAAGAGTAAAATTACAATCAAAATATTTGATGAACATCTTGAGAACTCACTTAGAATTGCAACTACTTCCATCAAACCAGATATTGATGCATTAGTTTCTCAAAAGCAATGTCAAATATCGCATTAGTTTTGCCTTACCATCTTCTCTTTTACTTCTGTATTAAAGAATATAATAAAAACATTGAAGTTTTATTATACAGAAATGTATATTTTCTACATCAGTAACCGCAAACAAACACGCTTAAAAATGGTGGCAGATATTATTTAAATTTAAAATAATAATAATAATAATAATAATAATAATAATAGCAGTTTATTGGTAAATTCAAACAATACAATAGTTATACAATAGTACCAAATTATAACTGTACCAAAAGGTTCAGAATCAGCTGCTTGCAGCAAGCAGCTGATCTTCCTTCTGAACCTGGCCAAAATAAGCACACGCATAAATCTAAACACAAATACAAGAAAGCAATTGCAGAACTAACTAAGTACTAATTGGGATAGTAAAGAAAAAAGAAAAAAAAACAAACAACACGGCAGTCAGTAAGATGAGAAGTATTGCTTGCGTAGCTGACGCGCAAACGCAGAGGGATGCAAAGAACGCAACCCAGGTGAAATTAAATTTTGCGATTTAGTCACGTTGTATGAAAAAGATCTCTTGAACATTTCTAGGTGGTGAACTGGAGGAGTTAGTAGGCCTTTATTTCTCACATTCACATTGTGCACGTCCGTTCTGAACAGAATCTTACGATGCAAGTAACTGGGCTTTCTATAAAAAACCACCTTATGATAAAAAATGGTGGAATGATATTCAGCCCTCCTTGACATATTAATCCAACACGCCCATCGCTGTGTGTGGGATATCCTGTCGAATTTACGGATACCGTAAATGAAACGCAGGCAGGAGTTTTGTAAACGCTGGATTCTGGCTCTATCAGTACTATCGAGACACGAATAGTAAACACTGACACAGAAATTAAAACGGGACAGAATCAAAGATTCACACAAGGCTCTTCTCAACCCAATATCCAAACAATCCTTGCTACCGTATAACATTTTCAAACTGGAATACCCCAACCTAATTAAATGTTAGTGTCTAGAATAAGTCCCAGATCTCGTACGCTATCTGAAATAGGGACAACCTCATTGTTAATAGTAATTTTGATATCGCTTATTACTTCAGCCCTCGTCTTAGCACGGCCAAATACTAAAACTGAGGTTTTTTTTTGTATTAATTTTCAGGCAATGTCTAGCGGATTCATTAATAAGAGATTCAAGATCATCATTTAAATTACTTACAGCTTCATGCACATTAGCAGCATAGAAGGTGTGATAAACTTGAGTGTCATCTGCATAAAGATGATAACGACAGTGTCGTAAACAGTTTATAAAGTTGGATGTGTAGACTATGTACAGAAGCGGGCCCAGAATACTGCCTTGAGGGACGCCTGAGATAATTGGATGTGGATTGGACAATAAACCGATAATAACCAATAATAAATCTATCTGCTTATTAGCTATAATTACAGTATTAGTGTACTTCATATGTAGCCCGAAACAATCCTTTCCTTCCAAAGTGGCACAAGACAGGCAAAAGGTTGGACACCCCTGATGTAGATGGAGAATATGCATTTTGACTTTTTTGTTAATTTAAACAATTATCTTCTAGATAACAAAATCTAATGTTTAAGTTATTTACTGTTTTGAAGCATTTCCTTTCGTTAGCAATAAAACATTCTCTGCATTTTTTTAAGGCGATATATTCTTCTTATGAAGAAGATGACGGTCGTCCAATTTTACCGCTAATCAGTCGCTCTTACCACTACAACTACTGAGTTGGTTTTAATTTAATTCTAATTCTATTTTTGATGCAGCTTTTTCTATTTTCAAACACATTAGAGCTTCGCGTTTGACATTTTTTTGTTTGACATATGACAGTATTCAAGTCACTTATTCGTAAATCAAAATGAATATTATATCTACTTAAATGATGTTTGAAATAAAAAAAAAAATTAATAAAACCTATCGATAACTTAGATTTATCCACATTAACATACACAACCTTATCTTAATCCAGGCTGCGGACATGTGTACAAAGTGATCGTTCCTTATCAATCATAATAATATCGTACTGGCAATGGTTGCTGCACATTTTATTTTGAAATTAAATAAATAAAATAGTGAGAGAATGCTGAACTTGCTTTCAAGAATACCATTAATTTGCTTTGTTAGCCTGATACTTTTAACTCAAGTTTTGACAAAAGAATTGTTTATTTAATTTAACTATTTATATCAAACTGTAATCAGTAATCAGGTTCAAATAATAATTGCTTCACTAGAATGAAACATTCTATGTAATAATAACACTTTTATCAATTGCTTCAAGTACTAAATAACAATAATGGCAGTTAATAATTGCGCCCAACAACATAATTAAACACTCTGTAATCTAATATGGATATTTTTGTCGATTGGAGTATTATATTGAAAATCCCTAAGTACATGTGTTTATGTAATATAAGTTGATATTGATTGTTTATTCAATCGTAACACACACCTGTTATTGCACTTGAAAATTGTGCTGATGCCTGTACGTATCACACGAGTTACCCTAGATATCATTAACTTCAAGTACTTACTACCTACGTAAAGAATTGATATTATTTCTGTGAAACAAAACAAAAACAAGTGGGATATTGTAAGATGTTGATGGCGCTCACTCGGTATCTAGTTGTTCGTGCGACCCACATTCGATATTGACATAAAATATGTTCCCAACACTCCGTATTGTATACATACGAGTATAATGTATTAATACACGATATAAATACATAGGTTTAATGCCCCAATAAAGCTATTTTTGCAAGGCAATGATAATTTATGCATAAATTTAATTCATAAATAATTATGTATGGACATTTCATGATTTACATTGTGTTTGAACAGATAATGTCGTAAATGAAGTTACTAGTAAACCGTAAACGTAGTTATAAATAAGCTCGAGGATGTTATTTTTAGAATCTAAATTATAAAAATAAGATGTAAATATAACTACAGCGTGATAGTAAGATATGTTTGCTAAAGTTTTAGAATCGACGACACAGTTATTTACGTTAGATGGTTTACAAGTTCAGGGCGTCGTACACACTTCACACTTTTTTGTTATGCGATTTTTAAGCTCTTCCATATTATGTATTGGCATTGAATAAACGAAATTTTTCAGATATATAGCCATGGTTGAGTATAGGATTTCAGTGTTCCTGCTTATTATTCTATCATCAAAAAATTCTCTCAGATATTCAAGTGATTCCATGGTCGTATGTGCTGTTGCACCATCTGGCTAGAAATACCCATTTTGTAATTTTGCATCATCGAAATAATTTTTAAACCGACCAAAGGTAGAATACTTTTGTCTATCATCTGTAGACGAATAGTATTTGCAGTGCTGTAAACGATTAAGTTAGACGAGTAAATGATATACAACAAAGAGCCCAGGATATTACCTTGAGGTACACCAAACACAATGAAAAAGGTAGTAGACAGAACCCCATTATTTGAGACTTGCTTAATTCTACAATGAGTTGTACAATCTTAGTGTCGAGTTGTAGTATAACCTTTGGTACATACTACTCGGTCAAGTTGAATGGTAGTATAGAGACGCCTAAAAATTTGTTCTACTACCAGCATATGAATTATATGAATCAGTCATTTCAGACAGCACATGTCATTAAATATAAATTTTGAGAAAATAAAAGTAAACCCTTGCTGTTTCTAAAATCAATAAAAATTTTAAAAAAAGTTGAAACACTTTTGATCCAAATTAAACTTTATTCGTCAAACTAAATCCATTAAATACATAAGTAACTATTAACAAATGTTAATTTTCGTACTCTTTTTTAGCAGCTGGCCAAAACAATAGCTCTTCATAAAAAGCAACATATTTCTCCGGAACGTATTCCATTAAAGTTTTTATATTGCCATCATCTTATGAATTCTTTGTAGCGGTGATCTATTGTCCTCCAGATGTAAGTCAAGATATGCGCGAAAGTTTTGTTGAGCCACTGGAAATCTTTCTTTTAAACAAACCAATTGTACTTATCGGTGATTTTAACTTGCCTCGTTTTTATGATCATGTTAACAACAACATACATAGCACTACAATTCCTTTTCTAGTTGACTTCTGCGATTCCACTAAATTAACTCAGTTCAACAACATATTAAATGTGGATGGACGGTTACTTAACTTGGTGTTTGCTAATTTGAACACCGCTTTGGAGATTAGTAAAGATGAGCAGCCTTTTTTGTATTCCCTGTAAATGGAGAAACACGTTACAACTTTCGTAAAGCCGATACTGATCAATTATATCAAGATCTTTCTAATGTTGATTGGAGTTTTTTGGATGATTATGAGGATGTTGATGTTGCACTAGAATTCTTTTATGATATGTTATGCAATATTTTCAAGTCATCTGTTCCAAGCTATCAATCTGCCATATCACGCTATCCTTCATGGTTCTCGCCTGAAATTCAACAGAACTTAAAGATAAAAGAGAGTTATAGAATGAAGTGGAAACGTACGGGGAACGCTGTCTATTATCGCGAATTCAGCATACTTCGAGCTTTAACAAAGGAACTTATAGCCAATAGCTACACATCATACTTATCAAAAATTGAGGGCATCATTCAGACAGTGCCGAAGCACTTATGGTCATTTATTCGAAATCGTCGTGGAACATCGCGTATACCTGGAAAAATGCTTTTTAATGAGAATCCTCTAGATGATCCGCAAGAAATCGTCAATTCTTTCGCCAAATCTTGTTTTTGTGCCTATGCATCTAATGCAACTCAAAAAGAGCCTAATTTTTTGCTGCAATTGCCATCATTTAGTTTACAACCGACAACCGAAGATTGGATATCATGGCCAAATTTCCTAAAAAATTTACAGCTGGTGACGATAACGTGCCTAGTTCTATTGTAAGAGATTTACGAGGTGCTCTTGCGGCACCACTGTGCAAGCTTATCAACCTGGCTATTAGGTCGTCCACTTTTCCTGATAAATGGAAATGCGCTCGTGTAGTACCTATTTTTAAAAAAGGAGATAAATCGCAAATTATAAACTATAGGCCGATATCTATCCTTAACAATTTCGCTAAGATATTTGAACAGGTCTTGTACGACACGATGTATACGAACATTAAATCATTTATATCACAGTATATTGGCGAAAAGTTGGACGACCAGGGACAGGTGGATGTGATTTTTACCGATTTTTCACATGCGTTTGACACAGTAAGTCATGAATTGCTGCTACAGAAACTTGCAACTTTCGGTTGTTGTCCCGGATTCTGCAAGTTAATTGAATTCTACTTAACTAATAGACGTAATTATGTCTTTTATAATGGCTTTGCTTCTTCCCAGTATGTTTCCCTTAGCGGGGTTCCTCAAGGCTCTAATCTTGGACCACTATTGTTTATCATATTTATCAATGATCTGCTACAGTCTTTCTCGTGTCCTGTTCTTGCTTATGCCGACGATGTAAAGTTATACTCCAGTATTTCTAACCAGGATGACGTGGAAAATATACAAAAGACATAGATATTCTTGTAAATTGGTCTAAAGCGAATAACCTATTTCTTAATATTGACAAATGCAATTTTCTCTCCTTTTCACGTAAAATGCACAACATTGATGGTAATGGTCTCATTAAAACAAATAGTATTACAGACCTAGGTGTTCTTTTCGATTCCACACTATCATTTAACCTGCATATTGAGAAGACTTGTCTGAAGTCTGCTTCTCAAATGTTGGGATTTGTTCTTCGATCATCTAGATACTTTACTAATGTATCACTTTTAAGATCTTTATATTTCTCTTTTGTTCTACCTAAATTGGAATTTGCTTCCATTATTTGGTATCCTTTTTATGCCTCTCAACAAATACCACTCGAGCGTGTTCAACGTCGTTTTCTAAAGTTTCTGTCATTTAGAATAAACGCGGTATATCCTCCTTGGGGTAACATCATACAATTCTCTTCTCCAGATTCATCAGATGCAGTCATTGACAGATCGCAGAAATTGGCAGAGTGCAAGATTCCTGTCTAGACTACTTGATAATAAAATAGATTGTATTGAGTTACTATCATATGTTAAGTTTAACGTGCCAAGAATGGCTTCTAGATCTGAAGATACTTTCAATTTACCGACACCGCGAACTAATCTCCTCTTTCTTTCACCGATATACCACATGTATAGAAATGCTGACAAAATCTACAGTGATATTTTTGCAAACATAGTAAGACATTAACTATCGTTTTGATTTCTGTATGATACTTACTTTATAATTACTTGTATAATTATTTATAATTACTGTATAAGTTTGTACTGTCTGTCACATATTTTATGTATTCACAATGTATTCTTTATTTGTCCTGTAATTGGTACCTGTTGGGCAATAAACGTATATTATTATTATTATTATTATTATTATCATCTGTCTTTACCATCTTAACTGAAAATTTTGATTTTCTGGTCCAATTACCTATCATCTTAGTGTATTTATTGCAATGGAAGAAAATTCTATCGTATTTTTTGACAACCCTTTTTATCATTACAAAATTTCTAGCGTTTGGTAAAAAGGAATGACCTCTCTGTGTAAAATATTGGTTAATGGTTTCGAAGCGTCGTATTTGCACAAGCGCCTTGAAGAACCTGACTATGGTATGATTTCGATTCTGATCGGAGCAGTTGTCAGAAAATTTTTGCTATTAATAAAGTCCATTAAAAAGATGTTACTTCATTTCGACCTTTCCTTGGAATACCTTCGTGATATGTATAGAAGCGTCCTTGTTATCTACCTATGTACATCATTAATTCCAAATACATTCACAGTGAGCTGACTCAAGTAAAAGGTTTCCTGGACAAACACGACTGGTAACTGCAAGCTTTGCATGTAATCGAATGTCAACGCAACTGTGTTATGGTCTTCTTCACACCTTTTGGTAACGAATTGTAATTTTTAATAACATTTTTTGGGTCTGTGCTTGTGGACCATTAATTCTGTTTCTGCTGCTCGTTTTGCCACTTGATTCAATGACGCACTCTTAATTTTCAGATTTAGCTTTTCACATGTGCAACATGTGTCAACTTGAGGGTGGGCGAAGCTTAGCGAAAATCTTTCTTGAAAAATTTTTAAATAAAATTTGTATTTTACTTTCAAATGAGGATATTTTGCAGGAAAAAAGTCATGCATAATTTTTACATTTAACTTTTCATCGAGATAATGTTTAATGGGATAACTTTGTATATATATACAGGGTGTGCCAATTATCTGAATTCGGTCTATTATATCTTACCTATTAGTTTAATTAAAAAATCTTTTAAGTAAAAGTTGTTCGGGATCAACTGCTCTATATCGTAAAATTATTTAAGTGTATACAGGGTGTTCAGTTTTGGCTGAGCGTTATAAAATTTTCATTTTTTAAATGGAACAACCTATATATTATGACATTTTCAGATTCCGCGTTGTAAATTAAGATAGTTTTGTCCGACAAACCTAGTACTAAAAATTAACCGTTTCCGAGATATTTGAATTTTAAGAGGAAAAAAATCATTTTCATGGTTGTCTTTGAAAATTAATTCCGTCTGTACTAATATTTGTTTTGCAACGATTCTTTGGCATAATTATGACATTACCTTAAGTTAAACAATCCATGCCAAATATCTTCATTATAGCATACAGGGTGTTTCGAAATTGAAAATTAATCGTTGCATTTTTAGGCTGATATTGGGGTGTTCTACTATTGTCTGCAAAACCCGTACTTCATTTTCATCCATAGTAACTTTCTACATTACAATTCTCCTCTCTATGTTTGAACTCTTTTTGTATGTGCTCATTCCTACTCGTATACCACAAAGTTGTGGCGGCCGTCCCTGCTAATAGATTAGCTTCTTCGTAGACTCCAATTCCAGTATGTCCTGGTACGGAGCATAATGCAACTCTGTTTTCTTAGCCTAGGTTGTTTAGTCCGCTTAGACACTCCCAGACTAATTTCGAACCGGAACTACTATAAAAAGATTTTTTGCTAATACTTATTGTGGAGCCCAAATAATAGAAATTAAAGGATCTATAAAAAGAAAGAAACACACAGAATTCAATAATAATAATAATAATAATAATAATATTTGTTTATTATTAAAACATCCCATTTACAAAAATTTTACATAGGTGCCTTAATTATAGATAACAGAGGATGTTATAACAAAGGGTTACATTCAGTTCTTTCGATTGAAAGTAACTGTTTTTCAATGCAACCGAGTACATTATAAAAAAAAGCAACAGTCGCACGCAGAATGTCAAAAAGAAACTATAAACGACTATTAAATTGTTGGAACAGAGAGTACATCAGTAGAGAAAGAATACAATGTTAATATGTATCAGGCGCTAAGACTAAATTATCGAGCTCAGAATCATGTCACGCGCAAGTCGCTTAAATGAATATAAGGTAAGACCAGACAGAGACACGGGAAACACATTATAGAACCGAGCAATATTAAAAGAAAATGACCGCTCAAACATGGCTGTGCGGTGAAAGGGGGAGTAATAAGGTGCGGGCAGCGAATGTTAATGTTGTGGACATCACTTCTAAAAGTTAATCTAAGATAGAGATATGGCGGGGATTTCTCGGTGAGAATGTTGAAAAAGAAAGCTAGGAGATGTAGGTGACGACGATTTTTCATATTAAGCCAACCAAGGTCACCAAGTTTGTGAGACACATGTTGAAATTTTCTGAGGCCAAAAATAAATTTAATAGAAGCATTTTGAACCTTTTGTATTCTTTGTGAGGTGACAGCATCGAGACATGTACCATAGACCACATCACAATGATTAAAATGAGATAAAACCAAACTATCACAAAGAAGACGTCTATTCGAAACAGATAAAAATTTTCTGTGCGTATACAGGTGTTTTAAGTTACTATAACTTTTGCGAATGCACTGGGAAATATGATTTTTAAACCTGAGATGAGAATCCATGTGTAGACCAAGATTTCTGGCAGTTTTATCGATGGGTATGCGTTTATTATTCACAAAAATAGATAGCCTAGAAGACGCAAATTCAATATCAGTCCTTCTCCCAAATACCAGAGCAGATGATTTATTTGCATTAATATTCAGACAGTGCTGCTCAGCAAATCTAACAATGCGGGCAAGATCAGAGTTAATGCGATTATTTGCAGTAACTATTTCAGAGCGATCGAAAGATAGATAAATTTGCGTGTCATCCGCATAACAATGATACGAACAGTGTTCCAAACAGTCCTGGAGTTTGGAAGTATATAGAGTATATAGAAGGGGACCCAGAACGGATCCTTGTGGAACACCACTGCCAACCGGAAGAGAGTTAGAAATATACCCAGAAAGCTCAACCTCTTAACTGCGATACGATAAATAATCTCTAATCAGCAACAAAGCATCACAAGAAAACCCAATGGACTCAAGAACAAGCAAGAGTATCTCATGATTCACTGTGTCGAATGCACGCGAAAAATCTAGAAGTATAAGACAAGTAATCTTCCCTTGATCAATTGCATAGAAGATATCATCGCAAACAGCTGCCAGCGCAGAAGCGCAACTGTGCTTAGGACGAAAGCCGGACTGATGAGCAGGTAAGGCTTGATTGAGTCAACGTAACGACGAATCTGGCCTTCAAGTAATTTTTCAAAAACTTTAGAGACAGCACACAAAATATTGATTGGACGCAGATCGGCAAGTGTTTCAGGCTGATTCCTCTTAGGAAGCGGAACAATCCGGGATTTCTTCCATGCAGAAGGAAAATGACTAACACCAATGCACGCATTAAAAATGTGTGTAAGGAAAGGCAATACCTGAGGACAGCAGAGTTTAATATTATCGACACTGATCCCATCACATCCAACGGATTTGGAAGTCATTCTGTTAATGACCTGGAAAACATCGTCCTCGGATACTAGATGGAAGAAGAAGCCATCATTTTCGCTGGAAATATCACGACTGGCACGGTTATAAAGGTTGGAAATATGAGGATCCACGTCCAAGGCAGCAGAAGAAGATGAAGCAAAGAAAGTGTTGAGTTCATCGACATTTGAGAGATTTGGTGGCAGAACACAGAACGAAGCATTAATTTTATACTAGATGATGATGATTTTATAATAAAAAAATTTTTTCAGATCAACCTTTCAAGAACTCCATATTACTTATAAAGTAAGTGGAGAATTCAGTAACTCCCACATCTCATCGTCGTATATTACATTATTTTTCACTAGCTTCCCGTTTGTGGAACACTCACGTTTACCTCGAACTCTGTTATAGCTCGAGAACAATTTATTTTTTTCTTTTCATAACATTAACAGATTCCAAATAATTTAATATTATAACAGATTTAATTAATTTCTGCCACCTTCAATCTAAATTCTCGTTTTTCGAAGAATTTGGTCCAAAGTACGACTTAATCTTAAAGACATGATTTTAAATTCTTTATATTTTTAGTCTAATATCTAAAAATAACTACTAACTAATCAGATAAAAGTTTAAGCTTTCATTAACATTCATTTTATTGTAACATGTTAAACCCTTTATAATGCTTGTAATGGTTTTTAAATCTCCGTCTTGTCTCTTATTTTACGACTTAATCCAATTAATATAAATAAATTACAGTCGTCAGGTCATGTTATCAGGTTTCTATAAAAAAAATTATTATCTTAAATTTTAAGTTATTGATTTACGCTATTCTACAAATAACAATCTTCGATAACGTTGGCTAATAAACAATCAGTAAACGACTTTGATTTCATAATAATAATACAATTTAATTTAATAAACACCTAAATCTCACATCTACTCTGGCATTTTGCCGCTATCTCTTACAATGTTCTATTTATGTGCTATAAAAATCGAAGTAAATTACGAAATTTTAGTAATAAACGGAGATTGCTAGTTATTGTGCGGTAAATACGTAAATAGATATGTTAAAATAAAACCCAACACTGCAAAAGTCTTGCTTTAAAACTAACATTTCTTTCATTCATAATTACATCATAGTGATATTGTATTAACTCGACATATCTAATTATAATATTAACTATGTGAGTCGATTGGACACAATAAACCTATCATATCTCAATTCGCGCTAGCTCTGCTTGTCACAGCGGAAACACAATACATCATCTAGTCCGCCCATCCATTTTTACTGATTCCATTCCACGAATATAACTTATCCTACTTCGCTTGGCGTCTTGAAAATTGCTTCTGATAGAAGGAAATGCGAATTCTGTCGGTTTCAATTAATTGAAACAACGCTGCACGATTCTCGAATATAGGTCGAGGCAAAATATAACCTTCTGCACATTTTTATCAAGACCTGCGTGTTTGCGTAATTTCGTGTAATACTATATCTACACTCCTTTCTTTTCCAAAATAGAAACGAGATGATAGCCAGGTATCAAAAAATTTGTATATAAAATTGAGGTTGAAGCTGCTGCAAGAAAATGATGACAAAAATAAAATATGTGCTCGCCTGCATGTCTAAAATATCGCTAATAATATAGTTAGTACAACATACATACATAGTTTGTAGGTACATACCTGTAACTCCCACAAAACACAGTCATCTTGGATATATTCCAATATTATCACTATATTTTAGGTAGCCGTTTAATATTAATAAGCATGCGCCTGAATTTTTGTAACGTTCCAAACAGAACGTTAATTATAGCATCTAATTGCATATTACATGTAATAAGTATGAGGTGTGAGTAGCTTAACATTATTGCGTTCACGCGTTACTAATAATATGGTTTTTGCCATAATTATTTTTTATTATTCAACATACTCTCCTCTTAATTGGATACATTTATTACAGCGAATCTGCAACGCCTCTATATCTTTAAAAAAATTATCTTACTTTGTAAATCAGGCTTTTTTCAGTTGAGGAAAAACATGCTAGTCGGACGGAACCAGATCTGGTGAATAAGGGGGTGTTCGAGTAATTCGAACCCTAAATCATGAATTGTTTGCATGGCAACAACATCTGTGGTCAACTTTCCCCATCTTCTGTATTTACGTGATGAGTCCATTGTAAAATTCTCACTTTAAAATACTTATAACTGCCTAAGATAGCTTTGCTTTTGTTTTTACGGAAAACTATTTATTTTAATGCCTACTTCATAATAGACTTTTTTAATCCTATTTACTTGCTCTATATCTTGGGAAAATTTTGGCAGTCAAGGTCCTTACACCCTGTATATGTACCGGGTGGCCGGATAATAATGCGAAGAGCTGTATCTCTGAGACTATTCGTCGTAGAGACTTGCGGTAAAAAACATTATTACTAAAGTAGTCACAAGAAGACCGTCGAAAATATTTTCAGATTTCCAAGATGGTCGCCAGGGGGCGTAACCGCCATCTTAAACTTTTAAAGTGATTTTTCACGGAAATCCACCCAGTAAATGTTACCAAAAAATATATGCTTTTTAAAGCCAAGCTTTACTCGAGTAATTTTTATTTAACACTTTTTGATGTATCTGTTAAAATAAAGTGGTGGGGGGTAATTCAATGTTTTTCTAAATGAACAGCTGTAACTCCTAAACGACTGAACTGATTTTAACAAACTTGGTCTCATTGAAAAAAGCATTTATTGTTCCATCATTTTGATATAATAACAGAAAATTGCAAAATTCTCTAAAAACGTAAATGCAATAATATAACTTTTTTTCATAAAAATGTAGCGAAATGATGCCTAAATAGGCTAGTGATAACCGTATCTCCATATAGACTACGAATGGCCTCTTGTATTCGTATTTTCATATCGTCTCTCGTTCTTAGTGGAATTTGGTAAACAATATCTTTCAACCAACCCCAGAAATAGAAGTCCAAACAAGTAAGATCTGAGGATCGGGGTGGCCAAGGAAATAGACTTCCTCGCCGAATCCGCCTCTGGTGATATCTTAGATCTAAATGTACTCGCACATTTCTTGAGACATGTGTTGGACAACCATCTAGCTGCGAAAACATATTTTGTCGTAATTGCAAGGGCACATCATCTAATAAAATAGGCAATTGGTTTACCAGAAAATCAAGAAACGCGGCACCATTTGCTGATTGATCAAACAAATAGGGACCTATAATAGTTCCGCCCAGGATGCCACACCATACATGTCGTGACTTCAATGGCTTTGATATTGGACCTCGCGCAACCAGTGAGGATTGTTGCCAGACCAATAATGGATATTATGCAAATTAACGTTTCCATCACTTTTAAAAGTCGCCTCCTCCGCCCAAAGAATTCTCTAACTATGCCCAACATCCAATGACAATAATCTATCCGTCTGTCAAAGTCTTCGTGATTTAAGGCTTGATGTAAAACCATATGATATGGATGCAGTCTAAAAATTTGAAATAAAAACACATGTGATAGACCCAACGCTCGAGATATTGCTCTCGCACTAAGATTACATATTAACAATATTGTCTGCCGTTGTTCTAGCCGAACTGAAGTCGAAAGCTGCCAGTACTACGCAAATTTCACACTAAACGCGGCAAAATTCGCGCATCACGTAGACGCCGATTTGGATATTGAGCTCTGGATACTCTTTGAGCCAATGTCGCATTTTGAAGACATTGAAAATGTACCACAATCATATCGACAGCTTCATCATTTGCAAAAAGCATTTTAATATTTTTAAGCCTTACTTGTGTGTGCAAGGAACGTAAATTATACTGAACTTGAGTTTATCTTTTTGGTCTGTTGCACAAATGCTGTTCAGATTGAGTTTAGCTAATCTGCACAGGCGAAAGTTTTCATTCTGTTAATAGCAAGCGATGCATATTCGCACATGCGCGTTTGAAACATCAACGTCATCAACTGTCACTTTTGTTTGTGTTTTTATTTGGTGTCTACATATTGAGATCGAAGCTGTTCAATGTATTTGATAAAACGCTCATATATACATGCATAACATAACATTATTATCTTGTTCTGTAATGTCATCATGTACTTTATCGTAGAAAACACAAAAATTTCTCAACAACATGACACCACAAGTCGAGTTTCCCAGTGGGCCGAAGCCAAACGCCAATTAGAAGTTTCAAAAGATCAATTTTTGGAAAAAGAACATGAGCTCAAGTTACAGTTTATGAGAGAAAAGCATGAACTGGAACTTGAGCTTATGAAGAAAAAAAGAGTTAATGGAAGAAGAGAACATTTTATTTTATTTTGCTTTACACTAATTAAATCGCAGCTTCCTCTGCCGCATCGACTGGGGGTTGGTCTTCATTCAACAATATAGCCATATTGTCTAAAACAGCTGTGACAACAACAATTGCTTCCACTTTGCACAATTTTGACCTGATGCCCAGTGTTAAATGTGCCAAATGTTCTTTCAATGAGGTTTCGAGTCCTAATTTGGGATTCATTGTATAGCTGTTTTGCTTGTGTACGAGGATTTCCTGAAAATCAAAAGATACGAGATAAGAGATTCCATAATCACTACCTCCTACTTATGTAAAATCCTTCATAGTGCCCATTTTAAAATCTTACCCTTAATTGTGAATTGCGAAATATGGTACTGTCATGTACAGACTCAGGCCATCTACATACGATATTTTGTATTTTACACTTTGCATCACAAACTGCTTGCACATTTAAAGAGACAATTTTTTTTCTGTTCCGATATGTTTCTGGTTCTTCTCCTCCTGGTGGAGAAATTTTAATGTGGGTGCAATCCAGGGCCCCAATACATTTAGGAAAACGTGCAATATTATAGAATTCGGCATTGTTCGAAGTCATTTCCTCCTTATTTGCAGGCATCTTTATAAAAGTAGTGTGGAGACTGGCAATAACTCGATTCACTTTATGCATAATCCTGCAAGCTGTCACTTTATCGGTGCCCACAAAGTCACCTACCACTTGCAAGAAAGAGCCAGTCGCATAAAATCGAAGTGTCACAAAAAACATAGTTTCTGCAGTAACAACTTTATTCCATCATCATTCCATTTTTCAAATTGATTTTCACGAGGAGGAAATATTTTGCGACGCCTCTGTCGATTTATAAGATCTACCAGTTCTAACATCTCTTCATCATCTGAATCCATAAATGTTTCCATATTTTGATCAAAAATATTCTTTTTCAAAATGTAAAACACTACTGTATATAATAATAAATTATTATCGATCGTATCGTATCACAACACAAAAGTGAGGTTACGTGTACTTAAACTCAAGCTTAAGCCGTCAAAAAGTTAAAACCAACTCAAGTAATAGTCCAAGAGACTGTGAACGCCAGACTTACGTCATAGTATAAAAGCTGAATTTTTTTCTGTGTAAAGACACTATAGTAGGTAACAACGTTTGGCTACTATGAACTTCGAGTCGTGGGCCCTTCGACAGGTAACAGGTAGCAAAGGTGTGAAAAATCGGTACTTAATTACATCATAGTATAAAAGCTGAAAATTTAATATGTTGTAGGGATAATTATAACAAACCACCATCCCCATTGCCAGACACTTTGCGTGGGCCCTTCCCTCCGCCAGACACCCTTGAAGTTCATTATGACGTAATTGTACTTACGTCATAGTATAAAAGCTGAAATTGAAATATGTTACTTGAGCAACTATTTGAAGATGTTCCCCAAGCAGCCAGACACGTTCCATGGTCCTGAAGCCGTGCCAGACATAGTTAAAAAAAGACTCAAAATTTCTTTGTATTTGATTTTCTAGAAGAACGGTAGGTCGTAGAGACAAATTTTATCAACAAAAATTGTAGAGAACAATTATATATATAATTTATCTCCTAGAAACCTTGAGCTGCGACCCAAATTGCACGAACTACAGGGCGCTGGAATTTCTAAAAATCACTTTTTTCGTTTTTTTCACATTAAAACATGATTTTTGAGGTATAATTTGAATGAGAAAGTTGTAGAGCTAAAAAATATCTACAAAATCGTTTATATACTTTTTTCTCATACGATGAACCATTACAGAGATACAGCGTTTTTATTTATTTTTTCAATCTTTTCATGTACCATCGTGCAATCTCTTGACGATTTTTCCTAAATATGTCGTTTTCTACGCTCTGAACAACGTTTGGAGATATTAAACGAGTTGTAGAGCATAAAATTATGTACAAATTTTACCTAAAATAATTTTCATTATAGTAAATTATTCTTCAAAAAGGTGGTACAAAAGATTTGTGAAACCAATGTTTAAAAATTTCGGTAGTCATCCACACAATTTCTGAAACTTCGGGGGTTTTTTGCAGTTCCAATTACGAAAGGTTTCAACTTATGTCGTCTCGAAGCATTAGTACATGCGCGAGATACAGCGTTTTTATTTATTTTTTCAATCTTTTCATGTACCATCGGCGGTTTTTCGTGAGTATCGAGAAATAGAAAATAGTCAGGGCTGGGCGTAAGTAAAATACAAATATTTGAAATACGTATTTGAAATACAAAATACATTTTGTATTTTATATTTGAAATACATTTTTCTATGTATTTTGTATTTTGTATTTGAGATACATTTTCAAAGTAGTTCATGTATTTGGAAATACATAAAATACTTATTTACTATCGCAGCAAACAAAATTCAAATTTTGCGCAATTATTTTTAGTAACTTCAACATAAACGTATAAAAAGAACTATTAATCTAAGACAAATTTGTAAAATTAGGTCACTTCATGTTTCAGCGTTGAAGTTACTAAAAAAATTGCGCGAAATTTGAAATGTCGTTAACTGGGATACGTTGACCGTCATGACGTCATCATAGTATATAGTTACTGCAAATAACAAGTTTTATAGCTCATTTGAGGAGCGTTCATTCAAACTCAGACATATCCATTTTCGGAGAAAATTGAGTTTTTTACAGTTTTAGACTATTTTTATACTAATGCGTCCATTTGTAGTCCTAAAACTATATAAAATCCAACAGATCGCTTAGTAATCATAATGCAAAGTTAGAGCGTTCAGTCAAAATCAAACATATCCGTTTGATTTGCTATATTGACCAAAACCAAACATATCCAATTATTGTTTAATTTGAAAAATACATGTAGTTTTTCAAAAGTAAAGATATCCTAGTAGAAAAACATTATGGTAATCCCAATATCTGATGAAAAAAGAAAACATAAAAACACCTCTGGAGAACCAGTTCAATCACGACAACATCGAATGGCAGAATCTTCCATATCTCAGTTTTTATTTAAAAAAATTGTTCGAAGAAGGTCCACAATTAGAAATAGGGGAAGAATTAACTAACCAACATGAGGAAGATGGATGTGACTGCCTAGAAGATGACTTCGCCATGCATGTTTAATATTTGTTTCTATTGTTTTATTTTTAATTAGTGTAGAATCTTTGTACCTTTCACTTCAATAAAAATATTCTGTTTCAAGACTTTTTTGAAACATTATGTACTAAAAAAGGACTAAAAGCAATTTAAAGATATGTGTAGTTGAAACAAAACCATGCATATCCATTTGTTTTTGTGGCTTCTTTTTCGAACAAATATATATATTTTTTAGAATGACCACCTCAATATATACAGTATTTCATCAGCAATCGTTTAAAAGTAAGTCCGCAGTTGTAACCCTAATATCTTGTGAATAATCAGTTTTTGCTGCTTTTCTCAAAATACTAAAAGTGGATACGTCTGAGTTTGAATAAACGCTCCCAATTTATACAGTTAGTGCTTGGTGTAAACGGTACTACAACATCGTACATGTACGAACGATTGAAGTAGTACGTAGCACGTAGCCCTTCCTTTCCTAACTTCACTTTAAACTTTAATAGTTTGGCATGGTATCTGATCCTGGTATCTTTATTTACTTATTTAAATGAATTCGTTGAAATGGAAGCAAACAATAATGAAATTGACAATGTTCCCATTATTTTAAAGGAAAAATATTTTAAAATATTAAAATTGATCTGCAATGAATGTATTTTGTATTTGGTATTTCAAATACTAAAGAGAAGTGTATTTTGTATTTTATATTTCAAATACATTGGGAATGTATTTTGCCCACCCCTGAAAATAGTATTTATTCATATATACAGTAGAGTCGCGATAAGGTGAACACCCCATAAGATAAACAGTGCGGTAAGGTGAACAAATAAATTTTTATATAGAGTATTCTATAAGGCGAACAAGAGCCAACTCAATAAGATGAATCAGTTACATACTCTAGATGTGTACTCCTATATTTAGTAGCGAGTGCGCGCACTTAGATGACTCGATCGGGGGCACCCCTAATTATGATGGTACAACGTGTTTGTGATTGAACGCCTGCATTTTACTCGTGTATTTTGTTGAGTTAATGTGTAGTTTATAAAGTGTACTAAGAACATTAAGTACGAAAGGTGAAATAATAAAACAACTTAAGGATGGTAGAAGTGCAAGTTCGCTTTCACGTGAATATAGAGTTTCCAAATCCACTATATGCGGCATTAGAAAAAATTAAAATTAAAGAAAATCCCAAAATGGAAACTGCTTTGTATAGATGGTTTCTGAAACAACGATGTAAAAACTTACCGATTTCTGGTGCAATGCTAAAAGAGAAGGCGAAACAACTGCACGAGACCTTTGAAGAAAATACAACTTTTGCTAGTAGTCAAGGCTGATTGCAGAATTTTAATAAGAGATACGGCATTCGATACTCGAAAATTTCGGGTGAAAAACTTTCATCAAATGTCGTCGCAGTTGACCCTTTCAAGAAAATTTTGAAGCAAAAAATTGATGAATTGGGCATTTCACGTGATCGAATATACAACGCCGACGAAACCGGCTTATTTTGGAAACTGCCTATACATAAAACATAAAACATTCGTGGCTTTAGTTGAAAAAATTGCTCGGGTCGAAAAACTGAAAAAGAGTGACATTTGGCGCATGTACTAATGCTTCGAGACGACATAAGTTGAAACCTTTTGTAGTTGGAACTGCAAAAAATCCCCGAAGTTTCAGAAATTATGTGTGGATGACTACCGAAATTTTTAAACATTGGTTTCACAAATCTTTTGTACCACCTTTTTGAAGAATAATTTAGTATAATGAAAATTATTTTAAGTGAAATTTGTACATAATTTTATGCTCTACAACTCGTTTAATATCTCCAAACGTTGTTCAGAGCATAGAAAACGACATATTTACGAAAAATCGTCAAGAGATTGCACGATGGTACATGAAAAGATTGAAAAAATAAATAAAAATGCTGTATCTCTGTAATGGTGCATCGTATGAGAAAAAGGTATATAAACGATTTTGTAGATATTTTTTAGCTCTACAACTTTCTCATTCAAATTATACCTCAAAAATCATGTTTTAATGTGAAAAAAACGAAAAAAGTGATTTTTAGAAATTCCAGCGCCCTGTAGTTCGTGCACTTTTGGTCGCAGCTCAAGGTTTCTATGAGATAAATTGTAGATATAATTGTTCTCTACAATTTTTGTTGATAAAATTTGTCTCTACGACCTACCGTTCTTCTAGAAAATCAAATACAAAGAAATTTTGAGTCTTTTTTTAACTGTGTCTGGCACGGCTTTAGGACCATGGAAAGTGTCTGGCTGCTTGGGGAACGTCTTCAAATAGTTGCTCAAGTAACATATTTCAATTTCAGCTTTTATACTATGACGTAAGTACAATTACGTCATAATGAACTTGAAGGGTGTCTGGCGGAGGGAAGGGCCCACGCAAAGTGTCTGGCAATGGGGATGGTGGTTTGTTATAATTATCCCTACAATATATTAAATTTTCAGCTTTTATACTATGACGTAATTAAGTACCGATTTTTCACACCTTTGCTACCTGATATCTGTCGAAGGACCCACGACTCGAAGTTCATAGTAGCCAAACGTTGTTACCTACTATAGTGTCTTCACACAGAAAAAAAAATCAGCTTTTATACTATGACGTAAGTCTGGCGTTCACAGACTCTTGGACTATAAGCGGTTTAAGCTGAACTCGGGCTTAAACTCGCAATGTACAATCGGCCCTAAAGGTTTAAGTATGTTTAAGATGGCGGTTACGCCCCCTGGCGACCATCTTGGAAATCTGAAAATATTTTCCACAATGTCTCTACAACGAATAGTTTCAGAGATACATCACTTTGCATTCTTATCTGTCCACGTACCTACATGTAATATTTCTTACATGTTGTTTTCAAATCAATCAATCGAATAAAATTCCAAACAGAATTTAGAAAGAAATAAATAAATTGATTGTATTCAGAAATAAATTAAATACAACACAAAATGTAAACAAAGTAGTTACAAACAATGACACGCAGTAACGGTAGCTAATTTAAAAGTTTTTTAACTCCACGCTCTGGAAAGCAATTAATTTGAGTACTTGCTGTTTCTGCGTCCATTGAAATAAATCGCAATGCTCTAGCTTTAATTATAATTTCAAGAGATAGATTTTAGAAGTTTGCGGTTGCTGAATCATTAATAATTATTGTTACAGTATTGTACAATAATAATCAAATTTCAGCTAGTTAGTTCTTTATATTGTCTCGAGCTAATTACGACTTCAAAAAACATACATCATAATATAATAATAATGTAACCAAGTTCAGCTGCTAGTCGAAAAAATATCCTAAAACGAAAAAAGTTGGGAATCAATACAATGTAATTAAGAGAAATTGAAGTGATTATAATTGGATCGACATGGGAATTCGCAAGTTTCTCAATTATATACACGTTAGAAATTAATTGTTTGCGTCAGGAATTAAAGAGAATAGAACTGGAATAAATTCAGATACAACCCTTAGAAATTTCCTTTACATTTCAGGATACAAAACACGAGGAACTAAAATCAATTAAAATGATCGATCTCGTTCCTATTAAAACTCGAATACTAAAACTACTTGTTGACTCACAAACCACGTTATATACAACGTATGTACATATGTATTTAACAACGAGTTCGTCGTAGATAGGATTCCCTTTCAAAATCAAATCTCTTTGTTCTTGCAATACCCGCTCGTAGTCGCGTACTTTGCCGTTTGATAAGACGAAAGTAGAACAACGCATTATTGTGCGAATACGAATATTATAATGACCAAACCAGAATCAAATCTGCGTTTTTCAACGAAGTAACGATGTTGTACAGCATCCATTTCCACGGAAATCGATTGCTATACTTTTACACATCACCTTTATCTCGGGGTCAATGTTGGATAAACAAGTTCACTTCGCAATGCGATTGTTATTGTATGAATGAAATTTTGCAATTTTCTTTTTACTGTGGATTGCATTAAAATAAACGAAATGATAGATCTATTATCAGGTGTAGATAAAAAATGTTAAATACGACAGTTTTGCTCGTATTGATTTTTATCAATATTAATTATAAACAAGATGGTGCACCATCTGGCCAAATAGGCCAATATCATAACCTGAAAGATCACCAGATGTAAATGCACTTGACTTCTATCTTTGGAGTTTTTTGAAAGGAAAGAAACAGTTGACCTCAGATGTATTGTCACACGTCCTAAAAGTGTTTTGCTTTCGACAACAAAGCTAGAAGTAAAAGCGATTGTTGATCCTCAGCAAGTCCCATCAGCCAAGAAGAAGAAAGGTGACATATAGCTTCAGTTCTTTCTGCTTCTACAGATTGTAAGTCATAGTCCTGCTGTAAAAGCTGGCTCTTCAACCTGTATTTTGCAATATTTTGTAAAAACTGCATTCGCGACCACCACTTTCGAACCTTCGTTTTCTGAACAGGTCATAGCGCCCCACCACATGCCTCAACCACTTCTCAAAGGAAGTGGATTGCCACCCATTGTTCAACAATTTCATTTTTCTCATGAACAAGTTCAACGTGTTGACAGTGAATACGGCAAAACGTGACGCACACTAATCATACAAAACAGCACAACTTTGAAACAGACTGTGTGGTTATTGACAAGCCAAGAATCTGGTATTGACGTAGACATCCTTCCGAAGAAAACGTTGGTGAAAGGCATAGTTCTTACACCAATTGCCTGTCTCATACGATGTTACTCAATGATTTTTAAACAAAGATCGGCATTTAAATGAATCAAAAACCCAATTAACGCAAGAATTGGGCTCCCAGAAACGCCTTACATTTATGAACTTGGTTTTAGAGAACATTGAATATGATACTACAAACAACAGAACAACAAATGGATATTGACTGATGAAGGTCATTTTTACTTGTGGTTTTGTGAATCGTCAAAGTTGTCGTAGCTAGACTAGAAAATGTGAAATGGCGACACTGTTGCTATCGAACACTATCGGAAAATGCTAAACTACCAGATCGATATGTTGTTTCTAAGATGAAAACACGGCATTTTTATTGTAAAGACGTGTTTGTTGTTGTATTTCAAAACCTCGACTAAAGTGAAACAATTAAATGAATGTGATCTATGGTGTAAGGTTATATTATGTTATGCAGGTGATCGTTAGCAAGCATGCGCAACGCAATCTCTCTCTAAGACAAGTTCCTTGGCAATCTAGGGTCACATGGTCCATGATGCAATAACTTTACTCCAAACCATATTTCCTGGACAAGCTTTCTCTCAGAGAGACAATATTGGACAAAATCTTGCTAGGTTGTATCCTAGGACTTGAGTTTTGTGGTACAGCCTCACTAGGATTTTTTTTGTAGGGTAATCTGAAGGAAAGAGTTTACAGCAATATATTTGATAGCTATCTGCTTCTTCTAGACAGTTATATGCAAAAAAATACTAAAAGATAATACTATTCCATATTTAAATTATCATAATGATTTCAAACATTTTTCCAAATTCTGAAACCTAAACTTTTCAAAGTTCAAAATATATGACGAAAAAACTAAAATGCTGCCAGCAACCTTTGGAAATTGGAATTTTAAAAACTGTCCAAAGTTATTCTGACTATTGTTCCAAAGTTTCAGTTTTAGTTCTTCATGAAATAATTGATAAAAACGGAAATTAATACCTTCCTGTCTCCCTCTTTCAGCCTAGGTTGTTCTAGACTTGTTCTATATTGTTTGCAAAGTTCTGAGCTCAAAATTTTCAATTTTCCAAAAAGGAGGAAGGTCTAACAAGATATTGTTTTATAGGATAAGAAATGAATCGATTTTTTCTCTAAGTTATATAACTCTTCTTTCAAGATCATTACCATTTTGATTCTATATATCTCCTATAAACTGTTATCGAAACTGGAATCAAAATTTTTATACTATTCGTCATCGATGGTCTGTCTTCTTCTCCTGTGGTCGAACTATTGTTCCCAAGCTCCTTTTTCAACAGCCCTTCCGACCCATAGTTTCCAGAGTATACAGACGGTCACTGCTGATGACAGGAGAAATGACGATTTTATTCTTCTTTTTATGGTTGCGCGTCCTCAATGGCTAGCGCTCTTTAACTCTAACGCGAGGTCTGTCCAAGTCGAGGTTGGCAAGGCTACTGATAAGCAAGTTTTCAAATCGTCCAATCCCTTCAAGGATCCTCCCGTCTTAGAAACCACCATACGTGATAATCGGCCTCAAAAAGAAGTAATATATCAGGATCTCAATCTTTAATGACTTCTCGCTCCTGGAACACAAAAGGGGATATGTAAATATCATCTGGATGCGTTGAATTTATTGATCATTTTTTCAATGTGTTGCCTGAAGGCCATTTGTGCGAAGAGCTCCAAGGCAATCTGAAATCCCCCAACTGCTATATTGTCTGGGGAAGGGTGACGTCTCTTTGTGAATCGAACATCTACACACTTGGAGTTGTTTATGCGAAGGCGCCACCTTGAGATCGCTGGAGGCAGCAAAAATTGTAGTGTCATCTGTATATATGGCGAGATCTGTTCCAGAATGTGTCGGAAGAACAAGGCACCTTGCGTAACGTCGGCAACCATTGGCTTGACGGTTGAAGAAGAAAATTTATTTCGTGACGTGCCATGAATGTTCTATTTTCGAGATATGATTTAATCAGCTGGACCATGTTTGAATTTACTCCTTTGGAGATCATCTTAAAGATCAACCCCCGGTGACGAACGCGCGAGCGATGTCACAAGCTCACACACCGGTCACAAGCTCTTCCTTCTCTCAAAGGCGTTGCGGATGGCCTCTGTTAGTCTTAACAACTGGTGTTCGGTGAAATGTCCTTTCCGAAACCCAAATTATTCATTCTGTAGAAGTTCTTGAATGAAGATTTCTTCTTTAAACCTTCTCAGAACGATAGCCTCAGGGTGCAGTAAGATGTCAGATGTTCCGGATTTTTATTCTCCGCCCCGCAGAACCTGCAGTCGCTATGCCGTTTTAGACCTATCCTTGTAATGTGTCCTCTAAGGTGGCAATGTCCTGCAAACTTGTGAGGATGCGTAGTCTATTTTTGCTTAGTTCTGGCAAAGTTGTTGCTCTGTGCTTCCATCTGCTGCACATCTTACAGTGCTGTTGATCTCCACTTGGAAGACACTGGCGTATATTCCCATTGACTCGGAATATTTGGTTCCTGGCCCAAATATCCCTGCGCCTGCTACTTCGTGGGTCCAGATACCATTCGATGGTATTTTCTTTTAGGGAGTACGTGGAGTATTCTCCTGCCAATTCCCTCTATTGCTTAGCTTCGTAAGGAAATTCCTTTCGAACCTTAATTTCTTGACCAGTTCATCGTTCGGTAGACTTAAAAGTATAAAAGAACTAGTACAATGTTGATACATGAAAGTTTTATCAATGCGATGGTAAACATACCATCATAACCTGATGCTTTGCCAGGCCTAAAAGACGTAATAAAGAATATGACGTCTTCAGGAATGATAGGTGCGATGAGTTCATCCTCCATGTTCGAAAAAGCCCTGAGTTTCTCATCGATTTGGGCGTCCAGTTCCTAATCGGAATCCTCATCCATTTATTCTAGTTTCCAAAATTTTTTGCCGATTTAATGTATGCTACAGTTCGTAGCCATTTCATCAGATATACATACAATTTAGGTAACTGTAAATACTAAACAAGCATTGTGTTTCAAACAAGTGTTTTCAAAGGTAGCATCAATTGTAATTCATCTATTTATAGCTTCCTATTGTCTAATTTCGCTAGTAACAAGTTTGACTTGTTTAAATTTATTTACACTATTTTTGTGATGCTACAATACTTTCTTAGTTGATTAACTATTATTTGAACTACTAACGCAAATAATACGAGATTATTAAGCTCAACACAGTTGACTAATAATTAAACTAAAATCTAATTTAAATAAGATTAAAATTAGCTTTTGTATTCACTTTCTGTCTTTGGCTAATTAGAAAACAATGCTAGCTGTGTATTAAACGGAAACAATAAATGTTTATCTGTAGATACGTCTTAAAATTACTAAAAACTAATTATACTCTACATACAATACACAATCCAAAATATCGAGTGCTAGATGATGTCGACTGAGTAACACGTGTGTGTCGCTGCTCCGCAATATTTCTTTTTACCTGGTTGTTTGCCGGTGTGTTAGTTTATTCAAGAAAGTTTATAATTTGTACAATATAATACATAGAATAACATGCCATTAACAAGAGAGCAAATTCTTGATTATAAGGAGATTTTTAAGGAATGTGTAGAAAATTTAATCACAGATGATACATTTATACAACGTCTTGGCAATGCGCTTACAAAAACTATCGAGAATAGTATAAACGTTGCCTTAAAAACTTATTCGGACACGCTAAAAACATACTCCGCTAGCATCGATCAACTTAAGGAAGAAAATCTTACCTTACGAAATAAGATGGATAATTTGGAACAATATAGCCGTAGAAATAATATCAGAATTAGTGGTTTAGTCGAAGAACAGAATGAAAATCTACAGGAAAAAGTTCTCAACTTCTGTAGGGATAAATTAAACGTTTCAGCGGAATCTAGGGACATCGATAGAGTGCATCGATTAGGTAAACCCGGTAAAACATCTCCTCGCTGTGTTATTATAAAATTTACCAACTATGGCTCTAAACAGAAGATTTTAGCAGCAAGAAAGAAGTTAAAAGGATCTAAAGAAAAATGCTTCGTAACGGAAGACCTAACAAAAAGTAGATACGAGCTATACAGGGCCGCTCAAGACAAATGGGGCGTTAAACACGTTTGGACACAGGATGGTAGAATTAAAGTTAAATTGTCTAACAAAGTGATTACTGTGCAATCGTTGAATGACTTGACAGCTTCTTAGTTAAGTATGCATATATAAAACTTTTTCTTTATTCTTTTCTTTATTGCTCTCTCACTTTTTATTATACACATAATGTATTGTGGGTAGCTTAATGGTTTTCACATTAGGGTAAATTTTTGTTCGATTTGCTTATACTAGCGTCACGAATATATTTACACCCTTTCTTATAAATTTCAGTGACATCGCTATTTTTTATTTATTTGTACACATTTTTCATTTTTATTTACTTTCTATATACATCTGAATTAAATTGCTTTTTTGAGTTGAAGGAACTATATATATTGTAGTGTAGCTTAATCTCTACTATATTTGCTATTGATCTGAGTTTATACTTTATAGCTAGTTATTTTAGTTTACTAGCGTAGGGATATATACATATATACATTTAAATTTCAGTAACATTGTTTTATTGATTTATTTGTGCACATTTGCCATTGTTTACCTGTATATACAAGTGGGTTTGCGGTGACTGAGTCCTGGTATGTACTTATATAATCATTAGGAAAATACTACTCATTCACTTTTCCTTTTTAATTATGAAATTCTGTCACTTAAATGTACGTTCTCTGCTTAGTAATTTTCGGTACGTTAGAGATGTATTGGAGGAACAGAGTTGTGATTTGCTAGCGGTAACTGAAACGTGGCTTAATCCTGATTCAAATATAGACTATGTATCAATAAATGCTTATAATTTTATTCACGTGGCTCGCGCAGGAAGGGGAGGAGGAGTTGGCATTTACTTACGTAATATCTTTAATTGTACTAAAGTTTTGTATAGTGTTGACGGATTTATAGAGCATTTGTGGATTAGCTTTTATGTTAAACGAAAACATTTTGTTGTTGGTGTGGTATATAGACCACCTAAAGCTAACTTTAACTTATTTCTAAACTGTTTTGAGGATGCCTTGGCTTTTGTGGCGCCATCATGTGACGAGTTAGTATGTTTAGGTGATTTTAACTTGAATTTATTGGATTCTACTAATAATTATTGTCTATCTTTTAATCGTGTACTCAATAATTTCAATCTAAAACAGGTGATTGATGAACCCACCAGAATTACTTCTAGTACTAGCACTTTGCTCGATTATATAATTCTGTTTCAAGATGCACCTGTTGCGGGTTCAGGCGTTGTTGATGCACATGTGGCTGACCATTTCCTGGTTTTCTGTGATTTTTCCTTAACGGTTCAGAAGCCTTTGCCGCTGGAGCGGTTTCAGAGAAACTACAAACACTTTGATTTTAATACTTTCTATGAACATTTGTTGACGATACCGTGGTATTACATTTTTGATATAAATAATATAGATGATAAGATGAACTTTCTCAATACTACTATGGCACAGTTATTTGATTGTCATGCGCCTTATAAACTTCATAGATTTAACAGACCATTCACGCCATGGCTAACAGATAATATTAAATTTTTAATGAGGTTAAGGGACAGGGCTTTGAGTAGGTACAAAAGATCCAAATTGGCAACTGACTGGCAATATTATAAAACACTTCGTAATTATACAACATCTGCGGTAAGGCAGGAAAGACAGGTTTATTTGGAAGGGAGGTTTTGCTCATGCAGTGCTAGTGAGGCATGGAAACTTTTAAAAAATGCTGGGGTCTTTGAAACTAAACGAAATGTGGATATACCTGAACACCTTGCTAATGTCAATAATATTAATGATTTCTTTATTACTGCTTGCAATTACCAATTTACGATCGATTACAGCCTGGTGCAGTACTATATGTCAGGTGTGAATCCAACAGTGAATAATTTTTTGTCCTTCAACGAGGTTTCTGAAAATGACATTTTAAATATTATAAATAGCATCAAATCCAGCGCTATTGGTTCTGATGGCATTGGCATGAAAATGCTGCGACTGTGCTCACCCTTTATTATTCACTATCTAAGACATATTATAAACCATTGTATTACAAATAGTGTCTATCCAACTGCTTGGAAGGAAGCGTGGATTACACCTATTCCAAAAACTGGCACAGTGCTTCAATTAAAAGACCTCCGCCCTATTAGTATTCTCCCTGCAATCTCAAAAATCCTTGAGCGTGTTATAGCGACCCAACTAACAGACCATCTTATTAAAAATAATGTCCTACCTAAATTCCAGTCCGGATTCAGAAAAAATTATAGCTGCGAAACCGCTCTTACATGTATTACTGACGATATCATTAAGGGAATTGATGAGAATAAGCTTACTGTATTCGTTGCCCTAGATTTTTCCAAAGCATTTGACACAATTAACCATCAAATTTTACATGCTATACTCCACTATATAGGTCTTGATGACGCTGCTGTAAGGTTCTTTGTGAATTATTTGTCTGGTAGGACACAACGAGTAAGAATAGGTAACAATTTATCTGATGTTCAAACAGTCGTAGCTGGTGTCCCTCAGGGCTCTATTCTCGGTCCCCTACTTTTTTTCAATCTATACATCCCGCTTTCCGACTGCATTAAAAACATGCCGTTATCATTTTTATGCTGATGATAGTCAGATCTACCATTCCTTCTTTATGGAGAATACAGGAAGCGCGGTGAAAATGATTAATGACGATCTAGAAGCATTATGTACTATCGCGGAGCAACATTCCTTAAAGCTTAATCCCGATAAATGCTCTGTTACTATTTTTGGTAGACGACGTGCTTTGCAAACTGTTAATGATATTAACATTAAAATTAGAAACCATGCTCTGCCACTAGTTGATAGGACTAAAGTTTTGGGGTTAACTATTGATAATCATCTGCGCTTCTCGCAGCATGTCACACTATTACTGAAATCTTCCTATTGTAAATTGAGAGTTTTGTTTAATAATAGACATCTCTTTCATCAAAAATTGAAGATACTTTTATGTGATTCACTAGTGTTGTCTATGTTCACTCATTGTTCGTCTGTTTATGGTCCCTGCCTAACAAGATATGATTATGATCGTATTCAAAGAGTACAAAAATCTTGCCTGCGTTTCATTTATGGAATAAGAAAAAGGGAAAAAATCTCGCATACCTTGAAATGGGCTGGTTGGTTGAGTATGGCGGAACGTCGCACTTTGCATGCATCCTGTTTATACTTTAAAGTACTAACTTTGATGACCCCTCCATATCTGTCAGAGAGGGTGAGGTTTAGAACGGATATACATAATATTAATATTCGTCACAGACATACCATTGAAACGCCACGGCATCAGGTCGAGACATTTAAGAGGTGTTTTTCCTATCAAATCGGTAAGGTTATGAACTCTGTTCCTTTTGCATACTCTCATCTATCTCTATTGACGTTTAAAGCCAAATGTAGGCATGTTCTTCTCGGTGCTTAGACTTCATGGATCGTCATATAATTTGTTTAAATATTACTTGAATGTCTCTATCAAGTTTTTCTTTCTTATTTTCTTTATTTTAACTTGGTCTCAGTCACTGCGACTACGCAGTAACTATGTCGCGTTGCGGGGATGTATTTCTGTTTCTTTTGTTGTTTTCTTTTCTTTTTTTAGTTTTAATTTAAAATGTGTACATAGTTTAAATTTAGGAATACGTTTATAGCAGACTTGTCTGATGTGTTCCTATTGATATATGTATTTGTATCAATAAATGATTTATTATTATTATTATTATTATTATTATTATAAAATGATTCTTTGGAATTTTCATGATAATGGAAAACGTGTGCAGCATGTCAAGAGAGACTGGTAAACCTTTAATCTGCTTTAATGATTGATAACAGGTTTAGTTAGAACTTTATTCGCATAACAACTAAATAAACTATATAATATATGTAATGAGGTAATACAGCATGGCAACCATGCAGCATTTATAATTAAGTTTCCAATATTTCACGGTTAATCATTCGTGATGGTAAACCAATTGGTTTTTTTATAATGATTAACACACATAAAATAGATAATAAGATCCTAACACTAATGAATATTATCAATCATTTAACGCTACTGTAATAAATATTAATTATGTAATATGTTTGTAAATATGAAAAAATAATCAAATAATGGTAGGTTTAAATGAAATAAATACGCAATTTCTGAAAACGATAGCGTAGGCTCCGAATAAGATGAATTATTAACTGCACGAAGATATTCGGAAGCATTCTCGAAGGATTCCCTAACCTAATAAAACAATTGAATTTACTTCAGCTCCATTTAACTCAAATTGCGAGAAATTTAATTTTTTTTTGCGCTAATACTTTTCATGTCAGCTGGCCCATCGTCTGATATCCATGATTTTTTAGGCCCGCGAAATAATAATAGACACTACATACTTTTATCGATACCCAAATGAATTACCATGATAGCAGTAAGATTACAAGTCTTTCAAATGTTGCCGTTTTTTCTCGCCCATCAAGTTGTTCTTTATTTATTTAATTTATTGGAATTATCCCGATAGTGTGTCAGAACTCCAGTGTTGGATTGCACATTGGCTATTGATGTGAAATGTTTCATTTTACACATGCTGAAACAGGGTGTTCCAAAAATCATGGGCACAATCACATGTCGTTTCTTTTAATGGAGCACCCTGCATTTTTTTGCATTTTTAGCAGTGGCTGACCATTATCTATACGTACCTGTATCGTTTTTTTTTTCTTTGATGCGTATGTTCAGTGCAATGGATATTTTTGTTAAAAAATTAATATTTACATAGTGCCATTTAAAATAACAAATAGAAGATGGTTTAAATGAAATTTGGAACTTTAATGATATATAGGGTGTCGAAAATTTACTGTCCAAACTTTGAGCAACTTTTTTAGAGTTTTTTAAAGTAGAACACCCTGTATATTTTTACAAAAACGGATGGAGAGGTTAATTATGAACAATTTTTGTTAATATAACGCTAGACGGTTTTCAGAATGCATTCCATTGATTTGCAGATTAAGAAGCAAGCGATTGTTGAAGGACTGTCCTCCCTTCCTTAATATCTCTGGACTAATATTATTAAACGGGTCGATGGCCGCAGTGGTTAGGCGGCTGACTATTGTTGTGAGAGGACGATAGGTGCCGGGGTTCAATTCTCTGGAGGGACGGTGACATTTTTTCGGTGAGTTTAATCCCGGATCGACTTGCCATTCGCTGTTGGGGAGCAAAGTGATTAACAGCGCGGCATCATAAAAAGCGATATGATGCTATCACAAAGCCTTTTAAACACAACTTACACACACTAAACTACACCGCAAAAGTTGCAGTGATAGCCAGACAAGTAATACAGCTTACGGAGTCACTGCAACTAAGCACCCACCACACATTAAAAAAAAAAAGCATTCGTTATGCGATTTCTCATATCTTCTGCAGTGGTAGGTTCCTCACGATACACAAGTTCTTTGATGTGCTCCCATAAATAAAAATTCAGTTTGGTTAGATCGGGAGACCTAGGTGGCCATTGCCTCGGTCCTCCTCTTCCGGTCCATTTATTTGGAAACGTTTTATTTAAATGTTTCCTCCCAGCCAGCATGAAGTGAGCAGGTGCACCATCGTGTTGCAACCATATCCTTGGCCGCTGAAGAGAAGTTTTAGAAAGTTTGCTAATATGCTTTCTAAGAAATGGAGATACACGTCACCATTTAAAGTGGCCGTCAAAAAAGTAGGGACCTACTACTCGATCACCAATAATACCGCCCCATACATTTAAGGACCACCTCTGCTGGCGATCTATTTCCTTACTAGTCGTGGGTTGTGATCGGCATAATAATGAGAATTATGGCGATTAAGGTATCCATTTTTATGGAAAGTCGACTTTTTATAACTTTACTTAACTTCGGTGGTACCCTTCTATTTTCCAAAGCTTCCTATACTTTCTTACGCGGTACTTTGTCAAATGCTTTTTCTAAATCAATAAAAGCGAAGAAAGCCTTTCTGTTGTATTGAAATACCTCAACACTTATCTGTTTTATTGTGAAGATATGGTCTTGCGCACTTCGTCCTCGTCGGAATCCACTTTGGAATTCTAACAGTGTTGGTTCTACATATTATCTCTCTTAATTTCTTTTCTAAGATATGTTCATATATTTTTAGCAGTATACCAAGTAAACTTATCCCTCTATAGTTGGTACATTGTTTATTGTCGCCTTTTTTTATATATTAGGATTATTTACCCAATTTCCCACTTCTTAGGAATTTTTTCTTCGTTCCATAATTTATTATATAACCTGAACAATTTTTTATCATTACCGCTGTAATTTTATCATGACCTGGTGACTTGCCATTTTTTTTTCTTTAGAGCTTCAGTAATTTCCTCTTCTGTTATATCTGCTACATGCTCTTTTGTCTCTCTTTCATCAATTTTTTCTATTTCGTTTTCTAAACTGCTTGCTCATCTTGTAATTCTTCAAAATATTCCTTCCTTCTGTCCAATACATCTTCCGGTTTCGTTAATATTACCCCTGCTTTATTTTTAATAGATACAGCTTTTACTCGCTTCTGTTTCCTTAACTTCTAACCAATTTTTGGTTCTCCTGACTATTATTTTCGAGTTTTTCCCCAAATTCCTGCCATGCTATTTCCTTTGCTTGCCTTATCATATTCTTCACTTTTCCTCGCTCTTCTTTCTATTTATTATACGCATTATGTGACTTTTTTTCCCAGATATTCTTTCCACAATTTCTTTTTATCTTTATTTGCATTTTTATTTCGTTGTTTCACCACAGCATCCTCTTTATTTGCTTGTTTATTCTGTTTACACCACATACATGACTAGCTGTTTTAAGCATCAATGTTTTAATTTTCTCCCACAGTTCTTCTATTGTCATTTGTCCATACTTCTGTTTGTCGTTTCGGTTTTTTTCGTGTATTCCTTTCTCGGTATTTTCCGTTTTCCTTCTAATAAATAGTGATCACTATATATTTCAGCACCTCTTCTTACTTTTATATCTTTCACAATCGTTATATTATTTCTTCCTACTAGAATATAATCTATTATTGATCTTTTGTTTCCACTTGATACTACTCTAGTAAACTTGTGTATATCTTATATGGTCGTGAAATGTGTTGGACACTACTTAGTCATTACTTAAATAATTAAACAGTAATCTATAAGTTTTTCCCCATTACTCTTTCGCCATTTTTTCCCACATTTCCCTATTACCTTAGTTAGTTACCTCCTTATTAGTTAGAAGATATAAGACTACAAATTCAATAACTCCAAAGGATAGAAATGTAAGGAAACGTAAGAGAACTGAAGGTGATAGATGAGCATTGCGAAGAATTATTGAAAAAACCGTCGCGTCAAACAAACAAATCTTTCGAGGAATATGATTTGCAAGCCCAGAACATGCAGTGAAGAGCTCCAAAAATCTTGTAACTGAAGTACGTCCGGTTTTATCTAATGTCTAAATGCATTGAATTTAAGGGTTAATATTTTTGTAAAAACCTCGTATTTTATTTACAGAACTCTATATTGCAACCTATACCAATGTAATACAAAATTGATAAGATCAATCGAGAAAATCGTTTTAATAACATAAAAAATTATTAACTAGACCTCGATCTTTGAGACATCGTTGACTGGCTTATCAACTTAGCAACACAAACAAAACACATTCATCAAAAACGCGCCGCGATCCAGGGTGAACTAGATTATAACAATGGATGTTCCTTATCAATCATTGGAATATCTACCCGGGGATCAATAGCTATAGTTCAATTTGACTGGCGTGATACTGCAGTTTAAAAAAAATCGATACAATATTTCGTTTTATGATCTTTTAAGTAAATATAATATAATAATTTTACATTTACAGAGGTATTAGTTAAACTAACTGTTTTGAGCTTGATTAAATTCCATAAAACAAAGTGTCCGCATCGATGTTATTTGATCGTAAATTTCGCATTGTTAAATGATCTGTGTTTACATAAATTCGCAATAGCTGACACCTGAGAATTACACGCAAATAATCATAATTCTATTCAGTACGCGTTTAATTTATGTATTTTGTTAAATAGTTTAAAACATTTATTATTTATTACTACTTAAATAGGATTAGTTTCAAGCGTAATGTTGTATCGAAAAATAGAGTATTGTTGCGTCATAATTACGAGGAATTTAAAAATTCTCAGCCTACTATAGAAACAAACAAAATTCGTGGGAAGAAAATTTACGACCTTTTAAACTTTTTTTCGGTTGAGGAAGGACATGATAGTCGAAATGAGCCATATCTGGTGAATAAATCACGAATTATTTGCATGGCAACTTTCCATAATCGTCTTCTCTCCATAATTTCCTCTCCCAGAGTTATCAGTAACATCGAATAATAATTCCTAGGTATTGTTCCAGCCTCATCCAGAAAATCGATCATCGTAAAAAACTGAAGCAAGAACTTTTCCAGCAGATTTTTGAACACGAAACTTCTTAGATTTTGCAGAACCAGACTGTCTCCATTCCATCGATTGTTGCTTTGTTTCCAGGTCGTAGAAATGTACCCAAGTTTCATCCATAGTAACAATACCTCTTAAGAAGTCTCCGCATCATTTTCAAACCGAGCACAGATATCAAACGTGATGCTTTCACCGTTGCACGCTTCTGGTCAACATTCAGAGATTTGGGAATCCATTTTGCAGACATTTGTCTCATGTCCAAGAAGTCGACGAGGTATTAGTTCTCGTCATATTCCTTGTGTTCATTAACAGTAGAATCTTGTCTTTTTTCATGTCTTTTATTTCCTTACACCATGTGCAAATTTTATCTGCGAATTTATTTTCTCTCTGTTAATGTAATTCCTTGCTGTGCCATTCATCCGAAGCTAAGAGAAAAGACACTCTTACTATTTGCAGGAGACATTTTCTTTGTGGAGTTTTTGCTTTTATTAGAACTTTATATAAATTTGCAGAAGTCTTCCCGAATAGTTAAATTTAGTATAAACTTTTTAATACATCTTTTCTCGATTCAAATAGAGTTGGTCTCCACGACGTTGCTTACATCGCTAGAGCTGAAGCAAAATCTCTGTTCGACGTTTCCGAAATAGCAGCACCTTCGAAGATACTTCCACACCTCCATGGCGCCTTAATTCACGTTGACAGCTTGGGTTAGAACTACATCAGTTGGTATTCTACTAGTTAGATATTTTAGTTAGACGCCATGGGTTGGACGCCAAATGTGTGCAAAGTTGTAATGGTTTGCTTTGCGCAGATTCTTCGTGCTACTCATTTGGGCCCTCACCACAGTTTCAATTTTCGTCGAATTAAAGGAGTGGTCTTCGGAAAGTAACTCTCACGTGATCTTGGGGTTAATTGAATTCAATAAGGCTGAGTTACCAACGTGGATGTACTGGATTTTCATAGGGTATATTGCTAACTTGATACTAGATTATAGAGGTACACTTAGATCAGGAGGAGCACAAATCGTTGCGTATGCTGCCGACCTGGGATTGATAACAAAAACTTATACACAAATCATGATAACAATGTTAAGCAAGATAGAAAACGAAAGTAAAAAAATGGAATTGAAAATCAATGAACAGAAAATCAAAATAATGAGATCAAGAAAACAACTAAAGCAAAAAGAAGTTATATTTGGCCAACATCAGTTTGAAGAAGATTATAAGAAAAATTCTAGGCCCTATTAAAACGAGGATGGAAGATTCAGAGCAAGAAACAACAAAGAAATACTAGACAAATTAAACAAAGAGGACATCGTGAAACTAATTAAAGCCAGACGGATAGAATGGTTGGGACATGTTTGGGATGGGTGGACCGATGGCAACAGTATGAATAATGGTGGAGTCGAGGCGGGACAGTGCAAGAAAGAGAGGAAGACCAAGACCGAAATGAATAGAGGAAGTAGAAGACGACCTATTAAAATTGGGTATTCGCGACTTGAAGAGCAAATTGCATACATATCTTGCAGCTGAACAACCTCTAACATCATGAAGGATTTAGCCGGTTCTGAAAGGGCATGTTCAGACAGCACTGTCTTCACTTCTGTCTTTTTTGAGGAAAAGAAGTCTTCCCGAATAGTTTTCTTCGAAAACTTGTCTTCAAAGATGATATTCATTTTTTATACATCGTTAGACAATCACGTTCTAGAACTTTCGGGGCACTTTTATTTATTTATTTATTAGTTTCGGACGCATTAACTAAGTTACTCTGAGGGTTAGCATTTTATGTTTTGCTTGGCACTTCTAGTCCATCAATAATGATAGCTTCATGAGCAGTTGTTTCTTTTTTCTCGTCTTTTAAAATGTTAATATTTGGACTTTCTCCAATGCGGTCAGGTTTTCTTTCCTACGATTATTATATAACAAAATTCGCTGGTGAGGAGCTTCTTTTTGGCACATCTTGATTATTTACGTCTATTATTTCATTTCCTTCAGGTTTGGATTTTCCAATGCATAAGAGATTTAAATAAGAAACCAAAGCCCAGTCTTCTAGAACTTCTAACACAATATCGTTAAGCACTTTTTTCCAAATTTAGAAATATAGTAACATCAGCCCAATTCTGCAAATTCAAGGTTTAGTTCATAAATATCTTTCTCGGCACTCATTGCAAAAAGTTTTGCACTTTTCAAACATAAACTGAAAATTGGTCTGGTCTCTGTTGAACACGCGAATTGGACCAGAAAAAATCTCGAATTATCCGTTATCTTTAAAATAAGTCTCGATATTGACAAACCACTGTCTACTAGCTTGATTCGAGACCTTTACACTTGCAGCTCTAACAACCTTAGGCAACCTTAATTGGATATCTGGAATAGCATCATTGAAGGGAACTTCACACCAGTTAGTTGTAGGTGTATTGTTCTCCTGTCGAATCTTTTACGGCAATAGTCTTCGAATCATGGTACTAGGGTTTCCTCATCAATATTATTTTTGGTATGGGTCTGATACTTGGAAAAAGAGGTAGACACTTTTAATTTTCATCGGAAATAATGAAAGAATGAAAACAACATATCAATAGAAGTCATTCAGCTAAGTTGCTTCCTATTATTCGCACTGCCTTCAAATAACAAAAAATCAGCGCATAACCTTGATCAATAAAACTTAACTCGAATGCTTTAAATTATCTTAAATTGATTTAAATTAAGACCTTCTTAGTAAACTCTAGAGGTTGTAACAATTATCCTCATTATTTGAGACTGTGCTTATCTTGGCACCAACAAAAGAACCAAAAAAATCCATTTTTATACCTGAAAGACTAAAATGATTCTGCCTTCTTGCAATCCGAATTATTCATCTCTATGCCCCAATGTTCTGGAACAAGCCTTTGCATTTTTGCCCTAATAATTTTACCACTGAACAAGAACCAGCTGCAGAAGCATTTAATCGAGATTTGTTTTTCAGCAGGTTTTAAAATAACGATCGACAAAATGTGTTTGCAGGGAATGGCCGAAAAAATGCATGAGTTTAAAACCTGAATTAGAAAAAAACAAACGGATTATTAGTGATTGCATTATGCAATTTTCTTTTGTTAAAAGTATAAATCTAAATTTGATAGTAATGATTTTTTGTTACGTTATTAAATACATAAAAAAAAAACAAAAACTAATTTTGAATGGGGAACAGAATAAAACTTTTTCAGACTACCGCAGAATCTAGGCCAAAACAATGAACAACTGAAACTCATCTCCGATCTAAATAGCAAAATACAACGCAAAACTTTACTACAAAGTACATAGCATGCTTTTAATAAAGGCGGAACAAAAAACATTTATTCGCGTACACCGACTGAAATTTGAAAATAGAACAGGCAGGCAATCAAAGGTTTCACGGTTTCTATGCATCTGTAAAGACATCAAACTTAACGCTGTGTGTCATTGTGTTCGACGCGAGCATTGTCGTTTATTATGACACACAAATAAATTGTTCCGGAACCGACTGCGTGAGATACCTACTCTCAAACAGCTGATTCGCGATGAAACATGCTACGAACGTAACGTTCGCTTTTTTTTTCCTTGCTATTTACTATCTACGACCTTCAAATGCATCCATCTCGCTCTGGCGAAAAAATTACGCACGTTAAACGGAGAAAATCGCTTTTAATATGAAACAAAACGCTTTGTTGCTTTGATGCGCTAACATGATTTATTCAGAAAAGCAATCTGCTCATATTCGGCACATCTTTCGTGATCACAAAAGAAAATTAATATCTTGCTTGGTAAAGTAAAATCAAAATTACCTAAATCAATGGTCTTGAATTTTGATGCAATCGATTCGGCTTCATTTTTTAAAATATGGATTTAATTTTTAGCACCAGAGTTGGTGCCCTTTTAATGATATTTTGTATCACATTCGTTTATGATTTCTGACGTTAGATTGTCGATTTCTTAGCAAATGTTGTTCTTTAAGTGACCCCACAGAAAATAATCTGGGGGCCGTAAAATCGAGCAGTCTTAGAAGCCAATCAAAATCCCCTAATCGAAAAATAAAACATCCTGGAAAAGGATTACTCAAAAGCTCCATTGTATTGGGCGTTGTGTGGACGGTGACACCATCTTGCTGAAACCACATATCCTTCGATACCAACTCATCCAGTTTCAGTATTAAGAACACATTCAACATAATCCGGTACCGTTCTCCCGAGACAGTTACTGCGTTTCCATCATCATCTTCGAAAAAATATGGCCCAATCGTATGTTTTTAGTAAACGGCACACTACACACACGATCACTTTATGGGGATGAAGTGGTGTCTCTGGTGACCCTGGCGATTGTCGGTTGCTCGCGTATTTTGTTTATTTACATGTCTAGAGAGGGGAAGATGCGAAAAAAATCAAACATTCGGGTATTCAGCTGCAACAACCTCTGACTGTACTCCACGGGGTCGGCGTTCACCCTATAGCGTCGACCCTTAAAACTCTGCGGCTGCACTACCTAATCCCTGGTTTCATAATTCCAGTGCAACAGGCGTGGCGGGAGTAGACTTCGTATATAGGGGAGGAAGCTTGGGCGTAGGCATGGGCATACGCTCCGGTGACCGGCCGCTAACCGTCGGAATATACGGTGGATAAGTGAGGCACCCTACGGCGCTTACCTAGAGAACTCTGCAGCTGCACTACCCCATCCTTGATGGCCACACTCAGGGAAACGGGCGTGGCGAGAGAACTTGGCGAAGATAGTAGGGGAGGACAAAAGTCGGTTCGCCGAGGACTAGGCCGCTCGCTGGTTGTCTGGTTGGGGAAACCCTTGGTTTCATCCTAAAACAACTCGGTGATTCTGGGACCCTACGGTTTCACTGTAGCTGCCGCGGATACTTGATCGCCGGAGGGGCGAAAGAGTTGGCGCGGTTGGCATTTTGGGGTAGGGCTTCGGCCCGGCCGTCCCCTTAGTTCAGGCTTAATTCACGGGCGGGCTGGTTGTACCTCACGACCAGATTCCGTTTCCCACGCTTGGCCGATAGTCGCCATCCGCAAGGAGGCCTAGGCCCCGTGGGGTTAGATGTGAGGCAGGAGTTCGCTAAAGTGTCTCCAGCGGTGACCCGCCCAACGTTGACAAGGAAACTTGTCTAACATGACGGGTATTGTCTCTCTCGGGGGAGAGGAGCCCTCCGGCTCGCCGGTCCTCTCCGCGAGGTGTCGGTCTCGTGCGTGCGGTGAGGTAGTGGGTGACAGTTTCAAGGCTCATAAGTTGTTATGTGAGGTGCTGAAAATAGCAGGATATGGGCTAACGCCTAGGTGCCTGTGGCTCAACATCTAAGCCATTTTCAAATCGTATGTACTCCACGGGGTTTGGCGATCAGCTGTTGAACCATCTGAATTCTGTACAGAAACATCTTCAAATCCTTGGGCAAAATTGTTTGAAGAGACCACTGAGAGTGGCTAATTGCGTTGTGCGTTTTCACGTCGCGACACTATCCCTCTCAGGATCTTCTCAAGTGACCGGCTTGTTCGAAGCCATGCGTTAGAAGTTTTTCAACTTTCAGTTGGATTAGAAACTTGATTTTTTTTTGAAAATAATTACCGATGTAGTAGTTTGTGAAAAAAAAAAATTATTTCGCAACCAGGTCAAAACTGGAGAACCAAATTTGTGGAGCAGTTAGCTTGAAATTCAGGCTCCAAGTCTAGGTGTCCCATTAGTGTTCCTTTTTTTTGTACGATACTGACGCAGGTGATTTTTAAATGTAATCGTGAGTGTATGCTTGTCCATATGTCCAACATCAAGTCTGTAAAACCTATAAACGAGGAATCAAATCAGTCCTTCCTGGTACTGTACTGGTGGTGGAGCGTTAGTTATGACAGTGTTACAGATTTTCATTTTTGTAAACAGAGGTGTCAAGACTTGATAAGATGATGACTGAGTAGTAAACTATCTATTAAAATATCTAAATAGTATTCTGTATAAAAATGAACATTAGATCTTATCTGGGCAGCAACATACCAGCTTCTGCTTATAAAGCGAAGACAATCCAGCATTGGCTGAAAAGATATGGTCCTGAATTTATCAAAGTAGAAGAATGTTCTTCCAGCCCAAACGTTAGATTAGATTTAGATTTAATTTTGGGTGATATTGCACTGCAAACTGTTGATCTATTGGACCCCCTTGTATGAGCTGTAAACTGTTTGGGTTTGCTCACTCTCAGAGCATCCCCATCCAGTCAAAGAGCTTTAATAAACTGCAATAACTGTGATGGTTTCAGAGAAGTTACTTCTTCTATGACGTCTTTGACGGAATAATTGGCTCGAGTTTCTATAATAGTGGTGAAGTTAGTTGTCAGGTGCTGCGAATTTTCATCCTCCACCCCGCAGAACCTACAGTCGCTATTCTGCTTCAGATCTATCCTTGTCATGGGTTCCCCAAGGTGAAAAAATCCTACTCTATGCTTGTTGTAGTTTTCAAGGAATATCTTGGGGTGTCTCAGACCAGGGAAATTCTCCCAGAGAGATACTCTAAGCCTCCCCTCTCTCTCTCCTTATATCGCAAAACGGTTCCGGTGGCACAAACAAATTTGTGACGGCCTTCCTTGTTAGTAGCGCTGATTCAGGTACGTCCTGGCACCCAGCATGCACTCATGCGTATGACTTTGTATAGCATTAAATCATTACTGTATGGCGAGTGTTGGTTCAGGAATCTCATAAAAAAAACTCTTGTATTTGATGTAGCTTCATTAAGTTGATTCAAGAGTCACTTCGTGAATAGGTTTGGCCATATTTTTCACGTCTTAATCTAGCTTAAGCTTCAATGATGCTCGTTTTAGTTGTAGTTCTAATGACAACATGGATTTTTGAAAGCACTCAACTGTTTTTACCATCCATTCTCTCTATAAATAAGGTGGCGTGATTATCCAGTTGCAATTTAGTGTGACTTGTCGAAAGCATTGGAATGTGTTGACCACCACAAGGATGACAGTTGGATGACAAGTTATTTGAATCACCTTTAATATCATATATTATGCTTATGATGTCATGACATCATGTGGATTGCAGCCAAAACAATTCAAAGAATTGGGTCGTCTTGTTATCCTGTTAGTAACAGCAACAAATCAATCACGATATCCAAAATTTATTATAGGGATCATCAACCAAAATATATGTTTACTTGTATTCATATATCAAGATCATCATTCGATAAAAATTATCAATATTTTATTTACGAATAAATAGAAGTTCCAATATTTTATTTTTAAATCATTTGTTTTCTTCTCGAATAACAACAAGATAAGATTCCAATAAATAAATCATCAACCTGTTGTGATAATTAAAATAAACTTATAATTTACCCAGACATGTCAGAATATCCATAACAAAATATTTGTGTATTGAATTGTGAAAATAGAAACCAGATCTATTTAATATCAGTTATCACCTATTCTAGATCAAACGAAAATAGCTCTAAATATAAAATTTCGAATAATTGGAAAAAATAACACACAACAAGTATAAGTTTTGTTAGCAGATATTCTCGTATTTATTAGGATTTTTCTTGTGACGTATGTATGCATACTTATAGGATATAAATGCGATTAATATTATGCAATAAGAACAATATAAGTGGATCAACTGATAACATTAAAATACAACTAATCCTAATTTTTTTTTGCTTACAGATGATGGCGTCACATACTCATTCGGTGTATTCTACGACGAATTTCTGCATTATTTCGATGAAGGGAAAGGCAGGACTGCTTGGATACTATCGTTGTTAGTTGGAGTTACTTTATGTTCAGGTAATTGTATTGCATATTAATTTATAAACATTAAATGTGACGATATATAATTCAAGTTAAGAATTGTTTCGAAAAGCCAACAGCTATTTCTTAATCCGAGATATATCAAGTGTAAAGTTCATATTTCAATTACGCCTGGGAAAAGCTCCAAGGTGTAATACGAATTATTTCCGCAAAATTGCCTCGACGCTTCTGGTCTCCAATAAACGTCCAGCTTACCAATTGAGTGGAAAGATATAGTAAAATGATGATAAGTGTATTAAAGGTAATACACTTTAAAATTTACGATTATAACTAAATATACAGGTTGCCTATTCCTCTCTTCTAATATCTTTTTATTTCCAACGATTCTAACAATTAGTGAGACATGATTCCTGTATAAATGTCACTATAAAAATAAAAATCAAGTTTTTTTATTAATATAAGACAAGTATAAAAGCATATACTTAGGTGAAATATTATTACAATATAAACTTGTTTATAATTCTGCTTATTTAATAATTAAATGCAAATTCTGCTACTGGAAATACGTATCAGCTTCTGGGTGAGCAAGTTCAAACGTGGCTGCACGAGCACAAGTGACAATCCACGTAGTGGACGCCCAAAAACCACTGGCCAACGGTGAAATGGTCGACAAGATTCATGATGTCATGTTAGCCGATCGCCGATTGAAGCTGGAAGAGATAGCAGAGACAACATCTCAGCATCTCAGAGGAACTCGTTGCCCATAGCCTACATGAAATTTTGGGCATGAAAAAGCTTTCGGCGCAATGGGTACCGCACCGGAGCAAAAACGAAATCGGGTGACCGTTTCGGATCAGTGTCGGGCCAGGATTCACCGTAATCCAAGGGATTTCTTCATGCGTTTCGTAAACGAGGATGAGATTTGGATCCACCACTACATATCGGAGACCAAAAAACAATCGGAGCAGTGGATTTTTCCATGCCAATCAGCTCCTAAGAAAGCAAAGACCGTTCCATCAGCAGCATAGGTCATTTTTTGGGATTCCCAAGGTGTGATCCAAATTGTGTCCAAATTGAATGAGTTGCGCTACGAATTAGTCTCTCATCCTCCATATTCACCAGACTTAGCCCTCAGCGACTTTTTCCTATTCCCAAACCTGAAAAATCGCTACAGATGATTATTTTGCAGACCTCGAAGCATCCTACTTTTCCGACGGCTTGAAGAGACTGCAGCACCGTTTGGAAAAGTGTATTGATCGTCGAGGAGACTACATCAAAGAATAAAAATAAAAAACCATACCAACACTGTATTTTTCTTGTTTATTTCGCAAACATTTGAGGTCGGCCTCGTAAGCCTGTACTTATAATGACAGTATATTTCTTTAAATCATCTACACATATTGAAAACATCGATAAATGCCAAAATATAAAAACCAACAAAATGCCTGTGCTAGGTGCTGGATTCGCCAACATGTATTATATAACACCTGCGGCAATGGACTAATTCCAACCCCCACTCCCTCTAATGGACAAGATTGGAAGTAGCGCTACCGGGTGTCAAACAACCCAGATTGGTACAGCAGACACCGATCTAGCTTGAACAATTAATGGATTATCGGTTCAGATGGATATCTGGATCTATTTGTGCAGTTTAATGATGATTCTATGTACGGCTTACCATGACGTAACATATTGAAACCGTCTAGAAATGCCACACAACACATGTAATTAAAATTAATCCTGTTGGAACACCTCGTATAAGATGCAACAGCACACTTACTAATCATTTTTTTCAGAATTTCATACAAGCACATAATAGTCAAACTTATCGAACAAATCATTTATATAAATCTTAAACATTAGTGGACCCAAAGTAGACCCTTGAGCAATGCAAGATGTTAACTTCCTTATATTTTATCTGATTTTAATGAATGATATGTCAAACTAAATCGTTTTTAAAACACTGTAACCTGTTAGTTAAAAAACAATTTTTTTGACATTTCATTTTTGACAGACAGTAGTTAACTTTTTTTTTAATTGTACTACATTTTTTTTTTTACTTATTCTAATAAAGATTTATTTCCTGAAGGCACCTAAATTGAGTGACAAATTTATTGTTATTAATAAAAATCTACGAAATTTACAGAAATCAAGCTATCATAGCTTTTAATGAATCAAATGTTCGAAATTGGCTCCATTTTGTTCCAGACACAGGTTTGGTAGTATTTCATGACATACTTGTACTATCGTTCTTACTAAATCAACTCTGGTATTAGGTGAAGTCAAGTAGACATGATCTTGAATGTAAGACCACAGAAAAAAATCCAATGGATTCAGATCTGGCGATCTAGCAGGCCATCGAATTGGTCCGTAAGTGCCCACCCATCCGACGCCAAAATAATTATTTAGAAAATCAGTATTTATTTGTGCATTATGGGATGTGGCACCCTCCTGTTGGAACACCACCCTGTTTAACTCAGCAAGTGGTAATAATCGCCTATATTATTGTCTAACAAATTATTATACTTTTCTTGGTTTAGATTACTTTCAACAAAAAAAAGACCCTAAAATGGCCTAAAATTGTGTTGTATCACAACCTGGTTATTTTCAGTGCTTCAATGGCGAAGATTATTTCTGTTGCACTTTTTCCCAAAAGTGCATTCATCTGACCACAACACACGACTATAAAAAATTGGATCTTCCTTTAGTTTATTCATGAAAATCGTGCAGAATTGCATGCATCTTCCGTGGTTTATAAGGAAAGTACTTGTGCTTCTTCAGAATGTACTGAACTGTAGAATCTGATACCTGCATGTAGTGAGCAATTTCTCGTGTAGACGTATTAGGGTTTTCTTCCCCATAGACCAAGACACTTAATTCTAAATTTTGATTTTAAATTACACGTGCGTTTATTTTCGGTTTTTTGAATGTTCCAAAATTTCGTAAATTTCGCAGGAGCCTTCCAAACTTACTTGGATGTAGTCTGTCAGGAAAACGATTTCCATAAAGTCGCAAAGCAGCTGCAGAATTTTTTCCGCATTCAAAATATGCTTGAATCGCATCCACACATTCGCCATTATCCATTTCAATAACAAGATTTAGAAATAAATAATGATTTTTTAATTTTTAAAATAAACACTGTAAATGTTGTTGACCCACCGCCCACTGATAACATTGGTTTATAATACTTTATGGGCTATATAGTATTGAATGTAAGTGATTTTAAATGGTACACACATTTGCTGGTAATAAAAATCTCTGTGTTTGGAAAAACCAGAATAATTTGAACTAAAAAAAACCTTTAATTTCTCGTTTTGTTTTTTAAACAAGGGTATCGTTGTTTACAGTTTCATATTCAGAAAAAGAATAAGTATAGAAAATATAGTACAACTTAAAAAAACACAGTTTGCAGCTGTCTGACAAAAACAAAGTGGCAAAAAAAATTCAAAGGGGATCACATTACAATGTTTTTAAAACGATTTAGTTCGACGTATAATTTATAACATTCGGATAAAAAATAAAAAAAGTTACAGCACGAAAGGTTTTTCATAATACACCCGGTATATGTTATCGATTTAAATCCATTATAGTAAACAAGTTCACTAGGGTTGGTCTAGGTGGAAATCCTGTCTGTTCTAGTTTGGCAAGCAATATTTTGTGATGGAAGGTATCAAATGCCTTGGCCAAGTTCATATAAATCACGTCAACTTATTATTGAAGATAGAACGTCCTCTTTCCGTGAAGGAGTGAATACTGAAAGGAAGATAGTGAACAGGCTGAAGGACATTGGAGGATTCACCGCCGAAATGTTGTACGATGACGATCCTCTACTGTTAACAAAATAACTAAAATGATTTTGAGTCGTGCAAGATATTATATTCTACGTGCTGGTGATAATTTCTGAATACAACATCAAGTTCTCCCTTACAAAGTCTTCGCAAGCAATTAAATTCCTCATTAAAAAAGAGCGATTCAAGTGGACGGTTAGTAACGCTTAAACCGACTACATTCTATACAAAAAACAAACAAAAGGAAATGTAAGCAATCTGTCGAACAAAAGTCAAATAAAAAGTATGGAAGATCACTACGTTAACAAAGATGTAGGAAATTACTACCATGATATCAAAACAAAGTATAAATTAAGAAAACCAAAAAAATGCCTGTAATAGGCGCACATTGTTGCGAATAACAATGTGCGAATAACAATGCAATGAAGATACATCAAGCTTCAGAAGCTCGTCACGGGGTTTCGACCCCCCAAGTCTCATCAGCGCAACTCCGAATGCAAGATCTAATTTCGTCGCAATTCGCATCGATTTTCTTCGATTAGATCATTAAATGATGATATTTTTTTCCACCAATATTCTGCCAAGTGATCGGGCAATAAGATAAGTGATGTGCCAGGCATTTTTCGATCTTGACGTGACCCCAATTCGCTTCGATTACGTGTTTACGCCAGTTACCGGATCAACGAAATTTTGTTGGGGGATTACCTAACTTGCGCGGTGGATACAGTTGAAACCGGTCCAGCTCGATATATTTCTGTAAGCCGCCCATTGATCCGACCAAATTTCTGCCCCTCGAGGGACGTGATGCTAGATAATGACTCGTAGTGTTTCCTCATCACGACGCAGAACGTGGAGCATTCGAATATCTTGGATACTAACTGGACGCTTCCAAAAATCCAAGAAACAACAAAGAGTTTGAATAATTTTCCAGAAATCGTTCATGTGTTGTGCATAGGGTAAAGATCTTTGCTATTAAGATAAAAGTTGAAGCGCATGGGGGGCTATAACCTAAAAATATTTTTAACTAGACAAGGTGTCAAATAAAGACAGGGTTAACTAAAGTTACTTTATTTTAAATGGAACACCATGTATATTTTTACTGTTTACGATTCCTCTAGGTCTTACTTTTATTATAATATCGGGTTTTGCTATGTTATCCAGTTTACTTTAGAAGATATGGGAAGTTTTGCATGAATTTAATAACAAAGTTGGCGCCTCATACCGTACTACGGCTTCCACATAATATAATTCATTTGCGCTAGAAACATTTCTAATGTGATCTCCTTTCATCAGAAATTATTTATTTTTCGTCGTATTCAATCTTTATATACAGGGCGAGTCATAACTCGGAATGTTTATTTTCCCACCTATTTCAAATGGAACACCCTGTATTTTATTATTGGAGTAAACTCCTCTCTTCATGAACTATTTTATATTTCTATTAAACATTCCCTATAGCTAAATGTGCTAGTTTTTGAGCTATTTGCGTTTCTATAAATCGAAAACATTATTTTAAATAAAAACGTGTTTGATTCTGATTAGTTGAAGAGCAATATTAGACGAAAACTGCCGCTTAGCTGGGGAAATACAATTCTATACCTAAATCGCTCAAATTATCATTATCTGCCGCAAAATTGAGTGAAAAAAACAGCTATGTTTGACCTGTATGACTATGATTGATCTGTGTGAAATTTATTTTAGAATTACAACTTGCTTAAATGGGAAAAATGACATAAAATAGTAAACGCAAAGTGTGAATTAGATAGCATTTAATTATGAAACTTGACACCGAAGTGTATTTATTTTGTTGACGTAAGTACATGTATATAATGCAATTTTTCCTAAACGCCAGTTAAATTAAACATATTTTTTTTTAAATGTGTCGTCCAGAGATGGAGTCGAACCACCAGGTATGGCTATCGCGGCCTACCGCAACACCGTTGCGCGGTCATTAAAACATCTCGTTCGCATATATTTGTGAAGATTATTAGTAGTGTCGAAGCCGCCCGGTGGCGCAACGGTGTTGCGGTAGGCCGCGATAGCCACACCTGGTGGTTCGTCTCCACCTCCGGACGACATATTTTTAGATAAAAATAAACTAGATAAAAAAAATTATATACATGTACTTACGCCAAGAAAATAAATACACTTCGGTGTCAAAAAAGTAAAGTATTATTTATTTTATATTACAAAATGTACCACAAAGTAACCAAAACCGTTGCAAGAAAATTTCAAAAGCTTCTGTTCTTGGTTGTCGTCTACTACCGTTTTCCTAGACCTGACGGCAACTTTCAATGCACTATAACTCAACAACTATCGATTGAACCAAAAAAAGTTTCATACAAAAATTGTAGAAAATATTATGCTCTACAACTTCGATAATTACATTTTTTTTTCGTATTTCCAAAAATTATCGAGATATTTTCCAAAAACAAAAAGTCGTCTTTTTCAAGCGACTATATCTCGGCAAATATTGACAATAGAGAAAAAAGTTTCAAACAAAATAGACGGGAAATATTATCTTCTACAGAAAAGGTGCTTACAATTTTTAACGTAAAACTCACCGTTTTCTAGATATTTGCAAAAAGGCGTTTTTCAAGATGGCGGCTAACGCTCGCGGTTTTGGACGACACAAATTTGGTTTTATACTTAGGGGACACCCTCTAACATGATCTAATCGAAAAATCAATTATTACGATTATTTGCGGAGCGAACCCCAGTTTTAGTGCTAAAATTCCTAACCTATTATAGCTACATATATATAAATAGTAATTGCTAGAAAGGAAACAACACTTAGTATTCATACCATTTTATTTGTTCTTTGGCAACAGTACACGTGAACAATCTCTCCACATAATATACCCATATATAGCAGCTTGCACTAGTCCACAGAATATGAACAAAACATATATTTCATAAATCATTATAAATGGGGTCGTTATCCAACTGATTAAATTCGAAATGGTTCCTATAACTTCTTGATTTTATTGTTAGAATATAACTATTACTATCATATGATACCTATCATTCTTTCATACGCCGGAGAAATTCTCGACCAATTTAAAAAAATTATTCCAGATCCAAATCATAATTTTTTTTGGACAACGTCAAACTGACAGCTGCAAATATCCATGACACTTTTCTAACCACAGTATTTTTTATTAATTGCTCCTCTTTTTTTTTTTGTTTCAGGACCAATTTCAAGTTCGCTGGTTAATAAATGGGGTTGCCGCATCGTAACTATTGCTGGCACAATCCTAGCCAGTTTTTGTTTGTTCATCAGCTTCTGGGCAAACAGCGTTTTCGTCCTTTACCTCACGATAGGCATCGGCACAGGATTCGGATTCGGTTTAATCTATCTCCCTGCGATAGTGAGCGTGACAATGTATTTCGAAAAGAAGAGGTCGTTAGCAACGGGTATAGCCGTTTGCGGATCAGGATTCGGAACGTTCATTTTCGCACCAATAATCACCGTATTATTAAGGGAATACGGCTGGAGAGGCTCCATGATGATCATATCCGGCATCGTTCTAGAGTGCATGATCTTCGGAGCACTTTTCAGACCGCTGGAGTACGAATCGACGGAGAAGAAACATCTGAAACCCGATAACAGCGAAATCCACTTGAAGAATACCTCAGCTGCCTTGGATCTGCACATATCCGATGTGAATCTAAAACATCTAGTTTCCGAAAGTACAAATATGCATCGGCCGAGAAGTATGGGACATTTCACGGCACCCAGGACAACTTTCGTAGAGCCGAATGGGAATATCATGAATGGAAAGCTGAAGGATAATAAGGACGTAGCTAGGTTAGCTGCCAGCCAACCCCTGTTGATGACATCGATGCATCATGACACAGGAAGAAAATACTCCAGTCAATCTCATCTTCGCGGTCCAATTTATAAGCCTGACATCTTCTATCAGGGTAGTTTAATGAATATCCCTTCTTATCGGTCTAAATTAAGTCTGAGAGCTAGCGGTGAGGATGAATTATTAGAAAGGAAACCGCTTCCGAGGAGGTATTCTAAAGCGTCGGAAGAAGGGGAGAAAACGACGATTTGTGGAATCGTTTGTTCTCCAGAAACTAAAGATACTCTCAGGGAAATGTTGGACTTTTCACTCTTCAAAGATGTTATTTTTTTAATATTCGTTCTTAGCAATTTTCTAACTAGTATCGGATTCAACATACCATACGTTTATATCGTTTCCAGAGCGAGATCGTTGGATCTGACGCACAATGAAGCTAGTATGTTACTTTCTATTATTGGGGTCGCAAATACTATAGGAAGAATAATCTTAGGATACATATCAGATAAACCATGGGTTAATAGGTTATGGATATATAATGTGTGCCTCACTGTATGCGGGATAGGTAAGTTTACAATTACTACTTCCAGGTTTGATCAAATTCTGATCATTGAACGCATTTCTTGATCAAACCTGGTATGCATTTGAAATGAAGATTTCGTCAATTTAATTTTTTTTTGTTTTAAATTATGTTTCAGCAACCGCTCTTAGTGCCTTTTGTGTGAACTTCTTTACACTCAGCATATACGCCAGCGTCTTCGGCTTCACTATTGGAGCCTATGTTGGTCTGACTTCTGTCATATTAGTAGACCTGTTAGGTCTTGACAAACTAACAAATGCCTTCGGACTTCTATTGCTATTTCAAGGAATTGCGTCATTTATAGGACCACCCATTGGAGGTAAATAACTATCGTTTTAAACTACCGTAAATCGGGATAATTTCGACAGGTTTTTAGCATATTTTCAGCTTTGCAAAAAGAACGAATTCGCGAGAGAACCTTGGCTCATGTGTCACCCCTTTTTTATTTCTTTTTTGGTCTTTTTTGTCATTACAACGTGTGATGAACATTTGCATACAGAGCAAAGGGAATCAGAGTGTGTGTCAACTTTTGGTTTTTTGTTGTGGAAGTCTTGCTGGCCCAGGTTCATCAGGATCAACAATTTTTGTTTTCAGAAATTTACAGCGTTTTGCAATCAAATTTTTCGTTGGTTTTCGCGTGGTGGGAGTTGTCTCAACATGAGAAATTTCCAGTAAATCAACTTCTATTGCGGTTTCCGATTGGGATAGAGTGCTTGTTGCAACTGGCATTCGGATTTGTTGGCCTTTTTTTGGCTTTATTATTTTTTTCCTCTTTTGCGATGCATTGCCCGTCCATCAGAATATCCTCTAGACTGTTTCAGATAATCTAGTAAACTGGAATCAAGCGCCCTCTCAGAAGTCGATTCGCTATCAGGAATTTTTGCCAAAACTCTTTCTGGATCAAAGTTGTTGCCCTGAAGCCAGATTGTAGGTTTGTGGCAGCATTGTCTGTTATATGGGACCAAAATCGGTTCAGCAAGGTTGGGAACTGTTGTTTTTAGATGTTTCCTTTTCGGCAACACTCCTTTCTCCACGAATCTATGACTTCTCGCCATTTTCGATTCATGGGAGCAAAAAAACTCCCATCTAAAGGCTGCATCAGATGCGTCGAATCAGATACTATTCGCTATTACTGCTTGAACGACACGAAAGGGAAAGTGTGACGCAAGGTTGTCTCCAATCACAATTTTACTTTCCTCTGGAGTGCTATTTGCATTTATGTGAGGAATCAAAACATCGAAAAACCATTTTTTAAATGTTCTCATATCAAACAATCCACTTGGCGTGACCTCATAAACTCTGTGCCAGTAGGACCTCCTGTTGTCCAATATTCATATAAGTGCTGGGCTTTGTAGATCCCCATGGGTGGAAGCAGGACGCCCTTAGCTGTTCCACAAACCATGATACTTACTGATGTCCTGGAGTGCTCTTGGACTCGCTCGACACCAACACTTTTTTGCTCCAGGATCATCGATGATGTTAGTCTCGTCGTAGTTATAGACATGTTCTGGTAATGCAATTCCCAATGTGTCTTTAATGTTGTTAAAAAAATTTTCTAGTTCTCTTCTACTCACGACAGCTCTCCGATGTTTAATATTGGCAGCAAATTGCTTTATAAAGTCTAAACCTGGTTCGTTGTTCTTCCATCCCAGAACGTCCCTTCCTTGCTTCGCCACAAACTTACCCACAATTTGACGATATATCCTGGTGTATTATGGGGAAGCCCCAGTTACTGACTACACCAAAAGTTTTTGCGATTAGCTGTTCATCTTCGGCAGTCAGCACACATGGATGACCCGGTTTCCAAGGATGAGTTTCACGAATTGTATCAATAAAAGTTGTTCTTGGAACCTTGAACTTTTGACTTGCTCTGAATTTAAACATGCCCTTCTTCACAGCTTCAATGGCTCCATGTTCTTCTTTTCGTGCCACGTTTTTAACCAACGCGACAAAGTTCTTTGGCATCTTTCCTTTCCCATCATTGTACTGACTTAACAGATAACCTCCTGACTCAATGTTTTCATCCTCCAGTCTCTTTTGCATTTTCACATCTCCGACTTCGTCTTCTTCTAGATGTGCATCTGATTCATCATCTAATTGAACATCCTCACCACTTTCAGTTGATTAGTCCTCCATAATTTTACGCACAACCTTCTGTTTCTTCGGTTTTGATGCCGCTGCATTTTTTCTTCCACCACCGCCAGGATTATCTGTCAAGATCCTTGTTGTGACTCTTCTTCCACCTCGTCCTTTTCTAGCCTGTGCTTTTGGAAATGGTGCAATAATTCCAGGGCTTTAAAAATTGGATTGGTTTCAAGTACGAGGGAAAACTAAAAATGGTTGCACACTATTTTCAATTGCATTGATTGCAGCACAGTAATTGTATTGGATTCAAGTCGAAGGTTAGAGGAAAGGTCCATATTTTTTCTTTCCTCCCCTAAATGGTGTAAATTGATGTAAAATTTAGATCAAAACAATTCCCAAATTCCTGAAGGTACTGCGTGGTTTCTCAAAATGTCGGAGTATCCTTCTGGATTCAGTATACCATCAAAACAGCCCTACAACATCACTGAATTTCCTTCAAGGATAGAGGGTGGATAAAGAGAGGAGGGCGGGGTGAAGGGTGGGATTCATTGGAGTCCGAGTATAACGGGACTGATCCGACAAGCCCTGGACAGAGGCGGTCGACTCAAAAACGAGAGGTGCCTAAACAGTTTTGATCTTTCTCCATAAGGCTGGATTTATAGGTCCCTAAGCCTCCCAAACTCTTCTAGTAGCTCCCATCTGGTCACAGAATTCCCGGTCTATGATAAGCGTGTAGTATCCTTATGGGACACGATTGTAACGGCTGTCAAGCGTCTACTTCACTGACCCACCGGATTCTCCGACTGAGCCACCCCCTGAAGGGTTTTTCTGGCCAGCTCCATCGCAAATTCGCTGAGGAATCGACGCGTTTATGTGATCGGACATTTGTCACGAACGAAGATGTTGAGCCTCTTTACTTGCGAATTGGCGGCGCTGGAAGAACACTGTAAGTTAGTTCAGAAGCTTTTCTTAGGAGAGCCACAGTCCATCGTGTCCTCAAAAAGCTTGACGTTATTATTGAGAAATGCTGATGGAATGTCAGCTTCGCGTGGAAAATCATTCCCAAGTACTGCATCTGGGCATTCTAAGGCAGCCTCTGGAAATTCAACCACATAATTGTATATATTTACCAAATCTCTGCAAGCGAGAAATGTCACAATTTTAGGTTAAGTTTGTCAAATCTGTAGTCTTAGGTTGGTCAAAATGACTTGAAAACTGAAAAGTTATTCCATGATTGGTACGTGTTTGAAGATGGTTGACGTAATAATAAAAATGGTGGGAAATTCAATTTATCTTAGAAATTATTTATTTATTGTTTTTGTAATTTATTTAAAACATATTTTTATTTTGTTTTTTTAGGAGAACTATATGACATATTCGAATCTTTCGATCCAGCCTTCTATCTGGCCGGTGCAGCTATAGCAGCGAGCGGATTAATATTATTCGCCATTCCTTCCATTCAAAAATACCTATCGTCGAAGGAATCCGGGAAGACGCAAGTGGACATATAGCAATTACTGTTACCTAAAGACTTCCGTGTAACGGATGGGAAATATTACAACACCATCTAGTTAAAATAAAAAGAGAAAACTATAGTACAATTATTTTTTAAATAGCAAGACGCTTGTTTTAATGCGGATTCTGTGCTGTGTTTGTGGAGCTGTTTTAGAACGAGGAGAAACTTCTTTTTAACTAGTTTTATAAGTTTATTTAAGCGTAAACAAATGATTTTAACGAAAAAGCCGGAAACCAAACAGTGATACCAAAGTGAAGGAGGTTATGCATTAAAGATTGTGATTATTTCTTGTTAATACGACTTATAGATAAGTTTAAGTTAATCTATGTATGTACATATGTAGGTAAAGATACCTAACAAGCATAAATGTAAGAATCTATATTTTATTTATGGAGGATATTTAATGTAAGATAAGTGTGGATATTCTAAAGAAAAACGGTTATAAGATTATTTTTATTTTTTTATATTAAACGCTAAGAGAAAACTAATTATTATATTTTTGGTATTGAATGTAAAGTAACGTGAAGAATTGCAATGCAATATTTCTGGTGAGGTTTAGCAATTTATATCAAGTTGAAATTTCAAAAGATTTAGGTTCCTCACTATTTATCAAAAAACTGTACAAAATATAATAAATAATTTATTGTTTCACTAAAATGTTATGTAATAAATTTATTGAAATTAGAGTTATATATTTATTATCCTGCACTTCCCTCTACAAAACTGTTTCATTGGAAAGAGTTTGGTATACGCAAGTTGTGAGATAAATTAATTGAATACAAATCACGTGTTTGTTTAAAATGTGCTACCAATGTAAAATAAATATATTTACTGTGCCTAGATTATATTAAACCAATTCTTAAACGTGATGTTGTTTTGATTGCATAATTTGGAACAGAAAGGTGCTGTAATGTATTTCATTTGTTATTTTGCTTGACGGATATCAACTATGTGTATTTATATAGACAAATCGAAAAAAATCATAATTAGAGTAAGCTATGTGTGATGGATTGCTACTTTAGCCACTTTCACATAATGACATTTATTCCTCGACATTTAATTTGAGGTTATAAACTTTGGAATGCTTTGGTTACAATAAAATGTCAAATAATCAGTGTTGCTATAGTTTTTTTTTTTTTTTTTGGGGACTGCACAGGCGGACGAGCCGTAAAGGCAAACTCGGCCATAAGAAAGACCTATTGTGCCCCCGTGCTGTTTTACTCCTCTTAGCCAGGTTGCACTCGGACGAAAAAGTCCGCAGCCTGGTCGAGAGTTAATTTTCTTAGTCCAGGATCGTCCAGACGCCCGACCCCGAAGTAACTCCGCCTCTCCCTATCCACTGTCGAGCAGTCGGCAAGAAGATGGATTGGAGTTTCCTCCGCATTCCCACAGTTTCTGCATAGGGGAGAGTTTACTATGCCCATGCGATGCAGGTGTTTGTTCAGCGCGCAGTGACCGGTTAAGATTCCTGTGAGTAACCTCAACCTGACCCTGCTCATGGAAACTGCCTTGCGCAGTTTTTCATCATACGGGCGAATCCCGAAAATTTTGCAGTGTCTCATGCCGGCAAGTGCATTCCAGTAAGAGCAATGCCTAACAGAGTTCGATCTGACAAAGGCTTTGATGCTGCCATAGGAGTTCCCACATGTAGGTTCTGGACCCACGAGTGGTCCCTCACTGGCGCCTCTAGCTAATTTGTCAGCCATTTCGTTACCTCTGATTCCAGAGTGACCTGGCACCCATCTCAGTGTTGTATTGAGGCGTTCCGCCAGTTTTACGAGAGTCTTATGGCAGTGTAGCACTGCCTCGGAATCGAACCTGACAGCCTGTAGTGCCCTAAGGGCAGCCTGACTGTCAGAGAGAATTTCCACTGCTCCATTAACCTGCGGGCAGTTTAAAATGCCTTCCGCGCAGGTCTGGATTGCGATTACTTCGGCTTGGAAAATGGACGCGGATCTCCCTAGGCTGAAGGCTTCACCCTCGGTTTCACCTTTTTTCCAAATTCCAATTCCCGTGCCGTTAGGCGTTTTAGAGGCGTCCACAAACCAGCGAGATACTTCCCGTCTCGGTTTGTGGGCGAGGGTTTCGGCAATCTCTCTATTGGAGATGTTTACGTTGTATCCCCCACTGAAACTGAAAGTGGGCGGGATCTTGTCCGCCCTCATAGACAGTGGTACTGTCTGCTCTATGTAGGTATGCCGGTATGATCCCCCGTTCTACCGGAGAAACCACTGCATCCACTACATTTTGCTCTGTAGGCCCCTAAAACTGCCTCTGACCACAAAACAAGCTGCAGCGGAGGAAGCCCAAGGATCACCTCCATCGCCGCAGTCGGCGTCGAAGACATGGCTCCAGTGATGCCTAAACAGGCAATCCTCTGGACTTTACTGAGTGCGTTGGCTGCATAGCCCAAACTAGCTTTGTGCCACCAGACCAACGCTGCGTAAGTTATAGAGGGTACTATAACTTTCGTGTACAGCCAGTGTACCATCATAGGTTTCAGCCCCCACGTTTTGCCAAACATTCCTCTGCAGGCCCAAAAGGCCCTCGTGGCTTTATTTGTTACCTGTTCCAGGTGTGGTTTGTACGTCAATTTGGCGTCCAGAGTCACCCCCAGGTATTTGATCTCAGAGGATACGGGTATCTTTGAGCCGAAGATGGTCGGACACTGAAGTCTAGAAAGCTTCCTTCTTCGAGTGAACGCGACCATGGTCGTTTTTCTAGGGTTAACAGTTAACCCTTCTCTTTTGCACCACCATTCCACGAGTCCGAGTGCGACTTGCATCCTCTCGGATATCACGCCCTCGAACTTGCCGCAGATCATGATGGTGATGTCATCGGCATAGCCCTGTGCGTGAAAGCCCGCCGTGCGAAGATCGCAGAGAAGGCCATCCACCACCAGGCACCACAGCAAGGGTGACAGCACTCCGCCTATATGCTATAGTTAGTACAATTGTACTAGAATTAGTACAATCAATGATTTTTTAGTACATCAGTACCTCTTTGTAAAATCTAGTACAATTTAGAAGTATCACCAACTTTATTATTAAGTTTAGTTATTTTGCAGTATCATTCGAAATAGGTTGGTGATACTTGGGTTTGGGTTGGCGATACTGAATACAGATGTAGAATATTGTAGAACAACAATGCTGTAGAATCAGCTATCTCTATCCTCTATCGGTTGATTTGATACCTTCTGGTGTAGAACTGCGCCAAATCGAGAACGGCTGGCCTCGACATTTTTACCACACCCCACTGTTCTCCTTTCCCTAAAGCACTTATTCACTTTAAGGGAAGGTGAGAAGCGGAGTGTGGGGAAAGTATCGAGGCGGCTTGCTATCGATTCGGCGCAGTTCTACCCCTGATCTGTTTAATAAAGAACAAGCTAAGAAACAAACTTCTTCTTAGTACTTGTGGAAATATCTTGTCAGTAAAGGAATACTTATTGTTTAATACATTCCCTTTAGTTAATTCAATTTACAAAGATAGAAATTAATATAACATAGAAATTAATATTGATGCATTTGATTAATATAAATATTATTACATGTCTGTGTATGTGTTTATTGTTGTTTGTTATTTTTTTGAGAATAAATACATACAATGTTTCAACAAGCGTTACTGTATAAATCTATATATAAATTTTGAATTTTCGCGCCCATTTATGTTAGTCCTGAAACTAGTACAATTAAGATGAAATTTAGTACAATTTTTTGCTATTATTTAGTACAAAATTTTTAGAGGCAGTAGCAACACTGCAAATAATACATGACTTTATGTGGTAGTGGCTGAAGCAACGATCAAAAACATTTACATAGCCTACACCAATTATGTTTTTTTTCGATGGCACGTTAGTACAAATGCAATATCAATTATTTTGACATTCAAGGATTACTAAGATTTTAAATGCATTAAAAAGCATATTCTTCCGACATTTACCAGAAAATTACTTATAACTAGGAAACTGTAAAGAATACAAGCTAATATATCTAATAATCAATGATAGAGAATTATTAAGTGTATTCAAAAATGTAACAATATATACAGGGTGCGGCAGTTAAATCCGGACAAATTAAACTTTGTATTAAAATATAATTTATTGACACAAAGTACAAATGTAAAAGAAACTGTTTTTAGCCAATATTCGTGTGACCTGTCAGGAGTACAGTTACTCAATATAACCGCCGTTGGCCTCAATTACCGCCTCCATCCTTGTCCTGAAGCGCCCGCACGCTCTCTGTAACGCAGCGCTGTCCATATTGGCGAATGCTGCTTCGATAGCGGTGCGTAGAGACGTGACATTAAGGTGCCGCGACTTTGTGGTAACCCGTTCAACAACGCTCCAAACATATTAGTCGAGGGGGTTCAAATCCGGGCTATTCGGGGGCCAAAACTCTTTGGACCAGAACATGTCCGCATTGTCTGATAGCCAGTTTGGGACTAAATGGCTTGTGTGAGCCGGTGCACCGTCCTGTTGAAATACATATTCCCTCCTCGCGGTCACAATTACCATCCACGGTGCCACAACATCCTTTAAAACGATGCCACCACTGACGCCAATTTCCGCAACGATTGTCCAGAGACCTCCGAAATCAGTTTCTGAGCCCTTTCCACGACCGCCGGAGTTTGTGACACCCGTTACCTCGAATGGGAACTCCCCGCCTGGTTAGCGGAACCTTCAACTTCGAACTTGCCGAACGCCCAGCGCGAACGCCCAGCGCTTTCAATAATCGCGTCTTTTCGATTGTACTCCGCACTTGTAAGTAGCATCTTGGCTATTTTGAGATTATGACTGTTTACTAAACGCCCATGGCGTTCAAGAACCTCAATCGCGACCTCTGACGGAACTACGATATGGCGGGAAATTCAAATTGAAATTTGTCCGAATTTAACTGGCGCACCCTGTAGGTTGTTCCATTTAAAAAAAGTGACTTTCATCGATGTGAACTTGGTTGAAACGAACGTTAATTTTAGACGACCCTGTATAAATTATGATAAATTTTAGGACGTAAAATTGATGTATGCTATTTCGGCTAATTGTATGCCAAATATGAGGTTTTTAGCTGCAATGCCTTCAGAAATACAGAATTTTGAACATTACATTGCAATTTGCCCTATATTTGAAAAAAATTGAATAACTCAAAAACGGTGTCTTAGTAAGTTTTGATGCAGAATTGTATGCCCGATACAATGGACTCATAAAAAATATGCAATGCTATTTAAATTACGAAAGTTGACGTCAACTTCCGGTAAACCGGAAGTGGTACAATGCCGCAAATAATTTTTCTGATGAGTTTATCAGATGACATCAGTTATAACTATAAGTTTTCAGAAATGTTGAATTTCAAAAACATCAAAAAGTTCTAATGAACCAGTTCCGTGAATGACCCTGTATATTATATAAATAATAAGTTCTCAATATGCACAGTAACACGGTAAAGTGACAACTATTTTATATCCACATCGTCCTTAATTATCTGTCCATGCTGTGTGTTTCAAAAAGAATTCATAGACTTGTAAGTTTCGCAAATAAAAATCATATACATATCTTGAATGTACACATTTAAAGCTAAATCAGTACTTGATAATTTGATGCCGTTCTTAATTATATGGCCACCACTGTATATAGGAAGATTTGAAATTAGAAAAAACTAAATAAGTTCGGACCAGGTAAAGTTATAGAGTTCTAAGGGAAGCACATTTTAATAAAAATATGGATTTTATACCATTCATCATAACGTCATAACGAAATCAATTTGCATTTATTTAAATAGAATGTGGTATTTTTATTGTAAATTTCTTAAATAGCTAATTTTTTAACGTATAACTATAAAATATGCCCGATTTTAATAAGAAATAAAATCAACAACTTATTGAAATTGCCGCCAATATTTCAAATTTTGAAGAGCGCAAATATTGTTATTTACCTGATACATATTTGCGTAAAAGGCAAAATTTGAATTAGGCTATGATTAGGCTCTAGATATGTCATTAAATGTCACTTGGCAACTGAAAAACGTTCAAAATTAATTATTCGTTTTGTAGCTTTTGTAGATTTCATAGTTTACACTTCATATTTTAAATTTAACAAGTTACACTTTAAGCTTAAGACAAATGTCATATACATTAACATTGCGTTACGTAAAATATCGGTAAACTAAGCTTGAAACTTCGATACCGCGAAATTTAAATAATCAAATGTCATTCTTTGTAACTGCAAACATAGTTGGATATATAGATATAGAATATTTAATAAATGATTGTAATGTGTTAGAAGTACTATCTTCTTACAATACAGTGACAGAAAACATACATGTGCTATTTAATAAAATGCAAATTGATTTTGGCGTGACGTCATCATGAATGTTATAAAATTTACATTGTTATTAAAATGTGCTCCTCATCGACCTCTATAGGTTTACCTGGTTAGATTTTAAAATTTTTATTTAGCTTGGCCGTATTTCTAGTGCATTATTTTAATTGGCCCTGCCCAGTGGCGGCTAGTACATAAGCGCTGCAGTGCTGCAGAGCTCCCAAAAAATCTTCTATTTAACTAAAATATTTCCTTCCTTTTATCAAATATAAAATTTATAATATATTTTGTGAGGCATTCGCATTGTCATAATGATAAAAAAACTGCGGACACAAGCCACAGCTTGAAATAAACCAATTGCCGGCTAAGCGTAAAGCGTAAATAAAGTCCACCAGTGGAATAACGAACCTATTTCGCGCGATCGTTGATATTTTATATAGCTGGGCCACACGAACGTGCTCTGCGAGCTCTTTCAAACACCCGCGCTGCACACTTCTCCCCTTGACGGTCAAAAACTAAGCCGTGATTTAACAGGATAGTTCGCTGCATTTTCTCCAGCGCATAGGCAAAAGATAGATAAAAACGACACTACATTGAACAGAAAAGGAACATTCTAAAGCCCCATCTATACAACTTTTAGAAAAAGTAACCCATGCAAAGAACTCTATAATACAGGTTTCATTAAAATGATCTCGGGTGCGCGGGTAGTTTAAATATAAATTTCTGTACTTCTATAATGTATCTGTGGAATTCCGTATACCTGTAATTCTACATATCACCAAAAATTGACAATTCTCTTATGCGAAAACAGAGAACTCAATTTAGGCGATATATAGAATTCATTCATTAGAAAGACTTTTAAAATCCGAACAGAACTGCTAAAAACTACAATGCAATGAAGAACTCTAAAACAGCTCTAAAATATAAGCAGAATAATGGCGGCAGGTGCATGTCGATTGTCACCGACAAGCAGACGAATTGTAACGAATGTGCAGTGAGAAAATGCGAGACATTTAAGAATTTATTTTCTAACAGCTCTATGCTATCTATTGAAAAAAAAAATCTCCGAAATAGACAATAGGGATGTGCATGCATTGCAGAATGTATTTATTTACATGGTTTTTAGTAGAATAATGTTTCGGATTACCAAAAAGTAATAAATATTTGACAAAAATTAATAGCGTAATAAATATTCAACGATTGAATTATTTTAAATATTTAAAAATGATGAGTCATCGCAAAACGGACATGACGTAGAAGTACAGTAAATATTCGCCAAACTGTCAGATGTCACGTCAATTAAAAGGAAATCTTATTATAATACCGGTATCAAGCTGACAAGTACTGCATATCTACGTCACAGACGACAGCCATATTGAACACTGCGTTTTCGCGCCGCTAATAATAATTTAAATTTATATATTTTTTATTTCTTAAATGGCTTGTTATTTCAGCGAAATAATATATATACGCAATTTTATAGCGCAAAAATCATTAAAAAAAAATATTTCCAAAAAATATGATTTTCCCCTATTTTAATGATACAGTGATTATAACATTTGTGAACCGAAAAGAACGTAGAACAGACTTAATTTATAAGAAATACTTTGTTAGATAAATAGTGCCTATAGAGACTCTTATTTTTTGCGAACCGAAAATAACGTCGAACAGACTTAACTTATAAGAAATAATTTTTTGTTAGCGAAGTAGTGCTTAGTGCGTGACTCTTATTTTTCTTGTGTGGCAATTTGACAATCGTTCTAGAAATCCAATATTTCAATACGGAAGGCGGAGAAAGGACGATAAAATCGATGGGAGACAACTCCCTTACAAGATAATTTTTTTCAAAAATTGCAGAACACCTTAAAATTTTTACCACGAGCCGCCACTGGCCCTGCCTTTATATAAAGAGAGAGGATATCTTTAAATATGTATTGGTATAGGCATAATTCAATGCACAATATAATGCTAGGCAAGCGGTAGACACTTAGCTGTAATTTTGGCTGCATAAGTCATCGTTTCATACATATAAAATGTTGATTTAAAAATTAATCTATTTATATTAAAACACTTTATTAAATTACGTGTACAATGTTATAACATTTAGAACTAAATCTGAAGCTTTTATAAAATATATCTAACACTAAATACAGAATTAAAGAAAAATCTTCATGCCTGTTATATGTATTTCAATAGACACTAATTTGTAGAAGTAATTAGATATCTCTTTCTATTCTTATCGCTGAATAGAACTTCTATGTTTATTATTAATATTTACAACATATTTTCAACTATATCTAAAATAACACGATAATAATACCACCTATTATCCACTCCAAGAAATCATTAAGTTCATGAGGTTCAAGATTAGATTTAGACTTAGATTTTGAAGCAGTTGACTGGCTCTTTCACGATAAGGTTTAGACGTACGGGGACCTTCAAATTTCCATGCATTATCAAATTATCACGCAATCGCCGAAAAATGCTTTTCTCTGGCTGTCGCCTTTCAGGGTATCTATCGAAATATATTTTTACAGCCAATTCATCATTTCTCCCACACAAAATAAAACACTCCAGGCATTTTATATTTGTCACAATTTGCAAAACGATTTATCTTAGGTTTGCACAGTACTTGTAAGAAAACAATGAGATTAACAATAAGATTACTGACATTTCAGAATAAACTTCACAGCTTTTAGAGTTGTTTGATACAAATGTCACATTTATTATCACGGCGTACTATGTTAAAATCTTACTTTCTCTATTTTTCATGTATTTACTATCTTGAACATAAACATGTTATACATCATTGAATAGCATTTTTTTGAGATATTAGAAATGTCAAAATCTAATATGGCTGCCATACGAAAAACAAAAGTTGATTATTGTCACACTCTACCTCTCTCTCTGTCACAACCTAGATTTTTTTGAAATCATTTTTAAAATCCTCATGTTTTGTTTTTCCTAGTCTGCAACTTTTGTAAATTTATCTCTTTTAAGAAACAAAATATGGAAGATTTTCAAAAATGTATTTTTTTCTTTTTTGTCCTGTATCTGCCTAATGAAACAAAAATTTCAAAATCTGATGTCGGATTATTCATGGACAAATGAATACGCAATTTTTCTCCCATTTAACCGATGTTGTATCTCCAACGGTTTCCAATATCCCCATGTACTGCATTTTAAACTGGACAGGGTGTATTCATAACTATTAGAAATAGGGGTTAGGTAGTTTATATAAAGTGGGAATATTTTTAGCGTACTATTCAAAAATGGCAAAATATATAGGTGTCCCATTTAACCCTTTCGGTCCGGACGGTATACATGTACCACAGATGTTGCAAAAATCCTAAAAGTCCTTTTGTTCATTTTAAGCAAGCGGAAAGTATACCAATCCGGTATTTGAAACTACTGCCATCGGACGACGTCTGAATTTTATAAAATGTTAGATTATATTGTCGTTAATCGTAAAAAAACAAACAGGTGTGCTCGAACTTAGTCTTAGAGAACTTAGAATAAAAGTAAAAAGAAGAATGTAAAGACAGACGAAAGGAAGATTCAAAAACTTATTGGTTGTATGTTTATTATGTCATATAATAAACTGCCGGCTCTTAGACATTACTGGAGTGAAAGGGAGTCGATGGGAAACCGAGCAATTAAAAAAGCATGTTGTCGCGACAGATTCTGGTAAAGAAGAAAAGAACATGTCTGCAAAAAATGCGACAGCAACTTTTGGCGAAAGGGTTGTAAAGTCATTAGCTGCATCAATCAATGAAAAAGATGTAGTCATCTGTTTTGATAGATTTTTTACGAGTGTCAATCTATTGGAAACAATAAAGTATGCCGCCGTAGGTACTTGCATGAGTAACAGAAAAAATGTGCCATCCATTGGAACTAAACTACAAAAGGGCAATGCTAATTCCATTGTACTAATACAGGATTATTGTGTGTAAAATGGCAGGACACAAAAGAGGTACTTCTAATGAGTAATTGTCATAAACCAGAATTGACCACGGTTACTAAAAAAACAAGAACAGGCGAACAAGCAGAAATCGAATGTCCAGCGGCGATTGCATTTTACCGTCAAGAAATGGCAGGGATTGATCGTGCTGATCAATTCATTGGTTTGTATGACCATGACAGGAAGTCTGCCAAATGGTGGAAGAAAGTTTTTTATACCTGTGTAAATATGTGTGCTGTCAATTTGTGGATAATGTACAATGGTTTGAGACGCAAAGAAGATAGGATTCCCTTTCTTTCAGTTTTGGTTACGCTTGCAGAAGAGCTTATAGCGGAGGGCATGAGAAACACGCGTCTGCCAACACCTAAAAGAGGTCCGTCCTCTAAAAAACGTAGACTTTTTGGATCGACCCCCTTGCATCTTCCTGTGGAGGGGCAGACTCAAAGGAAATGTGGCAGGTGTGCTCAAAAAAAGCAGCAGACAAGGACCAAAACGATTTGTAAAGAATGTAATGTGCCCTTATGCAAAAATTGTTTTATTGTCTATCATACGAGGGAGCGTTTTTATATTCGCGGAATGGGGGATAAGGGGTGGAAATAAAAAAACCAAATTATTTTTCTTTTTCAATATATTCACCTGCAAGACGGATACATTTTTCACATCTTTCAATTAATTTATTTATACCCTCATAAAAAAATGATTTCTCTTTATCTGCAAAATACGCCGAAACTGCCTCCTTGACTTCATCATCGGCAATAAATTTTTTACCCCGCAGCTCTTTTTTCATTTTCGGAAACAGGTAATAATCACTCGGGGCCAGGTCTGGGCTGTAGGGTGGGTGATTCACAATTTCGAAGCCCACCTTATGCAAGGCAGCTAACGCAACGCGGCTCTTGTGGACGGGCGCGTTGTCGTGCAAAAGCAGCACACCTTTCCTCCGTCTTTTCTCTTTAATGGCTTCTTTTAGTCGCTCTAATATTGAAGCGTCATATTCTCCGGTTATAGAAACACCTTTATCTTTATAATCAATCAACAATATTCCTTCCGAGTCCCGGAATACCGTTGTCATGAGTTTCCCAGCTGATTGTGACACTTTAAATTTCTTGGGAGGTGCTGTGCCCTTTTTATGCCACTGCATGGAGTCTTGTTTGGACTCAGGTTCATAATGATGAACCCAAGTTTCGTCTCCAGTAACAATTCGACTCAATACACCATCCTTGTCTTCATTACAGAGGTCCAAAAATGCACGCGAACACTCTACGCGCTGTTGTTTTTGCGGATTATGTTACTTGGTTGACGATAGCTCAAAGACTAACTGTCTAATAACAATGAAACTTCGTATTTATACTAATTATGAGTCGCTGCACAGGCCGCGCCCCCAATGCGCCTAATCACCTCCCTACAACCCGCTCATTCCGCGAATATAAAAACGCTCCCTCGTACCTAAGGATAATTAGTACTGTTTTAAAGTTTTTGATCATTCTTTTTTGATACATAAACGTGTATTATTTTTGAAGTTATGTTATTCTGTAACCTGTTGGTACATTTTGTACCACTCAAAATCGCTAATGGTACACATATGTACCAGGGGTTAAATCATCCCCTTTTACAACAGTAAAAGTTTAAATCATAAGAATCTTCTATCTAGCTTAATATTAACACAAATAAACATTTCTTCCAATAAACGCTAAAAAAAAATGTATTCAGGATCGGAAGGGTTAAAATAACGGAGCAAGTTTGTATTTACCTACTTTCGAAACACTCTGTACAGTTAAAAATATTTTTAGGTTACGTTGGGATAATTTTTCTTTTTAACTTTTTCCTCTATTTTCACAAATATGGCAGATATCTAAGATCCACGTTGAAACGGGTCACCTGTATATGATGTAATCTGTGCTCTGGGCAATAGCAGCAATGTTTTCGGCTGAGCGTGTACAGGACGAAAACGTGAACAAGTTGTTTTGTCATAAACTCGCTTCACGAATTGATCCAAAAACTGAGTTGTAAGCTTACCATTTATTTCAAATTCTCACTACTTTGGAAATTAGTTTTCAATATTTTTCATTTTTTGTCCCGTTTGACAAATGTCAAATATAAAACTAATTTTCTGTCAATTCGTGAATGTCATTCTATCTGTCAAAATCAAAATAACCGGTAGTTCAAATAATTGCAAACGTTAGATATGGTCAACCCGATACGGTGACTAAACAGTGACTTGTTGATATACCTTTATATTGTATTTAGACTTATTTTTAAATTATGGGAAGAAATTACACGATTGGTAATTAAACATAGTGGGGGAAATCGAAACTTTTCGCCGAGTGAATTTTAATTTAAGCGTTCTTATGATATGATTTTAATCTCTATTTGCAAAGTAATTTTATAAATTTGCAATCATTGATACACAATAAATAATGTTTTTATTTTCCTATTTGGCGAGATCTTTCTTTTTATCCCCAAGTCAATATCGAAACGTTTAAAAATATAGATGGTAGATCCATTTCTCATCGAGTTTTAATTAGTAGGGACGAAAATATTTTATTTTTATTCTAAGATAGTCGTAGCGCATTCATAACAATAAAACAATACTACCAAACCTAATTTTTATTAAGTGTATCACCACCTTGACATTATCAAAAACAATTTGTATATTACATAAAGAATAATCTACTATATGACTCTGCATAGCGTATTCAAGCAGTTAGAAAACTCGTGGCTGCCTTGGACATCAATACTAATTACTTATTTTGTCGCCTTTTCTTCGCCAATAATGTAATTAGCGCATTTCGTAGTGTTGGCAGATAAACAAGGTATGTAAGTACCGGAATAATAGTCGCAACCTGAAATAAATTATTTTAATTGTCTGACACAGTAACACCATACATAATTATTCATAGATTTAAGAGAAATTAAGTCTCCTTATACATGTCCAGTTGTTTTAAATATATTAAATATTGTTGCAAGTAGACAATATACAAAAAAAGCGTCAAATTCAAAATAACTTTTATTTCTAACACAATTCCCAATCAATTATCGACGGCTTTAATCGAAAAACACAGTCGGCTATATTAAGAAATGTCTTTCGTTTATTGAGTCGAAAACGTGTTTTGTATACGGGCTGAAAATGAGAATTCGTCCTGTTGAACGAAACGAGATGTCGAGGAACGCATTTAAAAATAAAATCGAATACCTGACAAACATATGTTTGTGGCTATCATTTTTCCTTTATAAAAATATACCTATTCATATCTCCTACAGGTCTAAAATAAGCACATTCTCTGTTACAAAACTTAAAATATTCTATTCTCTAGTGTTATAGTACCTATTTAATTACATTGTCCAACACAAATTTTTTTATCATACACTATTAGGTGTAGTTTTTGTCGATATTCATGGTGATTCTGAAACTTATTTTAAATTTGCTCCATTAAACTGTAAATAGCTTTTTCAAAAAGTTCATACATCAAATTTGACAGAATTTCAAAGTGTTTGTTAACAAAAATAACAATAAGATTAGTATTGTGCTAATGTTTCTCCTGTTACTCGTCCATCAGTACCTCAGTCAAAAGCCTTGCCAGTACCAAAATCTATAGGTGTTTCGATTACAGAATATGCTATTAGAGATGCAGAAGAAGAAGTTTCCGAGAACGGACCTCACTTATTGGCTTTGGAAAATTTTTAATAACTACCTTTACAGTATATCTGAACTCTGTGACCAATACTCTGCTAACTCTATAAGTTCCAAGACTTCAAAGATGGTTCTCAGCTACAATAAAATCACATTTAAAGTTGAAAGAATATTACAGACGCAAATGGAAATCTACAAACAACTCTTACTATTTGAGTGAATTTAAAGAGTTTTTAGTCAGCTGGGAAAGTGAAATTCATTCAGCATATTCTTCTTAACTTCATCACGTCGAGGAATCTATAAAATCTGGGATCCTAAGCAAATATTTCAATATATTCATTGTTAAACAAGGCACAGCTCGTAAAAATGGCACTTGTCTACCATTACATATAAGTTTGGACACTCCTCAAGATATAGTTGAAGCTTTTGCCAGCAACTTTTTTCTATCTTTACGAGTACTTTAAATTTCTCTAATCGGAAGTTTAAACAAAGCAATTTCAACACTTTTACTCTGCAACACATTTCTTCTGAAGAAATAATCAAGTTTTAATAAGATGCTGGAGATGACCTTATTCCCAGTTTTCTTGTGCAATATGGTATAGATTTGTGTTTGGAAAACCTAATATCATATCTATTTAATTTAGCTATTGATTCATGTACTTTTCCATGATGCTTGGAAATCTGCCAGAGTAGTTCCAATATTTGAAAAGGATGACAAGTCCTTATAGACAATTATAGACCCATATCTATTTTATCCAATTTTGCAAAAGCTTTTGAAACCATCATCTATTCATGTTTATATTATACCACCAAAACTTTTATATCTTATCATCAACATGATTTCGTTCGTGAAAGTTGTTTAATAGTTACAAATTTATTATCAATCACGCAATTTATCAGCAGCAATTTTGCTCAACGTCAAGTTGATGTAATATATACAGATTTCATCCAAAGCATTTGACATCATTGATCATGGTATTCTATTGCAAAAACTCTCAATGTATGGGTTAAGTTCATCGTTACTATCGCTTTTACGATCGTATTTGACCTTGAGAACAAATTATATCTTTTACAATGGTTATAAGTCATCTGATTATTGTCCTTCATCTGGAGTACCTAAAGGCTCTTATTCTAACTCCGCTTCTGTTTGTCTTGTTTATTAACGACTTACTTGATTCACTAACCTTCCAGTATTTGCCTACGCTGATGATTTAAAGATTTATCTTCCCATCAATAAGTCGTTCAATGATGTACTGTGTCTCCTCAACAGAAATTGGATACTATAAGCCACTGGTGCTCAATTTAAATTACAGCTGAATGTTAATAAATGTTCCTTTGTTTGTTACACCAGGAAAGTAAATTCCATCGATTCTATATATGAAATAGGTGGTAATCTTTTAACAAGTTCTTATACTATCAAAGATCTTGGTGTTTTATTCGACTCCCGCCTTTCTTTTGTGCCACACCTTAATAATTTATCTATTTCCAGTTCAAAAACACTAGGGTTTATATTACGCTCATCTAAATTCTTTAATAACATATCTTTAATTAAAATTTTATACTTCACTTTTGTTGTCAGCAAGCTTGAGTTTGCTTTATCTGGTATGGTCTCCGCACTACATCTACTTACAATTATCTATCGAAAATTTTCAGCGCCGTTTCTTAAAATATCATTTCTTTCAAACTGGATAATCACTCTTACCCAGGTCTGAGAGAGGAATTGATTATACCTTCGCCTTAGTAAGGCATGGCGTGACGTCATTGGAGAGCAGAAGGAGAACACACGGAGCCAGGTTCTTAAAAGAAGATAATTTGGTTCATCTGATTGTCCGTTAATCTTCTTTTAAAAATTAATTTTTTCCTCTCGTAATATCTTCCTCCGGTTATAGAAACATCCATTTTCCCGAACAAATCTATTACAACATTCTCTTCTGTATACCAAAATACCGTCTGGCCGACATTTATTATTGAGATATATTTTAAATTCCATCAGCGACCTGTCGTTGGGTTGATTTCATTTCATTTAATTTGATTTAATTTCAATCAATCTTGGCTTTTTTTTTTCTTTGCGTGAGCATTCTCGGCACCCATCTTGCGCTGACCTTAGACATGCCGAGATGATCGTGTAGGATTTTAAAATTGTTGTATCGGATACTCCAACCATTTCTGCGAGTTGTTTCTTCTTTAGTCGAGCACCTTCGAGTACAATTTTTTCAACTTTTTGGATAAGTGCTTCAATGCTCCTGCCCGGCCTCGGGTCGTCTTCAAGGGATTCCCTTCCTTGTTTAAATAAACTATGCCACTTGTACACCATGATTTTTCCTGGACAAGAGTCGCCGTAAACCAATGACATCTTATTCGACTGATTTTCCTTGCCTGGTAAGGAACTTTATATCGGCACGATATTCGATTTTTTCCATATTTCATTTTTCACTCCTGATTATGTTACTTGGTTGACGATAGCTCAAAGACTAACTGTCTAATAACAATGAAACTTCGTATTTATACTAATTATGACTCGCTGCACAGACCACGCCCCCAACGCGCCTATTCACCCCCCTACAACCCGCTCATTCGAATATAAAAAACGCTTCCTCGTAGATATGAAGAGTAAAAAAGGAATATTTGTAGGATATTTGGAAAATGCAAAAGGTTACAGAGTGTATTTTCGAGACCAAGATATAGTCACATATTTACACCGGAAGCAAGTGAGAGGGAAGTTGTAAGACTCGATATTGATAACTTAGAAAGAAGACAAGAGTTGACGGAAGCTGAAACAGTGTGAGAAGATCAGTATGAACAAAATTTACAATTGCCAGTGAAGGATACCAGATCATCAAAGTGCGCCCAAGAGAGGCATTGAAACCTCCTACTCGATTTAATGAGTATGAGGTAAGCTACTTCATTGTTGATATGGAAGAACCTCACAGAGGAATCATATGAAGATGCTAACGACAATAATACGTGGGTGCTAGTGGATAAACCAGAAAAATGTGATATATATAGTGGAATAGTATATGAAAATAAAGAGGTTAAAGCTAATGGCATGGAAACCTAAATTCAAAAAATGATGAATTTATTAAATAAAAAATTTAAATAATAATTTCAGAAATTTTGTTAAATTGAGATTTTGATAAATCCGGGCCTAAGAGACGCGCTATGTGGTTTTTCAGAAATGTTCTATTTATAACAAGGTCACACAGAGTGAAAAATATTAATTTCTCATTACTACGTAGACATAAAAAGTCGTCATTTTTTAGAATTTTGTTAAATCCGGTTCCATGCCATTAACTTTAACCTCCTTTATATTCATATACTATTCATTTGACACCCTGTATGTATGTCTGTCACTTTTATATTTTAAAAGTGGGCGTAGTTAGTTTAATATAAAACAAGTTGTTATTTACACGATTATTATTGTTAAATGTCTTTTTAAAATAAAATACTCTGCAACATAATCGCCAGAAAGAACTGTCACAGTATTTTTCAATCGACGAAGGTCTTTCATTCTGCAATAATGTCGATAATTTGAAGCTGACATTAGGTCATCAACACAACCCAGAAGAATGGCGTATTTTTATCGATGCCTTGAAATTGAGATTAAAAGCTGTTCTTCTTCACATAGGAAACGTTTATCCATCCAGTCCATATGAAGCAAACTTATAAAAATATGATTCGTCTTCTCGACAAAATTAATTAGAAACTGTACAGAAATGGCATATCAGCTATGATCTCAAAGTTGTAGCAATTCTACTCGATTTACAACTGGAGTACACAAAGCACTGCTATTTCCTTTATGAGTGAGATACTCGATCGAGAAATTCCCACCACGTTGTTAAAGATTGACCAGTCAAGGCTCAGTATATTCCTACACAAAAGAATATACTTCATAAGGCACCCTGGTGGAACCTGATAAAATATTTCTACCACCACTAGCACATCAAATTAGGTTTGATGCACAATTTGAAGAGACCTTAAATGACTTGGAACGTGGTGCTTGTAATGCTATTAAGAGTGTGACCCAAAATTTTCTAGAAAACACAAAATCTGACATTTACACAGCATAATTACAGAATTTTTAATGAACTTGTTAGAAGTTACCATGAACTCAAGGCAAGTAGAACAGTGAAATTTGGGCTGATTATTGTTGGAGTTTGATATCAGAAAGTACCTATCGTAGAACAGTAAGTACCAAAACCTGAGGTGCCAGAATAAATTTGTTTTAATTGTTATTATTACGACTGTTAGAGAAAGTAAAACTTTGCATAGTTATACTAAAGAAATAATAAAAAAAAATTGTTGTCTAGTGTTATTTTTGTTGAGCGCCAAATTACAGAACATTTACCTCTGTACCTAACGGTGCCATAATCGATAATGCTTTCGGTATTCTTGTTTTAACAAGAGGTATCCAAAATATAAGCAATGCTCTCGGAAAGCAGAAGAGAAAAACTAAAGCTATCATCACGGTAACGCACTGAAATGAAAGCGTAAATTAATTAGTTTATGTCACATGAAACAGCAACACGACAGAACAACATAAATACCTTCGTTAGTAATCGCTCTTCGAATCTCTTTCTTGACATAATATAACACTCCTTCGATAATGCCATAGTTAAAAATATAAAACTAAAATTAAACCACACATTTAAATAAGTTTAATTTAGTTTCCAATCTGAAAGAGATCTCACATTAGTAAAATTGGTATAAATCCTCCTAAAACTAAAACGGAAACGTTGAATCCTGTTTGTGAACCGGGTTTCATCTTCCAATCTAATTCGCACGAGGTACAAGTTGTGTCATAAATATAATTTCCAATTTTCGCCAATGGCAAAGAAGCAATAGTTGTAGACATTACCCACGTTATTATGATAGTAGTTAAATAAAACGAAAATTCTATTTTCTTTTCTGTAATTATCAACTAATTTATTATATTATACAATTAATTTCAAAATAGAATTACCTTCTTTATAGTATAATATTGATACCAATCTCTCTATAGCTATCAATGTGAAAGTTATCATTTGGAAAATTCCCACCATTAGTCTTAGAAATGCTATTAGCTGGCACATTCCATATCCAAATACCCACCTAGAAACAAATTGTTATAACAACTCATATTGTTGCAGACTTGAAAGTCCTACCTTGAAGAAAGCGCAGAAATTGAATCAAATGGTACTACGAAAATGCTTTTTATTAAGTTAATGATGCAGAGTGCTAGTAGAAATAAATAGCTTCTTGTCAGTAGAGAACTGCTCCGTAAAAGTGTTATAAAAAGCCATAGGTTTAATCCAAAACCTATTACACCTGCAAATATAATAGAAATAGAAAATTGATTTAATTAGTTCATTCTAAATAGCTTCTATTTTCAAAAAAACATTTATTAATAAGCACTACTTCTTAATGAATAGAAACTAGAAATAAAATGCGTTCACAATTTTTCTGATTGCGAGTAACAATCAAAACTATTGAACAGCTATTTTGCAAAAATCAAACATATATAGCTGCAGAAAATAATGAAATTCCAAGTATCACTTTACCAAAAAGAAGGATTGTTAAAGCTCACGCCCTTATTATCATTATTGTGATACAGATAAAACAACGGGAACACCAAAACAACAACGTTTGATCCCCTATTATGTCTCGAGAAATTAATCAGACGTTGTGGTTTTGGTGTTAATGCCGATGTTTTATCTGCATCTTACAAGGCCACACTCCTTGAAATCGCACACTATTATAGGTGAGTAAAAGCGAGAATTTGCTTTTGCTTATTAATTTTTAAATACTTGCTAGTAAGTGAAATATTGTCTCAAAGTATTGAGTCTTGGCAGTTATTGGAATTCTTTAAAGTAAAAAGTACTTTTTTAGCCCAAATGACATCAAATGTTTTTCAAGGATTTGAAATAGGAACCCGGACCGATTTTAAATTTCACTACTGAACCGAAACCGCTAAAAATTAAAACGGTTTCTTCTATTCTTTTCAGCTTTTTGGTTTATTTTTCTCGGTTTCATAATATTCATTTTTGGATAACTTGATGGGGATCCACATTCGCTATGTTCAAACGTTTACTGCAATTAAAACATTTTTGTAAAGAAATGGAGCAAAAACTTATCGGAGTGGGAAAGAATTCTTGAAATTGTGTCAGTCTTAGACAAAAATTGCAATATGAGCAGCTGACTTTGGGAACATTTTACGTTTATTGGCAACAATGCAAATTATCAACAGGAAAAATTGCGTTACCATTTGCAAAAAGAACATGAAAGATCGAGAAAAGATTTTGTTCGACAATGCGGGAAGTAATTTTGAATGTTGATGAAGTAGAGAGGGAGAAAAGTCATTTGGAGAAACTATATGGAGATGTTTTGAAGACAAAAAGAAATTGAGCAACAAAGTCAGCAGAAACTATATAACTCTGGAACTTCTACTAATAACTATAATAATGTTAGCTCTTTTTTAACATATAGAATAGAACAGGCTGTACCATATTAAACTATTAAAATTGAACCGAAAAATAAATCGTTTGGACGGAAATTTTTTCCAGACCGGACCGCAATAATATTGTCGAAACTGGAACCGGACCTGAACTGATATCTTTCATTTGATTAGGACCGGAACCGGACCAGAACCGTTATTTCATTTGGGTCGGGGTCCCTGATTTGAAACAAGAAATGTTAATTTTATTATGAATGATTTCCTCTAAAGCAGTAACGAAACTCGATGCGATGATCTCACTCAAAGAAAGTAAACCGAAATATTTCTTCGGTATCTAACAAGTGACATTAGTCTTCAAAGTAGTGTTGCAAATACCTTTGGTATTGACAGAACAACCACTTGTAAAACTGTGGGCTCTTTAAAAATTATGGAAAAAGCACCACCTGAACAATATTTAAATGAAGTAAGGACAATTTGGCAAACAATGTACAGAATTTCTACCATAATTATTAAAAATCATGAACAATTATGCATAGTAGTAAGATTTGGCGAAAGAGATTAGTTCAAAATAGTGTTGAAAGAGGTTAAACGGGTATTTTGGTCTGTTATTTTTGAAGAGAATAATTAACATATTCCAAATTAAAAAGTAATTCAAAATGAAATCAAATGAAATCTTCTTCTGATTCTTCATTTTGAATATTTCCATGTTTTTCCCTTCAAACATGGATGTGGAATCAGCTTAACTGATGGAGAGCTGATTTTATGATGTGCACTGAATCAGTTCTCTACTAGCTCAAAACTAGCTAAGTGGTTTTCTAAACCAGTTAAACTGCTTTCTAAATCAGCTACATTGCTTTCATAGCAAGCTTTCATCCAACTAAGTTGCTTTCTAAACTAGTTATTCTGCTTTCCCAAACCAGCTCAAAACTAGCTCTTAACCGGCTAAGCAAGTTCCTAAACCAGTTAACTTGCTTTCTAAATCAGCTACATTGCTTTCACAACCAGCTCTCATCCAGCTAAGCTACTTTCTAAACTAGTTACTCGGCTTTCTCAAACCAGCTCAAAACTAACTCTTAACCGGCTAAGCTGTTTTCTAAACCAGTTAACTTGCTTTCTAAACCAATTAAACTGCTTTTACAACCAATTCAAAACCAGCTTTCAACCAGCTAAGTTGCTTTCATAGCCAACACGATTTCCTTCGATATATTCTAATTCCTAGAAATTAGGATATTAAATTGTGGCTTAACTTTCTAACAGCCCCGAAAAAGTTCCCATGGCAAACCGACTCCATACCTTACCGCGTATATAAAACAAAAAAGTTTCCTGATACAACTTGCTCTTCTATGGCAACAAACACTATAGATATAGTCATATCTAAGAAGAGTTATAATTGACTGCAGATTATTATCTATACATTGATTCAGTAATGATTTACCAACCAGATTCAAATAATTTAAATACATTTACTTAAACACATTTAGTGTGAACATGTCTGTGCTGCAGAATAATAATGAATATTCAAGGCAGTGCCATCTGGACATTAAGTCAAAGTCTGATTTAAATTTCCAATAGATCACCAGAATGGACGTCTATAAAACGTCCAAAACACTATCAACTTGGCATAAAAGAACGTCCCTTATATGCACCTATGTCCTCAACTAGACTACTTGAATGTTCATTCTGTTCATCGCATGTCCATTGGACAAATGTTGGTTACTTAGGGTGGTAATAGAGAGAAAGATACTAATATGAGACATATAAAAAATGTGGTGATAAATGTAAATACTACCACACAGAAGATTTTACAGATCCACGAACTTGTTATCTGCTACTGACACCGTTGTGTTGGTTAAAAATGAGACTCAAATGATAGATAGTCTAAGGAAAGTTTTTATAAAGGCAATTCTGGAACATAGACTGGAATTGAGAAAAGTCCAAACCAGTACCAATGTTATCATTCTTTCAAGCAATGTTATAATTTTTTTCTGTTAATTTCGTTTTTTATCGTATTTCATTGACCTTCCCAAATTCGACTCTACTATCTTGAATGTTGTTTATTCAATCTTAGTAATACAAAACTTATTTTGATCTTATTAAATAGCTACACTTACCAAAAATTAATAAACAACTTCCGAGGAGTATTTTATGTGAATCATCTATCACATTCCACGTGCATATTAAACTCTGATAAATCATAGTTGTTACTCTATGAGCACTGCACCTTAAGTGGAAAAGATTCATTCATATCATCGTAATACAGAGAGGTGAACACGGAGAACAAGTTGAAATTCAATATCCATGAATGCACGACAAGCGGTGGTGACTAAAGTGAAAATACGGAAATAGAAGCGTTTATATTATCATAAATTGAAAGGTAGTTCGGATTGAAGAAAACGAAATTTGTTTAATAAAATAAATAAGTTTAATTTATAATAAATTTTATTAATAATTACAAATCGAAAACATCAGCTTTTTTCCAATTATTTTTAATTTCTTCGGCAGCTCCAACATCAAACGTCAAGATATCTACTGCTTCGTCAAATATGTTCTTCATATCTCGTTTGGTATTCTAGAAAAAAACTAAATCCGTAGAAAATTGTGTGAAAGTAATTGGTTAAGGCTAAAACTTACGTAACTCTTTGACTCGTCTTCGTTGTTATTAATCTCTATCGGCTCGGTTAGTCCACGTCTCTCTTTTTCTTGCTGGCATAAATAGAGTTCGTATAAGAGTAATCCTCTCATCTTGCATTGTCCTACTTTTATTCGTGATAGGAGTTCAAGAAGTTCTCGACAGATTGCTTCTTTCCGTTCGAGATATTCCAATGAAAGCTCTATTTAAAAAAATTTGTTAATCTGTTAATAATTGGCGAATACATAACATATTACAGTAAGCTTTAAAAACCACACAATTCTGAAAGTTCCTAAACAATCAAAAAGTTGTAATATCGACCAACCCAAAATTTCCAACAATGAATTTCCAAAAGAAACCAACCAATTCTCCACTACCAACCAGTCAACCTTCGAAAAATCTGCAGTAAGCGAACCCAAACCCAAATGAAAGATACTAAATTTGTATATCATTTTAAAGTAACTATGTTGGGAATGATTTCATTGAAAGAAGGAACTTGAAGTGTAGATGTAATCAATGACTTTAAACCAGACAACCAGAGCCACCACCAATATCTTATTACTTTACAGACAGATGTAAGGTAGCTAAGTAGAAGTAAAATTCCACGATGACTTCGTAATTTGTTAAGCGACATAGTTAAGAGTAGATAACTGTAGTTTTTAAGCGACTACCCAGCGATGTGAGAGATCGCTGGATCCGCGATTTAATTCTTCGAAGGGATGCTGACATTTTTCTCTTTTCTTTTAAGAATTGTAGTACAATACAGATTAAGAAGCTGTCGCAACTAACACCTTCTACAAGACTAAAAGAAAAACGAAGTAAAATTGTTATCTTTTCCTTTCAAGCAAGATTTAAATGTGAAACATATTGCAAATATGCAGAAAGCTTTTTCAAGCTAGGCAAAGCTTGAAGAAGACTTTTGGAAATAGGTTAATTATGAAAAATATTCGCAACATTCTTCTCATTCAGGTTAGTTCTACCTCATCTATCATCCAAACCTTCTAAGTTTTAGTTTCTGAAAATAATTACCGCTCTAATTCATAATTAAGCAATCAAATTTGTGAAGCAGTTAGCTGAAAATCCAAGCTAATACCTGATATCCTATCAGGGGTCTTGTTTTATACCTTATAGAGACAAAAGATTTTCAAATGTTCTATTCTAAATCAACCAGCAAAACAATTGAATAACAACCAAAGATTCAGTAAAATGCAAACTGAAGGTTGACCAAAAGATAACCGAACAAGTGAATCAGTTCAAGTACTTGGAAGTTGATGCAACAAGCTCTAAAAATCCAGATAGTGAAGTCCGGGAACAAACAATGAAAGCATCTCAAATATCAGCCTGCTTAAGAGACTTCGTACGGAGGAATAAATGCCTCAAAATGGAATGAAAATCACTAATAAGGCTACTGAAACACAACCAGATACTTCCAAGATCAGAAGCGAAGACCAACAACAACAAAGCAAAATACAAGACGTGAGAAAATGGATAAGAAAACGAGGAAAATGCTGGAACAAACGCGTAAGCAGAATGAGCGATGATAACCCTGTCGGAAAATGAAATTCGGGCAAGCTATCAAAACGTCGGAAAGAGTGCTGGACATCTACATCCGAAGAGGCATAGGAAGAAAACAGGCAATAGCCTACCTAACACGTGTAGAAAGAAATGAGACAAAGAAGCACTCTAAAATTCTTAGAACCTCAATATTTCAAAAAAAAATTTTAATGTAAATTACAAGTTAATCGAATTATTCAATGAAAATCAAGAAATATATTATCTCGCAAAAGATTATTTAATTTTTCAAGTGCGCCATGAAAACAGGATCAGCTCTCATGATTCTGAAATAATCTTACAAATTTTGAGAAAATGGCTAGACTTTGTGTAATTAAATAGGAATCCAGATTTTTTATTAACACTATATTAACAATTGTCTTTTTCGTTTCCATAAGTTTTTTTTTTATTTCGCCCTCAAAAAAAATAGTGGGTAGAAAAAATTGAGTTTTTGACAACTTTTTAATCTGATACAGGAACAAAATACGAACATCAAATTTGGTTTCCTAATTTGTGATCGGTTTATTGCAAGATACTATGCGAAATACTATCAATCAGAACAAATACCCTAATCCGCCAACGATTCCTGACACATCAAAGGCTCAGCCGGAGAACAATCCAACAAATTGAAAGTTTGAGCCAGGTATTAAAAACTGTAAGCAAAACTAGCGAACAGGAATTGAAAATAGCGGGCCTCCTTTGTGACATCAAAAGAGGACACATTCAAAGAATTATTTCTTAAGGAAGATACTTCAGTGGAATGCAAGAAGTCAAGAGCCAACAAAGAAAGCTTCGAAAAATGTTTAAGTGACTTTTGAGTATAGATGTAGCTGTATAAGTGAGACATGGTTGAAAGACAACCAGCACTTTGCAATCAAAGACTATGAAATTATACGCTAACCACATATGTTTTGGTTGTCAACGAAGAGCCCAACAGATAAACGCTCTCCAAACAGATCTCCGGAATCACGGATTGCATCCCCCTTCAATATTTCTAACACTTTGGCTAAAGAGGATGAGAAACTTATACAAATTCATCAAAGCAAATAACATTTGTAGAACTTTGTAGTAGAGTGTTAATACGTAGTGCTATTAGTAGTATAATTTGCATCGTTTTTGCTTTAGTTTTTGCTTTCGCTTTCGCTTGGCATTATTATTCATTTGGGCACATCAATGTTCCATGAGGATATAGGTTTTTTTCAGGCGAGCTTTATTGTTCAATCCTTATGTGCTCGGATATGACTGAGTGGATCTCTTATGGATCACAGTGCCAATAAGAAGAAGAAGTACATGATGTGCTCTTCAATTTTTTTTTCCAACAACGTACACAACAAAATAAAATATGTTTCACAACTTGTTTCTTTTTGTAATGAGATACAAATTAACCTGGATTTAAAGGATTATCCAACAAGAAAACATAACAAAGAACCAAACTTATCACAGCAACCTAAATAATAAACTTTTTATTACAACCATTTCACGCTCGATCACCTGCAAGTAAAAAAATCTCCGATAGCTTCAAATACATAAATGTCTAATATTAGAAACGTTTATTTTCATGCTTGCTGATGCACACAGATAATATGATCTTTAAAACCGTGTATATGTATATCGATGCCATCTATATATAACATTCACCGTTGATTAACATTAATTACAAACCTTGTATTCGATCAAGTTTGCTCGCGTTGTAACGATTAATTAGATGGGTCGCATTCGATCGAAAAAGATGAAAGAAACGCATAAAAACAATCTGACGAATAGAAAGAGAGAGAAGGTAGATCCTAAAAAATATATTGGGCATAGTCATTATAAAAATATTTTACGATAGCGTTTGCAGAAAAGAACGTATAAATTTATGCTAACACCGCCAATTATAAATAGAAAGAAAAATACATAATTCTTATGTTTTTTTAAAGGGACAACAGCATTTCAGATGAAACAAAAGATATTTATTATCTTATTTTTAACAGTAATAGGATTTAAAAATAATAAAATTCTTTTATATATACCTTTCCATAAATATCCAGGACTGTATCCTAATATCCAAACTAATTTGTACTTTAATTCGACGGCGATCTGATTAGTTGGAGCGACTAATTGAGCGAGCTTCTCATCTAAGAATTTAAACATTTCCTCAACGTTATTGGCTTCGTCGATATTTTGCACTCTACTCCCTAACACGCTAAAAATTAAAGCGATTCTATTTTCCGGAATTATTTGACCGCAACTCGTACATTTCCAATCGCATTTCAATTGCAGGGGCTCCACCGGCAATGCTACACTCGAACAAGATTGGCATTTCAGTCCGCTTAGATTTCCACCAAATTCAGATGGATCGCGACATCGTTCACAATCACACGCAAAATGTTTCGTCAAATACAAGAGATATCTTCTAGTTAAAGTGCCCCAAATTATTCTGACGTAGGAATGAAATATTTCTGTATCTTTAGCTATAAAAACAGTCGCCCTGACAATCATTCGTTGTTTATTATCAAAAATATGAGTCGTGTTTGGAGAGCAGTTATGATTCACTAAACTGCTCAAAGGATAAAGCCCTCTTAACGCGGATTGTCTAGTTTCGTTCCCTACAACGACCTCAAATGCGTTAGCATCCAAAACTGAGCATACGAAACGTAAAAAGATCTCTTCATTTTCACCCAAAGTAAAATTAAATTTCTCTTTTAAGATATCCACTTCGAATCCGTGTTTTGGATCGCTGTGCGATTTTAATAATTTCACTAAATTCTTATCGTTTTCGTTTAGAAACAAAGACCTTATAGGTGTTAAACACCGCAATAATTCTGATGTTACGTTAGAATAATCTGAATCCTCTTTCTTCCAAGAATTTATTAAACGACATTCCTTTTTATGGGCGTCTGAATTTTCACATTTCACCGAACACACGGGTAATCCGCATTTTTTAGAGCATTTCACCAGATCATCCCTCTTATAACAATTTACACAAATCTCACTTGAATCGCTACGCGCTCGCGGACCAATTATAATGGGAGAATCGACTAAAATTACTTCCCCTGGATAAATATCTCTTTTGGCGAAAATTCCTCTTCCACCCAATTTCGACAACCGTATATCCCAAGACTTTTCAAGCCGATTAATTTCACGAGATTTTAAATAATTATTTACCATATCGTCAGTTCTTTTTAGTGTTTCACACATTATTAGAATCGATTTAGAAACAGAAAAAAAAATCGGTTTTCTAACACTCGAATTGCTCGAATCTGTTTGTATTAAGAGTGTGACGATAACTGCTTATACTTAAATGCCTTGGAACTCTTCGGACTAAGGTATATATTTGTAATACCTTTGCACTATTTTCGCTTCGATATATACATTATAAGTTTTATTTTTAACTTATATAAAAGTTTATTCATTTTATAAACACGATTATGATTATAGAATTCATGTTTCGCTGCTAGAAACCTGAATATTTTAGTACTATCTAAAGAATTGCTTGTAATAATCAGAATACAAATTCGAATTATATCGATTAATATAGGACTTATAAACATTTATAAAATTAATTGACAATTATCCGCCTTAAATTTGAAATTACGAAGCTAGCGCCATCTCTCCGAATTGCTCATGTATCATCTTCGTGACTAATTAGCGCCATCTACTAAACAAACTCTACAATCGCATTTAAGAATTTTATTTAAAACGATTACAATTACAACAATTAAGTAAATAACATTGATTAAATAAATATTCCTCTAATACATAAATAAATTAATTAATAACTCTTATTAACATGATATCTGAGCTTTAATCATCATTTACAGTTTTCTACTAAACCACAACCTCCACCACATAAATATAAATATTTTAATGCAATCATACACATTTAATTGAATATATAAAATAAATCTTCCATAAAACATCATTAAAATATTAGAAATATTGCAAATTCTTTAAATCAACATTAAACTTTAAAGATTTCTTTACTTCAAACAATTTACAGAATAGAAATCAGAGATAGAAATATTTGACATTTGTTACCATTTGTTACGTTTTGTTAGGTTTGTAATAACGGGGCTATTGTGGAAGATTTATAAAATCAATAAAATAAATATTATTTTTCTTGTCCGATGTACGATATACATAAGCAGAAAGTGTGATAATCAAACGTATAAATAAATTGCTAATGAACTCCGTAAAAGTAATGCTACAAAAAGAAGTGTTGTGTTTTGATCAGCAAAGGCGAATATGGTAGCGTTAATTTTGTGTGATGAATTTGTGTTTTCATCTCTTGAATTCGGCTCAAGGACCCCGTCAAAATGTCTAAGCAAGTAAAGAGAAAAATAACAGTAAATTTACCTCAGAAGAGTAAAGGTTTAACTAAAAATAGACCGAGTGTGTTTGAGAGGTTAGGAACCAAGGCTGGATCAACACATAAAGAGTATTGTCATCATTGGGCGCAAAACGGTACGTGCCCTTATGGGAAGAATTGTAAATATTCATCTACGCACACTCTAATCAGTCCATCGAAGCAGAGGGCAGCGAAGAAGGAGAGTGAATCGAAAAAGAGACATACAAAAGATGTTCATAAAAGACTACATTCTGGTGTCGATGATGAATCCTACGATTGGGATCCTGAAGAATTAGAGGATGCCGATCCAGATGACTTAGAAAAACGAAGATTAGAAATACAGCGAGAATTAGAATTAGTGAAAATGGAAAACAAAGCGCGCAAGAAAGAAAAGAAATCGAAGAAGGAAAGCAGTCCATCGTCGGAAAGTTCATCCAGTTCAAGTGACTCTAGTAGCAGCAGTGATGAATCTAGTTCTTCGAGTTCTTCATCGATTGAAGCGAGACGGAAAAAATCTAAAAAGACAAAGAAACGCGATAGTTCTTCTTCATCGGAATGTGGTAGAGCTCGAAAACATAAACAGAAATCAAGTAAGCGATCAACGAAATCTACTACACGTACCGACAAGATTAAAAAGATGCCAACAAAGGTGAGTACAAAAATAAAATCGATTTCGCCACCATCTCGGGCAAGGAAACAATCGCAAACACCACCTCTGAAACTTAAAGTGGTAACTCCAGCTAAAAGGACTAAATCTGAATCGAAATCTCCACGACCGACAAGCAGATTAAGTGATCGTAAGGAGAAACATCGCACGCCCTCACCAAAGATTTCGAAAGAAAAGGAGCGGGAAAGAGAAAAAGAGAAGGAAAGAGAAAGGGAGCGTGAACGAGAGAAGGAACGCGAGAGAGAAAAGGAAAAAGAGAGGGAACGTGAAAAAGAACGCGAGAGAGAGCGCGAAAGAGAACGCGAGAAAGAAAGGGAACGAGAGAAAGCTAAAGAACGAGCTAAAGAGAGGGAAAAGGATCAGAAAAAGAAGGATAGTCGTTCACCGAAACGTGATATGAAGTTAATTAGGGACGTGAAGAAGAAAGATTCACCCGATTCATCACATTCTCGTGACAGGAAGGGTTCACCGAACAGGTCGAGAGGTAGTGGATCTAGCAGTAGTCGGAGAGATGCTCATAAGAGCCCACCGCCCAAAGATGATCGAAGAGATAAAAGAGATGATCATGATAAACGATCGAAAGATAGGAATAATGATAAGAAAAGGCCGGATAAGAGAGATTCTAGAGATCGTGATAGGGAGAGGGATAGAGAGCGAGAAAGAAGGATTGCTAGGGAAGAAAGGGAAGCTGCTCGGGAAAAAGAACGAGAAGAAGCTTTGGCTAGGTGTCAGGAACGCCAGAGAGAACGTGAAAGGCTTAAGGAACTTGCAAAGAAGGAGGAAGATAGGAGAAATCGCGATAGAAATAGCAGGAGAGAAGATCGAGGATTGGATAAACCTTCAGGAGACCGTGTTGAAAGACTTCTCCCCCTTCCAGCGGATAGAATTCCACCAGCTAGGAAGGAATCGTTAGAAAGAGATAGAGGTAATATCATCTTTAAAAAATTATCTAGAAAAGAAAAAACTTAATTACATCACACATATTAACAGTGTTGAAATGGAAATTGTCTTGATAATCTGGTACGTTTATTCTCAACTTCATCTCAACATTACTAACTTGGAAAGAGGTTGAGAATAAATTGATTTACCACGACTAAGCGAATAAATTCGCCATAAAATCAGCTGATTACCGGTAAATATTTACCGGTACAGTTTTCGAAAACGTCTTATAAGTTCACTCGTGTTTACTGCAGAATATTCAGAATCGTTTTTGAAGGTCTCCAATTGGATTGATCTGCTTAAGTAGAAGGCAAAAGTCATTTTTTTTTTCAATTGCAGTTAATCGAAATGCTGAAGCATCTAATGGAGCTTACTTTCTTAGCTACCCTTTATTTTTCTTCCTTCCTATATGTTATTTTAACCAGAAGACATATTTCATCTATGTATACAGGGTGGGGCACCACATTCGCCTCCTTTGATATATAAAAAACGGTAACATGTATTTAAAATCTTTTTGTTGGAGCATGTGTAGGTCCATTAGGAGCATGTTCTAAAATTATTTTGAAATATACAGGGTGTCCCAAAAGAAAGTTAAAGGCAAGTTACTGTTATATTTCCTATACTTAGGTTCAACAGTTTCTGACTAACTTTCTTTTGGGTCACCCTGTATATTTCAAAATAATTTTAGACCGTGCTCTCAATGGACCTATATATGCTCCAACAAAAAGATTTTAAATGTGTTACCATTTTTTGTATTTCAACCGAGGCGAATGTGGTGCCTCACCCTGTATACGGGTAGAACTGAAATCAATTTTGAACTAGTCCATTTCCTCTATATAATTACAACCTTATATGAAATATTTTCTAGTAAATTTATTTTCATAGGAGACAGACAATGTAGGGACCGCGACAGACGTGACAGAACACCAGATAATCGTAACCGAACCTCGAGAAAATCACCCGACAGACACGACCGAATGGATCGTATGGACAGAATGGATAAGGACCGCATGGATCGAAACTACGACAGATCATACGATAGAGAAAGAGACCACGATAGGGAACGAGATATGGAGAGGGAATACCCGGCGATGCCGCCACGTATCCGCGAGGACATGCGCGAAATGGACAAGCATTACGAGAGTCCCTACGATAGGGCCCGTCACGACGATAGGCGCTACATGGAAATGGACCACTACAACGATAATTCGAGGGAGGAAAGGATGCCGATGAACGATTATCCGGACGATAGGCGTCCTAGGAGAGATCCGTGGGAGGAGATGGATATGGAAAGGGAACAGATGGATCATAGACGATACAGGGAGGATTCGAGACCTCCGCAACACATGAAAGGACGTGAATGGCCCGAGGAATATAACGAACATGATTGGAATGAGAGGAATAGAAGACCTATGGATTGGGAGACCAGAGATAGCTGGGATGCTAGGGAACACGAGCAGATGCAACTTGAGGAGGAATGGAGACATTATAATCGGTCGATGGATAGTTGGTCTACCGACGATAGGCGGAGATGGCCGGCTGATTGGCGGGAACGTTCCAGGCCGAGAAGCTCAACGTCACATCGTGATGGTATGTTTTTTAAAATTATTATTATTATTAATTACTAATGCTTACTAATATGGATGCAGTATTTGTGCTTTGAAAACGAAAATTAACTTAATTAGCGATTATGCAGAATTTTTTTAAAGGGTATTTCCATATGAAGTGGTACAGAAGCTTATTGCTTGACAATTCAAGAACATATCTTTTATGTTGTTTCTCTTGCGCTACAGGACTTCAAAACCATTTTTCCCCAAATTTGTATCTTTAATTAATAATAATTAATTTTAGTAATTTTCAAAAAATCGAATAAAATCACATTTAAACGACGGCGACCATCCTTTTTATGCATTATTCCCCATCTATAAGCCCTGAATCTATAACTCTCATGGATTAATTCATTTTTCCCAAAGAGTTGCATTGTTTTCTAGCAGATGGCAGTGATAGTGGGATTAGTAGGTAATTCCCCGATTTCGATTTATGCATGTTAGATGTTGGGCCAATCAGGAGAAGTACCAAACGAACTGTCTGTCCATCAACTGTCAAATATAAACGGCCAAATAGGTTACGCTTTATTTGATTTATTTTTATAGAATACAGTGTATGGTAGTTTATTGTTGAATCTTAATAAAATGCGTCTAAAATCGAAAGTCAGAGAACTATTTAATGTGAAAAAAGTAATTAATAGTACTAAATATGCTTGCAAATTTTGTGGGCAGTGTTACAATCTAAATGTAACAAGAATTCAAAAACATATAAATAAGTACAGAAATGCTCCAGGCAGGGTGAAAGTAATAGGAAATAAAACGTTCCAAATAAAAGAAAAATCGAGTGTAGGAACCTCAAGAAACGAAAATGATTTTTTGTTTACTTCTGAGTCGACTTAGTCGTCTAGTTTATTAGCCAAAACCGGGAAAACAAGTACAGGAAGTACACTAACACTCCCATCTGAATTTGATACTGATGCAAAAAAGCGAAAAATTCAAAATGAAGGTTCCTACGGTCCCTTGCTTAGCTTCGTTGATGTTAGACCTTCAGAAGATGAAAAGGTTGGTACTTCTAGTTGTTTGTAATTTTGCAAAATAAAAGTTTGAATGTTTTGGTGGGATAATATTACGAGTATTATACTGCTATTGCAGTATTAATAAAATTATTGTAGCTAATTCGAAATACATCATATTTTGCTTTAGGAAAAAATCTGGGAGCTTCTTACAAAAGCTGTATTTTCTTCTGGTACCATAAGCCTGGGTATATTTGTAGAAGAAGGATTTGTAGAGGCTTTTAAACGTATTAGAGTATCTTTGGAACTGCCAAAAAGGTACGTTCTGTCAAATAGACTGTTGCATTCCGAATTTTTAAGAATTAAAGCCATTTCCCTAACTCTACAATGTGATGGTTGGTCAAACATTAGTCATGAGTAAAGGCCGGATTTATATGCACTAAAAATATCAAAATATGCATGTAAGATATGCTTATAAAAATATAAAATATGCATTAAAAAATCACTCCCTTAAACTGATGTCAGGAAAAAAATTAATACAGCAATGAGCTCTAAAATGTTTTTAATGTTGATAAAATAAACACAGTTTTGATTTAATTATTATTAAAATGGCAAACAAGATATTTTTCTAAATTTTCTGGAGTACAGTTTTGTCTCCTGTCAGACAGAATATTTTTGTAATGTGAAAACGATCGTTCGACATCACAACTTGTTACTGGTGCGTATTCGTAGTCTGGTAACTTTTCTACTCCTATAATGTCATTCGAACCAGAGCCATTCAATACTTGGGATATTTCGTACAAAAGGGAAAATCCCGGATTCTTGGTTAAAATAGCTTCAAGCTTGGTATAGGCTTTTTTAGCAACCACACCTGGTGCATTTGTGTTGTAAGAAAAACTATAATATTTTAACTAACAACTGTGGTCGTTACTGTTGTTGCATGCCAGTGCATAAATGATATTTTTCCCACTCCCCTTATAGTAAGCATACCATTAATACATTGTTTCTATGGACGTAAGTTGGTTTTACTGAAATGACTGTTACTGTTATGACAATGGGGCGTAAGTGATTTACTTACGTCCTCGAGAGAAAAAGTGCATCAAACACGTGTGTTTATAAACAATTGTATGTAGGAACTGCCTAGTAACGTTTCAGATATGTCTAATTTATTAAATTCCGAGGTTGTTCACCGTTACTGTTTATCATGATTACATTTAATTTTTTAGGATTTTATTGTCTGGGGAGTGGGAAAAATGTTATAAGGAATTCGGGAGGTAAAATTTACCAGTCTCGAACTCTATTGCAAGTCTTCGGGCAAGCCCTTGGACATAAACTAGTCCTCGACTAGTAAATGTTACTTCCCTTCCTTATTACTTAAATAACTATTTTATTGGTCTAATCGGCAACTTATTGTTAGACCATGTCGACACGTGTTTTAATTTCAAAGGCGGCATTTCTTATCAGCGCAGCGGCTAAACCAAATGTGCGCTTCCAGCAACCCAACAGCCGAACTGCCGTCGGCGAAATTATTGAAATTTAAAAAAGGACGAAATGTACTCAATTATGCAAATTATATGCATTTATTGCAAAATATATGCATTTATTTTTAGATATATGCGTTTATGGATAAATATGCAATAATATGCGCAATAAAAAAGATGTTATTTTATTTAGAATTATCTGGAACGCTAAGAAAACTTTAAATTAATCCGAATACGTTCAGCAAGAAAATATGCAAATGCATATAAATCCGGCCCTTAGTCATGAGGGGATAATAAATTTCGTAATTAATACTCCAACTGCTTTAGTTTATAAATATTTAGATACTAAAGCTGAAAAGCATGATGCTAAGTATATTTATTCTGAAATTAACAAAAAAGTTATGAATGAAGTAGGACCACATAAATTTTTGGTAGTGGTAACAAGCAACGCAGCCAATATCAACAAAGCGTGGGAATGCTTAAAAATTGATTTGTCAGCAGAGCTGATAACTACGTTTGGGTGTATTGCATACATTTTAAATTTGTTATGCGGCAAGAAAGGAAGCCATTAGAGAAAGGAAGAATGCTCCAAGAACTGTTACCACAAGAGAAGCGAGACAGAGACGTAACACTCGTTTCAGATTCCGAAAAGGAGTATGAAGCAATGAACAGTGACTCAGACTCAGATGATGCACTCCAAGAAGAAAGTTGGAATAGTGAGAGTGAGACTTGTGCAAGTTTTGCTGAAACGTTAGGGTTCGAGGGGGAACCAGATGTTTAGATTTTTAAATATGCTTATTGTTTGTTTGTTTTTTTTTTACTAAATGTTATCTTTATTGGTCGTTTTAAAAATATGAACTTTTATTATTTGTTTAAACATAATATTTTATAACAAACAATAATAAAATGTTTATTTTTTGTAAAATGTCCTAAAAATATACCAGGTGTCCCAACAAGGGTAACGAGGTACGGTATTAGGGAAACGGATGTGCCTAGAAATTTGAAACAAAAAAATTGTTGAGTAAATCGTCTAAGAAAAAATGCTGGAAATTATTTTCGAGTTTCTAAAATGGCCTCCAGGGGGCGTAACTACCATTCTGAATTTTAAACCCCGTTTTATGCAAAATTTTCTTATATTAATGATAGTCATAGTGAATACTATTTTAAAGATGAGACAAATTCAAATTTTTTTTGTTAAATGCTTTTTGCTCTATCTCTGAAAAGAAAGTGGTGGGGAGCGCTAGAATATTTTCGGAAATAAATGTCGATAACTCTAAAAAGGCTTAACGTATCTTAATAAACTTGGAGTCGTCAAAAAGGGAGTTTCCTAGACTATCAATTGAACTGTGAGTGAGGTGATTATGTTTGCTTACCTTGTCGCTAGATGGCGTTTTTTGACATAATCGCAAAAAAAAATAACTTACTGCAAAAAAATTAAATGCAATGATATCACTTTTACCATTACATAGTCAATCAAGAGCCTAACAAGCCAGTGAAAACCGCCTCTCAATATCTTTATCCTAACCTAAGATATGAATAAAGAAATTTATACTAAAAAAAAATACATTTTGGGAAGCATTTCCGCTTTAAGGTTTGTTATTAATGTCTAATTATTATTCCTAATTTACCAAATAAAATGCTAATTTATTATTTGGGATGCCAAACGATATTTTAAATCGAAATAAAATTTTGTCATTTATCTTTGTTACTTTTTTTTACAATGCCTTTAAGGACACCATAGTGTTTAATATCTGATATTAGCACTACGTTGTGATATTGTCACCCGTTTTCAAATATTTAGTGGTATCACATTTTTTTTTATCCTCTGACAGAAATCATTCGTTTTTTAATTATCAAGATTGCCATGAAAACAAATGTCGTTTATATCTGACATAACTCTACGCGTTTTTCATGTCGATGATTTTATTACTTACATTACGTCAATAATTAATCAAATTGGTACTCAACAATCGATTATTGACTAAAAACCTAACTTTTAATAAAAAAAAATGTTATAACATTAAATATTTGAAAACGGGTGACAATATCACAACGTAGTACTAATATCAGATATTAAACACTATGGTGTCCTTAAAGGCATTGTAAAAAAAAGTAACAAAGATAAATAACAATTTTATTTCGATTTAAAATATCGTTTGGCATCCCAAATAATAAATTAGCATTTTATTTGGTAAATTAGGAATAACTAGACATTAATAACAAACCTTAAAGCGGAAATGCGTCCCAAAATGTATTTTTTTTTTTATTATAAATTTCTTTATTCATATCTTAGGTTAGGATAAAGATATTGAGAGGCGGTTTTCACTGGCTTGTCAGGCTCTTGATTAACTATGTAATGACGTAAAAAAAGTGATATCATTGCATTTAATTTTTTTGCAGTAAGTTATTTTTTTGCGATTATGTCAAAAAACCACATCTAGCCGCAAGGTAAGCAAAATAATCACCTCACTCACAGTTCAATTGATAGTCTAGGAAACTCCCTTTTTGACGACTCCAAGTTTATTAAGATACGTTAAGCCTTTTTAGAGTTATCGACACTTATTTCCGAAAATATTCTAGCGCCTCCCACCACTTTCTTTTCAGAGATAGAGCAAAAAGCATTTAACAAAAAAAAATTGAATTTGTCTCATCTTTAAAATAGTATTCACTATGACTATCATTAATATAAGAAAATTTTGCATAAAACGGGGTTTAAAATTCAGAATGGTAGTTACGCCCCCTGGAGGTCATTCCAGAAACTCGAAAATAATTTCCAGTATTTTTTCTTAGCCGATTTACTCAACAATTTTTTTGTTTCAAATTTCTAGGCACATCCATTTCCCTAATACCGTACCTCGTTACCCTTGTTGGGACACCCGGTATAATATCCATCCACATGACGTAGTAATTTGTTTTCTGAAATATTTCCAAAATTACCGGAAAATTACCCGTAAATGACTACTGGGAAAAATCAAATGACAATTACCGGTAAACTTCAATCACTATGTGGTGATCATTTTTGTTCTATAGTGTATACCTTCAGCGGTGGTGCAAATGCGGTCGACTCTAACTAGTGGAGGCGGCCTATCAACTCCTAAAACACAAGAGAAACAACACAAACTTCGTTTTAATTGAACCTTTTAGATATGGATTGACCCATACACGTTTTCACTAAAACATTACACCATATTTGCGATAAAACTAATCAATTAGTATAAATTTTAGTATAATTATTAAATACGTTTTCAAATCATCATTTCCTCGGTGTTGAATTTTTGATTCAAAAATTTTTTCTTCAGATTATAATTTTTGTCCAGATGAACCTCAACCTCACGTTGAGCCTAGAAGGAAAGAACCACCCGTTAGACAAGAACCCATCGAACCGAAAATACACGAACCTGAACCGAAGAAAGAACCGCTGCTTGGCAAACGCCCAGCGGAACAACCAATCGAACCCGAAATCGAAGCTAAGAAACCGTGCATAAAAGAACCCGCTCCAATCGAGGACGATTTTAGCGAAATCAGCGACGACGCGGACGAAATCCTCGATCGAGTCGAAGAAGTTGTCGAACCACCACCCGAAGAACCGCCTCAAGAGGAAGTTCCTAAAGTGGAAGAATCGGAAGTGAGTCAACCTCCAGAACCCAAGCCGGAATCTCCCAAACCGCCACCGTTGAGGAAGGAAGAATCTTTAGATGAAGAGAACGCGATGGAATTAGATTTTGAGGAAATCTCTGAAGATGAGCTGGAGGAAGAAACGCGAGTTAAGGGATTAGGAGATGCTTTAGGTGTAGATTGGGCTAGTTTAGTCGCCGAATCTAGACCGAGAATTAAGCCGGTTAGCTCCGCGAAACGACGATGGGAGAGTCACAACGTTCTAATTAATTTAGGCGTATCTGTAGAGATGGCGGGCGAAGATTTGGTTAAGGATATCTTTAAAGAGCACGCTTTAGCGATTGCTCAAGAAGATAAGGAAAATAATGAGGAGGAGAATGTTGTACCGACCAATCAAGGTGAAACAGAGAAAGTAACTAATGGTATCGATGCGATTCAGGAAAATAACGACGAAAATACTAAAAAGGATGTTGAAGTGGAAATATCTCATCCGATTGCGTGTATTCAGGTGGCTAACCGTGAAAATCAAGCAATTCGAAAGAATTTATTTTCTAGTGCCGGTCCTTATCGGAGAGCGTTATCCGCTCGACGTGATCTTATTATTCGTAGACATTTGTGTAATCTTCCTATTAAGGATACTTACGTGGAAGCCCCCAAACAACACGATCCGGAATTATTCAAATTAGCTTCTCAATTGTTTGAAAGGTGTTTATAATTCAACTATTGCGTCAGCTATTCTTATCTATTAATATTAGTTTTATCGTGCGATTTTCATATTATGTTCTCTTATTTGTAAATAAAGGCTCTAAATAGAATTATTTCTTGTTAATGCTAATTTCGATCAAACCGTGCAAGAACGGCTCCGATAAGTACAACATTCAAACAATCAAAGATTATGGAGGCGAGCTTTTTGCGAAAATGGACGGCGTCATTCTTGGGCTCGTGCAATATGGTGCAAATTATGTTAAAGGAAAAAGTTATACATTATCGTTTTCTATGTAAAAGCGACCTTTTTTCGTGGGGTACCCCATCCCCGTTACTAACTTTTTGCGAATGCAAATGACACCATCCTTGGCACCATATAATATGCTGCAAATTATATTCAAAAGGAAATTTAATATCTCTTATAGTTTAGGAAATATTTGCAATAATTAAAAAATTGATCAAACTTTGGAGGGGGCTGTACTCAAAAATCTGGCGTTTCCGCCAAAACAGAAAAATACATATTTCCTATATTAAGGTACTCTTTCGATATGTGAAAAAGTACCTCTTAGCAAGTAAATTTAATATAAAATCCTATTTACTGCTCCAAAATCTGAGGGAAAACCTTTAAAAACTACATTCTAATTTTAAATTGAAAGGACGTCGCCACAGGAAACGAAAAAATTAACTGAAAATTTCAGTGACCATTGAAGACAATCCGTACATTAGTTTGAAGTGAATGTTAGACTGATGCAGACAAATTTTACATTAAGAAGTGGCAGAAGGTAGATAACTCAGCGCTGGGCAAGGTATGTATTTGTTGGGTGTTGGAAAGTTCATATCAGATAGTGTTTACATTTCTGTACAAGAAAATAACAAAGCACTGGCTACGCTACACTTATTCGTGTTTTAGTTTACTCTGTTGAGTATAGTCAATTAAAAGAGGAAAGTTATTTTTTTTATTCTCTACCTTCTATAGAACAAACGTTTTAAATAACAAATGCAAAAAAATGACAGATTTTATTCATCCAACACGTGCGGTTCATATAATTTTCTATTGTTATTGAAAAAATTTTTCAAATAACCACAGGACAACATGATCTTCCCTCTTTTTGCAATTATGTGCTCAAAAGTTTTCTTCGCAATTATTCTGGCAACGCCTTGGCCGCGATGTTCTTCTGGTACTCTAGTGTCCGTCAGATTATATACGTTACCCTCGCGAGAATATTCGATTACAGCGTAAGTACCATTCAAAATTAACCGAAATTGTCTTAGGTCTACTATGTGCATAAATTTCATTTTGAAATAATTTTGGCATGTATAGGAATTTGTTAAAAAGTAACATAAATATCACATATTTCATTTGACTGTTTACTAGCTGACTGTGTCATGAATTGTCAAACTGTCACAAGACAAATAAGTTAGTCACCACGGGCATTTCAGTGATCTGTGGGCATTTCGTTCAAATTTGAAATTTCGCGCTAGTCATTTCGGGCTCGGGCTAAAGTCACTAGATATATAAAGTACCGCAATAGGTAAAGAACATGTGTTACAGAGAGAAGTATATTTTGGACCCAAAATGGCGGTTTTACTTTGCTGTCATATGCCAAATATTTTTTGACGTTTGCAAAATTGACGGTGTTGTTTTGCATAATCAGATCTGATAACCTGTGAAAAAGCATGTTAAATGTAAAAACAAATTCGTGATTTTTTATCTGAAAATACCATATTTAATTCTGCGGCGCATAGTATAAATTGAAGCAACGAAATTTATTTGTTCCCGTACACTAATTGCTGTTTCGAATGGGTTCTCACGCAGGAAATTTTGTAAATTTGTGTCTTTCTGTTGAGTCGAAACATTGCACCTTCCAGATCCTTGCCTCCTGACAATTGATTCAAATTCAATAAGTTTCCTCTTTTATCACACTACCGTTTTACTAATTTGTAATTCGGCAGCTATAGTCCTTATATATTGGAACACCATCGGTCAATCTGACTTGTAACATCACTTTTTTGTGGGCACTCAAATTCGGCATGTTTTAGCTTTAAATTAACCCCTGTCACTTTTGACATTTGTTTCCATTTTATCGAGCAAGTTTACATTAGGAGAAATTCCTATGAATTCCTTTTTGACATATAATAATATCCAATAAATTTTTTATAAAACTTGTCTGCATTTTATTCATTTCTAAACAGGCGTAACGTAACTTCAAACTTCCTGGATAGAGTATTTTCATCAACTCCGAAAGTGTAGCAATGAACTACACGGACTGCATAAAAATAAGAAAAATATATTCGAATTTACCGCGCTCGTTTGGACCCAAAATGGCGGTCTAGTGACTTTAGCTCGGGCAAGATGTGCGCGCTATCTCTGACTCATATGGAGTACTAAATATTGTATTGTTGCCAAATCTGTGCCAGTTTTTAAGGGATTACATATAATATATAATCGAACATCAAAGAAGATTTTAATATGAAGAATGAGAAAGTTATTAGCGTTATTGTGACAAAAACTTTTGTTATTGGGCTTATTAACAAGAAATCTGAATAAATATGATTAGCTATAAAAGTGTGCGATATGGCAACAGTGCACGGTACCGAAAATATCTACAAATCGGTAGCAAGTAGTGTTTACAAATTATTTTGTGAGGTTATAAAAAAAAAACAGTAATTTTGGGTAAGTTTTGTTATTCTTAATTGTTGTTTTATTTTATTAATTGTTGGAGTAATAATAATTCAGGCTAAACTTCCGAATGTCGACCAGTGAATTGGCAATTTAACGAAAAGTACAGATTTTACTGAGTCGATACGATATTTTGTAATTTTGACTGGATATCAACTGAAAGTCTTGACAGAAATGTCAAAACACTAGCCAAACATAACCTAGAAATAACACTTTTTAGAACGATTTTTAGGTATCTTAGAATGATCTCCGCAAGAAAAGGAGGTCCGTTTTGGACACAGTAAATCCTGTACTTTTCGCTAAATTGCGTATAAATTGCCAATTCACTGGTCGACATTCGGAAGTTTACCCCAATTTTTATTTATTCCTTGTTACTGCGTTCAAATAAGATGCCAAAGAGCACGGCAATTCAGCGGAAGCGTAACAGAAAAGCCCGAGTCAATAAGTTGCGTTGGAAGAAGGTGAAGGAATCAGCCCAAAAGTGCGTTCTTTGTTCTTCTTTTGATCTGGACATCACTATTTGTGTGTATACCTTGGAATATTACGTTAAGCGAATAGTCGCGGCGCGATCATTAAATGCTCATTGCATAATATACTATATTACACTTGAAACTGTCTAAATTTAATTTATCACTTGTTTGTATGTGTAATAAACATAGATATACAATCATACAGATAATTACAAAAATGCACTTCACAATATTTGCAGTTCAAATTCCGTTCAAAAACAGAATATTGTAAATAGTCACGTCGTCGTCGGTCAATCTCATCACACTCACCAGCAGCACCACGTTCATCAAAACATGTCGAGGTGTGTTAGACAACTTTTATTGATATCTTCATCGCGATTAGAGGGATATGAACCCTTGGAATTTGCTGCAAACGATATAAACGCCTTATTAAAAAAGTAAGTTACTTTTAATTAATGCTAATAATTAATTAATTCAATTTAAGAAATAATGTATCAACTCTATTGTTTATACCATACGCTTTAAAAGATCATGATACATATTTGGCCAATACGACAAAAATATTTTCTAAGTGGGGTATGTATGGAATTTACCCTCGAAATTCATTATGTCGTTAACTTTCATTTTGTTTACTTTAGGTTATGAAGTCGTAGGTATACATAATAGCAGAAATCCAATTGAAGCTGTACAGAAGGCGCAAGCAATTTTTGTCGGTGGTGGAAATACTTTCCGATTATTAAAAACACTTTACGATAATCAATTAATAGATGAGATTCAAAGACGAGTCTTGGAGGAGGGTGTACCATACATAGGAGCTAGCGCTGGTACTTATTATGGAAAATAAATTTGCTTCGTAAAATATTCTGCTTCTTTTTTTTTTTAGGCACAAACGTTGCTACACGAAGTATTCACACAACAAACGATATGCCGATTGTATTCCCCAAATCGTTTGAAGGTTTGGCACTGGTACCTTTCAACATTAACCCTCATTATTTAGATGCCGATAGGAACTCCACCCATAAAGGTGAAACAAGGGAGGAGAGAATAATTCAATATTTAGAAGAAGCCCATGCGGGACCTGTGCTAGGTTTACGAGAAGGAAGTTGGTTGCAAGTTGAAGGGTGTAAGGCCACTTTAAAAGGACTGTATGCAGCGAGATTGTTTGTACCAAAAAAAGATGCAAAGGAATATGAAAGCGGTAAAGATATGAGCTTTTTATTAGATGATGATTGGATATGTAGATGTAAACAATAAATATTTCTATTAAACGTGTTTTTTTTTTACTTTTATTAATTTTATAAAATCAACTGGAGCTAACGGGATACAACACAAAAAAAATGAAGGTTAACATGACACATCTAATTAATTTTAAGATGGTACTCATACCAAAAGTAACTAAATTCTGTGCCATTTCACTGTGAATCACAGTGAAATAACGATAGCTACTTTTGTTAAGAATACCACCCTAAAATTTCCGCATAATTGAAAAATCTTATGTATTATGGTTGAGATATTTAGATTGTGGTTCAATAAATTGTTTTAATTCAAGGAATTTGAAATTTATGTGTCCGTGTCGCCGATATAAAAAATCGTTTATTAAAACAAACCTAGACTTTCATCTTAGGGTGATGGCTACCATGTCAATTTATTTTGTTTTATCATGGTTTTATCTCACATAATTGGCAACCATGCAAGGTGAAGAAATGTCAAAAACATAATCCGAATATAATAACCTCAAATATTTTTGTTTGGTTGTAAAAAATGCCTACATCTGAAGAAAATCAACCAGAAATAATCTTTGTAAGTAAATAAATATCGAACAAAAATTTTATATTTACATATATATGTTATATATCCTTAGACTGATGAAGATTTACCATATGAAGAAGAGATTTTAAGAAATCCTTACTCGGTTAAGCATTGGTTGAGATATATAGATCACAAAAAAAATGCGCAAAAATATGCTGTCAATATTATATACGAAAGAGCTTTAAAAGAACTACCTGGTTCATATAAGTTATGGTATAATTATTTAAGGACAAGGCGCAGACAAATTAAAGGACGTTGTATAATCGATCCTGGTTACGAAGAAGTTAACAATGCTTTTGAAAGAGCATTAGTGTTTATGCATAAAATGCCGAGAATTTGGATGGACTATTGCAGTTTTCTAACCGATCAATGTAAAATAACAAGAACACGAAAAGTATTCGATAGAGCGTTAAGAGCTTTACCGATTACACAACACCATAGAATTTGGCCGTTGTATTTATCTTTTATGAAGAAACATAATATTCCGGAAACAGCAGTGAGAGTATTTCGACGATATATTTGAAATTGTGTCCGGAAAATGCGGAAGAATATGTCGAATATTTAAAAAGTATTGATCGATTAGACGAAGCTGCCGTACAATTAGCTAAAATTGTTAATAATGAAAATTTTGTATCGCAAGATGGAAAATCGAATCATCAATTATGGAACGAACTATGTGATTTGATTTCTCAGAATCCCGATAGCGTACATTCCTTAAACGTGGACGCTATTATACGTGGTGGATTAAGGAGATATACGGATCAACTAGGACATTTATGGAATTCTCTAGCAAATTATTACGTCCGTAGTGGATTATTCGATCGGGCTAGAGATATTTACGAAGAAGCAATACAAACTGTTACGACTGTTCGAGATTTCACACAAATCTTCGATGCATACGCTCAATTCGAAGAATTGAGCTTAAGTAAGAGAATGGAGGAGATTGCAAAGTTAGCTACGCCTACTGAGGAAGATGATATCGATTTAGAATTACGGCTAGCACGGTTTGAAAACTTGATGGAACGGCGATTACTTCTATTAAACTCAGTTTTATTGCGTCAAAACCCTCATAACGTGCAGGAATGGCATAAACGGGTGAAATTATACGAAGGTAAACCGCATGATATCATAAATACGTATACCGAAGCTGTTCAGACTGTTGATCCAAAATCGGCTGTTGGGAAGCTCCATACGTTATGGGTAGAATTTGCGAAATTTTATGAGAATAACGGTCAAGTCGATGATGCCCGACTCATATTCGAAAAAGCTACTCAAGTACCGTACGTTAAAGTCGACGATTTAGCTACAGTTTGGTGCGAATGGGCTGAGATGGAGATACGAAATGAGAATTATGATGGAGCTCTAAAATTGATGCAACGTGCAACTGTATTACCAGCCCGCAAAGTTGCATATCACGATGAAAAAGAAACGGTGCAAGCTAGGTTGTATAAGTCTTTAAAAGTGTGGTCAATGTATGCGGACTTAGAAGAAAGTTTCGGCACTTTTAAAACATGTAAAGCAGTATACGATAGGATTATTGATCTAAAGATAGCAACGCCTCAAATTATTATTAATTACGGTTTATTTTTAGAAGAGAATAATTATTTTGAAGAGGCTTTTAGAGCTTACGAGAAAGGAATTTCACTTTTTAAATGGCCGAATGTATACGATATGTGGAATGTTTATTTGACGAAATTCTTAAAGCGTTATGGTGGAACGAAACTTGAGAGGGCTCGAGATTTATTCGAGCAATGTTTAGAAAATTGCCCGGACAAATTCGCTAAGCCTTTATATTTATTATATGCGAAATTAGAAGAGGAACATGGTATGGCGAGGCATGCTATGGCAGTTTACGAAAAAGAGCCACTAGTGCAGTTCTACCTGAAGAAATGTTTGATGTTTTTAATATTTATATTAAACGCGCTGCTGAAATTTATGGTGTACCGAAAACTAGACAAATCTACGAAAAAGCAATTGAAGTGTTACCCGAAGATAAAACTAGAGAAATGTGCTTAAGATTTGCGGAAATGGAAACTAAATTGGGTGAAATCGATAGAGCAAGAGCAATTTACGCGCATTGCAGTCAAATATGCGATCCAAGGGTTACAATCGATTTCTGGCATATTTGGAAAGAATTCGAAGTCCGCCACGGGAACGAAGATACCATGAGAGAGATGTTGAGGATTAAACGCAGTATTCAAGCGATGTATAACACGCAGGTGAATATGATGTCGGCGCAAATGTTAAATTCCGCCGGTTCGGTTGCTGGTACCGTTGCAGATCTAGCACCGGGTGTTAAGGATGGCATGAGAATGCTTGAAGCGAAAGCTGTTGAAATGGCCGGAACGTCCGCGTCAAAAGGCGGAAATATTATGTTTGTTCGCGGTGAAACTCAAGGAGATAAAAGTGGTGGGGATAAAGTTCTTAATCCTGACGAGATCGATATCGACGACGATGATGATGAAGGTGGTGATGAAGAGATAGAAGTACCTCTCGAGCAACAATCAGTTCCTGCTAAAGTTTTTGGTGGGTTAAAAAAGACTAATGATGATGAAGAGGATGATGGTGAATAACTACATTATTTTATATATTGTCAACTAAGGCTAATGTGTTATAAAAATTCGAATTTAAAGCAAAAAACAAGCTTAAAAAGTATGCCGTTGTACCAATTATTATACCTATAATTCTAAAACCTCTGCACTAAGACCCAACAGTTTTCGAGATATTCAGTTTCGAAAGAAAGAAAATGAATTTACTCAGACTACTTAAAAAATGAATCTAGTCTTTTCTAATAATCCTTTTGAAACAAATCGTGGGTATTATTATAATGATACCTCAAGCTCCTATCCCAGACATGTTCGATCGGATTCAGATTCGGGCATGGGAGCATTCATACGAGGTATGGCAATTAAATTCCGAGAATTGTAAAATAAAACACAGACAAATGAAGTTAGCAACCAATCTTTATTAACGGCCTTCACAGTAGTCCCCTCCTAACTCAGGACAACGCTTCTAACGTCTCTCCCATGATTGGAAGCAGCCTTGATAGTCTTCTGAAGTTAGGCCTTTCAAGACGACGATCGCAGCCTCCTTGACGACCTCTACGCTGCCATGGTGGGTTCCTTTGAGGTGACTTCATTTAACGGAATAAGAGATCACAGGGGGCCAAATCGGAGCTGTAGGGTGGATGTGATAACGTTGTAATATGTCAAATATTCACTCACAATCAAGAAGGCGCATTATCCTGCTGCAAGAGCCAGGCGTTTACGACCAATTCGAGTCGTTTACGGACAACGCACTGTCGCATCCGCTCCAAGACTTCAACATAGAACTTTCCAGTCACTGTCTTGCCCTCAGGGACGTATTCCCGATGAATATCGAAGGAAATGATCAGCATTTTCTTCAACCGCGATTTTGACATCCTTGCTTTCGTTAGGCATTCCCCACCCTTTTCCACCTGTAGGCTTTGTCTGTGGGTCTCGGGATCATATTCGAATATCCAGGATTCATCTCCAGTGACTACGCGACTCATCCAGTCTCTACCTTCACTCTTATTGCGAGACAAATCGTCACAAATTGATTTTCGCATTGTGAGAACTTTGGGCACCACCTTCACGCAGAGCTTTCGCATATTCAAATTTTCGTATAACATCTTCCTAATTGTTGCCTTATTTATATTTAACTCGTATGATAACTCACGAAGGGTTAGGCCTCGTTTAGACAGGATTACCTCTCGAACACGGTCGACATTTGCGTTTGTGTATTTGCTCCTGACCGCGGGTCGTCATCCAACGATTCACGACCATTTTTGAACAGTTTTATCCATTCAAACACACGTGCTTGTGACTGACACTCATCTCCATACACATGCCGTAATTTTTGTAAAATTTCACCACTTATGACCAAAAATTGGATTACAGCACGTTGCTTAAAACCTGAGTCAGTCATTTCTGCGATCGAGTGCAAAAAACTTGAATCCGGAGAACAGCCGTAAAAAAACGAATCACACATCCGATTACCATGAACTCTTTTCTGCGACTGAGAGAAAGGACCTCTCTAACCATGAGCATGTGCGCCAGGCATGCAAAGTTGCCGGTTCGTACATCACAACTAAATTCTCGGAATTTAATTGCCATACCTTGTATGTAGTGCTCTTCCGCAAAGTACTGTACAGCACGTATGACGTACACGTCGTACCTCACTCCACTGGCGTCGTGTACGACGGTGATCGCGAGCCAGTAGAATCCTCTTTAGCAAACGCCTCCTAACAGTTCACGTAGTGAGTACACCTTCTCTTCCTGCCGGCCAAACCGAACCAAGTTGCTTTGAGGAAGACTTGAGAACTTGAAAACCATAACAACTAGAATAGTGCTCTTTTCGACATTTTGCAGAAAATCTTATGCTCTGTAAAAAAGGTCTTACAAGTTTTCTTGATATCTTGCACAGTTAGAGCTGGATTCGCAAAAAGAATGAAAATATCGCAAAAATATCCCTAATTCTCCCTTTTTCTGCAGACCTATGCCTTAACGACAGAAAGCATCAAAAAACTTTTAAGATTTTTTCTGTGGAGCATGAAATCTTTTCCAGAAAAGTTTGCGAGAGCACTATTCTGTTATGGTTTTAAAGTTATCGAACTAATTCTATTCGTGATTAAGCCGATCCCCGATTATAGGTGCAAGATTTGTACTGTATACGATGGTATAGTGTTGAACACAAGGGCGCGGTCCTCACGTTCACGACTTCCAAGATATACATATCGTAAAATGTCAAAAGACTTATTGTTTTAAAAGCATCACACACGATCATCAATTCATAACGTATTTTGGGGCAAAAATTGGAGAAATAAAATGCTCTCAAAACACTTGTGCTGCAGGATCTGCTTAAGTTAAATAAGGCAAAGCATGTACTCGACAGAGCATTGTAAACACCATCTACGAGGGAGCGTTTTTATATTCGCGGAATGGGGGATAAGGGGTGGAAATAAAAAAACCAAATTATTTTTCTTTTTCAATATATTCACCTGCAAGACGGATACATTTTTCACATCTTTCAATTAATTGATTTATACCCTCATAAAAAAATGATTTCTCTTTATCTGCAAAATACGCCGAAACTGCCTCTTTGACTTCATCATCGGCAGTAAATTTTTTACCCCGCAGCTCTTTTAATTTTCGGAAACAGGTAATAATCACTCAGGGCCAGGTCTGGGCTGTAGGGTGGGTGATTCACAATTTAGAAGCCCACCTTATGCAGGGCAGCTAACGCAACGCGGCTCTTGTGGACGGGCGCGTTGTCGTGCAAAAGCAGCACACCTTTCGTCAATTTTCCTCGCATTTTCTCTTTAATGGCTTCTTTTAGTCGCTCTAATATTGAAGCGTAATATTCTCCGGTTATAGAAACACCTTTATCTTTATAATCAATCAACAATATTCCTTCCGAGTCCCAAAATACCGTTGCCACGAGTTTCCCAGCTGATTGTGACACTTTAAATTTCTTGGGAGGTGCTGTGCCCTTTTTATGCCACTGCATGGAGTCTTCTTTGGACAAGTTTCGTCTCCAGTAACAATTCGACTCAATACACCATCCTTGTCTTCATTACAGAGGGCCAAAAATGCACGCGAACACTCTACGCGCTGTTGTTTTTGCGGCGGCGTGAGCATTCTCGGCACCCATCTTGCGCTGACCGCGGATACTCCAATCATTTCTGCGAGTTGTTTCTTCTTTAGTCGAGCATCTTCGAGTACAATTTTTTCCACTTTTTGGATAAGTGCTGGCGTGGTCACCTCAATGCTCCTGCCCGGCCTCGGGTCGTCTTCAAGGGATTCCCTTTCTTGTTTAAATAAACTATGCCACTTGTACACCATGGTTTTTCCTGGACAAGAGTCGCCGTAAACCAATGACATCTCATTCAATATGGTCGCGACTGATTTTCCTTGCCTGGTAAGGAACTTTATAACGACACGATATTCGATTTCTTCCATATTTCACTTTTCACTCCTGATTATGTTACTTGGTTGACGATAGCTCAAAGACTAACTGTCTAATAACAATGAAACTTCGTATTTATACTAATTATGAGTCGCTGCACAGGCCACGCCCCCAATGCGCCTAATCACCCCCCTACAACCCGCTCATGCCGTGAATACAAAAACGCTCCCTCGTATGAGTAGACCAATTTAAATTTTCATCGAAGAAAATACCTAATACTTTAGTGGATGAAGTAAATGCAAAAACAACATTGTTGAAGAGTATACAATGTCACTTATGCTTGCTCTGGTTTTTTAATAGCATACAGTTCGTTTTTTCCAAATTCATAATTAGCTCATTTGCATCCATCCATTTTTTAACCTGTTCGACGATTGAATTTGCAGTATCAAGTAATTGATCAATATTTTCCGAAGTTATCACTATATTAATATCATCTGCATACATTGATAAATTAATGGAAGTGTCGAGATATTTGGGAAAATCGTTGACATATATAAAAAAAAGTGTTGGGCCTAACATGGATCCCTGAGGAATCCCGATATTCGTTGTTGAGATAATCTGCTTAAAGAAGTTAAATAGGACGGTATCAGTAGAATGGTTGTAGCGAAATCCATGTTGATTACATGAAAATAAATTGAATCGAAGTAACGGATTAAATTTTTATTCATAATGCTTTCAAAAACTTTAGAAAAGACCGACAGCAGACTAATAGGTCTGCAGTTGTTGACTTCATTACAATTTTCTTCCTTAAGGAGCGGTAGACAGAAATTCTAAAGCAGTACCTAAACAATATCAATGTTTCCATTACTGATAAAAAAAAAAAACAAAGAACTGTTTGGATATTTATATTTCATGCAAAATACAGCTTTATACGATATAAAAATTTCAATGTAACTATTTCGTAGAGACTATTCACTATAGTTCAGCTTCTCATTCATAATACTGCATTATTTTATTATGAAATGCCATTAAAAAAACAGCATTTTTTTCACTTAATACATATTAAACTGTTATATGAATAAAAAAAAGACGTTATTCAGAACCTTGAAATTGAACAGTTATACGAAACTTAACATCTAAAAATAATTACTGTTACTGAATATATTAAAACTAGTAAGCGTATTTTTATATTTCTTGTGTCAACATCAGTACACACGAATACCACAACATTAGTAAATTTCAGTCAATACTCGCACATATTTACGGCTATAACATATTTCACGAAGACATTAAACGTATACTTAACACTTAGATTATATATTTTGGGGCGGTAATAAAATGCAACGAGTTTGATACTTGATTACTTAAATTTGTCGTGCAAACTAACGATGCCGGATCTTTCTGTATACCACCGAACATGATCAGTTCCGATTTTCCTTCTACTAAAGTGTACAGGACGGTCTCTTCCGGTCCTTGCGATAAGATGCCGTCGTTCTTTAATGGTAACCATGACACGTACGGTTTTTCGTCTAAAGCGTGCGATATGTCTAAAACGTACATTCCCAGCACGTTCCTTTTTTGTTTTATTCGTGTTTCGTACGAATTTTTATTTTCTTTGCTTTTCCAAATCGTCTTCCACTTCGCTTCTACTCGTCGCATGTTTTCTAATCTCCTTTCCTCTCTAGACGTAGACGGTTGATTCGATGCATTATTAAAAGCTGCCAAACTTATATTCGATGCTGGTTCATGTAACTAAAAAAAGAAATTATTATTTAGTTAAAAAAATGTAACTAAGAACGTATTATAAGAAAGGACATACGAGGGAGCGTTTTTATATTCGGGGAATGAGCGCGTTGTAGGGGGGTGATTAGGCGCATTGAGGGCGTGGCCTGTGCAGCGAGTCATAATTAGTATAAATACGAAGTTTCATTGTTATTAGACAGTTAGTCTTTGAGCTATCGTCAACCAAGTAACATAATCAGGAGTGAAAAGTGAAATATGGAAAAAATCGAATATCGTGCCATTATAAAGTTCCTTACCAGGCAAGGAAAATCAGTCGCGAACATAATGAATGAGATGTCATTGGTTTAGGGCGACTCTTGTCCAGGAAAAACCATGGTGTACACGTGGCATAGTTTATTTAAACAAGGAAGGAAATCCCTTGAAGACGATCCGAGGCCGGGCAGGAGCATTGAGGTGACCACGCCAGCACTTATCCAAAAAGTTGAAAAAATTGTACTCGAAGATGCTCGACTAAAGAAGAAACAACTCGCAGAAATGGTTGGAGTATCCGATACAACAATTTTTAAAATCCTACACGATCATCTCGGCATGTCTAAGGTCAGCGCAAGATGGGTGTCGAGAATGCTCACGCCGCCGCAAAAACAACAGCGCGTAGAGTGTTCGCGTGTATTTTTGGACCTCTGTAATGAAGACAAGGATGGTGTATTGAGTCGAATTGTTACTGGAGACGACACTTGGCTTCATCATTATGAACCTGAGTCCAAACAAGACTCCATGCAGTGGCATAAAAAGGGCACAGCACCTCCCAAGAAATTTAAAGTGTCACAATCAGTTGGGAAACTCATGGCAACGGTATTTTGGGACTCGGAAGGAATATTGTTGATTGATTATAAAGATAAAGGTGTTTCTATAACCGTAGAATATTACGCTTCAATATTAGAGCGACTAAAAGAAGCCATTAAAGAGAAAAGACGGAGGAAAGGTGTGCTGCTTTTGCACGACAACGCGCCCGTCCACAAGAGCCGCGTTGCGTTAGCTGCCCTGCATAAGGTGGGCTTCGAAATTGTGAATCACCCACCCTACAGCCCAGACCTGGCCCCGAGTGATTATTACCTGTTTTGGAAAATGAAAAAAGAGCTGCGTGGTAAAAAATTTACTGCCGATGATGAAGTCAAGGAGGCAGTTTCGGCGTATTTTGCAGATAAAGAGAAATCATTTTTTTATGAGGGTATAAATAAATTAATTGAAAGATGTGAAAAATGTATCCGTCTTGCAGGTGAATATATTGAAAAAGAAAAATAATTTGGTTTTTTTATTTCCACCCCTTATCCTCCATTCAGCGAATATAAAAACACTCCCTCGTATGTACGTTGGCTAACGGAGTGCATAAATTGGAGCAGCAACGCCAAAAATCGCTCGCAATGAAGACAACATCGAGAAAATCAAAGAAATTCTTCAAAGCGACCGCTGTGTGTCTGCGAAACTCATCGAAGAAGAAAATGGGATACCGAAAAGCACAGTCTATCAAATTTAGTTCGACCAAACAGAAAGTCTGTGCACGCTTCGTACCACAGACTTTGACAGACGACCAAAAAGATTGGAGAGTTCAACATTGCAAAGATATATTAAAAATGTCCCAAAGGAATCCGGCAAGCATGTCAGCCATTGTAATTGGTGATGAAACGTGGTGTTCTCAATACGAGCCAAAAACAAAACGTCGTAGTACGGCATGGAAGTCACCAGAAGAACGAAAAGAGAAAAATTACGCTTTCAGGAGAGTAAAATCAAGACAATGCTGACTTTTTTTTTTGATTCAAAAGGAATTTGTTTACAGTGAATTCGTCCCCAACGATTGTGGGTCAGAATTTGACAAGTTCGACTGGACTATCGAGAGCCAGGCAGTTGATTTTTGTTGCATGACAGTGCACCATCGCACAAAGCCATCATGAAAATGTCAAAGAGACCATTTTGAATAAACAAAAATAAAAAATCTAAATAATAAACGTTTTGTATTTTTTTTAGACCAGTCTCATTGGATCTGGAACAGACTGTGTACGCAGTAAAATAAATTACAGAAATGAATGAGGAATGTTGTTAAATTTAAAGTCCTGTAAGGAAATAATTGATTAAAAACCAGTTGCTACACAAATGCAATGAATTTGTTCTGTGTTAATGTTAGAGAAGAATATTCAATGCGCATTACTTACTGCAATAGATAGATGATTAATAAAGAACATTAATAGAATACAATAATAAATAAAATTAATCATACACGAGTGCAGAAATTACCTAAACATGTATGTATGTACATTTTTAATCCAAAAGAATAGCAAACATCAGAGATTTATTGTTCCTGCATATATGTATATGTATATTATTAGAAACGTACACCGTAATTGGTTTTTAGCGTGTTACAAGAAATGATCGGTCAATAATGACGATGGCAGCTTCCAAATTCAATAATGCTCATAATCAACTCAAAATCGAAACAAAATGAATTCATTGAACACGTTAAAAAACACAAAATGACGTACTCCACTCCAATGTATTGAATGCAACTTGAACCAAGACGAAAATTAGTTAGAGATGTGCAAATTTACTCATTAATTTTGTATCTTGCTTTAGCGATTGGTAATAGGTATGAGTTAAGTATTTATTTTAAGTAATCAAAGTTCTTTTAATGAAAATTTCAGATTGCATTTCGTAGTTTTCTTTATTTGAAATCATCGTAGTGATTTCAAGGACTGTGGGCTCGTAATAAACAGATATCATCAAACGCCACAACTTTGATTTTGAATGCACGCTTAAAAAAGTCCAATATAAGAACCACGTCAGAAATTCCACTACTTTAGTCCCATCGAATAACCAGGACAAGAAATCGATTCTTGGAAAATCGGTCTTATTTGATAATTTAAGAAAGGACGGTCCCTTTTCAACATGTGTTAACAATTACATAGCTCGGTTTAGGTAAAGAATCGCATGCTATGCTTGTTTTTACTAGAAGAGTAATCAATCAAAGTTGTGGCGTTTGGTGATACCGATGTATTACCTGTTTAAAATCATCATATTTAATTTTAATTTAAACAGGTCGATAATCGCAGTAGTTAGGCGGCTACCTAGTGATGTGAGAGATCGCTGGGAGCCGGGTTCAGTTCTTCGAGGAGACGGTGATGTTCTTTTTTTTCGAATAATTGTATCCAGATCGATCGATTTGCGTTTTAGAGCAAAATGATTAGCATGGCGAGATAGTGTTGTAGCAAGACACAAATTACATAGCAAGAGATACAGTTGCAGTAGTACAAGCAATCCAGCTCGATTCGAGACGAAACGATTGGTTGTACGGCTTGTCATACTACAAGTTGAAAAAAAAAACGTAAAGACAAGTCAGTCGCTGTTTTCCTCCACACATAGACCGTTGAAGCAACGAGGATATTAATCCTTTTGTTTTTCTTCATGGCAATTAACTAATCTGACATGTTTTTATACTTTTTGGGAAACTTTAACTTTTTAACCGTTTGAAGCACTCAAAATGTTATTTTCATCCTAGTTTCATTAAAATCGGACATATGTTTCTAATGAGTTTATAATTAGATGTCATTTAAACAGCTTCATCATTGTCATTTTCAATAAACTGTGCAGCAGTAACCGTTTAACCGTTTAGTTTTTTTTTGTATAACTGTGATAACTATTATCCAGACCCTTATAAATAGAGTTAAAAGTGCAAAAAAATCTAATAAACAGTTTCAGCGACCACCTTCTCAAACAAATTCGACAATGAATCCAAGTTCTTCGATCAGTCAACTAAGTGCAACCCCCACAACAGTATTTCCGAAAAAATTTTTGGCGAATCTTTTGTAAAATTCATTTTATGGTCGTTTCAGCAATAAAATAATATTATTTTTACAAGAAGATAAATGAAAATATACTTGCCCTCTGTTCGTTCCGATTTCGTACAGGAAGTTGATTACTATGTTCACCCACATCCGAGTTATTGCGTTTTAAACCTTTTAAAGTACCCCTTCTACCATTAACATTCTCATCAGTATCAACTTTCCTTTCAGTTCGTCCTCTGCTTGGGCCTTCATTATTTTGCTCATTCTGCTCTTGATTTTCTCGCGGTGGAACCCACACCCTCTTAGAATAATACATGAAGGGGGCGTTGTGCTTTGCCGACTCCTGTTTAGAACGATAATTTTATCGCCGACCTACAAATATGCATCAATCTTGAGGTGGTAAATTAGATTCCAAAGTATTCAAAATTATACCTTACAAACCGGGTTACACCACAAATTACTCGGAGCATCTTCTGAATTGCGAACCTCAACCGGAATCCATTTCCATATATCTCCAACCATGTTCAAGACCCAGGCATCAGCGTAATAAAACGAGGGACCACCCGAACCACCCAATATTAAAACGTTATCGTCATTCAAAACAGTTTGCGATTGAGCATATCGTTCTACTGGCTTTATATGTCCTAAAATTTAAATTTCGGAGGGTTGCGGGCATAACAAGACAAGAACTCACCTTGGGTTTCTTGTTTATACCAAGTCCACGTATCCAAATTTAATTTCCATATATCGTTGGATGTCGTTGTATGAACAACGTTATTGGCTCTTTGCAATCCGCCGAACACAACCATCCAATTCCGATGAACCGATACTGAATGCCCTGCAGTCGGAGGTGGCGTAATATCCGTATTAACACAAGTCCATCGATTCGCTTTTATATCGTAAGTATGTAATTCATTAAATAAATGCCAACTTTGATGTAATGGATATGACGGAGGATAGGTCCAACCCCGAATAACACTAAAATATACGATCGTATTCGTAATCGGTGCGAATATAATCAAAAATGTTTAATTTAAAATATTACCTAGATAATCCTTGTAACACACCATCGTGCTGCATGCTTTCGGCGAAGGATAAGTTCCCATCGTAAGAGGCCGTATCCATTGCCGTTTAGACAAATCTAACCGCCACAAATCGTTAAAGGTCGTCATCGAACATGTGCATCCACCGAAAATATACATGGAATTCTCATGTACTCCAGCCGCATGGGAATATCGTTTTGTTATCGTTGGCGCTAACGCAGCTGGAGTTAAAGTATTCCATGCGATATCAAAATCCGCAATTGCTTTGTTCAAATTTCTTCGTTTTATTTTTATCACATCTGTAAGTCAACAACATTAGATGTACAAAAGGAATTCCATTGTAAATACCATAAATAACGGGTCTAATTTTAGAAAGGAGTGATGAATACTCACTTAAAACGCAACTTCTCCATCTCTTTGATACCAGCATGCAATCATGAATATCTTTATATGGCGGAATTAAACCTAAAATAAATTCTAACACTTCGTCTGGTAAATCGTCTATGGTGTACACTTTTTAGTTTCGTTCACGGTCATTTTAATTCAACTGAAATTTAACGACAACACACAAATAAACAGCAAACACAGAATTGTACATCCAACTCTGACATTTACATCTTGTTTATATATTGAAAATTTAATTTATAATGTTGCCACCCCTTCCCTAGTAAACATTTCTATAATTTAAAATTTGCAACACTGCTTATTAGATAAGTTGATTTTTAGATAAATTAAACAGTAATTAAAAACTGAATTTTAAAAAACTTACCTCAACAGACGTTGAAAACCCTCCGGAGTCCTCAGTGGCTGTCACAACCAGGGAATAAACATGCGGTTGTCGTAAATCCTCAAAATCCAATTCTTTCGCCAGTTTAACGATACCGGAAGTGGGACCGATATTGAAGGTGCCAGCTCCTTGGCCTTGAGCTTTTAACGTGTACCTGATCTCCCTGTCGGCGAAAGATTTCGCTTTGACCGAGATGATACTGGAAAAACAAAAGAACGTTAGGAAAATTCTCGTAAATAGAACAAAATAAGACGCCGCGACATAGGCGTTCCGTTAAATCGAGACAAACAAGCACGGGTTTATGTGTTTTCCGGATAGGAACCATAGTGTTGGCAGGTGTAATAAACTTTATTACGTCGTTGTATTGTATAGATGGTATCCCCCTTAGTTTGACCCGATTCATATCGACTGCATGTTCTTTCCGCGAACATGGGCCCTTCTTTCTACTTGAAT